>PVLA01000144.1:0-600000 GCA_004027455.1 Hydrochoerus hydrochaeris | reverse complement strand
CATTCCATCCATACAAGTATTCAACAGAGAATATAAAATGGTGCAAAATAAACATCTACTGCAATGGAAAATTCTAAGAAAAGACATACGGTTATGATTTTATACAGTTTTACCATTCGTATTTATTTTTTTTAAAAAATTCAAGAAAAGAAAAAAATACCAATAATGTATTTTAAATCTAGGTTTAATAGTATGTATTCTTCCCATTTCCTTATCATTGCTCAATGTGAAGCACACCACGTCATACTATGAAAATCTCAAGGATCAAAAAGTGCTAACTCGGCCGCGGCAGGCAGGAGAGAGGCGCAAATACAACAACAAAAAACAAAAACAAAAACACTGACTTGTGTTTAATTTGGAATAAAGACCATAAAGTAAAGCTACTTAGAATATAAAAAGTGGCAATGAGCATTTATTAATCACCTTGCTAGCAGCGTAAGAAAACTGCTGAGGAACTAATTTTGACTTTGAAGATTTACCATCAAAATCAATCTACCCTCTTTGGGAAATTGTAATAATACACTAAATGTCTCAGAACTCAGCTCCAGATCCAAGACAGTCTTCACAATTAACAATGGCTAATGTCAAATCATTTAGAGTGTGATCTTTAAAAATGTTCTATCTATCTATCTATCATCACCTATTAATCTTTATTACCTCTGAAAAGGCCTCTAGCAATACGGACTGGGAGCAGATTTCTTTTCTGTATCTTTAGTGTAGGTCTGGCACATAGTGGTGACCAGTAAGTGTGCTGAATGACCAACAATAATTAGATGGCTAACATTAGAAATAAAAGCATTCAATAAGCTAAAATATAGCAGTATTCTAAAATAAATAATATTCTTACAGTTGTGATATTATTTTAAAGGTTTTATTTTATTTTTACTGATATGGTTATATTAAAACTAATTTGAAGCATATATTCAAAATATACAGCAAATACTATATCATAATAAATCAGCTCAAAGATTATATCATTTATACAGAAGCACTGGATAAAAAGAACTCTACACAGAGTTATGTAAGATTTGTTCTCTTAGAGTTTTAAACATAAAATTACTTTTACACTCCTACCTAAAAATTTCTAAGTGTATCAGCTAAAGCTGCCATGTCTTCTTTTCATTTAAAATCAGAAATTCTAAAGGCACATTAGAACCTGTATTTTCATGGGTAGTCTAAGAGATCGAATAGTACTATAAAACTTGAAACTGATGATAAGAGTAAAAAAACAATAAAATGTACTAACTAAACTTGCTCCAAAAGTTGGCAGGGTATGCTCACTGAACTATATTGGGATAGAAACAGAATTTTTAATTCTCTCTTTTCAATCTGGAAAACCAGATGAAGAATAGGGTATGTATATGTCAGTTTGAAATCAGGACTACTACGTACCCTTAATTATTCCTTACAGGATATTGGGATTTTTAAAAGATTCTTATGGCTAATGAGTTTGCTAAATGTCTTTGATTACTTTGAGAAGGCAAATGACATGTTAAACTTGAATTCATTAGGACTAATGTCCATAGCAAATTGACTAACTGATCTTGTTGCATGTTTTAGTCACTTAAAAAAATGACTATGACTGCTAATGTGTAAAAATTACTTACTAAAACTTAGAAAACTCACTTCAGTTGCTTAAAAAATTGGTTATGGTTGAATGCTGACACACGTTCATTCCTTATTTATGAAGAAAATACATTTTATCAGACATTATATAGATTCTAAGATACAAAACTGCTCCCCCTCTCAAAGCGGTCCAACTATCGTGGAAGAGAGAACATATAGATGACTAAAATACAAAATAGTAGCCACAATACATTAATCACTTCATAGACAATTTCAACATAACTTCTTCATTTTCCTCTTCATCAATATGCCCAAAGCCAAAAACTTTGAAAATGGCTAAGTATGCCATAAAAATAAGCTGAATCAGTACAGTATTTCTTTTTTTGAGGGGGGAGGTACTGGGGATTGAACTCATGACCTTGTGCTTGCAAGGCAGGCACTTATGCCACTGAGCTAAATCTCTGGCCCAGTAAAGTATTTCTATTAGTCATGATGTTAAAAATATAAGGAGAAAGTCTGTATTTCTTTATGGTCATTACAATAACCTTACTAAATATGAGCAAGGTAGGAATTAATACATATTTATTCTCTAGCCAATTTTCCAGAAATATCTACATTGTTTTTAAAAATAAGCTAGTTTCTTATGTCTTAAAAGTATCTATTACTTTCATCTTCAGAAAAGAGAAGTACTACTTCACTATGAACATACACATTCTAATCTTTATATATCACCTCATGACATTTATAGTAATGAGGCAGGTACTAAATGTTTTATGTATAGAAAAACTGAAGCTCAGAGTAACTGCTACAAAGTCATGCTGTAAGAAGAAATTAAAAAGGACTGTAATGCACGCCTGACTCGAAGGCTGTGCTCTTTATTACTCTGCCTTTCCTTTACATCTTTTTTAATAAGAAAAATCTTACAATTGTTGAGTGGTTTAAAATCATCATCTTAAAACTTTCTTCTACAAAATTTCATGGAAAAGTAACATACCTCCTAGACATCTGAAAATAAAAGGTCAGTTCTTATAACATTTGGTCCCTGAATCATTTCTCCAGTATTTTATTTATTGTTCAGACTCTTGTTTTTGATAAAATGCTGTTTAAAAGACAATACCACTGGGTACTTGTTCAGAGTCCATGGTGAGGTCTAGTCCAATGTTGGAAGCTAGAGCTACAGAGATGCTTCAGAGCTCAACTAAAACAATATGGGTCCCCATGAAATTCTATCATACACAAGTTTGTAAGATTTGGGAAAGATAGAGTTGATATGCTTCACTCTTTATAAAATTAGGAGTGCTAATAAAGAATTAAACCTTTAAAAGGTACAAGTTCTGAGCTGATTCATGGTTATTAACCCACTTACCCAATGTAGGACTTGCACAATGTTATCCTTCCCACTAGTGCCATAAATGTACTTGAATTATCCTCAAAGAGATAAAGATCATTTTTTCTGTATCCCAGAATCATTAGCATACAGCATACCAAGCATATTTAAAAAGCACATGTTGATGAGCTAACTGATGTTAAAATAAACATCACGTTTTGTCTATCGAATATTTTTATTCAGATCAAATAAAAACGTTTCAAGAAAACTTAGCCAGTATAAAAGTGCATTGAGATGAAATGGTGATTAGTTCTTTCTCATGTTCTTGAAACAGAGAAGACACAATAATTGCTAGGAGTTAGCAGGTGAGTGAGTTTTCTACAGCATATATTTTTAATACCTATATTAAAATGTCATATGAAGTTCTATGTTAGTTTTATGATTTTACCCAATTTTTTCTTTTCTTCTCTCCCCTCCCATTCCACGAAAAAGTATAGTCGATTAGCTTCTGAATCAAATTTAGTTATGGGCTGAATATATAATCATTAAGCAAGAAGTTGCTATTGCACAATTTGAGAGCCAAAGTTCAAAATATTTAAATATATATACTTTATAATAAACTCAAAAAATTATCTCATGGATTAGTTCAGAGCAGAGCTCTTGATAATTTCTATAAGCTTACTCTCCACTAAAACTCGAATGAGATTAAATGATTTTCATTTAAAAACTTTTACAATACTGTACAATATACAGTAACATGGATTCTCTAATACATAGATTATTTTAGTATTCATTTTGGTTTCATTGGTCCCAGAGATGTCAAAAAAGCTGACAGGTATGCCTACCAAAATTTTTTTATATAATTAATACAGAAAAATCAATTATATATGATACCTGTTATAAACGATGTAGAGAACTATTGAGAACTTAAAGAAAATACATAGCTCATTCCCTTAACTTATGCTGAAGGGAGTGACACCTAGTGACAGTAACTTAAGAAAAGTCCTGGCACCAACCTCTGGCATTAATTTTCCATTCCTGAATTATTCTGCTTATGTAATTTATAACAGTGTAATATTAAAGAACCAGTAAAAAACAAAACAACAACAATAACAAAGAAAAACGAGCACTGAAAATTTATAGACCTAGATTTGTATTATTGTTCTGTTGCTTTGCCATGGTCTGATTTTGGCAAAGTACACTGTCATCACTTTGACTCTAATTTTATAAAATTGTTTTATTGATAAAATATAATAATAGTACCACTAAGATTACTATAAAGAATAAATAAGTTGAAATGGTTATTATTACAATACCTGGCACACAGAATTTACCAAAAATACAATTAAGTCACCCTAAAAGAAAATCAAACTTACTGTGAATAAACTGAAATTATAGAAAAGAATTTATGATTATCTAATTGCTCAAAAACAGACCGGTAACATAAGAATTTATAAAAACAGAAATATATAAAATAAACAGGAAATAGGTTTTAAAAATCATGAACAGAAATCTAAGTTATGTCATTTACATATAGACTGTCATTTTAACTCTTGATCCAATCATTGTCATACTAAATATTTTGACAGTTTTGATAAATAACATGCAGGGAAGGGAAGAGTCTCCTATGCTATTCTTCATTTTTATAAACTTATATTAAGTTTAGTGATTTAACTAAAATACTGTTGATGAATTTACTAGCATTTAATTTGATTCAGAGTGTTGAGAGATTTTAACATGAAAGAATCATGAATTACAATTAAACTCAGAAGTCATATAAATAAAGCTGCATGACTGAGAAAGAATTGGCTCTTTATTTCAGGTAATCCATAAATCTATGTTAGATACAACAAGTGATATGAATTACCAATGATATAAAATTAAATATTTTCAAGACTTGTCATGGCATATAAAAGTGTACGATTTTGTAAATAATTTTAGATATATTTTTTAAGGTAGATGTAAAACTATCATGAGTCATATGCTACAGGTATAGTTTTATATGAAACTTTTAATATTAATGAATCAACTAGAAATCATGCAAATTGCAACATTATACAATATTTAAAATTAGATTTTGAAACTAAAACTGCCATTTAAGCTTCAATTATTACTTGTGAGTTATTGTGATAAGGTACTTTATAGGATATTTGTATAATTCTAAATAGTAATTATATAATTGAATAACAAGCTACAAAAAAAGTACCTTAAAATCAGAGAATTACAGTTAAGAGATATCATAATACACTCTAAGTCATAAAACCAATAAAATCAAGGATTTTTTATTTCTTTGTTAGTTGAGTAATAATACTCTTAGCAAAAAAAGAAAGTAAATAAACTAAAATACAGGCACATTGCAAGCATCAGAAATTACCCATTCTGAATTTTCTCGTATATCAGCTTCTATTATCATTGTTTTTTTGGATAGTTTCTGTCTTTGAAAAGCTAAATCATATCTAATAGGATATTTTGGAGAAGACTTCAATTTTTATACATCATAATAATATGATGTCAGAAAACATTCCATTTCAAATTCTTAACAGATAAAAACTCTGTATTTTAACAGCCATGTTTAGTTTTAGCTGGTGAGCAGAGGTAAATGTAATCTATCAAACTACCAAACTCCAGGTCTGATAGATATCAAGTTAATATTTATTTCTAAGTGCTTTAAAAATTATTTGTGAAACCTGCATAAAAAGTATTCCATAAATCTATTGTGATTTTATTTTAACAATTATTCTACACCACAATGGAAGTACATGCTCAAACAAGACACCTCAGCAGTATTTTAAAGCAGTAACCACCTAGCCAATTTCTGTATGTTCTGTAGTTTTTCTAATCCACTCTCCCTGTGGTTGAGCAAAATCGAATTGCCTCTCACATTTGCAGACAGCTCTGTGAAGGTGATAATAGAGCTGCTCCCTGCTGTCATGAGGCAGGAAATAGAAAATGGCATATGGGGCTAAGAAAGAAAGAAATAAAGAAAAAGGAGAGAGAGAGAGAGAGAGAGAGAGAGAGAGAGAGAGAGAGAGAGAGAGAGAGAGAGAGAGAGGAAGAAGAAAGAGAACAGAAGAGAGAAAAGAAAAGAGGAATGAAAAAAAGAACTAAACAAGAACAAAAGAGATTTCAGCAAAGAACAACTATAACCCAATATGCTTTCCAAATGATCTTTTCACAATCGATTAGCATATTTAATCATCTATGTCTTCTCTCCAAATATGTGAATGGCTGATACCTAGTCTATGGGGCAAGTTTTCACTGTCTAAAATATCTGCAAAGTACAACTCCAGAATATGCCCCACACAGTTATCTGTAAGTCAAAGCCCCTTAAACAGACATTTAAAAAAAGTGCTGATTCCAAATTTACCCTGAAAATAATGGTATAGCAATGCTTATTAAAATACAAATAAAATATTAATAGTATGGTTTAATATTCCCATTTTTATGAAATTTAAAATTAAAAACTCTTTCATAACATGTAATTAAAGTAGAAACAAATCCTTAAATAATGAAATTGCTACTATCAGACACATTTTACCTGTATATTTTTTCATTTGTTTATTTAAGTAAACAGCACTTTTTGTGTAATCAAGAATGCTGTTTAAAGCAAAATGGATTTTTATTCCATGTATGTGTAAACACAATGTAGCAGTAGATGACAATAAAGATAGAATTGACTCTACCTTTCCTTTTACACTCTGAATGGGATCCACAACCACTGCTACAGCTCTCTCCGACAAGGCTTCAAAGCTCTGCTGAGTGTTGATATCCACACCAGAGAGCCAACAACCAAAGCCAGGGTGACTGTGATACCAACCAACAACCATCTCAGGCCTGAAACAAAAAGGGCATTCAGATGCTCAAAACAGAACAAGAAATACACTTATGCTATGAAAAGAAACAACACACTAACAGGGTATAAATTAAGAAGAGATGAAAAACACACAGGTGTGAAAAAGCACCATTAGAAATTCTGAAATTGTATACCATATTATCTAGAAACATGGAAATGAGTAAGTGTGACAAAGGAGTGCTATCATTAAGAGATGCACATTAGCAGTGGTAGATAAGGCTTTCAGTTTTTCACCTTGTTACCACACTTTCTCAGAGCCAGTTTTTACCCTTTCAGCATTCAAATAAATATCTACTCCTTAACTCCTTAGCTCTGGGAGTTGGATTTTCCAAGCACAGAAAACATTTTTAACAATGGACACCAGGATCCACTGTTGTGAAAGGATTAAATATCAATTAAACCAGCAGTAGCACTAGGAACTCAGTCAAAACCCAATTTGCACTGTTCTGCTCAGCTGCTGAGCCTTTTGCTAACATTAATTTTGAAGTTTATTCCACAGTAAAAGAATTTAAGCAAGAGAATGACAACTATTAAGAGATTTAATCTGGGGGGAAAGAACTTAATATTTGGATTTTACTTTCTCTGTCTTTAAAACTAGTATCTACAAATGATTAAATATTCAAAATCTCACTCCATTTCAAAACTCAAATATATAAAACACAAACCTTTCTATTATAAGTGATGATACAATAACTCCATATGCTAAACAGAGGGAAGCTAAAGCCCAACTTCACTAAGTAACAGCAAGAATTTTAATATGAAGCAGATTTCTGACCAGCAGATTTTTTTTTTTTATTCTGGGAAAGAGGTAACAATTAAGTAGTTCATTATACTTATATTGATAAGACACTTTCATAGCAGCTTCATGGCTTTTTTCTAGGATGATTTTCATAAACATCCATAAAACTTCAAGGTATGCTTCCTGTTATTTTTTTAAACGGTCCTTTAAAATACTTACCTTCCTGTTTGCTTCAACATATCTAACATTTTGGCTTGGAACACTGGATCAACTGCTTCTACACTGACACCCTAGCTCAGAAAGAGAGAGAAATTACTTTTTATAACTTTGCAAATAAGAAATTTTATATTGTAATGTAAATAAATAATACCTAGCCTCCAAATGCCTCTATATATTATTTTAAGGTAACAAATAGTTTTATAAAAGTTTTGATACTCAAGTCATTTAATTATGTTACAGCAATAAAGTTTCTAAAATTTTCATGTACCAAATTGTTCACTAATGAGTTAGAAGAACTTAAAGATCCTTTACGAGTTTATGGCTAATGCTATCTAAGTAATTGTCAGAAGTATCAAATAAACAAACTAACCATGACTTCTGGTTAGACCTATCTAGGCAAACCGAAGTTCCTAGGACTGAGGATTTATTAGCTCAGTGGCTCAAGTGCTTGCCTGGTAAGAGCAAGGTCATGAGTTTGATCCCTGGTGGAAAAAAAAAAAAAAAAAAAGAGAAAGAAAGAAAGAGAATACTTTCTAATAACATATACTAACCATTGATAAGGACTACAACTATTTAGTAACCATTGATAAGGACTATAACTATTTAGTTATTACAATGAAACAATATTTTTTCAATCATAAGCAATTTTGGTGAAGGATAATAATTTACTGCTTCAAATAAAAGCAATCACAAAAATACTACTATACTGGAGACAGTTTGTGACCAAGTATCTTGAATGTTCTATTTTGCTAGTTCAACCAAAGTAAGATGATAGCAAATGGAAATATAAAAAAGGTTCATATTATCTTCTCTAAGGCTTTCTTCTAACACCAGGATTCTAAATCTGATCTAGCTAAACAAACCAGTTAAGCATTTCCTCCCTATCAAAGCAAATAGTGTACTGAATTCCAATAAAGTATGCAATTTGCTGCTAGGATAATAATGTTAGGGAGAATACAAAAAAGGGAGGAGGGAAAGTAAGGAGAATGAAAAGGAGAGGGAGAAAAATATGCAACATAAGCATGTCTTTACAGAAAAGTTTACTGACTACTGGGGCCAGAAGAAAAACTTTCTAATTCTACTATACAGGATAA
Source organism: Hydrochoerus hydrochaeris (assembly GCA_004027455.1). Classification (NCBI taxonomy): domain Eukaryota; kingdom Metazoa; phylum Chordata; class Mammalia; order Rodentia; family Hydrochaeridae; genus Hydrochoerus; species Hydrochoerus hydrochaeris. Next base: position 591,202 of record PVLA01000144.1, on the reverse strand, counting down.
ATATGAGCATCAAAATATTTTATTTTATATTGTCAAATAAGCAGTCACATGAAAGTAAAACTATTTATTATAATCAATATTTATATAAGAACCAAATGTAATGTAAACAATTGCAGGTTAATTTATTATGTGTTGCAGATACTCTGACATGAAAAGATACAAAATAAACGCAATGAACATTTAGATGAACAAATCAGAACATCTAAATTAGTTTAGCTCAACAAATTCAACATGAGTAAATCTGGCATCTTTTACTACTACTTTGTATTATTTATACATACATTGCATTTTATAGGAGCCACTCTATTTTAAATGCTGGTTTTGATATACATACGTGCATCACTTAAAAATATAATTGATTCTATAATATGCACTGTATCAAAGCAAACTCATAGTATGGATCCTCAAACAGAACAGTTTTATGACAACAAATTTTTATGTTTCTTTTTTTTTTGTACCGAGGATTGAACTCACAACCCTGCACTTGCTAGGCAGACACTTATGCCACTGAACTAAATCTCTGGCCCCAACAACAAATTTTTAAAGTTAGATATTTTACAAGAATCAGAGAAATGCTGCAAAGCAGAGATAAACATCCATTAGAAAAGTCACACACAAGTAACTTTTAGGCAAACAGGTGAGAAGAATATATATAGTATATGTATTATTGTTATTATTATTATTATTATTATTTTTTTTGGTACCGGGGATCAAACTCACAACAGCATGCTTGCAAGGCAGGCACTTATGCCACTGAGCTAAATCCCCAGCCCCCTAGTATATGTATTATTTTTGGAAGATAGACAATGGTTATTGATTTTTGACTATTTTCTTTAAATCTAAATGTACTTACATCTACAAAGCTCTAATACATTAAGTAAAAAGGAAAAATAAAAAAAAAATCTCTAGAAAGACTATATTCTAAAGAGGTACAGTAGCTAACCTTCAAAATACATATGGGATATGATTCACATAAGAAAGTTAATATACCTGGACAAAAAGAACCAAGATTCACTAACAGTTCTGTTTCTTACTACTTAACTTTTTTAATAGAGAAAGCTTTAAAGTCATTCATTACCATATGCAGAACAGTTTTTAAAAGGACATATTTCAAAATAATGAGGATTAACGTATGTGCATTAAAAATTTAAATAAAAGAATCTCTGAAATACTTTGAACCAGGTGTTCAAACTAATACTGTGCTTATAGAAATAGAGTAGCTCACTTTTAAATTCAGTATATTCTGCTAATGAAATCTGAAGGAACATGTAAAAGGATTTATAGTGTTATATTATTGGTGGCTATATATGAATACAGAGTTCATTTAAGAGACTAATGATTTAGTTAAATATAATCTAGAAATTTATACCACTAGTTACATGATTTTTTCTATTAGAAAAAAATACATAAAATGATGAAAATTATTTTGCATAGGAAAAGAAAAAAGAAACACATTTACTTGCAGCACGAATCTATAAAAGTACTCACTGTTCCTGACTGTGGCATAGCAAAGACATCAATCACTCTGACGGTGTAATCATCAACAAATTCTCCAAGCATCAGACCCATAACTTCCATTGGAACTCCAGCACGGCCATGCTTTAACATCTGTAGAGGGGCAAGATGTGGATACAAAGCTCATTTCTTCATTTGTTTGAGATCTCAAGTCTTTTTTTGCTTTGCTTTTAATAATAATCTAATTATGCTCCAGTAAAAATAAGTCTGTTATATATATATGTACCTAAAAACATATTTATGTCTCAGGAGATTGTGAAAATATGCCAAAGAAAAAGACAGTGAAAGCAACAGAAGTCAGTAAAGCAAGTAATTCCATTCATTACTTACTTTTAACAGTGCCAGCGAAGAGATATAAACCTGTTCTGCTGTGTCCACTGCAGGAGCATCTGTAGGTGGTCCCTGGAAACAAGTGGATGAATTATTATAAACAGAGTGTAGAAGTTAGATGTTGTATGTCATATACATGTGACAGTTTTAAAGGAGTTCTAGAAAAAAAATCTCGTTTCTTCCTATTCAGTTCAAAACACACACTCAAAACAGGTTTGCAAATATCAAACCTGAAGAAAAGAGACAAAACTTAGCACCCGGGCAAGTTTCCAGTAGACAAAAACTTCAACAATGCTTCTCCACCTTTGCTACAAAATAACACTAATGCACCATTCAGGGTCACTTCTTACCTCAAAGGTAATGCTGTTAAACTAGAAGATAACTGAAGGATTCACACAACTAGCAAATCCTCTGAATGTCTTGATTTTTAGCTAAAGGCAGCATGTAAATTAGGGCTATGGGATCACTCTGCAAATTCATAGGTATAATGGGAGGGAAGAGGGAAGACTCTTAATCCCTAGGTGAAAGAGCTGCAAACATAATCTACACTTCACCTAATGAAGTTGTTCCCCTCCCCCTACACAACAACAAATTTAACACAATCGCCTCAGACATGAACCAACTGTTTAAGTGTCTTAATGTGAAAACCCGATCCACTACCTTTAAAATAAATATTATCATTCTCATTAAAAGCTAAAGATGATACTTTCTCCAGAAAGATCCTATCTCAGTTACAAAAAGGGACATTTTTGACGATAACATTCAGCTATACAAACCAATTTACAGTCTGTACCCTCAAGATGCCTACAATCTTATAAATATAATTCAGTCCCTGTTGATATACATGAAAACTTGTTTTTTTATAACCCAGCAGTCTGGGAAATTACAGTGAATTGTGATATATAATTTTCAACTTCTTTTTTGCTTTTCTTGTCAATAATTCTTATAACAAACAATAACCCTATAACAAACATGTTAGGTATTTAAAGTACAGCTCAATGTTCTTTCTTTTTTTTATACTAATTGAAACTACATAATTTATTCATTACATTCCACACTTACAGATCTATATGCAGTTCTATTTATATGCTAAATTCTATAATTAAAGTTTTTTTAATTTTTGGTTTTGTTTGAAAGCTTGTATTATTTATTATTAAGTATAAGGTTCTAAAGTAAGTTTTCTTTAAATACAAAAATTGCATAGCAAAATAGCCTGTCTTTATTTACTTTTGTGCAAAGTAGTAGTATTATTTTAATAATAAATGCCAGGAAGTAGTTAAAGCTTCTGCTATTACCATACAATGCTGCTTACTGCTTATCTTTCAAAGATAAGAATCTCAGAATGAAAACTGTATGGAACACTGCTTTTAGGCAAACATCTGTTGAATTCATCATAATTTTAGTGATGTAATTGTATTAATTTAACACTGATTAAGAAAAGGTGAGCACTGTAGTAAGACGTAAGGACAAGTTTGAGGAGGTAATACATTAAGATTAGGATGATGAATATTATTATACTCATAAAATTATTTTCTGAATTTAGAATAACTTTAAAACTTGCACATAGAGAAAGAACACAGTAAAGCTGTGTGACTGTACTAATACAGCCTTTCTGAATTTTCTTAAAAATATTTATGTTTAAAAAAAAGGAGAAAATACAACACTACACCACTGTCAAAATGTATTACTGACAGAACCCAGAAAGTATTACTACAATTATTGGGGGGGGGGGAATGTTTTGTTCTGTTCAACATTACATATAATTAGTCATTAGAAAACTATCAGCACACACTGACAACTCAGTGTTAATTGAAAGAATGAATAAATACAATTTCTGCAAGTCAACAGAACAAAAAAGAAAAAATACCAGTTACTTGTAAAACAGAAAGCAAACCAGATGCATGTAAATTATCACAGCTTCTTTTTAACAATGTATTATTTTTCTCCTGGTTCAGAAACAAAGCCCTTGTAATAAGTAAAAGAAAACTATACAACTGTTTCTTTTAGTACATGAGTGCAGTGCAGTTTTTGAGACAGCAGACAGTGATATTTTCTGTTGTCCCTCTCACACCTTCCTTATATCATTACTGCTGTTTTGTTTCTTGTTCCAGTCAGACTAAAACCTAGCAAGGGTCTTTGGACCTTTAGTAGACATGTTAACAATTATAATCTGGGGTCTGCAAGGTTGAGGGAAATTAAAAGACTGAAAAGATTGAATGATGGACAAGCAATGGATACTAGTAGAATTTATGGGAATTTGGTATAATATAAAGATTTACTCTAAAAAATACTGTTTTACATTGTATTATAGTTGTGTAAGGATGTTACCATTGAATTAAGAGTATGTACATACTATTTTTGCAACCAGAAGCCTATGATAGTCTCAAAGTAGGAAAAACCACCATTTTGTTATTTTGTTGTTGTGATTGGTATCCAAGTTGTTTTTTGTTTTGTTTTGTTTTTTGTCTTTTTGAGACATGGTCACGCTATGCAGTTCAGGCTGGCCTTGAGCTCACTTTGTAACCCAGGCTGGTCTCGAACTCACAACGATCCTCCTGCCTCAGCCTCCTGAGTGCTGGGATTACAGGCATGAGCCACCAATCCCGGCTTCCAAGTTTATTTTTACAAATGAATATGAAAATACTTATGGGGATCTGTTGGTGGAGGAAGATGGGAGGGAGGGGAAGGAAAGGTAAGTATAAAAAGGATCAAGATTTGATCTATACATGTACCAACTCCCCACGATGAAAATATTTATTATGTATTGCAAACATAAACTAATAAAAAGGGAGGGAAATCTAGCGAGTAAAAAAGGACTGGTAGCAACGAAATACAGAGCACAGGTGGGGAGAAAAGAAAAGATAAACAGTCTATGAGACAGATATTAAGGACCTTTGACTAACAGTGAACATGCTCCCTATATAGAATAGCACATAACCAGGCATCTAGATGGAAACCATATTAAACAGGAAACTGAACTCAGAAAGGTGTGTAAAAACTTATGCAGCAGATGAGTTGATTAGCACCCCCCAGATGAAAAAAATGTGGGATTGTATCTACATCCACTATTTTCTGGCAAACACTTGTGGGACAAAGCATTCTGATGATGGAAAGAAAGTGCCAGATTCAAAGAGCATGTTTTGAAGAAAGGAAAGTCATCTAAAAATAGGAATCATGAATAAAATTTTAATAAATTATTTGGTGTCAGTAGAATACAAGGTTTCTCTTCTTTAAAATTAAATGCTACAAGACTGACAAAATGAAAAATAATTAAAATTATATTGCAAAATAACATTAGGACAAGTTTATTCAGTGATATAGAACACAAAATTCTCTTACAAATGAAGGGGAAAATACAACTCTTAAGTTTTGACTTCAACTATTCTACAAATACAGATTCAAAAAAAATTTTTTTAAGAATTTCACAACTATGAACTTATGCACACCTAAGTCAATGAAGAAAAAAAGTAACAGAATGCTAACAATAAAAAAGTAGGAATCCAAAAAAGCAGAAATACCAAACATGTAGTAAAACCAAATACACTAGTAATAAGTGGATTAAAATTTCTTGATAAAAGATAAAACCATATTAAAATGGGCTTACAATGAAAATTCAGATATATGTTGTTTAAAAATAACAACCACAAAAAGATGGAAAAAGAGCTCCATTGTCAGTCAAAGAGATATACAAAGGATGAGTATTTGTAATCTAAAGTGCTTGAGACCAGAAGTTGTCTCTTAGAGATTTTCAGATTTGGGAATATCTGCATAAATTTTCCCAGGTGAACATCCTCAATCCAAAAATTCAGGCTTTAAAAGCTGAAACTTTTTGAATAGTATGATTTAGATTTTGGAAAATTTCTGATTTTTGGGTTAGGATGCTAAACCTGTACCTATATCTCCTCTGTGTAAAGGAAGCCACAATGGCCACTACAGTCTCTCTCATCTTGCCTTTTTTCAGTGACATATTATAATAACATTTACTAGCCTTAAATAATCTTTGTGCTTGTGGGATAAATCGTTCCTTCAACTTAATAGTTTTAAAACTGAGATGGGTTAGCTTTTTTCTGTGAAATCCGTCAAGTTTTAATATCATTATGGTAATTTAAAAAGTAAACTGGAAAATCTTACAAGTTTTCCATTTTCCTTGTTCTAATAAAGTGTACACAAATATAAAAATTACTTATGTCTTCAAAATCCAAAAAAAAAATTCATTATTAAAACACTTGGCTCTGCAGCTGTTTTTGAGGCTGACTGCTACAAATTTTTCAGTGGCACTGATAACTTTAGGTTATCTCTATCTGGACAGACTACTACTACACCACTGCTCAAATTTTCATCTCACTTAGATTTCAAAGTCACCACCACAAAGTTGAACAAATATTATTTTCCTTTCTTCTTAATACTGGAAGAACTTAAAATTAAATTTGCTTCTCTATCTCATGTTATGCCACTATCCTGATGGATTACAGTTACTTTTTTTTAATGTAAGCCTAACAAAAAACTATGCTAAAAATACTAGAGACTATCTGATCAAGGTGAGGAAACAGATTTTAGTTATAAATTCAATTTAACAAATAAAAGCATGTAAAATTTACAACACAATCTAAACTTTCTAAATACTTAAAATAAAAAAGCAAAGCAAATACCCTGAAAAGTTGTCCCATTTATGACAAACAGTAGATACATAAGAAATTTAAAAATATTAAAGGATTAATAGAAACATGAGCAAAGAATACAAAGAGACTAATTATATAAGAAATACATAGTGAAATAAACATGGAAAATGTTCAACCTCTCTCCTTGACCTGCTTTAATTAAAGAAATACCAATTAACACATCAAGACATTGTATGTATGGTATTTCCCCCTGCCAAACAAGCTTCATAATGCCCACTTTTGGGAAGAGTGTAATAAAAGCGACATAGCACTCTTGGTAGGAATGTTAAGCAAATGAACAATGTACATCAAGAGTATTACAACTGTACAAACTTGATGACTTACTTTTTCACTTCTGGAAATTATTTGAGTAAATAAGCAGAGATGTTTGCAGGAACCAAAATGTTCATGACAGTTCTTTTAGTAATGCTAATAAACCTAGGAACTTAGCCTATAATTAAAGAATACTGTTGAAAGCCTCTTCCTCTGCCTGCCATCTTAAACAGCAAGATTACCTAGAGTTAAAAAGCAAGTATCCGAATCTATACTGAACATTTAACTTACAATCTTGAAAGCATCCTCCCAAAACTTAAAAAGAAAGAGGCCAGGTTGTGGTGAAAATGAACCCTATACACTGTTGGTGGATATATAAATTGATGTAGCCAATGTAAAAAAACAATATGGAGGTGCTTCAAACACTTAAAAATAAATGTAACTACCATAGGACCAATCCCTCTGCAGGGCATTATACCCAAAGAAAATGAAATCAGCATGACATAAAGATGTCTGCATTCCCATGTTTGTGGCAGCACTATTGACAGCAGCCAAGATATGAATACAGCTGAAGTTTCTGCTGATAGATTTCCATTGGAAGATGACTATGCCATTAAAAAAGGAATACTGCCATCTGCAACAACATGGATAAACGTTGACATTATGCTAAGGCAAATAAATAATATACAGCAAACATGATCTCATTGATATGTGGAATCTTTAAAAAGCTGATCATAGAAACAGTAGAATCATGTTTAGTGGAGGCAGGAAGGTGGAAAAAAGATGTCAAAGAGTACAGACTGAGTTATAAAATGAACATGCTCAACAGATGTAATATGCAGTATGGGGAAGTAATACATGTGAACTAATTTGATGGTGATAATCATTTCACAAGATACAGGTATATCAAATTATCACACTGTATACCTTAAAATCACACAATTTTAACACAGGTCTGGTAGTGCACGCTTGTAATCCTAGAACTCTATGAGTGAGATAAGAGGATTGCAAGTTCAAGTCTAGCCTAGGAAACTGTCTCAAAAGTAGGAGGAGCTGTACTGGATTTTAATATGAAGTCCCTGGATTCAATCTTCAGTCAAAAAACACCATAGTATTTTATTTGTCAAAACAAATAAAGCTGAGGAACAAAAAAGGAGTATGGCTAGCAAGTACATTACCATGGCAACAGAACTCTCCTTTTTGACAGCTTTGATAATTAGGAGTTAAATTATGAATTAACCTATAAAATGAGGTAGGTGAAAATGTTTACCAGTTCAAATATTTTACAGCATGCAAGGGTGTAGCTTTGTTTTAAGACAGTTCTTATTCTAAGTAAGGGATTTCATTTTTAGTCCTCAAAATCTGACTTACCTCAAACAGGAATGTGACATAAAAATCAATATATAGGCAATGTTCAAAAGAATCTGATAAAATTTGGAACAGACTCAAGGTACAAAACAGCCCTTTGCAAATACGTGAAAAATTGTCAGAAGAAAAGGTTTAAACACTAATGTTACAAGTACAGTCCCTAAACCAGTTCCATTAGCATCACTTGAGAACTACTTGTGTCTAGGAACACACTTGTTATAGATTAAAACTGGTGGGCAACGTAACACCAGCTGAATTAAATTAGCATGGTGCTGAGCGTAGATATTCCACCTGAGCAAAGTTGCTAACATAAATAGAGACTTGGAGAAGAAGAACAAGGCGCTGTGAGTTTCTCTAAGTGTTTGGGTTTTTGGGGTTTTTTTGTTTTTGGTGGCGGGGATCGAACTCATGACCTAGCGCTTGTCAGGCAGGTGCTTATGCTACTGAGCTAAATCCCTGGCCCAAAGTTTTGTTGTTTTGAGCCATTTGTTCTCCTGGAGCTCATCATGACTAGTTTCCCCAGTGTGAGTTCGACCACTGTCCTCGGAGGAGTTTGGGACCTTGTTGGTGAGAGTGGCTGTGGTTCACTTTGGGGGAGCTCTGGTCCTTACACTGAGCGTTACTTCCTGGCTCCAGAGGGGAACATGTGTGCTGTTTAATCTCCAGGAGCAACTTCTCAGGCTGGCTTTCTGCCATGTACTCGACTGTTCTTATTGTGGGAGGAGCTCAGGACCTCTGTGTCGCTGAGGATGGCTGTGGTGCTTCTCAGGACAGCCCTGGTCCTTACTTTGAGCATGATTTCTTGACTCCAGTGTAGAACCCCCAACCTACCAGCACAGCTCTTTCACTCTGCTGGCATAGACTTTCTAGCTTTCACCACTGACCTTTGGGCCTTCTCAGCACAGATCCGTGAATCAGACTGTTGAGTCCTTCCTATGGTCTCTAGACCTCCAGCTAGACTTGTAGGAGGCATTGTCATTGGCTCTAGGTTTTCATTTGGACTCATGCAGGACATTGCTGTGGGATCCAGGCCCCTGGCTGAATATTCTGAGTCTTTAGTGTTGTGGACAGATTTCCTGCACTTTTTTTGTGTTTAACTCTGGGTGACCATCATAAAATAATATTATAAATTCTATGATTCTAATTGTTCTCCTCACAACCCCTGACTACAACAATATTCTATATCAGGGTTTTAAAGAAGTTCATCCACTAATTCCAATGTTTGCTAAAGTTTGAGAATCACTAATTAGACTAAATAGGGTGTAGAACTTTGAGCTCATGGAAAGATGCACTGAGGATAGTGGAAAGGGGTTTCATGTAAGAAAAAGTCTATAGTGATCCAAGTTATCATTTTAAAATGTTACTGAGTTAGTAAGTTACACCTAACTGGCAAAAAAATAAATAAATTATACAAAGGGTTCAAATATTTCACGAATGATTAAATCAGAAGATATTAAAATTAGGTTCCCTTCTAACCTATTAAATTACCATACTATCTCCCAAAGGAGACATCTCAAATTCAATGTCTTCAAAAATCAAACTTACGTTATTCTAATCAAGTTCTTGAGTCTCAAACTAGATATTTAAGCAGATTTTTTGTTAACTCTTCATTAGCCCTCACATTGAGTACATCAACAAGTTATATCAATTCAGTATTACTTCAGTGTGGCAGAGGCTTCTAAATTACTTATTTTTTAAAAAAGAAGTTGCAAGGTAATTCCATGTAGAGTTCACCTCTAGTCAAATCTGAAGCATAATGTATATCCAGTTTACTTATTATGCTAGAATACTAAAGGCTTACAGTGAAATCCTAAAATGGAAAACAAATCTGTTTATTACTGTTTAACCTAAAGTTTTCCAAATCATCCCATGGCCAGAAAGTCTTAACAAAATATATTGACTTTCTGTTTTAGGCTCTGAAAATAACAAATTTTTCTCAAATGTGTGGCCAAGATACAAATAATAATTTACTTTAACTGTGGCTGAGCAAAGGCTTCAAGAAGCTCACAAAGTAGACAAAACATGTACTGGCATATATTCAAAGTTACAACATATTAAAACCAGGACTAAATGCTATTTATGACTTCTAGTAATATGTTCTTGCCACTTTCAGGTGTCCAAACCTACTTTTATTCTGGAGTGTAGTACCTTTCCACTGTTTTAAGTTTTAGAATTCTCTACCACTCAAAACCATTTTCTATTAAAGAAAATGCTGGATCTCCTTGCCACTCAAAAGCACTTCAGGGTCTCCCTGTTTTCTGAAATCTAGATGGGCACACAGTACATTACAGAGAGCAAAGTACAGTAATAGATGTATTCCTAACATAGTGTATGGGTTAATACGAAAACAGCAATTAATATGAAAATAGCAACAATTTTTATCAAAATCCATTATAGAAAATTTAACTCAAAGCACATGAGATCTTGGAAAATCAGATGATACAAATGATAGATAAACACAAGGCAAGAACAGTTCTTAAACATATCACCTGCTCAAAAAATTAAATCATGTTTTTACATATGAGCATATAAAATTACTTGAGAATTACTTTAACATATTTTAAAGCAATGAACATATACAAGAATTAGACACTAACTCATACATTTTAGAAGCATGTTGCAAATATGAAGAATTTTCAAGATATTTCATGTTCTTACCAGATGACTACACTTGAGGCAAATAAAAACACTGTGGTATAGCACTATTGTAAATATGAAATAAGAAAGAAAAGATTATGAATCAGGAGATGCAGTGAGGAGAAATACACAGGGTAGGAGTGGTCAAGATGATGCAATGGCCACAGAAGGAGTCCCAGAAGAGCAAATATAGCCAGTAGTTTTTATCCCTCAGAGAAACTTTCCAAATCCTTTTAACTCATCAGACCATTATCCCTCATATTAGCATATTTGTTCTGGGAAACAAGTTTTCACCAATAGAAACTGATACAAACTGTTTCCTCAAGTCTGATTTAACTACTATTAGGTTATTTTTACATTCAACTGAAGTGGACATATGGACCCACATGTAAGGGCAAGTCACCTATGTCCTATTTCAGGGCCTTTAAAAATCCTGAACAAATGTACAGTATTGAAATGAATCAATCATCTTTCGTTTATTAAGAACCTGCTGAGTTTAAAAATTAAGCTAAATGTTGGATGAATTTAGGAAAAAAATAAGCAAATCAAGTGAAAATCTGGCTCCCAATGTATTTTTAATTTTAACAACAGGATTATGTTGTTAATATCATAAAAAATAATAACTGAACAAGTGTCTTTCTGGTGCTTAATGCATAGTTATAAAATTATTAGCTTGTATGGTATAAGAACTATTCAAGTTAACTCTGCTGACGTTCTACCACCTATTTCACCATTGTAATATATAAGAAGAGAAAATATTTTTTTGGAGGCTGAATGAGATGTAAGTTAAAGGTCAAGGTCTTTTAATAACATCTATTACAAAAACTGAAGGTATTAATATCCATTAGAGAGGAACTTACATAAATAAATCTAAAAAAATAGTTTACATTTCACATAATGTCACTATAAAAAATGTGTCACTAACAGATAAGTAACAGAAACATCTGACTGCTCTCCAACTAAATAGTCTACTATTAAAACTTAAATGTTAGTTGGAATATTGGCATATGATTTATATATTTCCATAAAAACTACAAAACTAAAATGCACATATACTTCACAAGAAAAGAAACAGAAAGAATTACTTTTGCTATATAAATCCTCAATATTGAATTCCTACAGGAAATCACTTAAGGAAATCTTACTTAAGGTATTGAACTCAGGACCTTGAGCTTGCCAGGCAGGCGCGCCTATGCCACTGAAGTAAATCTTACTTTTTAAGATAAGTTTGTTTTAAAAGGGAAGAAACCTTGAAACTGATGAAATACATGTTTCCATCCATTCACATCCATGAACACAAGCCTTTATGCAAACATGAAAAGCTAACCAGAGATATAAAGCCTCTTATAGCCTCAACATCAAACTGAGTAAAATACAGTCCTACACTTAGTAAAATATGGTTAAATTAAATGAGATCTTGATTTTGTTTTGTTTTGCACCTATTTAGAAGGTTAAAATCTGATAAAAAGCATAAAAAGCTGTGGCTTTTACTTGGGCAGCCCTTGCTGCCTAAGTGGGAAAAAAACCCAACAACAACAAAACAAAAACAAGGCATTTGCCATTTTAACAGCATAAAAACTAAGGCCTCAAAGTGTTACCTATTCAAGACTTTTAACAACTTTGTTAACACTATTAGTTATATTACACTACCTTTCTCTTTGTGTGAAATGATATCAATTATTTAGCTAATTTTGTTATTAAAATACCTGCTTAGATAGAAGCCAAAGTGTCACTTAAAAGAAATGTAAAATAAATAGTATCACTAAACTAAAATATTCCAAAATATCTAAAATATAACATATTCTTGAGAAATGACAATAAACATTTCAAAATTTACAATGAAGGTAGACAATGGGTTAAAATATTACACAGAATGTATTTTAAGATGTAAGTTTAAAAGTGCCTATTTCATCTTGCACTTTAAAAGTAATTTTAAAGTCTAGCAAATTATGTGCTTTTTAATAGAGAATACAGACTTTATTAACAAATGAAGGTGATTATATTTTAAAAACAAATAACTTAAACAGACAATATACTGAATAGTTAACAGAAAAAAAAGAATTTTATGATAGTCAATACAATGCTCAACAAATTGTCAGAAAATTAAAATATTTTATGAAGCCAGTACCTTTGTTTCCCTAATAAAAATAGGCCCTTAAAAACAAAAACTGAACACAAAATAAGTGAATTAAAACATAAATAACCACCACTGTACTGTTTATCTTTTACCCAGCAAGGTAAAAAACAACCTTTTAATACTTTAATTTTGTGAGTATTAAACAACTAGTGTGAAAAACAAGCTGCATGTAAACTATTTCTACTGCCTCAGCTTCAATGACTAGCTGAGGCAACCTGTTATAGGAGGTGTTAATTGGCAATAGGAGTACAAGTCAGAAGCGTGCTCCCCATCGTCCTAACCCAGCAAGGCTAGGTCATTAAAGTGGAAATGAATTCTTTCATGTCGACTTAACCCTTTCAGTACAAGATTTCAGCTGTTTTCTCTCAATTTTTTAAAAAAACTTGTTACTTTTTAGAGTTAAAAAAGTGTTCCATAAATAAATAAATAAAGTCGCTTGGCTGACAGCTCCTATGACCATATTGTTGAGAAGAGAAGAATACAGCAAGTTAATTGCAATGTAATAGTGCAACTCTCTCTTCTGAAGAACATAAACCTAATTGTACTTACTTATTTTAACACTGAAAAGAAGATCCAGAATATAGCATTTAGAAATAGCTCAGAACTCCTTAATCATAGAATTTTGATTTACATTTAAGTTTGAGGATCCATTAAGTTTATCATTAATCATCTTAATGTTCAGATAGAATAACACTAATACTTTATCCCCATAATGTCCACCCCATGATTTCTCAATATAGAAATATTCTGAAACCTATGAGTTAATACACCTTTCTAATTATGTTTCATTATTCTGATAAGGTGCACAGTCACTGCAAATCCTGATGACTGGTTGCCAAAAAACCCAAAATTCCTTTTATGGTAGGATCTCAGGTTTCCAGATGGCACATTAATTCTTTAAAAAAAAAAAAAAAAAAAGACAAAAAGGAAAGAAAATAAGAATGGAAATGTCAAAATAATGCATTACTTTTCAAATCTCACACTTATAAATACTAATATTCCCATATATTTTTAATCATTTACAGCAATTTTAAATAAAAATTATAGAAACAATGTTCTATTACAATTACAAATTAATTCATATGCTGCAAATCTGAGTAATCTTGCAAATACTGACTTTAATAAAAATATCAGAGTGAAAACTAAACATATAAAAACCTATTATACCTAACACTATATACTTATGATATTGACAAGTAACTATCAATGGGATATTAGAGATATAATCTTATCCATTGCTAGGCTCCTGAGTAATTATCATCCATGATACACTTTTTCATTAGATATTTAATCAGTAAAGGCCAAGATAATAATAGCAAATACAGTGAATCAAGGATATTAAAAAAATGGGAATTACACTATATGCTTAGGACATACTGTTTATTATTCCTCTCCTACTTTACTGACATCCTCCCAAGTCCTTCACTTATTTGACAAACCCAGTTCCCGCCTCTCTGAAAACTTCTGTTCCCTAGTCTTACTGAGCTCCTCCACAACAGCAAATCTAAGGTGGCTGCCCTAGGGCCAGTATTTTGAAAATTTAAAATTTTCAGTGGGGAACAAGCAATGGGGTGAAGTGCTGCAACAGCAGTAAAGGAGGAAAATGACCTAAAGCTGGTAGCCTACTGCACAATGCCCATTAGTGACATTTCTTCCCCTTTAAGACCACCCTTAATAGTCACTTTGAAACAATTTTCATCTACTTAAAAATATGTGTGTGAAATATGCCATGATCACCGATCACTTTGGAATATCTATGTAAACTGTCTCAACACAACAGGGGCTGACTGTCCTTCATTCTGAATGACTTATCACTCTCCTCTTGTGGTAAGAAAGGAGCAAGCACAGTGTTTGATAATTTTTCTCTTTAAAGAAGTGTTATTTATAGAGGATCAGTTCAAACTTCAGAAACCAGAAAATAATGGCAAACATTTGGAAAAGGCAAAAAACATGCTGCTATAATATAACTAGAAATAGGGGCCAAGAATCAAGCAGAAACTTGAAGGTCTTACAACAGAACATTAAGGTATCAGAACTGTTCAGTAATAGACATAGTCATCAAGGTTCTTATCATCACCAGTGGTTCCATCTCTTTCTAAAATATTGTTCAAGCCAGGGATGGTGGCACATGCTTGTAATTCCAGCACTCAGGAGGCAGAGGAAGGAGAACTGCTACGTTCAAGAGCAGCCTGGGTTACATAGTGAGTCTAATGCCAGCTTGAACTACACAAGCAAGACCCTGTCTCAAAAAAATAAACAAAAAACAATATTGTTTAAGTATACTATCATGAATTTATTTAAGTATAATACATGCAAAATGTAATTAACCACAAATGAGTCCGTAATTCATATATCTATAATTCACAAAACATAATTCAAAGTTCATTAATTATCTTCTAAATTATTCCATGCAAGTCCATATAGGGAATGTTCCACCACACATATACTAACACACATAAAGTACATATTTTCACTTATTCTACAATCACATGTTTAAGAGCCTATATGGATATGCCATACTTGCTTTATAGCAGAAAGCCAATAAAAAGTTTACAAAATAGAAAGCAGGGAAAAAATAGCAAAGCCATAATTATAACACAGAAGATCAAGTACAAAAAAAGAGGTATGAATAGGGAATACAGAAGTCACAGCAATCTATTTGATATAATCTTCCCTTATGCTAAAGAATATGTATGTCTTTTCTAAGCAAAAATTGAGGAGGGTGAGATAGTGTAAGGTGCTCCAAGAAAAAAATGGTACACTGAAAGGCAAAGAGACATAAAATATCGCTTATATTATACATTAGCATTCAAATTTTTTCCAAACAATAAAATGGGCTAAATTATGAAAATTAACAAGTCAAATAGGAACTAATATCGCTTTAATTTCAATGAGTGCTTTGTTTTTTAAGTCATGAATTTTTTTTTTCATTTTCAAATGACCTTCTATGGTAAGTGGAGCTTACCTATACTTTTAGATTTATGAGAAATATCTACCATTTAAGAATATGAATCAGTTTGGAGTTCTCTGACATCTCTAAAAGAAACACACAATTAGAAGAAAAAACTTGAAGGATAAGACTGTGTTTTTGTATAAAATGTTAATGTGTTATAACAAATATGATTTCATGATTAGGATAAAAAGTACTTCTCTGTTTATACAATTTGTACAAACATTACATATGACTCAGACTTAAATCCAGATTTTTAACATATAGTTCTCAGCACAAAATATTCTTTCAATAAATTTACAAAAAGCTGATTATAGACATCCAAGCAATGGGCATCGCTAGAAGAGACTAGTTCATGGCTGGAAATAGTTGGATCACTGATCAAAGGAGCTAAAAGTTAAATGGATGCTATATGATCAGCTATTAGCAATGATACTAAACTATCGTGCAAGTCAAACCCTGGAGGTGCTACAATGAATATTAATAACCTTGCCTGCTTATGTGTATCTCATACTACATTTGTACTTTATTTCTCAAATATTACATATTTCTTTCAATCAAAGAAGGGAAATACAAAGGAATAATACATTTAAAAAAGAGTACACCATTCAGATGAGAGAGAGTCTAAAATCAGGTAAATTTGGGCATGGAAAACAAGACGTGGGCCTCATGTGACAGACACTATGACATATACTGATAAACATTAGATGTGGTGCTAGTCCCTAAAATATTTTAGGAGACAGACAATAGATAAGTAAATATAAAAATGACATTAATACAGGTTTGTGACAAAATAATAGGTAAGAGAATAAGTCTTGGTGCTATAATAAAAACAAGGCCTAATTTTCAAAAAGCCTCTCCTGACAACACTGAATATATAAGCCAGTGGTTCTTAATGCTGTTTATACCTCAGAATTCATAAATTTAAAAATTCAGATATCTGGGCCAAGGATTTAGCTCAGTGGCATAAGCACCTACCTGGCGAGTGTGAGGACGTGAGTTTGATCCTCAGTACCAAAGAATAAAAATTTAGATATCTGGCCTCACCTCAGACATTCTGATTTAACTGCCCCAATATAAAGCTCTTGCTTCTTTTTCTTTTTCTCTCTTATTTTTTAATCCACCAAATGATTCTAGATACAACCAGGATTAAGAATCTTGGTACAAACCTATAAAGCAAAGGATTTCATCATTGTGAAATTAATGAGATGACATGAGGTGAGTTTTGTTCATATAGCTGGCTTGAAATTTCAAAGGTCCAGATCAAATGAATCAAATTTTTATTACTACAGAGTTCTATAATAATTTTAACTGAGCTATGTAAGTTTACAGAGTGTCACAGAAGTATGAAATAGAGCTATCGGTCAGGTTTGGAGACATTCCTGATCTCTTGAAGTTAGGTGTGAACATGTAACTTAGCCCATGAAAAAGAAGTGACCCATGTCATTTTAGTGATGGTTTTTTAAGAGCCATTGTTCAGAGACAATGTAGCCAGCTTGAATCCATGAATAATGATGATACCACAGAATAGAGTACTCAGCTGACCCATGATCCATGAGTAAAAAAGAAAACATTATGGACTTAAGTCACTGAGATTTAGGAGTTGTTATAAACAATGACCCAGCCTTCCCAATTGATGTAACATAGAAGACTTCTGTGAGCAAGAGAGAAGGATCATTTAAGCAATCTGGAAAGCAAGTTAGAAGTAAACTTATTAAACAAATAATAAGAGGCAAAGAGCATTCATTCAGAAAAACATCTTACAAATTTCTACAATGGACAAGCAGAATGTTACAGGAAAATCAAAGAATTACAAATACTGGCTAGTTTAGGATATAAGGAGGTTGAAGCAAGAGACAAATCATTAAGGACCTAAAATGTAGAGATCAATTCAAAAAAGCACCATGAGGTCCTTCTGTGAAGATGTCCTAGTTTATGATCTTCTAAACTAAATGACAGGCCACTTTCACCTTCACAATAGCAGCCTATTCCATATCATCTTAGAAAACTCCCAAATGATTCTGATCACATCTTTTTTGGAGAGACGACCTAGTGACCCCATAACCCTTGAGAATGTCTATATGGTAGCCTTCATGACTGTAATAATTATACAACAGCAAAGATGATTCAGGTTGTATAAATAAATAAATGAATAAAAGAATCACTTCTCCATTTTAGGAAGAACTCTGGTATTTCTGGCTGGTGATAAAAAGATATACTAAGGAAGACTGATGACAACGCAGACACAGGTAAGATTTGAAAAAGGTCTGAATTAAGCAAAAGGCAATGATAGAAGGTAAGAAATACACTCAAGATAGTTTCAGAAAGCAAAGGTCCTGGTACAATAAATACTTGGGAACAGATTATACAGAGAAACAGAAGTACAATAAAGATCCAGGTTTTACCTTGGTCAGCTAGGTAAATATCAACACAATTAATCAAGATAGGGAATATCTTGATGCTCTAAATCTCCAGAATCTTAATACTTTCTTATACCTGTAATGTAGCACTGTATGTTATATGAACATTAAATTCACTATATCTAATTTTAACTCTTTTCAAATTATCTAAGACAGTAGAGAACCTGTCACACATGTGCAGCAGTGGATAGTTTGTCTCTGGTACAAACCTATAAAGTAAAGGATTTCATCATGGAAGCTCTAAAAGGTTTTCCATCACTGATCTAAGATCTCCTTTCCTTTCCATTACACTGACTAATCAAAATCTGATACTACAATGTTCAAAGTAAACACAAGTGTAATAACATTTTATCTGGTCTTCAAATAGATAGTTAGGACCTGCCCAAAGAACAATTTCAGACTAAAAAAATTATAGCAGTTATGCCTTTAAAATTGAACACAACATAGAGTACTAATGGGACTTATTTCCTTTTTGATGTAAATTAATGAAGCTCTTCACACTTAAGATTGCTCTATAAAAATATATGATACAGAAGTTAAATTTGAATTTTGGATATTTTAATAAGTAAATTCCAAGCAATATTTGGAATACATATATATTAAAATTATATATGTATTATATGTATTATTATATGTATTTCAAATTCAAATTTAACTAGGTATCTTAGTATTTTTATTTCCTAAATCTAGCAACCTTATGTCCAAGTAATTATAAGAACTTCATATTCTAAGATTGTTTCAAAATTTAACAGCAACTTCTTTATGTTACCATACATACCAATAACTTTTTCAAAATCTGTTATTACTTCTTTATCTTTAAATAAGCAATACCTTTAAGACTAACCCACCCACACTAAACATCCTTATGAAAACATGCATCTTAAAAGACACATCTCATTCTTACTATAAATCAGTATCTACTTTGAAGTATTTTCTCTCTTTAAATGCTAAAATAATCATCCACTAACTGATAAATCAGTCTTTTACTGTAGGTATGAAAACACTCACAGTTCAGAGAGGATATACAGTGCCTACAGCTCTGCTGTTCTAACATATGCACTGTCACCCACCTCTTACCCTGTCTGTTGACAACAGACTCTCCTCCATCCAATAAGCAGCATTCCTCAGCTAATTGTTTGTGTTATATACTCCTCTCATCTTGTTATTAAGTCTCCATTAAACCAAACACTACATAAAAACCTGCCATTCACTTGTTTGTAACTTTACAAGCATCTGGGTGAATGTTCTGCATGCTATTATTGCTACCTGGTATAATAACTTAATAGAAAAGTGAAAAAATAAAAAAGGTTACAGATGTAACTGAAAGAATTTCACACTAAAGAAAGAGTATCAAACATACCTTTTAAAATGTGCAATAAATAATTTCAATCTCAAAATAGTTTTTTTTTTCTTTTGATTGTCTTACCCAAAACATGCCAAGTAGGCATTCTAGTACTTCTGTAAGCCAGCAATACATGAAAATGCCAAAGGCAACCCTTTACTTGTGTGGTGTCTATTTAGAATTTTAGGTCCCTTCTTTCAGAAAGGTAAGTATACCCAAAAGATAAAATAAATGACAGGCTAGAGAAAAAAAGAACTATACAGCAAACCAATCAGACAGCAGATTGAGCACCGAGGTTACTTAGTTAAGAGATTTGATCTTTCTCAGGTATAAGAGTACAAAGCTGCCTCTGAGAATGAAAGAGGCCAGTGAGGTAGATGTGAGAAGTAGAGAACAGCGAGCTAAATTAAATTCATCCACAAAGTGAACAATGAATATTTTTTCCAACTAATGTAATTTACTTTGTTACATTTAAAATTCACTATGAAATATTAAGAAACACTAAAAGTAAAATGAATACTATAAAAACCTCATTACTCGGCTTATGAAATATCACTAAAGTAGATGGACTGAAGCACCTGTATCCTTTTCCCTTCATTTACTCCATCCTTACTCCACATGTAGCCACTACAGTATTCTAATTTTAGTAATTAGTATACACTTCCTTATAGTTGTACTACAAAACTTACACAGGCAGTTCAGTATTATTTTGCATGTTTCTAAATTGTGCTTTGATTTCTTCTTCAATATGTTAGTATAAATTAAACATTCTGAAACATGAAAATCATTTGGTAAAAATCCAAAAACTACAGCCTGTGGGCAAACCCACTGACTGATTCTTTAAAATTAAATTTTACTAGGACACAGACAGGCTCATTCATTTTTGTATGATGGCTGCTTTAGCACTACAATGAATAGTAGAGTAGACTGTGCGTTCTTCATTGAGATCACATGGTTCATAATGCTAAAATATTTATTACCTATCCCTTTAAGAAAAGATCACCAAACCCTGTTATAAACAATGTTGTTATGAATGTTTTAGTATCCATGAGGGAGACTTTCTTCAGGGAATATAATTAGGAAAAAATTTGTTCAACTGTAGGGTAGACAGAAATTAATTGTTGTAAGATTCTGTCAAAATGTTTTCCAAGGTGGTTACATACTACCACTGGCTCATATGTGCTTATGGAACATTCATGTTTCTTTTAATGTTTTTATCTTTTACCTATTGTCTCATCATTTTATTAATATAGGTTAACATTACATAATGGTGGGATTTGTTTTATGTCCTTCCCATCTCCCAAAGTTTACTTCCTGGTTTCCTGTCATTTCTCACTTGTTAATTCATTCTGTTATTTATTTAGATTCTCATACAAGAAAATACATGAAATATTTCACTTTCTGGATCAGGCTAATTTCACTTAACATAATGGTTTCTAGTTCCATCCATTTTCCTGAAAACGAGGTGATTTCTTTCCTATCTTGTGCTATTTTTATATGAATTATCATTTTGTTGTTGTTGACGGGCTGAAGTTCAAAATATACACTGATAACTAATGATCTGTCAATTATATGCTAGAAAATCTTTCTGGTCAGTGGCCTTTGTTTCTTCATGCCTCAGATGAACCTGAAAAATGAAGATTATAAAAATAATCCAACAACAGAGTTATAAAGATTGTATGACTTAACAGACTTAAAATACTTAGAATTCCAAGAGTATGTGGCATATAGTAAGTGGTCCACAAATATGAACTACTTTATTTTTGATGACATTTTTATAGAAAATAAATTTTAAGTGTCAATAAGTCTGTCCCTTTATTATTTGTATTTTCCATCTTAAGAAATTTTGCCCTATATGTCCAATTTCAAGTAGCCACAAAGCAATACAGGTCTCAACCTCGCTTAATATTCAGTGCCACTGAATGTTAAGGGGGAAAAAAAGCATTTCAATCAATTTGAGCAAAATTTAAAATCTAGCCTGTGTTTTAAAACCAAGTTCTCCAATGTTCAAGTAGAAAACTGTGTAGAATATCTATTTCAACACAAATTTCCCATTAAATAGTAAATAAAAGAGATTATTTATTTAAATCCAAGACAGTAGCAAAGATTAAATTTCCATTCCACTTGAAACAAATTAAAAATGGACAAATTAAAAATAACAAAAATAGACAAAACTATATGAAAAAGTAGTCTGTAAGAGACCATTCTGATCAGGCAACAAAGGACAGTGATTCCTAGGAAATGGGAAGCAAGGTGGGCCCTACCCCTAACCTTGCTTACTGCCATGAGACAATTTCTAGGCAGAAGTACAGGGAAGAAGAACCAAGGCAGAGTAGTGGACTAAGCTGAGCTGATAGGGCTGAAATTACTGGAAGACCAAAACTGCCAAAGTTACTTGCTGGTGTATAGAATACCTGCAAAAGAAGAAAACTGACCCAGAGATCATCAGATCATTAGTACTCAGCTAAGTACTGACAGGACATGTGTCTGAAGAATCTATCAAAGTCTAGGCAATTGCCCAAAAGGATTAGAGGGACCCAGCTCTATCTCCTACAACTATCTCTTGGATCTATCTCCTGGAAACTGATTGTTCCCACCATCAAACAAAAATTCCAAAACTCACAAGGCACTGATTAGACCAAAGAGTACTACTTCAACAGTGGAGAATGCTGCTCTTTTTGGCAGCACATATATATAAATAGTGAAGAATAATGAGCCCAGTACAAGTTTCAAATGATAAATAGTAAATCAGAACTAGAAATATTCAAAAAGTTTCCAAGTAACTCAACTGCATCCAGTAAGAAATATACAAAATAACTGTAAGAATTAAAACTAGCCAGTACACAAGGTAAAATTCACAAAGTCAGGCATCTAATAAAAAATTACCAGTCATTTAAGGAGGAAAGAAAATATGATCCCCACTGAGAGGATAAAACAATCCACTTACCAAGAATTAACATAGGTATTAAAATTAGAAAAGACATTAAAGTTATTAAAACTGTCAAAAAGTTAAGCAGAGACACAGAAAATATAAACAGTACTCAAATCAAACTTGACATAAAAACCAAAATATATTAGTGGCACAGGATAAAACAGAGGTGAAGGGTGTTTGAACTAGGAAGGTCAATGGTTGGCCAGAAGAAAAAATGCTACTAAATGAAAGATATACTAGATGGGATTAACACTAAATTAAAACTTACACAAGAAAAAAAATAATGAACCTGAAGGCACAGCAATAGAAAGTTAAACACACAAACCAAAAGACAGAAAATAAAAAGAACCATCAATAACTACATAAAATTATATACATTTTTTTCATATTGTTAAACTGAAATGTACCCATCTACACAAAGGAAACAGCAACACTGGAAATAATAACTACTTGGATAAATAAGACCTTTTTCCTTTGCTAGCTCTTTTAAAGAGATTAAACAGCATAGCAGTTACTCAAAAAATTAAAAATATTTACCATACTTTATGATTATTTATGTCCCTTTCCCTAAATTCATGTACTGAAATCTTATAATCCAATGGGCCTTATAGAGGTAATCAGATCATGAGGGTAGAACCCTTATGAATAGGATTAGTATCCTTATAAAAGAAACCCTAAAGAGCTATCTTCTTGTGTCATGTGAAGATATAATAGGAAGCCACCAGTGTACAACCTGGAAGTGGGTCCTCACCAGAAACTACTCATACTGACACTTGATATCAACACTTCCTGATTATAGAACTATAAGCAATACTGTTTCAATCATTCAGTTCATGGTAATTTATTAGAGAAGTACAAAAGGACTAAGACACTATATGACCCAATTCTACTTTAAGTGTATCTCCAAAGAACTGAAATTAAGAGACTCAAAAGAGATATTTCTACAACAACATTCACAGCACAATTATTCACAATGGCCAAAAGTTAGAAAAGTCTAACTATCTATCAGTGGAAGAATGGATAAACAAAAGACAGTATACAATACAACATATTATTTTTAAAAAAGGAGTGAAATTCTGACACATACTACAAAATGGATGAAACTTGAAGATATTACATTAAGTGAAATAAGCCAGTTACAGAAGCACAAATACTTTATCAACATACTTACCCAAGATACCTGAAGTTTTTAGACTCTAAAGATAGAAAATAGAATGGTAGTTGCTAGGAATGGGAGTGAGGAGAGAAGGTAGAAAGAGAATTGTTTTTCAGTGGTTACAAAGCTTCCATTTAACACTATTAAAAAATTATGCAGATGAATTGTAATGGTTGTACAATAATGCACCTGTATCTACTTCCACTAAACTACTCAATAAAAAATGATTTAGATAGTACATTTTGAGTTCTGTATACTTATTACCACAATTAAAAAAGACTAAACAGAAATAATAAAAATATATTGTAGAGTTCCAACAACAGTACAAAGATCCAGAAAGGAGATATAAACTATACTATTATATATTGTTATTTCCCTTATATAAATATCAAGGAAATAACAATATTGTAAATTAAAGATACAATTTAGTAATTTATATAAATAACCAGTTTAGTATAGAATTAGATCCTATGAAAAGGTACCAAACAAAAACCCAGAAGACAATAATTCTATTCAAAGTATGGGCAGCAGAAAAAACCAATATGAGGACAGTGTATAAGAATTAGAGCATAGGGCTGATATGCTCAGAGATAGCTTAAAAACATTTAAGAGAACACAAAAAAATGCATATAGTAACTACTAAATGATGCACAGAAAACTAATCTACGATTAACTGGAATTGACAGAATGAACAGCATATAAAACCTATTTACAGAAATAATAGGAAATGTTCCAAGCAAGCAGAAAGAATTTAATATATAAAGGTAAGTGAGGCATATAGAATCCCAGGTATCTATGATCAGGGAAAAAAACAAAAAACAAAAAAACTCCAACACATACCATAGTCAAAATCTAAGAAATCCAACACCAGAACAGAACCTTCAAAGCTGTTAGAGAAAAGCAACAAATCACTTACAAAGGTAAATCCATCAGAATTACACAAGACTTCTCAAAACAAACCTTAAGTCAGGAGAGCTTGAAATGAAGAGTTTTAAGCTCTAAAAGAAAACAAATTCTGACCCAGATTCATATACCCCACAAAACTATCTTTCAAAATTGATGAGGAAATAAGGTCTTCCCATGGCAAAGAACACCAAAATAAATTCATGACTACCAAATCAACACTCCAAAAATGTCTCAAGGATGTCCTAAGACAATGAAGCCAACAATGCTAAAAAAAAATAATGGAATGAATATACCAGGTAGGGTGAGCAGTTAAGCAGAAGGGGAACAATCAGTAACACAAAAAATAATATAATGCCAAGAATATGTCAATACCATTCTGTAATAACTCTTAGTGTGAATGGTCTCAACTCTCCAATCAAAGACACAGATTGGCAGATTGGATCAAGAAACAAAACTTGACAATATGCCACATACAAGAAACACATTTAATTCAAAAAGAAATTCGTATACTAAAAATCGAAGGATGGAAAGAAACATTCCGGCAATGAGAGTCTTAAAAAAAGGAAGAATAGCCATCCAATTTTCAGACAAAGCAGGCTTCAAGCCAAAACTTTGAAGTGACAAAGGTTACTAAATATTGGTTAAGGGAACAATTCAACAGAAGAGACAACAAATGTAAATATATACACACTGAGTACTGGCTCATACAACTTCATAAAAGAAACACTCCTGGATCAGATAAACATCAACACAACTTTGGTGGAGAACTTCAATAGCCCACTAACACAAATAGATCAATGAAACAAACAAACAAACAAAAGACCAGAAAAAGAAATAGAGATAGATATTTAGAGTGTCCCGTGAAGAACAAACTACACACTCTTCTAAGTATCACATAAGGTGTTCTCCAAAATAGATCGCATAGCAGCCCAGAAAGCATGCTTGCATAAATACAAAAGAATCTAAATGATCCCATTATATTATCAGGTCATAATGCAATAAAACTAGAAAATGACTGCAAAAAAAAAAAAAAAGGCCATAGATATTATACATACACCTGAAAATTAAACAATACATTCTTGAATACTGATGGGTCACAGAAGAAATCAAGGAAGAAATTAGTTCCTAAAATCAAACAATAATGGCAGTACATTACACCAGAACCTATATAATAAAAGCAGTCCTAAGAGGGAAGTTATAAATGGCCACATCAAAAAAAAGTAGAGCAAATCTAAATACATAAGCTAATGATATACTTCAAGTTCTTAGAAAAGCAAGAATAATACAAACCTAAAGCTAGTACAAGAAAGGAAATTATAAATATCAGAGCAGAAACTACATAAATTGAAAAAAAATTACAAAACATCAGTGATTCTGAGAGCTGCTTTTTTGAAAAAATAAACAAAGCAATCTCTTAGCCAATCCTACTAAAAAAAAGGCCCATATCAAAGAAACAACTCACATCAACACAATCAGAAACAAAAAAGGTGAAACTACAAAGAACTGAAATCAAGATTATTAGTAACTACTTCTACCAATTTTAATAAATTGGAGAATGCAGAAGAAACGGGTAGATTCCTAAATACATATGAATTACCAAAACTGAACAAGAAAAACACAAAATCCAGTAACAGGCAATGAAATAGAGATGGTAATAAAAGTAAAATAAAAGAAAAGAAAAGAAAAAGAAAAAAGTCCAGGACCCTATGGATTCGTCATTAGATCCTACAAGAAAATCAGGGAAGATTTAATGTCAATATTCTCAAGCTCTTTAATAAAATTAAAAGGAAAAGAATATAGAACATAGTTAAATGCATTTCTGGGTGCTAGTATTACCTTGATCTCAAAACCAGACAAGAATTCAGCTGTTAAAGACAACTACAGGCCATTCTCTATATGTTACACATGCAAAGATCCTCAATATAATACTGAAAATGTAACAAATCATCAAAAAGATAATAATACATCATGACCAAGTTGACTTCATCCCAGAAATGCAAAGATGGTTCAACATTCAGAAATCAATAAATGTAATACATGAAATACACAGAATCAATGTCAAAAATCATAATCATCTCAATAGATATAGAAAAAGCCTTTGACAAAATCAAATATCCTCTCACAATAAAACCTTGCAAATAGGTATAGAAGGACTTTATCTCAAGGTGATAAATTTATAGCATACTAAATGGGGGAAAAAAATGAAAGGTCTTCCTCTTTAGACAGAACAATCAGCTAAGAGAAATAAAAGAGTTATGTACAGGAAAAGATGTCAAACTACCCTTATTTGCATATTACATAGCCCTTGACATAGAAGACCCAAAAACTTTCACCAAGATTCACTGAACTAATAAACTTAGCAAGGTAATGCAATACAAGGTATCAAAGATACCAAGGTATTGGAGATACAAAATCAACACACAAAAATCAACAGCAAAGAAAGAAATCATTCACAGTCTGGTACACCAAGAATAAATCCATCAAAAGAAAAATTAGGAAAAGAATATCATTCATAATAGCATCAAGAAAAACTTGTACTTAGGAATTAACAAAAGAGGTGACAGACCTTTATAATAAAAACTATAGTACTCTTTATAACAAAAACTATAGTACTCTGAAAAACAAAACAAAGAAGACATCACAAATGGAAAGATACATATCCCCTATTCTTGGACAGACAGAATCAGTATTGTCAAATGGCCATACTTCCAAAACTGATACACATATTCAATACAATCCTAATCAAAATACAAACAGCATCCCTCAGAGAACTAGAGTAAATGAATAGACACTTCCCAGAGAAGTACAAATGAAAAAATGTTCAAAATCTCTAAACATCAGAGAAATGCAAATTAAAATAAGACAATAGCTATCATTAAAAAAGTCAAATAATAATAAATGCTAGCAAAGCTGTGGAGAAAAAGGAATCCTTCTACACAGCTGGCAGGAATGTAAACTTGTACAAATATTATGGCAATTAATATAGAGATTTCTAAAACAAAAAAAACTAAAAGTAGAAATTTCATTCAATCTAGATATTGTCCTAAGTATCTTCCCAAAAGAGTTAAAGACATATTACAGTGATGTATGTGTACTCATGTTTATAGCAAATAACTAAATCTTGGAAGCAGCTTATATGTTCATTAACAGAAGAATGGATACATAAAATGTGGTTATTTATTTATACTCTGCCATAAAGGATACATTTGAGTTGTTTGTAGGAAAACGGATGCACCTCGAGACTATAGTGTTAAATGAAATAAATCAGACACACAAGCTTAAATATCGCATGGTTTCTCTTATATGAGAAACCCAAATACATTAAAAAGCAAAATAGGGCTGAGGATTTACCTTAGCAGCACAAGCGCCTATCTGGCATGCACAAGGTTGTGAGTTCCATCCTCAGAACCAAAAAAAAAAAAAAAAAAAAAAAAAACAAAATAAAGATAGAAAACAGAGATAAGTCCTTTGTAAATAGAAAGTGAACCAATAGATGGGGGAGAGCAAAAAAGAATTAGGACATATTGTGTACATGTACCATCTTCCCATGATGAATTTATCAACATATGATGCAAATATGTACTAATAAACATTAAAATTTTTTAAAAATCACATTCTTTCAAAACTTCCCAATTAAAAAAATTTTAAGAGCAGTTTTCTATATTTAAAAACATCTCTTGGGCTGGGGATTTAGCTCAGTGGCATAAGCACCTGCCAGCCAAGCTTGTCATGAGTTTGATCCCTAGTACCAAAAAAAAAAAAAAAAAGAATAAAAAACATCTTTTGGCCCTGTCTACAAGGTAACTATATTACAACAACTGCATTCACACACAAACTGCAATTTGAAAAATTTCAATTCTTATAGTTTACTGTTTCAAAGACAGTTTTACACATTGAGAGAAATTCTGATCAAAAAGGCAAATCTAGTTTAAGGATACTTAAAGGTTCTACAACTTACCATGATGCTAGTGCATGGAAAGCATCACTTTTTAGATTAAACTGTTGAGTGCTATGTGATTTTACAAAACATTTTTAGATCCTCTCATCAATTTTATCAATCTTCTCAATTACAAAGTCAGAGAGGTATGATTCTTCTTATTAAAAACACATAGGTAGGAAAATAAACATAAATAAATAACTTGGACAACCTACAGTCAAAAAAGGTATACTGAGTAATAAACCTGCATCTCCTGGTCCATGGACCAATTTCTTTCTGCTACAGAATGTCATCTCAATTATTGAAAATGTTCATATATATATATATATATATATATATATATATATGAATAAGTCATATATATATATGACTTATATATATATATAACTTTGAAAAATATACTATGCTCACATTATTCTTACAGGTTCAGTGTATGAGCAAGTTGACAATGCTTATCAACAACCTGATAACATGTTCATGAGGGCCCATAATGTATGTCTCGCTACTATGAGACTCTAATTTGAATGTGTTATGTTCCCACCATCTTGAACAACTGGTGGTAGGTGCATGACTATCCCATATGGAGGCACAGGACAGTACCATTGTTTGTTACAAGACACCCAACAGGACATCCATGTACCACTGATGGATTCAGCCATTGAGAATATGTTAAACCTCTCCCAAACTAATTACTGTTGAAGGGTTTAGATATTTTGGAACTAGACTAAATCTGAGGTTGAATTTTTATTGCTTAAAGCTAAGACTCACTTTTCCTTGTGAATCAGGCTAATTATACCATAAGGTACTGGTTAATATGAAAATAAATGAGATAACATATGGAATATGTTTGGTATAGAGCCTGGCACATAAGTACTATTCCTCCTACTACTTCTAACAATAAATCTTTTAGTATTTAGATTACTAGTGTCTATCACAAAGTAGCAATTTTAATTTCAACATAATATATGCCTTAAAATAAATACTAAATTTAGATAGGAAAACTTAATACTTTGTTTTTTCCTTAGCTGAGTTTCATATATAAATATGCCTTTCATTTACTTGTATTTAAAAAAAATGAAAAGGTGAAAAAAAGCAGAGCATATTTCCTTCTTGCTCATACAAAGAACATACGTGAAACTGATTCTTAATCTGTAAATCTGTAAAACTTTGAAGTGGAATTATCGAATTTTTCTCTACATAACTTTGGATGTTATTTCTAAAGTTATTCACTCATATGACAGTGCAAAGTGTTGATAACTGACTTTAATATTTATGAAGAAAGTCAAGAAAAATTTAGAACGAGCTCACTAATAGTTGCAAGTGAGTTAACACTACAGTATAAAAATCACTGTGGGCAATGAATCAAATTGCAAAGTTTAATTCTTCAATATAACCCTAAGGATTTTATTTCAAATAAACATCACTGAAAATACTAAAGAGAAAAATTATATCCAAACTCTGAAATGTTTGCATAACCCATCTAATTTTAGAAGCCAAAGCTGTTTCAAATATTATCAGTACTTTCATTTTTGCTTTCTATCAATAGGCCATAAAACACAATCTATACTGCTTACATTTAACTATAGGCTGACAAGCGAGGCCCATGTAGAAACTGAAATTTACAGTTTTGCAAACCGCTCATATACAAACATTTTAATTAACACATAAAAAATAATTTGCAGATGGCTATAAACAATTCAGAGAAGTTAAAGGAATAAAAGATAGGCTGCCTATAGTTTAATAAACCTAAAATAAGCTATCAAAAGCTATTCTGAGGCTTTTTGTCACATTCATGTTAAATACAGGCCTCTGGATTTATTATGTCCTTAGTATTAACAAAATAAATAACAATAAACCTATCATTAATTATTTTAATTTGAGCTCCTAGAACCATTTGAGAGATCCATTACACATATTATTTCAATAACAATACTGCAAAGTACATTGCTATAGTGCCTATTTTATAAAAGAGGAAGCTCAAACTCAGAGCTGTTAACATGTCCGACACGATCAATGTCAAAGTGGTAAAACCTAAATTTAATGCAAACCTGTACTATTTCTACATCAGGCTAACCTTATTCTGATCGGACACAGTAATTCCACTCTACAAATTTACCCTCCGAAAGTATACATATGAATAACGCTGTCAAAGAAATGTTTATCACAACACTGTAAATCAAAAGATAGGGAAAAAATGGAACCGTTTATTAATACAGGAATAAAGCACAGTACATTCTTAAAATGGAAAAGCAAGCCAGCTTTATATAAGTGAATATGAGGTGAGATAATTTCCAGGGTATGCTATTAAATATGTAAGTATACTATATAATACAGTAGCCACTGGCCACATGTAGCTATTACACTTATTTTAATTAAATAAATTTTTGTTTGTATGGAGATCATATTTTGAAATTAAATAAAACTTACACATTTAGTTCTTTAAATCATCAGTCATTTTTCAAAAACTCAATTCACATGTGGCTAACTGCTTCTATGCTAGGCAGTCAGATACTTCTACCTTCACGGAAGGTACCATCAGACACAAATGATTTGGAAGAGCAGAGAGACTGCTAAGATAGTTTCTAGAGAATGGAACAGAGATGACAAGAACATTTAGTATTCAACATATAACCACTTACAATTTACAAACTCTATAACGTGTCATACATGTTCAATATGGGTAAAATTTAAAGTAACTATTTGCCTACTTAAAAATATCTTGATTCTCAAACTACACAATAATGCTCCTGATTTATGCTAATTAAAAGCATGAAAGACACGTATTGTGGCACAGTAGAAGCTGCAGAACAAAAATTATCTCTGAAACTTCCTAGAAATACTGCTGACCACTACATGTATTTCATTAAGCATCAATCTAGTCACAATACTATTTGGGATGCCAGTTAAAATATGTAGTTCCTGCTTCTGAAGAATTAAGGGGGAAGAAGGGACAAAAAAAAAAATACATATACATGTATATGTGCTTCCTAGGCGCATATATATATATATATATATATATATATATATACACACATATATATATGGTTAGAAAGCACAAAAATGACAGTGGTCACAGGTATAGGGGAATGTCTCATTCTTCTGAGGAAAAAAACACAAGTCACACTGTCACATCTATTTCTCTTCTCTTTTTCTTAATACTTCCATTTAATGCTTTGCAGAAGAGCACTTAAAAGTAACAGACTTTCAGCTCTTCTGAAGTCACATTTTTGTTTTCAAATATTACAATACACTGACTTTGGTAATGGGTGCTGCAAAAAAAATAAAAATAAACTAACAAACAATATGCCTCAATTTCCTTACTTGTAAAGGGAAACCCATTGCTTAATCAACATTATCTATTTACTTTCAGACTTTTGCTGAGTGAATAACACCCAAATCTTAAGAGAACAAACATGTTGCCAGATACTCCAAATTACATTTGAATTAATACTTTTCTCTCATTGAGAGACTGTCCATTTGGGGAGATTAAACAGCAAGGGGATGGCAGTAATACACGAAAATCTACTTTGGAATAACAAGACCTCAAACTACCTGCGGTCCTACTACTTTATACATTTTCCTTCTCTACTTCTTCCATAGACCTGTCAGTGTTAAGACCTAGCCTAGCTTTAGAGCGTTTTCATCATTATCCAATACATATTGCTTTTCAGAGTGAGTTTGGCAGGTCAGATCTGTGCCAGTACATGCAGAAGATCAGGCTAAGTCTGCAAAGTGACAAGGGCCATGAATTTGTTCCCACAGACTGGTGACCACAAAGTCTGCCCAAATTTCAAGACAGTACAGTAAAGTTCTACCACAGAATTATTCAGAGCCTCTAAAATTTAATCACATCCACAGGCATTTAAGGAAGTCAATTTACTAAGAAAACTTCCTGTGACATACTGTATAATGCCAAGAATGGAAGATATGTGAGGAAAAATATTTTAATTACTTATAGAAATTTATATTTCTAAGTTATTAATAAACAATTTTTAAAATGTAATAATTATCAATAAGTAATTCAAATCCTATGAATGAAATGTTTTTATGGATTGTGTCTAGATTTTCCTCCAAAGCCTCAAGCAGTCATAGGTGGAACTTTTTCAGAGGTGGCTGAATCTAGTGTGTGTGATTGATTCATGGTGCAATGCTAAGATTAAGGTGGGAATTACTAAATCACTCCAATGATTGGTTTGACACTACTCTACTCCTGATATAAGGGACAGAAAGAGGCTTGTCTTATCCCTTCCTTGTCATTCTGCTACCTTCTGCCTACCAGGAACTTTCTCTCCTCTATGATGCTTATATGCCGCGCCATGCTGCCTCAGAGCCAATCGATTATGGAAATCTTTAAAAACTGTGAGTTAAATAAACCTTTTCCCTTTTCACTTTGGGTATCAGCTATTTTGTCCCAGCAAAAAGAGAAAGATAAGACAGATGTTAAAATCACTTCACACAAATGCTACATTTAGAGGATGAAGAGATGGGGGTTGGGGATAAAGAGGACTGGAAGGGAAGATAAAAAGAATCAAGATGTGTTATGTACATGAACCAACACCCCATGAGGAATGTAAACATTATGTACAGCAAATATGTACTAATAAAAACTGTTTTAAAATCTCAACACTTCTGTGGACTTAGGCTATTATACATTTATATAAAGGAGTGACACATTTGAAAATGAGTCTATATTAATAGGAAAGTACAAAGAAACTTGCCAAAGGATGCCAGCTTCATGGTCCACAGACAACAAGCACTGCTGCCTGTGCCAGTCAGATCACCAACAAACACCACCATGAAAGCCATGAAAGAAGCTGTTACAACTCTGGTTTAAAACCAGCACAGGCCAGAAAAGCAGATTAAACAGAACTTTCCATGAGTGGCAGGTCTCCCAAGTTCTCTCCATGCCACAGAATTCATAAATGGGATCAGTATGTTCTAAAAAAACATGGTACTGCAAAAGAAAAAAAATGGTTCCACAGCATCAAGCAGTGTAATACTTGAAACCTCATCATCAAAGTGACAGTTTTCAAGTGCCATTTATGATGCCCTAGTCTGGAAACATCCCAGCTAACCCATCTGATCAACAATTTCACAGATGGAAGCACTTGATGGCTAATTGGCAAGTCTATTATTCAAATAAAACAGCTCTCTGTATCTCTTTTTTCATGATTACAAGTCAAGGTACAACAAGACAGGTCACTGAAATTAGCTTAATAAGAAAAGCTTTTTTCCCAAAATAATTTTTTTAGCGAAACAACATATTTTGGCAATTAGTTTAGCATAATAATCTGATTTGAATGGTAAGAAAAATGTTGTAAGCAAAGGAGTCAGAAAAAGAAATCTCCTTTCAAAAATTGTACTGTTTATAGCCACTACCTTTATCGATATGCTATAATATATATTAACACAAGGGATAAGGTGAAACATTCACTCCTTACATGTTGTTAAAACACAGACCAAACATTTCACGTAAGAATAGCCACTTTAAATATTTTCAATTTCCTAAAAACATTAAAAGCAAACATCTTATTCTTCATTTGCACTTTCCAATAAAAATTACAAGACTATGTTTTATTAATATATGAAGCAAGTATCCAGTGATAACCAGTTTATCTAGATTTCAACACTAGACTATTTCTTTCAGTTCCATGATTCAATCCTATAATATGGAACTAATTATCCCTACCTATCTAGGATTATAGAATGAGAAGACTAAATACTTAAAACACCTCACATCAGAACACAGAAGGTATTCTACCAAAAATCTAATCAGATGTCATAGGTTCATCATATCCTTGACTTCAAATTTAAAACCTTAACCATTTCACTTTCCTTCAAAATTTTGATTTTGTCTTATTTCATCAGAATATGATTAGTTCTTGAGGAAAATTTCACTGTAACTGAAAATATATCAGCACTCAAAAAACTTATTGAATTTCATATAAAAATAGAAATAAAACATCCAAAGGTTTCCCTTGAAAGACCTGTCATAACTACAATGTCAAGTAAAATGATACAGATTAACTACAATGCACCCACCAAGAATTTTGCTTATACATAGTAATCCTCAAGTGCCAAAGAGGCCTCTCAACAGAACACTTTTCAGTTTAATAAGTATTCAGAAGAATTACACTAGAATGATCACTAGAAAAACTATGTCCTAATTAGCCTAATTTTGACCTTTTTCCTTAATTTTCTATAGTAGAAACATCAGATCAATTATGTTAATAGAACAATTATTCTCAGGTAAGAGTAGCAAATGAAAAACCAATAAAGGCAGTTTGTATTTTTTTCTAAAGCAAAATCTTTATTATTTGTAGTGAAGCAAAGGAATAAAACTATCAAAAGTTCTTGACCCACCCCACTTAATTTGAAGGAAATATAGCCAAAATAATCTAACATGCTTAGAAATATACAAGAGATCACATCAGATACTCAAAGTTTTTCTTAAAAAGGTAAACAGAAGCATCTACCAGTAAATACTGGCAATATAAATAGGCCAGAGAAATCAAGGAATAAAGAAAATTCATAGAAGCCTTTTGGAAGCCCATTTTCATTCTGATCACCAGTGCTTACAGTAAAATTAAAGCTTACTCTTCAAACGTAATAGATATACAGATTAATCATATACAATAATCTACACGGGTTTATCTCAAAGAATCTCTCTAGCTGATAAAAACATGACACATTAATTTAACTTACTTTAAAACATTATTGTACTAACTATTTGTCTGTGTTTATTCTTAGCTTCCTATATCTCATCTCCAGAGAACTCAGGTTCTTTAAAAATGTTCAGGCTGATAAATTACTTTGCCCAATAATCTCTAATAGCTTCCTAACTTACACACAAGAGAATCTTCCATAAGGCCTGGGAAGATGTAGTTTCCAACAACCTTTCTAGTATTTCCCATTCAAATCCAAGACATATGAAAAAATATGGAATACCTAGGAAAAGCACAATAAAAAGTACTGAAAAGCAAATTCAAATGAATTTCTGACTTGGTTTTAATCGCTTGTTTAAAAAAGGACTACTGAAGAAAAATGTCACTGAGTATTATAGTCTATGATTTGTTCTCATTTTATTTTGTGCATCAATGAGAGGACATTATATATTTGAAGGTGAGGTTCCTTTTGTCTCCCTCCCTTCTCATGAATTTGGTTTCAGTCATCTAGGACTATGCTATGAAATGTAAGAGCTACTAGCTACCTAGCCTATTTAAAATTTTTTAAATTTTAATTGAGATTATTTTTATTTTATCTTACCATTTTTTCATTTTTTGAGATTTTTATTAGAATGTTTTAATATATAATGTTGCCATCCCTTGGTGGAGTTGGTACATGTCTTAATTCCTTTTTCCATCCCCTTTCCCTCTTCTCCCTCCTCTAGTTACACTACATCAGTGGTAGTGCACCTACAACATATGTGGCACATATGTTGTAGGTGCTATTTGTATCACTGATAGCTCCAAAAGGTTCACCATCAGGTGTATCTCATGGGCTCAATAGTACATGAGGGGTTATATTAAATAGAACATAAAATTCAGTTCTTAAGATGATCTAATCACATTTTGAGGGCTTAACAGACACATGGCTAACAACTACTGCATTAGTGCACATATAGAATGTTTCTATCACTGCAGAAAAGATGTATAAGACAGTGCTTCTATAGAACCTATAATACTTTTACTCAAGTGTTATATGCTGCTTGGCATGATGGTGCACACTTGTCATCTCAGCTACTCGGCAGGATGAGGTGAGAGGATCAAATGTTTGAGATCGCCCTGGGCAGTAAGATCTTGTCTCAAAATAAAGTAAAAAAGACTACGGATGGACCTTCATGATAGAGTACTTGCCTAGCACACATGAGACCCTGGGTTCAAGTAGCAGCACTGCACAAAATCAGTAATATAAAGTTATGTATCCTTGAAAAAAGTGTAACTTTTGAGTTTTTAAGACTTTCATCAGGGAACACCAAAATGGCAGAGCGGTAAGCAACAGAGAAAGAGCCTCTCTGGAAGCTGCCATCCAGATGCTGGAATAGAGTACTAGAATAGGAACCAGAGTAAGGTGAGAAGGAGGGAAGTGGGTCCCCTGGATTCAAGAAGGATCTGAGGTGAGAATTCAAGCTCACAGAGAGTGAAGAGAGAAACTTCAACAAAGGAGATACCTGTCAGTGCCTCCTCCCTGAGATGGAATTCACTGCATAAGAGGAAAGGCTCAAACCTGTGGAACATGGCAACTGCTGGCGACCCTGGAGGCCTCCATGGAGAGCTGTGGAGGGGAATAGCAGACATCAAGGACTGCACCACCTGGGAGCTGAGTACTGAGGGCTCAGTTTTCCTGTCAGAAAGCAACTGGCAGGAAGTCATCTTAGAGAAAGGCTGGCTGGGCTCAGAACTCAGAGCTGCTGTCAGCTCCATCTAGTGCCTCCCAGTTGGGCTCAAGCCTGCAGACAGTGAGCTGATGGTTGCAGGCCAGAAGAACCTGGTCATGACCAGAAAGTGCAGACTTACTGAGATTATCTACTACCTCACCAAAAATCTACTGCTAGCTTGCTGTGATAGAGGAGCACAGATTAGGACTCTGTCTCCATGCACTGTTTACCAGTGACAGCAAAGACAAACCTGAAATGGACATGTTCATTTCTTCTTCTTTTGTGAGGGGGGCATCTCTCTTTGGTGTTTGTTATTGTAGTGGTTTTGATTTTGTTTTTACCTTATTTTTGTTATTTCTCTTCTTCACTGTTTGATCTTGTTTTTGTATCAGTGTGAATCTGGTTTGTAGCCTCTATATTATGGTTCTGTTCTGTTCTTTTTTAGCTCTTGCTTTCTCTCTTTCCCTCCAGTCTTCTGCACCAGTTTCCCAAAGTTAGCATGATAACCCTTTTCCAGTCCTCAAACTCTTCCTCTTCTTCCATGTCTGTATTTTCTCATTAACTAATTTTAAATTTGAACTCTGGGGGGGAAAATTAACATATTAAGGACTTGTATGTACACTACATGTAATTTTCTGGTTTATTTTAAATTTTATTATATAACTACAGATCTAGTTCATATGGTTAAAAGTGGCAAATTAATGGTTAGCTAAGTTTGTCATTTTCAGGCTGTGTTTGATGCTAATGGTACCACTACAGTCAAAAGTGACATAATTTTTTTAAACAGTTGTTCTTTCTGGTATTCCATGAGACTAAGAGTCACAGAAAATACTGTGGCACAGTACTAAAGAACCAGGAAGCAGACCAACTTCTCATCTTCAACAAATTAAGGAGGCAGTATTACCCAACAGACTCAAAACCCCAAAACCAGCTATACCTGGAAGATACTCAGAGAAATAGTCATTACTCCAGGATTCTAAATACCAGCAATAAAGCAATCCCCATAGGCAATTTACAGGAATCGCCCCAGGATTTAAACTAAAAAAAGAAAAGAAAATGAGAAGACACTTAAACAAGATGCAGCCCCTGACATCAAGTTCACCAAAGGCAAACCCAGGGAGCAGTGAGGTGGGACAATACAAAAGCCTCCCACGTAGTCTCTATGAAGTGATAACAACAAAGCATTTGAATGAGGCTCTAGGAAAAAAATCAAATCTGAAATAATTCCTCAAATAACTGCAGAGATGGTATCCATACTGAAGACCATGCTTAGTGACTCTACAGCACATAGAGATGAAAAAAGAAAAGAGCTTAAGAAAAATTATGGAAGCCATGAATGCTCAGCATAGGAAAGAAATGGAACCCATAAAGAAGATTCAAGCAGATATCCAGGAGAATAAAAATTCCACTGAAAGTATCTGTAGCAGAGTAAGCCAATGTAAGGACAAGATTTCAGATATAGAAGTCAGGTTTGCAGTTAGTGATAATGAACAGAAAGATTTCTTAAAAATAGCAAGGGACCATGAAAGATTAATCCAACAGCTGCTAGATAAGGCAAAGAATACCTTAAGATGGACTGGAGTCAATAAAAAGGAGGCAATATCACAAATGATATAAAAAATGTTCAAAGACATCATGACAGGAAACTTCCCTGGTAGAGAAAAAGAATTAGATATACAGATAAGTGAGGCATATAGATAGAACTCTAGTTAGCCATGATAAAAAAAAAATCTACAGCCAGGCATATCATAGTAAAGGTTCCAGGAATTCAACACTAGAATCATAAAAGCTGTTAGGGAAAAGAAATAATCTCCTATAAAGGAAAGTCCCTTGGAATCATAGCCAACTTCTCAGAACACACCTTCAAGTCACGGAGAGCTTGGTGTGAAGAATTTCAAGTTCTAAAGGAAAACAACCTTAACCCAGATTGATGTGCCCAACAAAACTTTCAAAACTGATGGAAAAATAAGATACTTCCATGACAAAGAACATCTGAGGAAATTTATAATCACCAAACTAGCACTCCAAAATGTTTTGAAGGACATTCTAGAAAGAGATAACAAGGCCTATACAACTCCAGGAACCCCAACAGAAGGAATCCACCAGGCAATATAAACAATTAAACAGAAGGAGGGGGGAGTAAGAAGGGAAGTCAACAACAGGAAAATAAAATGTCAAGGATAAATCAATGAGTATCAGTTATAACCATCAATATTAATGAGCTCAATTCACAGTCAAAAGACAGACTGACAGAATGAATCAGGCAGCAAGACCCAACACTATGCTACATACAAGAAATTCATTTAATTCAAAAAGAAATTCATAGACTGAAATCCAAAGGATGGAAAACAATACTCCATGTGACATGAACCCAAAAAACAGCAGGGATAGCTATTCTATTTGCAGACAAGGTGAATTTCAAGCTAAGACTGATAAAACAGAGATAAAGAAGGTTACTACATCCTTGTAAAAGGAATAATTCAAGAGGAAGCCATAACAATCATAAATATATATGCAACAAATAACAGTGCACCCAACTATAAAAAATAAATATTAATGGCCATGAAAAATCAAATAAGCACTGATACAATTATATTGGGGGATCTCAATATCCCTGCTGTCACAAATCAACTAGACCAAAAAAATCAAAAAGGATATACTAGAACTGAATCAAACTTTTGAACAAATGGACTTAGTAGATGTCTATAGAGTGTTCTACCCCACAACATCAGAATACGCATTCTTCTCAGCTCCACATGGTATAGTCTCATAAAACATGCTTAAGTAAATGCAAAGGAATTGACACTATCTCATGCATATTATAACACCATACTGCAACAAAATTGGAAATCTATGGCAAAAGAAACCACAAGAAATTCATAAACGCATGGAAATTAAATAGCACCCTCCTGAACAACCAATAGGTCACAGATGAAACTAAAGAAGAAATTAGACAGTTTTTACAATTGAATAATGAAAATGCCAAACTTATGGTATACAATGAAAGCAGCCCAAAGAGAGAAATTTATAGCAATGAATACCCATATCAGGAAGACAGAACAAGAGTAAATAAATAACTTAATGGTGAACCACTAGAAAAAGAAGAACAGGCTAAAAGCTCAAACAAGGGAGGAAATTATAAATATCAAGGCAGAAATGAATAGATTGGAGACTAAAACAAAATACAAAGAATCAATGAATCAAAGAGTTGGTTCTCTGAAGGATTAAAACAAATTAAAAAAATCAACAAACCTTATCCAACCTTACCAAAAAAGACTCTAATCCACATAATTAGGAATCAAAGGGTTAAATCACAACAAATCCTGCAGAAATCCACAAGATCCTCTATTCCTACTTTGAAAGCTTATATTGTAGTAAGAAAAATGCAGAAGAAAACAACAGATTCCTAGACACATATGAAGCATATAAAACTGAATCAAGAGGATATAAAAATCCTAAATAAACCAGTGTCAATCAGTGAAATCAAAGATGTATATTAAAAACCTATCAACAAAAAAAAAAGCCCAGGCTCTGATGGATTCACAGCTGAATTCTACAAGAAATTTACAGAAGACCTAATACCACTACTTCTCAAACTCTTTAATGAAATTGAAAAGGAAGCAATACTCCCAAATTCATTCCTGTAAGCAAGCATTACCCTGATCCCAAAACCAGAGAAGGATCCAACCAGAAAAGAGAATTATAGGCCAATCTCCCTGATGAACATAGATGCAAAAATCCTCAATAAGATACTGGCAAACAGAATGTAACAAATCATTAAGAAGATTACATACCATGACTAAGTGGGACTCATCCCAGGGATACATAAATCCATAAATGTATGTAGTACATCATACTAACAGAACCAAGGACAAAAATCA
Organism: Hydrochoerus hydrochaeris; assembly: GCA_004027455.1. Classification (NCBI taxonomy): domain Eukaryota; kingdom Metazoa; phylum Chordata; class Mammalia; order Rodentia; family Hydrochaeridae; genus Hydrochoerus; species Hydrochoerus hydrochaeris. Next base: position 550,383 of record PVLA01000144.1, on the reverse strand, counting down.
TATGGTCATCTCAATAGATGCAGAAAAGGCTTTTGACAAAGTCCAGCAACCATTCATAAAAACTCTACAGAAAACTGGAAGATAGTCTTTATCTCAATCTAATAAAAGCCATCTATGAAAAACCAACAGCTACATTACACTAAATGGACAAAAACCAAAAGCTCTTCACTATCTCATTTTGACTGATTTTATTTGAATCTGTTTTGTTTGATTGTTGTCTTGTCTTTACTGCTTTTTTTTTTTTATTGGTTCTGGAGATCGAACTCATGACAGCACATCTCTACTGGTTTTATTTGAACCTGTTATGTTTGATAGTATCAAGTTTGAGAGTATAGGCCACTACTCTGAAGACAGTAAGGTTCACTATGATACCCATTCTGGTTTGACTATTACCGTCTTTTGAAGTCCTATAATGTCTCCAATGTTTTATTTTTATTGATTTTGTTCTGTACTGCTATGTTTAATTTTATTGTGCCTGATGATATGGGCAATTCTATTGAAGATAACAAGAGACATCATGGTAACCACTGTAGATCACCTTGCATTTTGATTTTAAGGCATGTACTATGTCCATCCTTTTGTTTTGACTGGCCCCATTTTGTTTTTTCTCATTTGGTTTTATTCTCCTCAAAATTAAAAAAAAAAAAAAAAAAAACACTGAAAGCTCTGCCTCTAAAAAAATCAGGAACAAGGCAAGGATGTCCACTGTCTCAACTCTTACTCAACACAGTCCTGTAAACTTTAGCCAGAATAACTACACAAGATAAGGGAATAAAAGGGAAAAGATGAGAAAGGAAGAAGTTAAACTATCATTATATACAAATAACATAAAACTATACACAGATGACCTTAAAAACGCCACTAAAAAACTGGCAGATTGAATAAACAAATTTGGTAGCATAGCTGGATACAAATTTAACACTCAAAAATCAATGGCATTTCTGTACACAAACAACAAGCTCACTGAGAAAGAAATCAGGGAAACAATACCTTTCACAATAGCATTCAAAAAAATGAAATCCATAGCAATCAATCTAACAAAGGATGTAAAAGACCTCTACATTGAAAACTATAGTACTCCGAAAAAGGACACTGAAGACATATTAGAAAATGGAAAGACATCCCTTGTTCTAAGGTAGGACAAATCAATGTAGTGAAAATGACCATACTTCCAAAACCCATGTTTATAGCAGCACAATTTGTTATAGCCAGACCTTGGAAACAACAGAAATTCCCATCAACTGAAGAGCAGATAAAAAGATGTGGTATTTTTATATAACAGAATACCACTCAGCCATAAAGAAGGGTAAATTGGAGACTTCATAGGTGAAGGGATACAACTTGAGACGATATTCATAAATGAAATATATCAGACACGCATGTGTAAACATCATATTGTCTCCCTAGTTGTGAGAAGCTGAAAGAGTAAGAAAGATCCAAAATGTACAGTAGATACTATCCAATGGGAAGAAGCTTCAAAAGGAAAGACAAACTGAGATGGAGCAAATGCAGAAAAAGAGAATGGAAAAGAAAAAAAAAAAATATATATATATGTATCTATATGACAGTTAAGATAGTTATACTACTCATTTCTCTTAGTGCATAAAAAGATTTGTGCTATTATTGTTTGAATAATTAAATGCCATTATCTTGTACTCTGAATAACTAATCATAATATATAATGTATTAACCATTATTACCCCCTTATTACCTTGTTTTGAAAATTTTTTTCCTCTTTAAAATAAAAAAAAAGATTTACATCAATGCCTCCATGCTGCATATTTTTCTCTTAATATGTTTACATGGCTTGTTATGCATATTGTTATATAGAATCTTGTTCATTCATTTTCTCTGTTGCCTAACGTTGTGTCATACATTTGGCCACTAATAAACATTTAAGTATTTTATAATTTTTCAATATTCCAAACAATACCATAAATATTGTATCTTCAAACATATCTTCTGTTATACAAATATAAAAATTTCTCTAACGTGAATAAGTGGAATTGCTGATTCATAGAAGTTTGGGTATTTTCAACTTTACTAGGCATTGTAAAACTGCTCTCCAAAATGAGTTTAATCACTTATACTTCATATACAGTATGTTCATATATTTACTGTCTGCTACTGTATTTGCTAAGTAATGTTGCCAGCACTGAGCTATAATACTTAATACCAACTTTATCTGCCCCCACATACTACACCTCTCTTAAGGTAAAAGGCTCATATAAAAATTCTTGTCTCCCCAAATTTCATTAACATGTAATAGGATAGGTTTTAAGGTAAAAAACACAGCGGTGGTTTTAGTTCTTACTTCCTAATACACAAAGAGTTCTTACTTCCTAATACACAAATATTCAACATATCATTCTTATTCTACAAATTATCATTTTATATTCATAAGGTTTTCTTTATTGTCCTAATGAATTATGTTTCTGCTGAATGTTTTACAAACGAATGCTCCAATATCTCCTTTTTTTCTATTGCTAATCTTTTTAAGTTTGTCTTTTGAGGTAAGAATTTGTTCTACTGTACTGAGATAGTTCAATTATGAATTTTTCTTTTGAGTTGTGCTTCCCTATCCTGAGATCATAGATATAAAACTGTCTTCAAAAATAAAGTTGTGATGAAGAATGCTATGTTTCAGAAATGTTCGTGTTAATTTATTTAATCCTTACAAGTAGCCATCTATGGAAAGTATTATTAATCTCATTTTAAGGATATAGTAAATTAATTGTTGTCTTTCTTACAAAAACACACCATAAATTTGCCATTTTAACCCATTTTTAAGTGAACAGTTCAAAGGCATTAGGTATATTCACACCGTGTAACTATTACCACCATACATTTTCAAAATTTTTTTTTCATCTTCACAAATTAAAACTCTATACACATTCAACAATAACTCTCTACTGTCCTGTCCCTCTAGCAGCTGGCAATCATCATTACTACTTTCTAGGTCTATGAATCTGCCTGTTCTAGATACTTTACACACAGAGAAAAATGCAGTATTTGTCTTTCTATGTCTGACTCACTTAACATTACTTTCTAGGTTTATCCATATTATACCATGTGACAGAAATCCAAACTTTAAAGCTTGTACTTATCCATTTATTGATGGGTATTTGGGCTGTTTCTTCCTTTTAGTTATTATAGTAAATGCTGCAGAAAACATTGGTGTACAAATATCTGTTGGAAGCCTCCGCTTTCAATTCTTTCAGTATGCACCCAGAGGTAGGATTGCTGAATCAGATGGTTAACTATGTTTGAACTTCTGAGGGACTACCACACTGCTTTCCATAAAGCTACACCATTTTACCTTTCCATTGTCAATGTACAAAGGTGCCAATTTCTACAATCATTACCACTTGTTACTTTGTTTTTATTTGATAACAATCATCCCAATGGGTATGCCTTCCAAAATTATAAAGTCTGAGTTCACATGTATTTGTCCAACCCATTTGGTATAAACTTTGGTGCACAAAGTACAGCAGAGATTTAATTTTAGTTTTCCCCATACTAAAAGCAACTTGCTTCAGCATCATCTAATGACCCCTTTTCCCCTCCTTCCCTACCTCCCTCATTCATTCATTTATGGTAGGTAAGCACTCTACCACTGAGCTATACCTCCAGCACTTCACCATGAACTCTTTTTTCCTTGGTACCAGGGATTCAACTCACAACCTCGCACTTGCCAGGCAAGTGCTTATGTCACTGAGCCAAATCCCCGGCCCCAATCATGAACATTTAATATCATCCATATTGCAAACCAAGTTCCCATGTATGTACTAGTCTATTTCTGAGATTTCTATTCTATTACACTGATCTACCTAACAATATAACAGTATTTGAATCACATAGCACTAAAACACATTTTGAAATCTGGCAGAGCAATTTTTTGCACTTCTTAAAGAAATGTCTTTCCTTTTGTTGGGCTTTTTTCCCCATACGAATTTTAGATTTTTGTTTAATTCCATGAAAATTCCAGTTATCTTTATTGAAAAAGCAATAAACTTATTACTAATTGGAGAGAATTGGGATGTGACACTAAGAATGCTCATCCATGAAAATGGTATTTCTTTTTCTAGGAATTTTTCTCACTGCTATCTTAAATTAACACTTTCATCAAAACATCAGACCAAAACCTAAGACAACTGAAACAACATTTCTATTCCAAGACCTATGGTAAGAAACCTCAAAACTGGTTATTACTCAATATATACAAAGTCTACACTGTGTGAGGACTTGGAAGTTATAACAAATAAAACATATTATATTAAATTCATGGAATTATTTTTACATCTAGTCACAAAAATAATTCTTCTTTAAAATGTGTATCTTGCAAATTTTAGAAAGCCTTCTCAGGTCACTTGCCCAAAATTTTCTCACACCCTGAAATTAATTGAGAACCATATCATACACTATAAACATATATAAACCATAAGCCATATCACAGATTATAAACATCATAAAGTATTTTATATATCATATTATATATGGCCAATTAAAATTGGTCACTTACAGGCAATACAGACCTGCTACATAAGTGCTTAGTTTGGCCTACACTGTGTCTTAAAAAGCTAGAGCCAGAAAAATTAGGATATTTACATAAAAAAACCATATTTCTAATTTTGCTTTAAACTTGCAGTTTGTATGGCATTCTCACTCAAAAAGTTAATTAAAGAAGTCCCCAACCCCAGCTTTAATGATTACCAGCCCACACAAGTCCCCCAGTGATTCTCAAAGCTTCCACTTAAAAACACCTTTTAACTTCCAATCACATTCCATTGGTCAAAGCAAGATTACAGTAAGAGTAGCTTCAAAGGTGATGAGTAAGGTCTATACTTTTATATGTCCAGAAGATTAAAAGTCAAGGGGCTGGGGATTTAGCTCAGCAGCACAAGCACCTGCCTGGCAAGCATGAGGTCATGAGTTCAATGCCCGGTACCCCCCCAAAAAAGTCAGAAACAGTTCATATACCTGATGACTTTGCATTTAATCTCTTTCCCTCTTTTTCTCCAGAATTACTTTTCAAAAACACTTACTGAATCATTTTACAACTCTATCAGAAAAAAAGTATTCATACAATGTAGGAGGAGGTCAGTTGATTTCCTCATATCCATCCATGGGACAGTAGACACACATGGGTACAAATAAAAGATCCACAAAGCCAATAAAGTAACAAACAAACAAAAAAAAAGTTTTCATACATGTACATAACTATGGAGAAAAAAAGGAAAAATCACTTTAAGCATGGCATTCAATGTCTTTCATAATCTACTTCAAATGCCTTCACCAGCTTCTTTTCTACTTCCTTTTATATCGCTATTCTCCACTCTTTCTGAATATGCCATGGTATATATTTAAAAACACAGCTCAAACATCATATCAACTAAGGCTTATTTTGCCCTTCTTGTGAGAAAAAGTAGGCCCTATCTCCACTCTACTTATAAATCACATGACTTACAATGATCACTAGTTTCAATTCAAAGTAGTTAATATACCAGGCACTTAAATATAATTGCTTGTGAATCTACTAAAATGTAAAGCCCATATATATTGACATTCCTATTCATCTTGATAATTCTCTATAGCCTAACACCCAATGAACATGAAACTAAAATACTGCTCTAAAAAGCTAAAATAGAAGACAAGGTAATAAAAGTCATTAACATTTTACTGAATTTAATTTCATGTATTTTTCAGGATAATAGGGCTGATTTCCAAACTAGAACAGATTCAGGCTTTTTTAAAAAACTTTTAGAGGCTCTATACTTTGATCAGTCTGGTCTTTTGCGCTCTGGTAGAACTAGTTTAGTTGCCAAGACCTAGAGTGGGGTGGTTCCAAAGATAATGAAAGAGCCAAGTTACAGCCATGCATGCTTCTAATATAATCATCTCACATCATTGAGTAATTTCACATCTGTAAGAACTTTAACAAAGTAAATTTAAAAATGTATTTGAGGTTTTACAGGTATTTTATGTATTTTACTAGTACTAATAAAACATATTTCTGCTTCAAACTACTTCTAAATTATACTGAGGTAAAGAACTGTGGACAGATTTAATTATGTACAAACATTTTTAAAGAGGTATAAACATGAAACCAAACTTTGAAGTTATTTCACTATTATAAGAACTAAAAAAAGATAATATAATAACACTAAGAGAAGCGTTTTAAGGGAGTTAATTTGGAATACCAAAGTCTAATTAAGAACTAGGAAAAGGTCAACAGACTGGGCAATTTGAGTAATTTCTGCACAGTAAGTGAGAAGTACAGAATGTAAACTCCTAGGAATGAATGGAGGTAAGGAAGTAGAATATGTGATTTTTAAGCTATTATTTTAGAGAAGAAAAAAATAGAGAAGAAAAAAAAAAAGCAGAGTGGAAGTATGCCCTAGTTTTGTTTTTCAGATATAGAAGATACTTCTTTGTAGGGAAAAAAAAGCCATCAGTGGAAATGAACAAGTTTTCAAGAGGAAAGAGCAAGTGATAAGGAAAGAGCAAGTGATAAGGAAAGATTATACTTGGGAAATTAAAGGGTCACTTCCTTTTCAGAGAAAGTTAAAATTGGATGGAGACTTTGATTATTTCTAAGTTCTTTTTTATTATTATTATTATTTTTTTTGGGGGGGGTACTGAGGATTGAACTCAAGACCTTGTGCTTACCAGGCAAGCGCTTGAGCCACTGAGCTAAATCCCCAGCCCATCTTTTTTATCTTCTAATTCAATGGTAACTCCCAAATAAAACAAATAAGGTTATATGACCCCAAATATAATAAAATATCAGTATCAACTATGAATATAATACTGACATTCCTATATTATTATTGTGGCCTCCATTTTAAAAAATTGTTTTGAACACTTAAAATATACAGCAAAGCCCAAATGTCTTGTTACTACTACTGGATTATATTAAAGGTATATTAAGCCTAATATTAGATCATTTGTTAGAGGCAAGACACAAAAAACCACCACTAGGGACAGGACTATAGTTCAGTGGTAGAATACTTAACTAGCATGCATGAAGTACTGGGTTTAAACCTTAGCACAATGCAATAAACAAATAAATAAGCACCAAATAAGAGTACCAAAATAAACAATGAAATGTTGAAGCATTTCCATACAAATAATGGGAGTCAAGACTGAAAACAAAAGCTTTTGTAATAACCTGTGTGGTCTTTAGTCTTTTTTTTTTTTTTTTTTTGGTACAAGGAATTGAACTCACAACCTTGTGCTTGCCAGTTAAGCACTGTGCCGCTGAGCTTTGTCCCTGGCCCTGGTCTTTAGTCTTGATTTTGGTTGGAAGTTTCAAAACCTTCATAATTTCTTTAACAACAGTATATTTGTTATGCTAATGAATGACCTCATGAGCCCTAGGGTTGGAGCTGGTCACCACAAAGACTAACATGTGAGTTAAGGTTTGGAACTTTGAGGCAGGTTTATATTGAGGCAGAAAAGGTAGCTAAAGATTGGGTTTAATCATAGCATTTTGCATTAAAGTCCCAATAAAAACTATGAATACTAAGGCTCCTCTGAAGCAGCTGGAATTTATTAATGTGCAAAGAAATACATCCTAACTCTATAAGAAGGCCTAAAAGCTCTGCATTTCCTCTGAGGCTTTGCTCTATGTGTCTCTTCACTGGCTAATTCTCTTGACCTGTGTCTGTGACAATAAAATTGTTATCATAAGTATATACTTTCTTTGATTTAAATTGTTGTGAATTATTATACCTGAGGAAGTTAGGGGGACTTCCAAACTATAGCCACTTGGTCCAGTGAAAAGTGTGGGTGTCCTGCTTATTTGTTTTTGCGACAGGGTTTCACTATGCAGGTCAGGTTGGCCTTGAACTCACTTTGTAACCCAGGCTGGTCTCAAACTCCCAGTGATTCTCCTGCCTCAGCCTCCTGAGTGCTGGGATTACAGACAAGCACCACTACATCTGATCTAATTTATGGAGTTTGATACCAACTCCTGGTTACCATCAGAAATGTAACTGCCACATTCTCAATTGGGAGTGAAGCAAAATCAACTAAGTAGTAACTGTTAACTGATGCTATGAAAAGACTCTTGGGTATTTCACCCATCAAAGCTAGACTATTATTACAGACAATGATTTAAGAAGACCCATCCACTCATAAAATATCCATGTATCTTATGCTTTAATCAAGGAAAAATTCCTAAAAAGGAACCAAAGTCTATTCAACTTTTAAGGTTAAATAGCCACAAAGAACTCTGAAATTACATGTGGCCCTTAACTGTTCTGATCCTATTAGTCCCATATTTTAAAAGGGCCACCTGTAAAATTTGGTCCAATTTGTGAGAAAACTGTGCTTTTTCATCAAAGAATGAAACAGTAACATTTCTCACTGATTTCTGAAAGGGCAGACCAACTTGCATGTCCTTTTCTATTACTATGGTTCATTATACCTTAGCTAGTGAAAAGACAGCTATTACTAATTCAAAGATCATTGATTTCTTATGGGGCTAGGGGTATGACTCAGTAGTAGAGCACTTGCTTAGCATGTGTGAACTTCTAGGTTCAATCTCCAGCTCTGCAAAAGAAAAATCTTATTAAATATAATATACTTCAGAAATAATATACTTACTATTTCATGTTCCAGAAATAATACTAAATTTGATTGTCAAGTTACTACTAAAATAAAATCAAATTTTAGGGAAAACATTTTGGATCACTTAATCATCCAGTATTTGATAAGGAAAATGCCATAAAGATAAGAACACTACAAATTATTTTGAGAATTTGTTATATAACTGGGAAGATAAAATATATAGATGAAATAATCTAGGTTCTTAACTTAGGTTCTTAAGCAACATATTTTTAAATTTCAAAGAGTACAAACTGAGTAAACAAGGGCCAATTAATATTATCAAAAATCAATGAGAAATTATTGAACATTTAGTTTTCCACTTAATATAAAAGTGTACAGTAACCACTGAGATGTAACATAACTCAACTTGTGGTCAATATTTCATACCTTGCAATTTCCCAGCACAGCTTTACAAGATGGGTATACAATTTATCACATCTCATGCTTAAGAAAAGTTCTTTGGTATGTAACTAAGATACAACTAAGGTCAGGCATGGCAGCCTATGCCTGTAGTCCCATTCCTGAGAGGCTAAAGGGATAGGAATGCATGAGCCCACCAGTTCAAGACCAGCCTTGGCAATATAATAAGAACCCTGTGTCAAAAACAAACAAACAAAATAAATAAATAAAAAGAATTTTAGTCTTATAAGACTTATAAGTATACTATATTTTGCAGATTACAGTATCAACATATAACTTCAGTTCACATGTGACATTTTTATATGCTAGAAAATGGATTAAACAGATGTTACAAAAATGAAGAATCATGAAGAAGCCTTGGACAGCAAAGAAATGTAAGAAATATCCAACATTAACAAAAATTTTAAAACTGAAATCTATTCAAGTACACAACACAGAATCACAAAAAGATTTCACCTTTCTAAAAGGAAATATTACTAATAAACCATAACAGCTCTAATCAAAGATTATTACAAAAATACTCCTAAAATACAGAAAATTTCATTAAGTCTCTAACAAAATTGTGTTTTGTATTGTAAATATAGGTTATTCTGAGTGAAGAAAGACAATGACATTGACAATATGTAAAAGCTGATAACTAAAAGGGCTATAAAGTTAAATTATAAAAGTATTTCTAGCCAAGCACAGCACATGTCTGTAATTCCAGCATTTAGGAGATTAAGGCTGGAGGATCACTGTAAATTCAAGGTTAGCCGATTGTACATGATGAAGTCAAAACCAGCCTAGATTATACTACAAGGCCTTGTTTCATAAAATATAAAATAAAACAAATTTCTAATATTGAAGCCAATATACCACATAAAAGAGGAAGGAAACAATACATAATCACCATTTATCTTACTATTAAGTAAAGGGTAATAACTAGAAAGATGAAAACTTATAAGGGAGAAACTCTTTAGTTGAAGGCAGAAGAATATATATATATATATATATTCTTTTAATCGGTACCGGGAATCGAACTCACAATGGCGCGGTTGCAAGGCAGGCGCTTATGCCACTGAGCTAATCCCCCAGCCCCTGGCAGAAGGATACAGATCATTTGCCAAAAGCATGGGACAAAAATAAACAAAAAATTGAAATCTTAATTTAATAAAATTTTTATTTTTTTAAAATAAGTCCATATATACATCAAATTTAAAGAAAAAAAGAAATACTGCCTATCAATATAACCTTGTATCATAATTACTCATAGAAATTAGACTTAAGACAGCACACACAAAAAAATCTATAGGTCAGTTTTTTGAATCTAGTAGAGTATGTCATGTTTACTTTCTCATGTGTCACTTTCAAAGTTTACTCAGAAATAAGACGTTCTGAGCTCTTTTTTTTCCAAAGGGCAAGTTTATAGTTTTACATTACAAAATTGTAAATCAAGCAAACAAAAAAATCTCATTTCCAAGAGAATAGCTAGTTAATATTAAAAAATGTTTTCCATGTTATTTAGCATTGCAATATAACAACTGGCAATAAGGTAAGATTCTTACCATAAGAGGTTATCTATTGGGTGATTTTCTTTGGAGTGACTGCCCTCTTATTCAACAGAGAAAAACCCATAGTTTATGCACAAAGACATACTTGAGTCTAGATACTAACCTGGCCCAGTCCAGGCATACCTCCTCCAAGTCTAAGAAGTCTGTCCATATTTCTAGAAAACAGAAACAAAGAAAAATGTTCCTAAGTACAAAAGTGTTTATTCAATTGCTATCTATATAATTCACCTTCAGTCACTCAGTATGTCAAAAATATTGGTGGTAATTACAACACAACATCAGACTTCCTGTTAATTAACACCACATATTAATTCAAGAAGCTGTCTTCCATGCTAATTAACAGACCTTATTTTACTGCTTTGGTTTTGGGTTATCCCCAGTTTTAAAGACAAGCAATCTTAGCATACTTTCAAAACTTTGCTATCATTAAGTTAATTATATTTGCTTATTGTTATCTAATATAGTACCTGAATAAGGAAAAAGTGTCTGAAAAGCTTATGATATGTATGATTGAATTTCCTTCAATTTGTCCAGAGTAAACAAATAAAAATCCTCACTTTTAAATTAAATTTTAACATCCTCATTAGTAAGTTCTGTGCTAATTAACTTACAGCTTGTCAGTTATCATCAAAACTACATGTGAAAGACATTGTGAGCAGATTATAGATCTCTGAATTAGCATCAAAGGCTTTTAAAAAATGAACTCATTATACCAAAAGAAATACTATAGAGTAAACATTAAGTGCATTAAGACAGTGTCTTAGAATCTAACTAGATATTTTCTATTATTTCAGACGTTGCCCAGATATATATCTTCTTCTTCACCAAGAAAATTCAGCTACTATTCTCAATTACAGAGTTAATCAATATAAAGACAATTAAGTTTGAAATATCATTTGGATTTGTTTTCAACGTTTGCTATTATAAGAATAAAACACTCAGAGAAGAAATGAAGGAAAAATATAGCAAGCATACTTATTCAGCCTTACACAAAGAGAAATAATCAAATTATAAAAATTACCCTGGATTTGATCCCCAGCACTGCAATAAGTTAATAATGTTAAATAAAAATAAAAATTAAGAAGTACAACTACTTAAGAAATGAAAATAGGGCTGGGGATTTAGCTCAGCAGCAAAAGCACCTGCCTTGCAAGTGCACAGTCGTGAGTTCAATCCCCAGTACCAAAAAAAACAAACAAAAAAAAAAAACAAACAAGAAGTGAAAACAAAGCATTTTTTCTACCTGAAAATACATACCATGCCTTAAAACTCCTCTTCCAAGTATATGCTTTAGAAAAATGGTATTGTCTTAAATTACATTTAAATCAAGTGCTAACGCATCAGTCATTTATTCATTTTACTAGTTAGAACTGCTATATAAACAGGTTCAATAATGTACCTTGTCCTTTCATTTCCACCCGATCATTTTTTTTAAATCAGTAATAATTTAATTCTATTAATATTTAACTATAATACTACAAACATTATTTAAATCCACGCAGATGCAAAAATAATACAGCATGAATTCTTCACAAAGTAAACATTCATTACCTAGATTAAGAAAGATTATCATTAGCTCAGCTTCTCAAGCCCCTTTCCAGTCTTTACTGCTCTGCAAATGTAGGATTAGTTTTGCTAATTTTTTTGGAAACAGGGTTTGACTCTGTGGTTCAGGCTAGCCTTGAACTCACGTTGTAGGCCATGCTGGTCTTGAACTCTTAGGGATATTCCTGCCTCAGCTTTCTGAGTGCTGGGATTACAAGTATGAACCAACACATCTGGCTAGAATCATATATTTCTTGTGCCTGGCTTATTTCACTCAACTTTTGTGAGATTCACAAAAGATTAGCTCATTTTTAAAAAGGAAAAGGCATGAAAAGTTGACAGTCCTGACAAAATTTCCACTTTACAAACTTAATTCATACTCCTAATAACATTTACAAACAAAATCTCCATCACATTCTCATTAAAATTCCTCAATTCAAATATGGCATTCAATATGTAGCACTTTTTAAAGGCTGCAGCCTGAAAAAAATCATGTACATTTTTAAATATTAAAGACTTTTTCTTAAGAATATATTATCAAAGAAAAAATTTCTTCTGGAACATTACAAGCATAAAAAAACAATATAGAATATATTTGTATGTATTCTAGGCCAAAGCTGTTTCCCAGCTGTGTTCAGTTTATCTATTCCCTCTGTGTTGTTTCTGATGACTTTACACAGACTCCAGATGCTCTGAATATACATGAGCAATGTGAGGAGCAGAGGGAAAGAAAATCTGGCAGGTCAAATTTATGTTTTTAGCAAAACTAGATGTCTCAGCAAACAAGAAAAAATATTTAACAAATTAAAACATTTAAGATAAGATGACCACATTTAGTAAAAATAGTAACATTTGGAAATGATATATAGTGAAACTCTAAATCACATTACTTTTTAAAATCTGGTTCTCTATCACACATATTCCTAATCTGATGTCTGTTAAGAATAATACATTTTCATAGTATTTATCATACTTCAAAGTAAAATACATTCTTGAATGTCACCTGCTCAGTAACTGTAACTCTTAAGGTGTTAAGTTTCAATTTGTCAAGTTTAACAAATTTCTTCTTAACTCTAACTCTTGCTAATTCTGGCAGGTATAATTTTTTCCAAATATTTTTTGTCTCCTAAAAAAAGGAATAAATGAGATACAATCATTTAAATAATTAAGGAGGACATTTTTATACCAAAGTCTCAGGAGCAAAATTTCTAAAAATGAAACAGAAATCATACCTGATTGTGGGGAGTGCTGTACCTTAGGTATGCTAGGTACACCCTTACCACTGACCAGTATCTTCAATCTTAAAACTGATTTCCTGAGAGTACAGAATGATTCATCATCCCAGGGAGCTACAAAGCATAGTGATTAACTTTATATTCAAATCTATCTGTAGACTTCATTTTCATGCACTAACTTTGAGGAATGACATTTTATGACTTCTAGTCTCTCTAGAAGAATTTAAAAAATTTACTTATTAAAAAAAACAGAACAGAACTCATACTATTATGAAATTAATGCCATTTGTATACTATTACAAATATATGATGTATCATGGGATCTTAGTGATGTTATTTTTCTTGTATCTTGAAATTATGCTATTCATCATCCTTGGAACTAGTTATTTGCTAATTTTTCACAACTATGCTTCCCTCCATCAAAAAGAAACAATAAAATGGTAAGAACTGTGTAAAACAACACAATAGTGAAACAAATTATGACAGCTGCATCCTCCTTCAATTTTTATTGTGTTGCCCAAAGTACCAATCAATCTTTTAAAACATAAAAAAAAGAGATATCATCTTTGTACTCTTTATAAGCTTTCATTAGACACATTTGAGAATTCATAATTTTTCATTTTCCACCCACAATGCCAAAGGGAGGAAAGTTAACAGAGAAAAGTTTCACAATTTGGAAATTATGAGATGACTGCAAAGACACAGGTCATACTTTAGTCTCTAATAATGAGAATAAAATTGATAGTACCTGCCAGTTTAACTTTGGTACTACTAACATTCAGAAGTAATAAGTTTTTGTTGGGGGAAGATGCTCTTGGGCATTATAAGATGTTTAGCAGCATCCTTAAAAAAATAAAAAATTCTAAAAACTCAACACCTTGGCCTCTACACACTACCTGCAAGCAAGTACCTACTCAGTCATGATTAAAAAAAAGTTTCCAAATACTGCCAAATGTTCTCTGAGGGGCAAAATCACTATCAACTGAATGAAAACAAATCCACAAACTATATCTGTTGAGATAACAATATCCCAGATTAATTTTCCCAAACTGAAGAACCAATGAGTGCTGGAAACAGTTTGGCATTTCCTCAAAAATCTAAATACAGAATTACTATATAACAACAATTCTACTCCTAGGAATACATCCCAAAGAATTTAAAACAGGTCATTAAAATAAGTACATGTACATGCACATCTATAACTGTAACTTTAAATATCGAGTATTGTAATCTAAATATTGTAATTTTTTAAAATCTTTTTTACATTTTGGAAAGTTATATTTGTAATCCCATTGAGATGTTACTGGAATCCTGGCAAATTAATTTTAATCTATCCCCTCTAAAGCAACCCATGGCAAGAGTAAAAACACCAAAACATATTTACAGTTAAGGGCAACCAAGGAGTCTCTAAACCCAATCTAAGTAAAGATATACTGACAAAGGCCTTAACCTAAGGCCTCTCCAAAAATTTATTATCTTGTAAAGAAGTGGGTGGCTCAAGGGTGACAGTGAAAATGGTAACTTGAGCTGGCTAGCCAGGTTAAAAAAAAAAGCATCTTTATAAAACATAGGAAAAATGACATGCAGAAGGATCAATCTACATAATTCAATTAGCATAGCATTTAAATTGTTTTTATAGGTTGTTGCTTTAGTTTTTGATATATAAACTTTTGTGCCCTGGAAGCTCATGGCTTCTTTATGTTGAGGCTCATACCCAATCGAAATTTTTAGAGCTGACTGGCTCTGGCTCTGCCATCCTGCTGTGCTCACATCTTTTATAGAAAATACTTTGCAAAAAAATAGAAGACTGTCAGATTGGCCCCAAAGATTACAGATTACATATCAGTACTTCACCTGGCCTTATTTACATTATCTAGAGCCAATTTTTAAAAAATAACATAGCCCACTCTATACATATCAATATATGAAAGCCTAATGTTTTAGCAATTGTTCTACATTCAAAGAGAGTCATTCAAATTGTCTCCTACATCTATAGCATCACTATTTGCAACAAGCAAAAGGTAGAGACAGTCCAAATGCCTACCAAAGGATGAATGGAAAACAGATTTTATTATAGATCGTGTGTGTGTGTGTGTGTGTGTGTGTGTGTGTGTGTTTACATGATGTGATAAAACATATGGTTCATGTTTAAATTTTTAAAAATGTATTACAATAAAAGACTCACTGCCATAAGTTCCTAAAAAATTCTGCATACCAATATTGGTTATGATGGTAAATTTCATGCAATGTAGATTTTTAAACTTTCCCCACCCTATAAGCAAAGTATATCAAGTACAACAAGAACTAGAAGAAATAAGTTGGGGTCTATTTGAGGTATAGGGCTTTTTTTGGCCAGGGATTGAAACTAGGGCTTGTTTTATAAGCATTTACCACTGAGCTACACCTCCAGCCCCTAGAGATGTATTTGAAACACAGAGTGATCTTTACAAGATAGTTACTAGATACAAGTTAGGTTTATACATGGATAATTACACTCAAAGGATGCTATTTCAGGTATATATACAGTACCTTCAAAACCACGAAAATAAATAAACATTTGTATTTGTTATGTGTAACTTTTATCACTATTTCTAATGTAATTGTTTTTCACTATCCTTTATTTCTGTAAATTACTTGTAGAGTGACTACATGTGCATAAAAAAGTATGCACTGGACCCAGATGATAAATGATGATGATATGATGATTTTCTCCATATATGATAGTTAAGTGTTACAACTTTGCAGATAAGAATATCAAGTTACCCAGGCATGTTGGCACACTCTGAGAGAGGAAGGGAGGAGTATCAACAAGTTTAAGCTCTGCTTAACTTGGTGAGATCTTATCTCTAAGTAAAAAACTAAAAAGGGGTTACGGATATATCCGTGCAAAGGTCCTTGGTTCAATTCCCAGTACTGCCAAAAAGAAAGAAAAAGAAAAAGGAGAGAAAGAAAAAAAAAAGTGCATAGCAAATACCAGCACTAGGCAGGCATAATGGCACACATCTTTAATACTAGTACTATGGAGGCTGAGACAGAAGGACAGAGTTAAGTCCATGTTGGGCTACATAGCCAATTCTAGACCAGCCCGAACTACATGTCTCAAAATTTAAAAAAAAAAAAAAAAAACCCAACCCAACCCAAACCAAAATACTGTTTCTTTTACTAGCTACAAAGCTAATGTGAGAGATTGGGTCAATTACATTCCTTAACCTGTTGCCTCATCTGCAAAAAAGGAGAATGCCATCTAGCTCATAGAGCTGTTTGTAAGATTAAAGAAAACAATGGACATAGAAAAATGTAATATAATCTCTGGCATAAAATAAACAACCAGTGAAAGCTAGCTGTTGTCTTCAGCAGCAGTTACCAATACAAACCATTCTTTCTCACACACTTTGACATTTAGTGAATTTCACAAAGTTCAAGTGTTATACAACATAAAAGAAAATGCTTTCAATCCTTAGAAATAAAAATCTTTTTAAAAGATCTATGAATTTAAACTGTTTTTATACCTACCAAAAAGCTGAGGAATCAAAAGTTCTCTATATGTGTAATTTTACTTACAGCATTATCAGTCAGCACAAAAAAAAAGTTTATACCTAATGCAATGTTATGTTCAAAAATAGTACCAAAAAAGTATCAGTACTTTCATAGATTGATGACTCACTTTTTCTTAATCTCTCAAATTACTATCTGATTAAAACCCAATATTGTTAGATCATGTTCATATTGTAGTTAAATCAATTCTCAAATATTTACACAATATATAGAACTATAGGTAACTAAAAAGTAAATACTTCAAATCTAATTTGGATTTTTCCCCTTTTCAAACTTCTACCTATAATACTAGAGTTCTTACAATTTACAAAATTCAAACAAAATCAAAACCTTAGCTGTTCAGGCCAATCCTTATATTTCCTAGTTTACCGTTTATTTTTAACTCTCCAATCCATTCTGTAGTTAAATACAGTACCTCTGAGACAAATGTTAAATCCTTTTTACTCTACTCAGTGGGTGACCTCACTGCATTTCTAATTCCTCTGTTCTCTGACTTATACAAAGTAACTAAAAAAGTCTTTCATTATCTTAAGGACTTTTGCAGTGGAAGAACTAGAAAGAGTTAACATTAATCCTAATTATACAATAAGATTTTGAAAGCTAAAACTTCCCTCCAGTTTATGAGTAAGGATGGGATTACAATTCTGTAGTGTCTCCTCATTACTGAATTCAAGGAAACCATTTATTGAGTACTACACTTCATGCACCCAAGAAATTTAGTGGCATGTATTGAAAGTACCTATAATCTGGGGGCGGTGCGGGAGGTGGTTAAGAGACCCCCCCAAAAAATATGTAAAGTGGAAAGGCAACAGTGTAAAAAACAGGCAGCACAGTAGAGAAAATTCTAAAAGCAGTCATTCCAGACTTGAATACAGGCCTCACCACCTTCTCATTATGCTACTGATAACAGGTTATTTGTTTCTAGATTGTAGATTTGATGTAGGAAGTATCTACCTTTCAAGTCTATTTTCAAAATAAATCCAGGGTATTTCATATATTGCCTGGAACATCTTGAGCACTCAATAAATGTTGTTACTGTTATTGTTATTATCTTAGAACTGGAAGAGACTATTCGATCTAATTCTCTCATTTAACAGAGGATACTAAAATATCACAAAGCAGAATAAAAAAGTTAAATGAGCGTGACAAAGGTTTACAGCAAGTTCATAAGCAAGATATTACATGAGTATTCTAGTAGGGCTTTCAAGGATGGACATTTAATAACAAAACTACAATTAAAAAAAAGCATAATTTGCTTGTTACTGATTTTCAAACAAGTGGTTCTGAACCTAGACACTAAGTGCAAACATTTGTAAGGCGTATAAACATAAGACGAACCCATGTTAGAGAGGTTAAAAATCCAGTTCCCAAAAATAGTAATGTGTTATTTACCATGTAAGGGTGAGGGCGCTAAATTCAACAAGTGAAGCTAAAATAAAAGACGGTGACTTAAAAACTTTTCTTTGAAAGATTTAATTGTGTTTTAAGGCAAACTGAAGGCAACATTCACTCAATATTCCTTAACTGTAGTTAATTCTGAGCTACTATATTATCTTACGCTCTATAAATGCGCAATAACCATGCAATTCGCTTAAAGCTTATAATTTAAAATTTAAATGAACTACTTGGTAGCCTTTCATGACAATAAAGCTACCATCATGTTTATCATCTTCACTAAAGTTGTGTTCAACATTATAAAGTTTTATTCAACATTATCAGTGTTCGTTTTACACACATTATTAAATCGGCGGCTCTAAAAACATACTTATGTGAGTTGAATATTCCCACAATAAAACTATTTTTCTATATGGACTCCTAAGTGTCTTCTCTATCTTCCCATGAAATCTTTACTAACGTCTGGTAGTCGTTTTAATTTCGAGAATTTCTCAGTCACTACTTTGAAACGTTCACATTATTCTTTAAACAGAAACTGAGCCCAATTCTCAGGAAAACTAAGTTCCAAACGGTAATGCACAGCAGCTAATTTCTATTTTACTGAAAACAGGAAATGTAATACATTCACCAACAACTACTCAATTAGGACAACACTGAAAATAAGTAAACAGAATAAGGATAACTACACTGTGCTTTGAAAATATTACAACTCCGAGGAATTTTTTTTTCCTTATCTTTTGAAGGGAGCTGAAAACCTAACACTGAGGGAGGAATTGTCAAAGCAGGTAACACCGGTAAATGATACGGCAAACATGCAGTCTAAAGGAAAGTTGATTTCATTCTCTCCCGTATTTCCCTCGAGTGTTCTGAAGTTTCTCAATAAAGAAGCAACAATCTTGATAGAGCACTGACAAACAGACCATAAACAAGCGTTCTCCCTGTACAGGGAAAAGAGACTGCCAAAATATGAATTCGAGTAAGCATAAACGGATGGAGGGAAGAAATCAAACCTAGACCTGACCCTGCCAGAGACCCTGGGAAGGCAGCGAAGAGTACGGAGGGACCCAGGCTCCTCCATCAGGGACCCGGCCTGTGGCGGCACCTCCGCCGGCTAGCGTGACTCAGGCAAGCACGGGGCTAGCTGCGGCCTATCACGACTGCCTGCCGGTCCCACGGGCCTGCCTGTTGGGCCTCACCTGAAGGTGGACGGTACGGAGTGGTCTGGACCCCTGTCTTGCCTCTGCGACGACTTGGTGGCGGCGGGGACAGCGGCTCAGACTCAGCCCAGCTACGGCCCCGCGAACCGGCGATGAATCAGCCCGATTCCATTCAAAAAGAGTGGCCCGGGCCTCCGTGGAGAAGCACTTCCGGGTTCACTGCTCTCCTTCGGCTTCCGTTCTCCTGACAGCCAATAAGAGACTACTCTGGCGTTGGGCGGGCCTCCCTGAAGTAGCACACTGGACTGGCGGAGGAGAGGGCGGAAGTTGGGATCTGGGTGCCTCCTCGCAAGCGAAGTCTTGCTGTTTTCTCCGGCTGTCTGGGTGCTTCCCCATTTTGGGAATCCACTGGCTCCCTGATGGAACTGTTAGTATCGCCTTTCGTTTTGTTTATCATTCACAAAAGCTAGAAGTTTAACTTGAACTAGACGTAACTTGGTCAGGGCTGAGAAGCAGGTGTAGAAAAAAGAGCCATGTGATTAGAGGTCTCTTTCCCTGAGACTAGTTTACCCACTTTGTATTATTGCTTTTTAAGGATTGAATTTCAAACATTGACTAATGCATTTCACAAATGTTTAAAAATCATTTAAGCTCAGTTTAATTTACATAATTTAAAGGGTAACTCACGTTTTTCCAAATAACCATATTTTACCCATTATCTGCTGTATGCTAGCTTTTTCAATCAATAAAACTGCCCAAGAAATGACTTTTGACAAGTGTATGTTACACTGTAGGTCCAGGGCACCACCATGTTTTACAAAGTAAATGTTCTTAAATGTGTTTTAAATAACAGACATCTGAGCATAACACATTTTTTTGTCAAACCATGTTTTTTCTTTTGAATATTTCTATTGATGAATTATTAGTTTCATTATGTTAAACAATGCATAACAGGAAAAAGTCACAAAAATAAAGTATTGAATTTTTATTATCTGTTGAGTGTTTATAAAAATAATCAAAATTTTCAACATCAACTGGTTTTCAGTGTACACAGTCTAAAAAACAACAGAAATGAATTCCTATATGGGCTACAATGAAAATACCAATAGCACTATTTAAAAGAATAATCTTTACCTGGGGCTGTCTTCACATATGACAACAGCATATTCCATACACACATATTGCTTACACTGACAGCACATTTATTTTGCTTTCCTGGCCTTTTTATAGTACATACTTGACATCTCTCTGGTCTTGCTGTTTTGTCAGGAGGTTGTTGTATTATGTAATGTGTAGTTAACAGATGCATAAAATATCAATAAAATTATTAAATTTTAACAAATATTGCACATTTAGAATAAATATCTACATTTTCACATCAGATGTGTACTTGCTTACAAAACCTAAGAAATAACATCAGAAATAAAAACCTATGTTAGCTACAATGTAAACACAAGCAAAAGTCTACCACAGAAATAAGCTTTCCTTCAACTGTCACAACCAAAACACTTCACACATGACAACTGCATGTTCCATAAATATGCCTTGCCTACACTGAAAGCACATGTGCTTACCTTTCCTTTCTTATGTGTCAGACCATTCTTGTCACCTCTCTTCTCTTCCTGTTTGGGAGTTTCTTACTATACTGTACAATGTGCACTTAGCAGGAAAATACAATAAAATAAAATATCAAATGTGTAATGAGTGCTTAGAATAGGCATCAATATTTTCATATCAACCATTTACTTGCTTACAAAACCTAAGAGATAACATCAGAAATAAAAACCTATGTGAATTACAATGAAAATACCAATAGAACTCTACAACAAAAATAATCTGTGCTTCAATTGTCAAAACCATGGCAGTGTTCACCCATAAAAATTGCATGTTACACAAGTATCACTTGCACTGATAGCATATATGTTTTATTTTCCTGTCCTTTCCTGTAGGGTATAGTTGACATCTTCTTGGTTTTCCTGTCATTGTTGTTGTTATAGTAGGTCTTTGGGATGCTGCACCTGCCTGTTCACCTGTCAGCTCCCCAGTGTGGTCCACAATTTTTTTGTATGTAGTTCTATGGATATAAATATTTTATTTTCCCTCTGATATAAATGATCTCTTATGAGTTCCAATCCCAGTCCTCTAAGAAAATTTCTTCCTGGTATTCTGCACTTGTTACTTTTTTTGTAAATATCAAACTTTGTATGTATGCCACACATGTTTAGGATCAAGTAAAACAGAACCACTGTTCAATGGTTTGTATTACAAGTAACATGATAGTTGCTGCATAACTCTTCAACAACATCTATTTCCCCTTTGTATTTTTTGTGTGTGTGTGGTACCAGGCATCAAACTCATGACCTCACACTTGCCAGGCAGGTGCTCAGGCTACTGAGCTAAATTCCTGGCTTTTCCACATTTGATCTTGTAGAAAGTATTCATCTCAAGCTCCCCATTTTATTGAGGTTTCCCTATCAATATTCCCATCAAGTAAAACAGAACCACTGGCCAATGGTTTGTGTTACAAGTGATATCATACTTGCTGTATAACTCCTCAACAGTATCTATTTTCCCTGTGGTCTTGTAGAAAGCTTCCATCTCAGGCTTCCCATTTTACTGAGGTTTCTCTATCAATATGTCCATCATGGTGTAATGTTGACATCAGCAGTACCAGTTTGTTTTTCTTTGCTATATACAAGGCTAATGTAAATCTTTCTGAAATCCAAAGATTGTGCCATGCAACTCTTTGCTTTCAAATTGCAACATTTTAATTTGAAATTTCTGCTTGCTTTCTGTGTACAGTACTTGTACTAATCAACTTGCACTGTATTAGAAAATGTAACATCAGTTGGAAAATAGTAAACCAGTTGTCAAATGTCACATTCTGATTAGTTCAAGAGTTGGGAACAGTAAGTCTGTTTACAACATCATTCAGTTTATTACTATACAATAAGGACCTCATGGCTGAATTCCATGATGAATGTTTAAATTGCAAGCATAGTAAGTCTTGTATCCATGAGTTCATAAATTTTTATGCCATATCTTGACCCATCACTTTTCCGTAAGGCTTTTACATTCTTGTGATTACCATGAGAAACCCCTTCTAAGTACAGTGTACTTATGAATGCTTGCAATTCAGCTACTGAAGTGTCATAATAAATATGTTTTTGAATATGGCTATTAGTGCATGCAGAATGTTTTACTTGTATTCAGCCTTTGTTTATTTTACAGCATCTTATAGAATTTTGTCAATTACAATTTCCAGTATTGAATGCCAGTATTGGCATTCTGAAACATTTTTCATCCCTGCCAAGACCCTTACTATATTTGCAGACCTAGTTCTAACATTGGATTGTTTCATTTGGTTGCATGAACATTTTCAGCACTTCAACTGGTCAAATACGTATTTATATTGCTATCTTCTTTGTCATGTGAATCAAGGAGTGTTGCATGCGTGAGAGCTCTTTAAGTTCCCAGGGGAAAAGAACAATGCTAGGATGAAGAAAATAAAGATATAGACAGAAAGCTGGGATCAGGTGGAGCCCTTCCTTGGGATGAGAAGAGACTGCTCAACCACCACAATGCATTTATTTATACATTTATCATATGATGTCCCTTTGCTTAACTAGCTTGCCTCTTATGCCCTGTGTTCTCAGGGCTGGTTGCCTCCAACATTCCATGCCCTCAGAGCATTCCATAGGCACTTCATGTCCTTGGGGGAATTTCTTGGGTGCTCTGTGCTTTGAGCTCCCCATCCATTAATGATCACTAGCTCGACAGTTCCCAACAAAGGAGGTCTGTATTTCCTTTGTCTGTATCAGTCAATTTTTGTTCCATTTTGCTGTCACAGGAACTTTGGATTATATGCCAATGTCAAAGCCACCTTCCAACTCATCAAATCAATATACACCCATACCATGCTTCTGTTATAAAAATATGTATTGTACCATAACGTATCATCTTCATCATCCATGCATGAGTAATCTGATGGTTCACTTTTGACCTTCTCCAAAACTTTCAAATCCAGTTTTTCATGTGTCATTATACTGAATTGGACTACTTCTACCAGAAAAGTCAGAAGAAATGTTAAAAACAAAATCCTAAAGTGCTTTGGGTGTATTATACCCTCTGATGCTCAGGCAGACATACACAAAACCAGTTAGATGGAGCATAATGTTGGTGAAAAATCCTAGTTTGACACTTCCACACAACACCTTGTTTTTTGTACCAAGTAATTAAACACAAAAATTGCAAGGTTACTGAGAGACACAATCAGCTATTATGTTAAAGTAAAAATTTACAGTAGGGAAGAAAGAGATGTGTTTGTGGAAACCAGTGTTATGTGTCATGGATTAAAGTCTTCCTCAATCAAGCTGGGTGTGTGGTAACATGTCTGTAAACCCAGAAGTCTACAAAACTGAGGTGAGAGTTAAGAAGTTTGAGGCCAGCCAATTTTAAATAAATTCATCAATCAAGAAAGATGAGAAAGTTGTAGATGGAGGTTGAACAACAATTACAACATGTAGATCCAAAGCATGATTTGAGTTACACAATTACATAGAATTTCTTCTCTCAGATATTCATATCTCTAAAAATACATAGATTATTTTACTTATAGGTAAGATTAGTTATAAAATATTTGGATCCATAAATTTGTTTCCTCCCCAAACCTATGGCTCCTCTATATACTTTTTGGTGAATAACCTCATCCTCCAACAAATATACCAAATCAGAAACCCGAGAGGAGACACACACTTATTACATCTCCACTTTGGTTTCCCAATTAATCACTCTAGAAGACATATAAGTATCTAATCTTCAAAATAGCTTTTCTGAATCCACCACTCCTCTTTCTCCAGTTTCTCTTCAACCTTCAGCCTTAACTCATATCTTCCTCAATTTTTTTTCTTACAATCCTGCATAAATCTCCTTTTTCTTCCTACCTCTAGTCTGACCACCCTTCATTCTCCATGTCCTTGGCAAAATTTGTTTGTGCTATACAAATATAGTCATGCCCTTCTAAAAATTCCACCATAACATTACTCATAGCATTCTTTATAGAGGTTTAAACACCCTCATCTTTGTTTATAGCATCCTTTTCTCCAGCCGTACTATTTAGCTGAGATGTGAGACTGCATTCAGGTTTTGAAAAAGTATGACAAATTCCTGTGATTTTAGAAGGTAGCAAGCATGCTTAGGGTGTGCACATTCCTATGGCTATGTGACTATGCAAGAAAGCCCTAAGAAGGTCCTATAAGATCTCTTCTGGCTGACCTTGAGGCTCCTCAAGTAGGAAGTACAGGCTAGGGTAAAACTGTAAATTTTAAACTGCCTGGCTAACTGTTGAAGACATCACCCACACATAAGCCTCTCAGCAAAGACTGTGAGACTTATTGATTGAAGGTGTTTTGGAAACCTCTGCCCATTCATTAAACAGCCATCTAACTAACTAAGCAAAATTTTCAGTACTCACACACCATAAAGAATATAGGCTTTATTTCAAAATGAGTTAAGAAAAATCACTAAACCACAACTACTATAACAAACAGAAACAATGGCAAACTCTGGAGAAGCAGTAGAATCTGATTTCCAGAGCTGCCACATTATATTTAAAATGTTCAGTTTTCAAAATAAAGTATGGTACTTCCAAAGAAACTAGCACATATGGCCCAAACTCAAGACAAAAATCATCCAGAGAGCTGGGGTGGTTGATGAGTTTCTTTAATTACAGTACCTGGAGGCTGAGAGGAGGATCTGAAGTTTGAGCCCAACCTGGGAAACTTAATGACAACCTTCCTCAAAATAAAATAAAATAAAATAAAATAAAATAAAATAAAATAAAATAAAATAAAAGCTGGGGCTGTAGTTCAGTGCAAAGTCTTGACCTGAGTTTCAATCCCCTGCTGCACAAGAAAAAAAAAAATTGAAACTACCTCTGAGGAAGCCAACATATTGAGTGTCTTAGTTACTTTTTACTTGTTGCTGACACAAAATACCTGACACCCAAAGTTAGGGAAGGAAAGGTTTATTTCTTAGAGTTCTTGGAGGCTTCAGTCTATACTCAGTTGGCTCCAAGCAGCAGGGTGGCATGGCAGGCCACCATTCATGGCTGGCTGCAAACAGCAAGGCATGAACTGGAAAGAGAGACAGATACAACTTCCCACCATTACCTGGCTCCACCCCTAGGCAGATGTAGTACTCACATCAATCTGAATGCTAGCAATGAACCAATCACAAGCACCAGATTTGGTAGAGTCCATAATTGCATGAGGCTTGGGGGCCGCTGACATAAACCTGAGTTTACTAAATTGACTTTAAATTAAATTAAAATTAACTTTAAATTTAAATTGACTTTAAATTAAATATTTAAAAATATGTTCACAAAGCTAACACAAATGATATCTAAGAAACTAAAAGGCACTGGAGATGTAGCTAAGTAGTGGAGTGCTTTCCTTGGGTACACAAGGTCCTGGGTTCTATTCCAGCACTGAAAAAAAAAAAAAAGTAAAAATGGAAAGAGGAAAATGTGAGAACATGTTTCATCAGAGAAATTATTTTTACAAAACTAAACAATTCTGGAGTTGAAAGGTATAGTAGGTAAAGTGAAAATTCTACATGGGATCAATAACATATTTAAGCAGGCAGAAAATCTGCAAATCTCAATCAAGTCAGCTGGTATTCATTCAGGTTGAGGAACTGATTGGAGAAAGAAGAAATATGAACAGAGACTCAGGGACCTGTGGAACACAGTAAAGCAGGGTAATTCTTCATGATGGGAACTTCAAAAAGGAAAAGGAAAAGAGAATGGAGTAGACATAATTCTTGAAGAAACAATAGCCCCCAAACTTCCTAACTGTGATGAAAACCATAAATCTGCACACCTAACAACTCCAAAAAATGCTGAGTAAGATAAATATAAAGAAATTCACACCAAGACACTATAAGCAACCTGTTGAAAGTTAAAGACAAAGTATGTGGAAATTGGAAAGAGAGAAGATATTCATCTCATAAGACTCAACATGATTTAGATCCGAAGCTGTAAAAATTGGGAGGCAGTGGAATTACTCCTTAAAAATGCTGAAACAATGCCACCAAACAACAATTGTACCTCCAGCAATACAGTACTTCAAAAATGAAAGAAAGACTAATACACTATCAAAATAAATATGCAAACAACAATAAAAAGAATTTGTCTCTAGAAAATCTTCTTTGCAAGAAACACTGAAGGGAGTACTTTAAGCTGAAATAAAAGGACAGGTCCACATGCAGAAATAAAGAACATATGTAAAGGTAACCATGTAAGTAAGTATAAAAGACCATATGAATATATTTTTATTCATAACTCAATTTTTCTATTTCATTTACAAGACAGCTGCATAAAATAACAATACAAGTGACAGGAATATTATGTATAAAAATACAATTTGTATGACAATAACAGAAGGAAGAATGAAGGAAGAAGGAGATGCAGGTATATAATAGCAAAATATTTTATATACTATTGAAATTAGATTGTATTAATCCATACTAGATTGTCATAACTTTTGAATCATAATCCTCAGAGCAATCCTAAGAAAATACAGTGATCGGTTTCCATTGGCTCCAAGCTTGAAGTTTCCACTACTCAAACAGAAAAGTTTGAAAAAATTCTAATTGATGTTTATAACTTTCCCCCTCAGATTGAACCAAAAATCCAACTTGAAAAACTTGTACAGACCAAGAGTGAGTCATGTGTGTCTCATGTCTCACCATGAACACAAAGGGGTGACACTTAAATCTAAGTGTCATTCTCACCAAGAAACATATAGTATTTTTGTAATTTAAGGGTCTTAGAACCAATTATTTGGTTTTTCATTATTTCTTATAGGAAAAATATGTTCAGTTCTTGAACTTTTCATTATTTGAACATAAATTTGGAATGAATTGAGTTTGGCAACAAAGGTATCACTGTATTCAAAACATGATAAAAAGGACAAGAGAATTAAAATACTAGAAAATAAGTATCTAACACAATAAAAGGCAACAGTAATGAAAGAACAGAGAAAAATATGACATAAGGTAAACAAACAGCTAGCAAAACAAAACAAAAAGAGAAAACAACTATCACTGGGATGAAGCCTTTACTGTTTATAAGATGTGAAGTACGAAAAGAAACAAATAGAAAAATGGCAAATGTAAACCCCATCTTATCCATAACTACATTAAATAAGACTATAAGGCAGAGATTGGAAAAAAAACACAAATTATACTACATCCACAAGAGATACATTTTAAATTCAAAGACAAAAACAAGTTGAAAGAGAAAGCACGGGAAAAATATAACAAGCAAACAATAACTGAAATGGCACAATCACTTTAAAATTGTTCTAGTACTTAAAAAGATAAACTTTAAAGTACAATTACTATTTGACTCAGAAACTTACCAGAAAATTACCAAATTTTATATATATATATATTTACCTCCCCATATATATGTTCACACTTGCACTTGTAATAGTTCAACTTTATTAGTAAATGCCTCAAACTGTAAGCAATCCAAATGTTTATCAGTTGGTCAATGGATAAACTGTGATGTGTCTATTAAACAATGCAATAAAAAGGAAACTCTTGTGTCATAGTTTGTGTTTGGATGTCCCTCCAAAGTTTCATGTGGTCATGTGGGGCTTTCAAAGGTTACTGAGTCTAGCATTTGTAATTGGTTCATTCTCTAGTGATGGGATTGGTGGTGTGAGTGCTGTATCTGCCCAAGTGTGGGTAGCCTGCATACAACATAAAGGATGGAAGGAGTCATGCTCTTCCCAGTTTGTTTTTGTTGCTTCTGGTATCTGCTGTCACCATGAACTGTTGCTCCTCTGACATACCACCCTGCCTTGGAGCCAGCCATTTGTGTATGAAACCTCCACAAATTGTGAGCTAAATAAACCTTCCCTTCCTTCATTTTGTGCATTGAGTATTTTGTCTCTGTAATGAAAGAAAAGTAACCAACACATACTGATAAATGCAATAATATTTATGAATTTTGAAAACATTGTACTGAGGAAATGAATTAGATGCAAAAGAGTACATACAGTAAAATACTACTTTAATGAAGCTCTAAACAAATTGATATAGTGACAGACAGTGGATCAGTTGTTTTCTTGGTGGTTCATGGTGGGGTTAAGTAAGAGAGTTAATGGCAGAGTTGTATGAAAGAACTTTTTGTGTTATTATAAATGCTCTGTGTCCTCATTGTGTAGTGGTATGTCACTATTCATCAAGGTATATACCAAAATGGGTCCATTTTGTTATATATGATTTACATGCCTATAAAGCTGATTGAAAAGTAAAAAGCTCTGAAATTTTTTAGTTTCCTCTTTTCCTTCAGCCCTCCTAAAAATTTTGCAGTTAAATCTTGCATCTTAAGTCTTAAAATTTTCAAACTTATTGTTTCTACTGTCTGCTGTCCTTTCTCTCATCTTTTTTTTTTTTTTTTTTTTTTTGAGACAGGGTCTTGCTGTGCAGTTCATGCTGGTCTTGAGCTCATTTTGTAGCCCATCCTAGTCTGGAACTTACAATGATTCTCCTACCTCAGCCTCTTGAGGGCTGGGATTATAGGCATGTACCGATACCCCTGGCTCTTTCTTATCCTTTATCCCCGTATTGCACCCTACATTTTGGGGAGTAAGTGTGCGTCAAACAATATCCATTCTTGGAATCCTATGCTTATGATCCTTAAAAAAGTATTGTCTGATCACAGTAGATGTTAAAAAATAATGTTGAATATTGGAACTATTTATCTAAGTACTTTCCTTACGAAAAACTTAAAAAGATCAGCAACATTTCAAATCTAGATATAATTACTTAAAATAAAACAATAAAATTTATGTGGCTATGTATTTGATATGAACATTAGAACCTAAAGCTTAAAACATTCATTTTGGGGGTTAGTTCCAATATGGATTTGAAGAACAATACAATACACAGAATTGTTAACTGTTTAATGTTTGCTAAAATCATAAATTGTCAAAAGTTCACATTATGGAGGGCTAGGGATTTAGCTCAGCAGCCTAAGTGCCTGCTTTACAAGCATGTGATTGTGAGTTCGATCCCCAGTACAAAAAAAAAGTTCACATTACTAGATACATAATGTCCATTTTGTCACAAACTTTCCTTCTTACTTGTTATTCTCTGAATTTGGCAAGCCTATTAAATGAATAAATGACTGGCTAGTAGCATTACTACCTACCTGTTTACAATCTAAAAATACATCAGCTTTATTATAAAATCTTTCCCTATATATAAAGGATTCCAAGGATAACTCTTTTCATACACAAATTCTAACTATATAACTATACGTAACAAGCAGTTGTAACACTAAAATTTCCAGCTAACTCAGCTTTATAATTATGAATATTAAAAAAGCTATATTTCCATTTGAATTTTAAAGATATGTATGAAGAGAATTTAAGGAACACATTGTTTTCTGTTCAAAATTCAAAAATGATTTTGATTGTTATACCTAATTATAGTTTTGAATTATGCAGTTTTTGAGTATTATAAATAAATATAGACCCAGCACAAGAAAAAGAAAAATAGGGAAATATTTACATTTTAACGTACAGTGAATTAATTTAACGTATAAAGCCAATAGCATAATTGTTACTTCTGCCAGATGGTATTTTACATTTTGATAAGAAGATATATTCTTAATCATATATGTCAAGGAAAAGCGACCATATGTTGTTAAACACTTCCAATTTGTCATTTAATTTAAAAGGCACTACTGATATAGCCATAGTTTTTTTTGATGATATGGTATATCCTTGGTGTCAATAAATTTTAATCTTTTCAAGTAATTTCCTTAGTTATCTACTTTGTTGAGTAAATAATTCAATGAAAACTTGTGTAACATTAGCAAAGAAAAGATTCCATGAAAAGAATAAATCATAATCCATTATATATATATTATATATATATATTATATATATATTCAATCTACTATTGGATGAGAAGAGTAACTTTGGGTTTCAAGGGGGCCTCTAGAATTTAATTTACCGTGTTCTAGTAAATAGAATATACAAAGTAACTCAAATGATTCCATATTTATTCACCTTAAGTTCAGAAACCGAGTACAGTTTTAAATATTTTTAAGTGTTGATTATATTACAATTTACTATTGTTATTTTCCAATTTTCATAAGGATTTTTAATGAAAGAAATCTTATGGAAGACATAAAAAATAGCATTCAAGCTATAATGGAAAAAGGAAACTGACATTAGATAATTATTAAAACAAAGACTTTTATATATCCTTGTTTCATCTGCTTTTTCATAAAAGAACTTTTAGGCCCTCTTGCTCTATCATCCTCTACCCATTTATCTTCTTACAGTACAGGCTTCCCTTGATGATTCATTTAGGATTAAACTCTGACTTACCATTTACATGCATAAGACTCACAAATTTCCATTGTCTGTGCATATCTCTTCTCTAAGCCTTCTCACTGTTGTATGGCCACATCACTATCCATTCTAATATTGATGGTCTTTTTTTTTAATGTTTCCACCTTTTTGCTGTTATCAACAATACTGATATGAATAAGTGTGCTCTCGTATACCTGACCAATATATTCTCAAGTGTCTATACCTAAAAATAAAATTTCTGAAGGCCAAAACACATATGTCGGTTTTACTAGAAAACACCAATTTCAATGTGATCAAAATTTCTCCTTGTTCTATATCATCATTAATGACTAATAGTGTTGGACTTGTTAATTTTTGAAAATCTAGTATGAATAAAATGATTTTGCTTTAATTTGCATGTTCCTGATTGCTAACAGGGTTGAGTACTTTTCACATGTTTTTCATACATTTATATTTTTTCTTTTCTGAAATATCAATTCATGACTTTAATATACTTTTTCCTGTGGAGTTATCTGTCCCTGTTATAGATTAAAAACTGATGGTCAACTTAACGGGAGCAGCATTAAATCACCATGGTGTTAAGCGTAGATGTTCCACCTGAGGAAAGTTGCCAGCATAAATAGAGACGTGGAGAAGGGGAAGGAAGGTGTTGAGGCATTCTGGGTTTCACTGTGTTGCTGTTTGAGCCGCTGGTTGTCCTGGAGAAGCTCTGGTCCTTACATAAAGCATTACTTCCTGGCTCCGGAGGGGAAGAGGTGTGCCACTTAACTTCCAGGACAAACTGGTCATGCTGGCTTCCTGGCATGTACTCAACTGTGCTTGTTGTTGGAGGAGCTTGGGGCCTCCGTGTCACTGAAATGGCTGTGGTGCTTTTCAGGGCAGCCCTGGTCTTTGTTTTGAATGTGACTTCTTGGCTCCAGTGCAGAACGCTCAACCTACCAGCCCAGCTCCTTCACCCCACTGGCGTAGACTTTCTAGCTTCCACCGCTGACTTTTGGGCCTTAGTGTGGATCTGTAAAACAGACTGGTGTGAGTCCTTCTTGTGGGCTCTAGACCTCCAGTTGGACGCGTGAGAGGCATTGTCATGGGTTCTAGATTTTCATCTGGATTCATATAGGACATTGCTGTGGGATTCAGGCCTTTGGCTGAATATCCTATGTCTTTAGTGTTGTGGACAGATTTCCTGCACTTTTTTGTGTTAACTCTGGGTGATCATCATAAAATAATATAAATTCTATGTCCTGATTCTAATTGGTCTCCTCACAACCCTTGACTACAACGGTCCTTTTTTGCATACATTCAAAGTCTTAATTTTTTTTGCATAAGTAAGTGAATCCAAATTTGGAAAAGGTCATGTAACTAGTTAGAAGCAAAAAATTAGTAGACTCATTAGGGTCAAAGTGCATAGTAACCAGTCATTTTCTGTGTATAAAAAAAAAAATGTGCACCCTATGACATTTCTATGTTATAATTTTGTGTTTCTAAAATGGAAACTAGTTAAATATTAAATTTTAATTGCACTTGACATTACTTTCTGCATTTTAAATTTCATATGATCACCTCCTTTTTAGACTAGGCGGATATATGGGCTCAGCTGGCCACTAAAAGTATAGTGCTATATCAAGGGGCCTAAACCTAGTAGTTGCCTTGAGAAGTCATAGATCTGTACATTATACTTGCAAGTAACAAAGCTAAAATTTGTGAACAACAATCCTGGAACTCAAGTTTGAGGATGGGGAGATAAAATTGTAGTATAATAAAGACAATGAAGAGTCTGATCTTTCTACTTGTTCAAATCTATCTAGTCATTGTCTAACATGACTAAGAGGCAAAAGCAAAATACAGTGTATTGCTCATTGTCATGAGTTTTTCAGATTTTAATAAAATAATTTTAAATGGTTTATGGACTTTTTCTTATATTGAGATATACCATTTTTATATATAATAGAAAAATATAGAGAGCATATCAGACCTGTGATTTCATGGTTATTGAAGAAGACAAGGCTCAATTACTTTGAAAGCATATTTTCTTTTCTAACTAAACACTAACATAAGCAGTATGTAGGTGGGAAAACTTGTAATAATAGTTCATAAAAGAACAAAATTTGGAAAATATTTGACAGTGATTTTAATGATAGGTAGACCTGGATTCAAAAATTGACTCCATAATTTCCTAGTTACTTGAATCTGGGGATGTTTTCTAATTTCTTTGGTTGTATTCATTACTATTAGTTGCTTTAGCAAACACCAAAATAGTTGTGCCTTCAATAAGTTATTACATTTTTATCTTTCACATATGAAAGTTCAAGGTGTTGACAATTAGAATGGCACTGCTCCATGAGGTCATTCAGAGCCTGACATCCTTCTATCTATCAGCCCCATCATTTTCTCACACTATAGTAGGGAAAAGAAAGGAAGAGAAAGGAGGGGAGGGGAGGGGAGGGAAGGGAAGAAGATACTAAAAGCATGAACCGTAACTTATACACATTGCTTCTGTTTGCATTCTAATGACTAACTGGGTAAGAGACAGTGGGAAGAAATAAAACAATGGAACTCAACACCGGACATCAATCAACAAAGATCACTGAGAGATAAAAGACAAATGAAAAGAGCCCCATAGTCCCCCCCAGTTTTCTAGTTTACTGTCAGGAGAAAGTTAGTAGGCTTCAGCCTAAGGAAGAATTCACTAAATTTAGTCTGGGGAAAGACAAGCCTGCAGGGAAGAGTATGGAGGGCAGCCTACAGAAAGCAGAGAGAAGCACAAGAAGACCTCCAGAGATCTAAAGAGAGTCCCCTAAAGTATTCAGGTAAGTGATTAATGTGTAGGTTTGGGTGGGAAAGAACCAGGCAAAAGGATTAGAGGGAACAGTAACCAGGAATAATCCCTATGCTTCGACTTGGTTTTGTGGAAAATTCATAATTGGGGCAGCATCAGAGCACCAACAAGATTACATGCTTCAAGTGCTGGCAATCTAGATTAAACACAAACCTATTTCTGCTTAAAAAGCTTTAAAATGTGACCCAAAAGGATCATACTGTTCCTAAGTAACTGAGCCAGATTTGGTGCTAAGATACCAATAATCCTCAAGCTAATTCATATAAAAATTTGTACATACACACAAAGGATTTAGAATAAACAAATCAATTTCGAAAAAGAACAAAAGTTGAAGGACGTATGCTCCCTGACTTCAAGATTTATGAAACAGTAATAATTCAGACTGTGGTATTTGACAGTTCTTGGATTGTATTCAAGTTTTGTATCTTTTCTCTTGGAAATCACCTACTTGAGTTTTTTTTAATCTCTAAAATTAAAGTTATAACAACTGTATAAGGTTATGTGACTAAATGAACTACTACTGTATATGACACACAGTACAGTACTCCACCTGTATAAATAAATGCTAACTTTTATTGTATAAAAAAAAACAGACTGTAGAATAGGGATTGTATCTTTCTTCCTAATCAATAAGGGTCTAAATTGGAAAATGAAGTTCAACTATCACAAGTAAAGAACTTGCAAGAAACCAGTTACTTGCATAGTTAAGAAAATTCAGACATTATCTGTAGGTCCAACAATACTACTTTTCAAATGAAGAAAATAAATCCAGAGAACCCAGATTTAAATTCCAAGTCATAGTTTTCTAGTAAAAACACTCCTATTCTCAACAGCTTTGCTGTTGGACTACTGTATGGAGGATTTTAAAAGTAGTTGTAAAATTTAAGATAATATTAGAATTAACCATATTGTGCATGAAAAAATGTAGATAACTGAAGAGAATAGTATGGCAGGTAGAATTTCTTCAATAATTTGAAATTGGTTCTTAATAGAACAAAATTGAAGGTACAGGTAGAATTAACTAAGGCAAAACTCAACTTACAAAATAGAATATTTAGAAAAGTGATGGTGGCTTCTTAGGTGAATATACAAGTGCACACAATACAATTTTTAAATTTTTTCACATAATGTTGGGGTTTTACATAAAACTTTGTGTACAAGAATTTCACATTAAAATGTCTGATTATCCCTATTTTACAATCTTTGCAGAATCTTCCTTTCATCTTGTAGTGAGACTAGATGCTCTTCATCATACTCCAAACCACAAGAAAAATACTCCCAACAAATCCTTGAAAGCACTACCAAAATCATCCAATCCCTATATGCTTGTGTTAAATAAGGTTGAGTCAATTTTTAACTCTTCATATCGGTTTGTTTGTTTGCTTGCTTGTTTTTTGGTACTGGGAATTAAAACCCAGGGCCTGGCACTTGCCAGGCAGACACTGTGCCACTGAGCTACATTCCTAGCTCATCCCTATTTTTTTCTTTGTTTGTTCATTTGCTTTACTTCAAAATATACATGTTGTAATTTCTTTATTTATTTTACCATAAATACTGCCAAATTTTAACTGTTTTTATAATAAATTTAAAACTGGCATATAATTCTCACAAAATCATCAGGAAAAAAATGATTGGTCATTCATAGCAAATGTTTAGATGCATAGTGATTAATGAATAAGCTTAATTTTAGTCTTTTTTTTTTTTTTTTTTTTTTGGTGCCGGGGATGGAACTCACAACCTCATGTTTGCCAAGCAGGCACTTACACCGCTGAGCTAAACCCCTGGCTAATGCTTAATTTTAATCTTTAAAAAAACTAATTTTCATTTTGATAGGTTAAACTCCATGATGTTTTCTTTCCTTATTCCAAAAAAAGTTACTCCTTCTACGTAGTTTTCTACTTCTGGACATTTTTCATGGCCATATCTCATACTTAGATTGTATTTCCTTTTGCTTACACCCACCTAGGGAAGCTCACCAAAATCTCAACATTTTTCATTCCTGTACTTCTTACCCCTCTTTTCTAATAAGCATATGCAAGGAAGTAATCTCTTCCTATTTTGCATTTGCTTAGGCTCCTTTTAAAACCTTTTACCTTTTATCTCTACATTTTAACAAAAAGAAAAGGCAACAATAATAATAATTGCTTTAATAATAGAACACATGAATAAAGATGAGAATAATTTGGGTTTTTAACCTAGAAAATAAAATTAACAAATGGATGTAAGTGAATTCTAAGAAAATGCTGAATAGCCTCTATTCTACAGAGCAATGACAGTGAACATTTTAGAGCTTTCAGTGATACAAGTAACCTGTTGCAGCATGCATGCCATAGGTTCACCACCACTTCTATAGAGGATGGAAAATTATATATTTTTTTTCTTTTTCCAATCAGATTTTACTGGTACATTTCATGTATATGTATGTATGTATATGTATATATATATATATATATATATATATATATATATATATATATATTGATCACATTCATCATAGAGAATTTGGACCTGTACATGATATAAATTGTTTTTTTGTTTCTCATTCTTCTACCTTTCTTTTAACCCCTCTTTGTCTCCCCATTTACAAAGCTTTGTTTCTATTTTGAAAATAATATTTTTAAGAGGTTATTTTTTTCTTTTTTCTTTTTTTTTAACAGGGATCAAACTCATTACCTTGGACCTTGTGCTTACCAGACAGATGCTTGTGCCACTGAGCTAAACCCCCGGCTTGAAGAGCTTATTAATCATAAATACAGAAGACTTCATCAACTGTAAGGACAGACTAAAATATTTTCAGTTCTTAAGTGTTTTGAAATAAAATCAAATGGGGAGAATACCCAAGTTTTGGAGTGATAGTGTTCTCTTCCACTTATTACATGGGGAATTTATATGTGAAAAAATTGAAGTAGTTCCTCCAAAATTATTAGGGTGTAGAATAGCAAAAAGAAGTAGAAGAAGGAAAAATCTAAAAGACCAATATCTCTAGATTATGACTTTTAGTTTAAGTGACTATTTGTAGACATTGTGTATGTTCCTACTTAAGGCAATGATTACAGTGCATCTTTATTGAAAGATTCTTAACAAACTGACTGTAATTCCAGGACTCAAATACAGTATTACATTTTTTGTCTGATTATACAGAATATTGTTTACATAAAATTTTAGTCTCTTGAGAGTTAGTGTAGGAAACATTTTTTTAAAATGTCATAAAATCCTCAAACTGACACATATATTATTTGAAGTGTAAAAATGTTAGTGATTCATTGGTTGGGACTTACATAATACTTTCAAATCTCTTATAAAATAAATTTGTTCTACTTACAAATATGAAGATTAAATCAAAATATTTTAAGTGTCAGAAAATATTGCTCCAGTTAAACTTCAAAAGCTTTCTTAGCCTTTAATGAGGTAGTTTAAACAAACTCATCCTTGTCGGATGATATTAATTGGATCTAATAAAGAGTCCTATTATTAGAGTATAGCTATTTCTGTAATGAACTTATTTGATATGTAGACTAGCTCCCTATAAACCTTTTCTAATCTTTATATTAGCTTTCTTGGTATTTTGTGATACCTTTATTTAATTGTTATAAATTTAATAAATTAGTCAACAACCTTAACACCTTAAAATGTTAGTGTTACAGATGAATTGACTAATAATTTGTGTGAAAATGAGCTCACTGCTGGAAAGAAGTTAATATTTGTTCACAAACTGACAAAAATTCATTACCGATAGTAAGTAGATGGTAACTTGAAGTAAAGCTTAGCTGTCCAGTGAAAAGGTTTAAGATAGTAATTCTGAGACTACAAATAACTTAATTAAGAATTAAACAGATTTTTTTTTACTAAGAAATAATTTTTTATTTTATATTTCAAAACATAATTGGGGCTGGGGATTTAGCTCAGCCTCATAAGTACCTGCCTTGCAAGTGTGCGTTGTGAGTTCAATTCCTGGTACCAAAAAAAGAAAGAAAGAAAGAAAAAAACCCACACCATAATTGGATCATTTATGCTTATCAAGAGCAACTAAGCTATTAATTGTTCTAATTTAACACATTTTAAAATAGTATTATAATACAACATTGAATCTTAAATATTTTACTTTCATGAAATAACCTTATAAGACTAAAATACAAAAAAGCTTGGTGGAATTGTAATGCTAACTGTAATATCTGTGCCATGCAATTGCTTCAAAGGTGACATCTCATGAAAAAATGCTTTGGAAATTTGGATAAAGTCATTGAATTGTGCCAAATTTCACTTTTGTAAAATGTTTCTAATGAATTTTGAATTGTGTGGAAAAACATACAAACAACGCTCAAGGAAGCATACATATTGTTTCTTTGAAATACATATTCAGTTTTTTTCTAACCTGTACATGTTTAGGCTTTATAAAGTGCTATTAATAATGAGACAAGATTTAGAATAATGCAAAAGATTTAAAATGTCAAAACTACTAACAACTAAAAAAAATGAAAAAGCTCTCTAGGATAGTCATTTAGTGCAAAACAGTTTTTATTTTGATAGTTAATCTAGAGTTTTGTTTTGGTTTTGGTTTTTTGTTTTGATACAGTTCTCACTTTGTAGTCCAGGCTGGCCTTGAACTCACTATACCTCACTGGTCTCAAATTTGCGGAGATCGAGCTGCCTTATTCTCCTGAGTGCTAAGATTACAGGCATGCAACACCACATCCAGCTGTCTCATTTACTCTTAACAAAAGGATAGTAAAAAGAAAAAATAGCACAAAATGTCTGAATGACCTTATGCCACTATATTTTTTACTCTAGGTCATCTAACTGTTTTGAGCATCAATGTACAGGACTAGAGGATAATTTTCAACTTTTTTTCCTTCTTATTCTAACAATGGAACGTTTTGTCAGATGGACTGTTACATAGACCATGCATGTATAAAATGGATAAATGCAGAGCTATTCTGCTGAGGTAGTGAGGAAGGAAAATCTACAGATTTCTTTATATATATATATTTTTTGCTGTATAAAAGTCTCAAAAAACATTGAATGGCTTTGTTTTTTCTTCTGAGTTGTTTATGTTCAGAAAAAAATTCACAGGGTGCTATAGTTTCAATGTTGAAAATCGTCCAAAGGCCCATGTGTTAAAAGTTTGATTTCCAGGGACTGAAGTGACAATATTGAGAGGTGACAGAACCTTTAAGAGGTGAAACTTGGTGGGAAGTTTTTACCTTTTTCTTTCCTCATTTGCTTTCTGGAGATGAGGTAAGTAGTTTTGTTCTGCTACACTCTTGCCATAATATTTCTGCCTCACCATGACCCAAAGCAATGGAGCCAACTGATTATGGACTGGAACCTCTAAACCTCTGACCCAAAACAAACCTTTACACTGTATAATTAACTATCTTAAATGTTTGTTATGGTGATGGAAAGCTGACTAACATAAAATTTTAAATTAAAAAAATCATCATCTTTTCCTTCAAAGACTTTGACATCTAAATCATTGATCTCTCTGTATTTTTTGTTACAAAGAATGAGTTCATGGTCCCAGACACACAAATGCAAATATTTTGAGATTGCTACCTAGTTATTTCTTCATTTATTAGGTAATGTGTCTATCCTTTGATTTGAAATGTCAACTTCCTCATGTAATAAATTTTAAAGTATCATCAAATCTATTCCTAGTTCCTGGTACTTGAGTTTTAAGGATACGTCTGTGTCTCTCCCTTTCTGCTATTCATGAGTGACAAAGAAGGACAAGTATTTTATAGTTCTGTTTTCCTTATTTATTTTTAACTGTGAACACTTCAAGTTCTGTACAAAAAGTGTTTGGTTTTTATGCACCTCTGCATGCCACAGTTACAATTTTAATTGCCAACTGTAAATAATATGTCACTGATTGCATTTGCAGTTGAATATGACTGGCATAAAATATTTGCATAGCAGTGAAGCACATCAGTTTTGGACCCAGAATGAAAACAATTGTGCTACTTATTTAATAGGATTGTTGCAAATAATAAATGGTATAATATTTATCAAGTGCTTAGAACTATGTGTTAGTGAATTTTCTGTTGCTGTAGCAAAATGTCAAGACTGGGTAATTTATAAAGAATACAGATTTAGGGGCCGGGTATATAGCTCAGTGGCACAGTACCTACCTGGCAAGTGCAAGGTCCTGAGTAAAAAGAATACAAGTTTACTTCACTCGTGGTTCTTTCTTGAGGCCAGAAAGTTCAAGAGCATCACTCTGCCTTCTGGTGAAGACATCTTCTTGCATCCTAATATGAGGGAGAGCATCACATGGAGAAATAGGAAGTGTCACAGAGAGCTCACTTTTATAACATAGCTACTCTCTTAATCATCATTAATCCTTTACGCTTAATCCATTCATGAGGAGAGAGCCTTCATGACTTAATTAACTCCAAGAAGTCCCACCTCTCAACTCTGCCACACTGATGACCAACTTTCCATCCAGCACATGAAACCTGAGGGACACATTCAAACATAGCAGCTTCTTAATCTCCTTTTCAAATTTTCCATGTTTTTATCCCTTTGTGGCAGCTTCTAGCATCTATCTTTCAATTTACCAATTCCCTCTTCTGATTCTAAGCTTTTCTATCCTTTATTTCATTTCTTCAGGGGTCTGTGGCACCGTTCTGGTTCTGTAAATTCAGACTACGTAACTACACATTGTTGGGGCAGCGTTTTGGTATGTCAAATCAAGAGTGATCTGCTCCATCACTGAGATTAGTTAGAATTAAAACTTTACAAGTAACAGGGGATTAGTATAGTTGTGTATGAATTAAATAACATTTTAAAATAAAATGAACACATTTCATCTTGAAAATAATGTACTTACTAACTCCATAAGCTATAACTTTGGACATCCAACATCAGTTTATTATTAATTCCTTCAGAATAGGAGCTTAGTCTTACCCATCTTTAACCCCAGGTATCTAACACACCTCTCAAGAAGTAGAATGAAGGAATGTCAACTAAAATACAACTCTGAAGGTTTCTTGAATAGAGTTTATATCAGTGTTATAACAGTACCAGGCCTATAAGGAAGGAAGAAGATAGTTGATGGGAATGGGAACAGAAGGTTATTGGAGTCTTTTCTTTTGGTTTTAAGAATATCCTATAGATACAAATGACTGAGTATATGATTACAGAGGTAACTTTAAAGTTGCTATACATTTGTAAAAATTTCCAAACTCTACTGCTTTATTCTTTATTAGTAGAATATTACTTTTTGCAAATCTCACAATTAATCATGAAACATACAGCAATGAACTGCAATTTGGATATTAAGAACCATTGCTCTAAGACTTATATAATTTAACTAATTACTGTACTTACTT
Source organism: Hydrochoerus hydrochaeris (assembly GCA_004027455.1). Taxonomy (NCBI): domain Eukaryota; kingdom Metazoa; phylum Chordata; class Mammalia; order Rodentia; family Hydrochaeridae; genus Hydrochoerus; species Hydrochoerus hydrochaeris. The sequence continues at coordinate 509,347 of PVLA01000144.1, read as the reverse complement.
GTTAGAAAACTGAAGTGAGGGCTGGATATGCCTGTAGTTCCACCAACTCTGGAGGCCAACATAGGAAGATCACAAATTTAAGACTACCCTGGAAAGCTTAGCAAGACTAATGTCAAAATAAAAATAAAAAAATGTTGTAGATTTAACCCAGCACTCCCTAGGTTTAATTCTCAGTACAAGAAAGAGCAAACAAGTAATTAAAGTGTAAAGTTTTTAGATTTGAGACTCTTTGTACCTACTTTATAAGAGGTAGGAAAAGGTTATGGATTATCAGTTTATGTCTATGTTCTACTAAAGACAAGTTATAATTTAATGTTTTTTGACAGGTTTCTGTAGTTTATAAATATTAAGAATTAATTCACAAAACATTTACCTAGAGACAAAAATTTTTCTTATTTCATTTTATTTTTCTAATATGAAGGGCATAATCAGGTAGAATGAGTTTTAAAGAATTTTAAAATGACATCTATCATTTTACAAAGGGATGAATGGATAGAATGAAAATGCTACAGATGTATGCTGTATTGAACATTGTGTCTGTCTAAAAAAACTATTTTAGGAAAATTTTCAGGAAGATTTTCTTATGGAATTTTCGATCACATATAGACATGAAGTATTCTGTTATTCTCCCTTAAAAAAACCAACAAGTCACTGTACAATCAGATTGAGTCAGTTTGATGTCAAAATAATTAAACAATGACAAATAAAGTGAAAACCAAACTACTTTCTTGATGAATTTCATTATTTTTTAAAAGAAAGTGGTGCCCTATTGTCTATTATACAAAATGTAATATCCTTAGAATCCTTAGACGATTTCTTGCATAACACTAATGCCATTCTCATGTTATTATTTTTTTTACTTTCCACCTTGGCCTCTGCATCAATATTGCATGTTAATCTCAATTTTATGCTTCTAGTTTGTCTTTTTGCTTTCTCCTTGTCATTTTATATCTGTCATTCTCTTTTAGACCTTACTCAGAATATCTTAAATCCTTCCCTTCTCTGATCTTATCCCATCTAGACTATTTCCCTTTGTACTTGTTCAGTTTTTACTGCTATATATATATATATATATATGGAACTAAACATATTGAACACCTACCACAGTCAGAGAGGGCCATTGATGGTTTCTCATAGCTTACATTAGTAAGTCTTTATATAAGAGGTTATTGGCTGAGAGTTTGTAAAAAGCCTAAAAGCTAAAATTGGCAGAACTAAGATTCAGCTCCATAGCCATCTATCTCCAAGCCCTACATTCTCTCTATCTAACATATTGCCTCCTAATCCAAAATGGTGCTAATTAAAAAGAATTTCTATTTCATTTCAGAAAATATTTGATTTCATATTTATATTTGAACATGGCAGCATTAGAATTAGAGAAACATGTCAAATCAAATGATTAACTTATACTGTAAAGTTTTAAGAGAATTACTTTAGGCTGGTGAAAAGTATCAGGAAAAACAAGAACACTCTTGAATTTTGACTAGACACTCTTAAATTACTTTTCCTTCTAAATTGTTTTTCTACTATGTAGCTAATTAAATCTTATCTGTTGTAACTAATCAATTGTCATTTCAGCAGTTTCATTTGTTAGACTATAACTAGAAACTATTTTTATCTTTCAATCTTATTAATTCCATGAGATTTGTCTAGTCATATAGTATAGTTACTTAATAATTTTTTTGAGACAGATTCTTACTATGTAGGTCAGGCTGGCCTTAAACTTACTAAGTACTGTAGTACATGGTGACCATGAATTTGAAGCAGTCCTCTTGCCTCAGCCTTCTGAATGCTGGGAATATACACATGTACCACCATTTCTGGCCTTATTTAATAAATATCTTGGTAAACTTTAATTAATCAGAAAATCCAGTTTTCCTCATGAGAAGCAAATTTTTGACTGATGTCACATGTAACCACTCTCATCAAAGATAAATTTTACATCATATTAATAAAACATAAGAAAATATTAATCAAATGTAAGCATATGATTCACATAAAATGTCTACAAATAATGTCTATCTATTTAGATATAATAACACTACATAAGTTTTTTTCTTAAACTTCATTGGGACTTTCATTTTGTGCGTCCTATATCATTGCTATTTCTCTTAACTGTACCTTGTCTATCTTCAAATTCTTCCTCACTTTGTGATCTTCATCTCTAATTTTTGAACTTATGTAAGTCCACGAGGCTTAAAATATCCAATTAAAATAAAGTTCAGCAAAATCTCTGGATTTAGCCAGTTCCCTATTGTCCTAATCCACATAACAAAAAAATTACCCTGAATCTGTTGTTTTTGGACACTAGATGACATATATATCTAAATAACAATTTATTCTTTAAACTATTTGGGAAAAAAACCTTTGTCTTCCCTTGAGGTAAATCCAATTAATAATTTTTCATGAATCATGAACTAATATCTCTTAAAAATTAAATAAGCCACAATGTCCTGCTGCTACAGTGTTGGGTGGTAGGAGTACCCCATCAGCTTGCCTTAACAGATGGGGCCAAACTACTAATTCCTAGCCAGCTGTGTACCTTGGTTCTCTTCAGCACAGGGTGGCAGAGATGACAGGCAAACAACAGACCTAGCAGAAGACAAGAACAACTCCCGGGGGAGAGAGTTCTGGCCCAGGACTGAAGTGCCATCCTACTGCAGAGACTGGATGACACAGTAATGGGAGATTGACTCAGAAAGGGTGGGGGCTGCACATACATCTCCTGAGATCCTCTGAAAAGCTCAAATTCAGGTTACAAAGATCATGGGGCCTATCGTCTGTGCTGGGAGGTCAGATCGGTGGGTGTAATCTTCAGAGAGGGCTGAATCTGAAGGTGATAGGTTTGAGTACAGTTGTATGCTTGAGCTCTAGCATCATTGCCAAAATCCAGTGGAGACCAGTGGTCTGAATTGCTGGAGATCAATATCTGAGTTGCATAAGTGTTATAGTTGATAAATTGTGTCAACTTGAGAAGTTTAGAAGTTTAACTGAGACATTCAGCAGAAAGTCAGGAACTTCACTTTGTAAATATCCTCATCTTGTGCAGGAGGATGGCACAGAGATTTTTGTGAGTACTACACCCGTCTTGGGGGAGGTAGTCTGAATGCACTAAAAGGGAGGAAAAGAGGCTTGCTCTTCCCTTCTTTTTGCTCTGGCTGCTTTCGCTAGCTGCTGCCTTGAAGCTGTTGCCGCAGGGCCATGCCACCCTGCCTGGGAGCCAGCTGATTATGGACTGAAACCTCCAGAAACTGTAAACTAAATAAACCTTTCCTTCCTTCATTTTGAGTATCAGGTATGTTGTCCCAGCAACAAAAGTAACCAAGACAGTAAGTCTCTATTTTAAAATTATAGATCATTTTTCTTTGGGTAAGGGTGGCTTACTAGTGGTTATTAGAGCTTGTCAGTATCCAGTGTATGTTTGACACCATTGTTGTTGCTGATTTTACTGTAATAGCCAAGGTGACATAGTTGTTGCTGTCAGTTGGTTTTCAATATCTGGATGGTTTAGGAGATCATAAACAATATTTTGGCCTTTCCCCAAGAAACAGGTATTGGGCCAAATAAACTAAAACTTTCCCTGCCAAATAAAAGAAGGTTTCTGGATTCTGGTACAGAAGCAAAGAGTAACAGTCATGCCCAAAGAATATCTCTGCAATAAAGATATCCACTATATTCAATCAGTGAATCCTAGCAAAGAAACAAAGACAAAAAAAAAAAATACAAACATGAGAAGACAAGCAACAACATGCCTTCAAAAATCCCCAAGTCTCCCAAAGTCAATACAAAGGAGCTTGAAGGGGAGAAAAATCAAAAGCGACTTAGCAGAAATGCCCTAAAGAATACTAGAGGAGGTAATAAAACAGATCAATAAGATGCTTCATTAATTCAAAGAAGATATAACTAAAAAGATAATGACTCTTAAAAATAAGAGTGCAACTATGGGCAACACAAACAATCAGTAGGAGGATAGAATGTCACATCTAAAAGATAGGATTGTGGTGGATAATCAATAAGAAATACCTCAAAAACAAAAGAATATGAAAAATACATCCAACAACTGCTTGTCAAGAAAAGACTAATCTAAGAGTAACTGGAATTAGTGAAAAATCAGTTTAGAATACAAAGAGCATTAAAAACATGTTTACAGAAGTAATAACAGAAAAATTTCCAGACATAGAAAAAGAATTTAACATACAGATAAGTGAAGCATATAGAATCTCAATAGCCATGAATTACAGCAGACTTCTCAACACAAATTTTAAAAACAAGTGTTAGAATGAAGTGTTTTCAGTGTCTCCCGAGATCCAGTCATGTTGGAGCTGAGCAAGAAAGCAATGTGCTCTCCTTGGTAAGCAGCTGCAGCGCAAGTGAGTGGTGAGTGAGCTTGGAAGAGAACCAGTCAGCATCTCCGGTGAGCCTCCCTGTTAGCAAATAGGGGCCAGAGGTCTGAGCATCTCTTGGGAGGATGACCGTATAATCTTACAATATAGCAAATGTGGGGGATTTCCTTCTATCTTCTCTTTGAAGGCAAATATTGTTTTCACTGGGTTTTTTTTGTTCTGATTAATTGTTTTGCTCTATGCAATATTCTGTTTTGATAAGTTTTATAGTATTGTTTTTGGTTTGATTTTGCTAACCTGATTGAATGGACAAATGTTGTGAAGATAACGAGATATACTATGGTACCTGTTACTGTTATCCCAGTATCCTGCTGTGAAATTCAGTACCAATTTCACTGCATTGTCTCAGTTGTCTGTTGTATTTTACTACCTTCAAAATAAAAAAAAAATAAATAGAATGAAGTGTTTCAAACTCTAAAAGAAAATAACTTCCAACCAAGTCTGATATATCCTATAACATTATTTCTCTAAATTCATGGAGAAATAAGGTATTTCTATCATAAAGAACACCTAGAGAAATTTGTGACCATCAAGTCAACACTCCAAAAATTTCTCAAGTATACACCAGATAATGAGGATCAAGTTCTAATTGACCTTCCTTTTGGACACAAAGGTGGGAATGGCAAGATGTTCCCCCTTTCGCAAATGAGCCAGTATGCTAGCACATTGCAAATTCCAGGGAAGAGTCAACACAGCTGAAATCTGGTTATTTACTTGGTTGTGTAACTATAGATTATAGGAGGCAGATGAATCTTGTGCTATTCTAATTGGCTGCTCCCATGTCTAAGTAAATAAAAGTGAGATGAGCCAAAGACTCAGGGATATTTGTCTACTAGAGGTAAGAGGCCCCTGTCCCCCTTTCTCAACATTATCTCTGTATATTTTTGTCTTCCATTTTTGTCTCACCTCTTAACCACCCACCCCCAACCCTGGTCAGATACAAACTCATAGGCTGGTTTCCTACACCCAAAGATATCTAGAAAGAGACAATGAAGATAACAATGCCAAAATGTCCAATAGAATGAATGTACCAGGTAGGGAAGGCAATTAAGAAGAAAGGAAAGGAAAACAGCAAGGGCAAAATAATATACTGACAGGAATAAGTCAATATTTATCAATCACAGTGGTACCTTAGTTACAAAATTAATTTCTTTCACATCTTTGGGGAAGATGGCTGCATTCATGTTTGTGCTGGGAAGATGGCCATGGTCAAATTTGTCATCCAATGCAGAAGTTGCAAATGGAAGCATTCATGCACTGAAGCATTACTGTATAGCTCTGAATGTGAATGGTCTCAATCCACCAATCAAAAGACACAGATTAGCAAAATGGATCAAGAAACAAAGTCCAACAGAATGCTTTATATATGAAGCACATTTAACATGTTCCTGCTGATTTGAAAAATCAGTAATACATGCATGACTGTCCCATTGGGTAGCTTGTACCACAGGTGGTACAAATGAATCTAATCATTTGTATCAGTCTTTTTACTAATAAAATTAATAAAAAGTCTATAAAAGGACCAAATGCAGTTAGTTACTTGAATTGGAATAATTTACTGCCTATATAAAAATATTAATTAATACTACTCATACCAATTAAAATTATTATACAAATCAATACATTTATTTTGTTAAATTAAAAGAAATCTACTTATATTCATGAATAATTTATTAATAATGTTCTAAATTTTAACATAGAAATCTTACAAGTACCCCATTGCTGGTATATGTAATTTGCATTCAAAACTGTTGTACCACAAATTAACTATATCACATTTTATAGCATTTAATGATTTTCTTAAGAATCTGTGGTACTATGACATGTAGTCTGTTAAATCAACAACTTTATTTACATTACTGTAATCAAAGACTCTCTCAAAAGCAATACAAACTGCCCAATGTGACAGTCGTGCATGTATCACTGGAAGCTCAAACTGGTGGAACTGTTCAAATTTAAATTAGAGTCACCCATCAGCAAGGCATGTGAATTATAGCCCTATTATGAACATGTTAACCCAAAAAGAAAGTCAAAGACTAAACAACAAAGGATGCAAAAAATTTCCATGCAATCAGAGCCTAAAAGCAAGCATGAGTAGCTATCCTATTTTCAGGAAAAATGGACTTTAAACTAAAGGTGGTGAAAAGAGGCAAAGAAAGACACAACATATTGGTTACTAGAACTATTCAAGGGGAAGAGATAATAATTATAAATATATATGCACCAATTATAGTGTATACAATTTCATAAAAGAACACTAATGGACATGAAAGGTCAGGTAAACATTAATACAAGTATTGTGGGGGCTTCCATACACTGTCTCAAATAAATCAATCTAAAAAAATCAATAAAGAAATATCAAGGTTTTTGATACATTCCTTGGAACAAATGAATACAAAATGTTCTACCCAAACGGAACAGAATACATATTCTTTTTGGCTGTACAGTTTTCCAAAATGACCATGTAATAGTAAGTAAGGCATATTTAAGTAAATGCAAAAGAATGGATGTTGTTATCCATATTAGCAGATCATAGTTCAATGAAACTAGAAATAAATTGCTAAAGAAACTAAAGATATTATGCAAACATCTCGATATAAAATGATACATTCTTCAATAACCAGTGGGTCACAGAAGAAATTAACAAAAACGTAAGACAGTTTCTGGAATTAAATGATAATGCCAGTAAACATATCATAATGTATGAGACACAGTGAAAGGAATCCTACAAGGAAAGTTTACAGCAGTAAATGCCCACATAAGAAAAACAGAACAGGCCCAAACAAACAACCTGTTTATGATGCAACCCAAGGTCCTAGGAAAAAAAAAAAAAAAGAACAATTCAAATTCAGAGCTTGTACAAGGAAGGAAATTATAAAGATCAGATCAAAAATAAGTGATAGCGAGACATATATATATATATATATATATATTCAACCAAAAAGGTGATTCTGTGAAACAGTAAACAAAATAGACAAACCCTTAGCCAATTTTACCAGAACAAAGGAAAGAAAAAACACAAATCAATGCAATGGAAAATGGAAAACATAAAATCACAACAAACACCATTGAAATCCAGATGATTATTAGCAACTATTTCATGAAACTGTATATCAAAAAATTGGAGAACTCAGAAGAAATGGAGAGATCCTTAGATACATTTGAGTTGTCAAAAGTGAACCAAGAAGACTTAAGAACCCTGAATAATCCTATAATAAGCAATGACAGAAATAGTAATAAAAAATCTAACAACTAAGAAAAGCCCTGGACCTAATGTGTTCACTGCCAAGAATTTCAAGGATGAACTGACACCACTACTCTTTAAATTTTAATGAAATTGAGGGGGAAGGTGTAATCAAAATCTTCTTGGAAGCCAGCATCACCCTGGTCTCAAAATTAGACAAGGATCCAACCAAAATAGAGAACTAAGACCAATATCTGTAATGAACATAGATGCCAAAATCCTCAACAACACATTGGCAAACAGAATGCAGCAAATCATCAAAAAGATCATACACCATGACAAAGTATGCTTCATTCACCTCAGGGATGCCAGGATGGTTCAACATATGCAGTTCAATAAATGTATTTCATCGCATAAACTGAGGCAAGGACAAAAATATACAGAGAAGGAGTCTGACAAAATACAACATTCATTTATGGTAAAGATAGAAAACAGGTACAGAAGGACCTGCTTTCAGTTTAATAAAAGCCATTTATGATGAACTTATAGCCAGTATCACATTAGATGGCAAAACAAAACAAAACAAAACAAATCTTGAAAGCTTTCTCTTTAAAATCAGGAAGAAGACAAGGATGTGCACTATAACAAGTCTTGTTCAGTACAGTTCTCAAAATATTAGCTTAAGCAATCAGGCAAAGAAAAGAAATAAAAAGGATACATAGAGGAAAGAATGAAGTCAAAATATCATTATTTTCCAATGACATGATCCCTTCCAAGACCCAAAAAATTCCTCCAAAAGACTCCTAGAATTAATAACTAAATTCAGCCACATAACAGGATACAAAATATATACATAAAAATCAATAGTGTTTCTATACATTAATAATGAACTCACAGAGAAAGAAATTATTATATAGATTTAGTGCAATTCCAATAAAATACCAACAGCATTTCTTACAGCTTTGGAGAAAACAATCTTAAAACTCATATGGAACCAGAAGAGACCCAGAATAGCAAAAACAATCCTGGGTAACAAAAGTGAAGCAGGAGGTACAACAATCCTGGATATGATGTTATACTACAAAGCTACTGTAATTAAAACAGCATGACACTGGCATAAAATCAGTAATGTGGATCAATGCAACAGAACAGAGGAACCAAAAAGACCCCAAGCATATTTAGCTATTTGACCTTTATAAAAAGGGCCAATAACATACACTGTGGAAAAAGTAGTCTTTTTGAAAAATGGTGCTTGGAAATTTGGATATCCACATGCAGAAGATTGTGTTTAGACTCATATCCCTCATTATATCGTAAACTAAAGTAAAAATGGACCAAAGATCTAAATGTTAAAACAGAAATGTTTAATCTGTTGGATGATAAATTAGGTGCAACACTTGAAGACATAGGTGCAGCAAGGACTTTCTGAACAAAACACCAGTGCTACAAGAAATAATACTGAGAATCCACAAATGGAACCATATCAAGTTAAAACACTTTTGCACAGCAAAGGAAACAACCAACAGAGTGAAGAGACAACTTAAAGAATGGGAAAAAGAATTTTTCTATCTATTCCTTGGACAGAAGACTAACATTCAAAATATGAAAAGTACTAAAAAAATTAGACCCTCCACAAACAAGATGCAATCAAAAATAGGCAATCAAAATGAACAGATACTTCTCAGCAAAAGACGTACACATGGCCAATAAATACATGAAAAAATGTTCAGTATTACTTGCCATTAGAGCATTACACATTAAAACAATATTGAGATACTATCTTACTTTGGAAACAAAATGATTATCATCAAGAAACCAAATAATAACAAATTCTGGCAAGGATGCAAGGAAAAAGAAACCCTTCTGCATTGTTGTTGGGAATGTAAACTTCTACAACCACTATGGAAATCAGTATGAGGATTCCTTGATCTAGCTGTTCCCTTTGTAGGTGTCTTCCCAAAAGGGATAAAGTCATCATATGACAGGGGATACATTTATACCCATGTTTATAGCAGTACAATTATAATAGCTCATGGAAAAGGGATTAAAAGAGATTGAAGGGTACAAATGATAAGGAATAAAGGAAAGAGGAATAAAGGTTGGAGGAAGTGGAAAAGGAGAAGTAGAAGAAGGGGGTTTTAAAAATATTACGTGTTATGTACATATATCAACATACCAACCTATGTGATAAATGTAATCATTATGTACTGCAGACACATGCTAATAAAATTTTAAAAGAATTAAACAATCAGTAATTCTTCAAGAATTGTTCACTTAAACCAGGCATGTTGGTGCACTCTTGACATTCTAGCACTCTAGGAGGCTGAGCCAGGAGGATGACAAGCCTGGATAATTTCGTAGCTCAGAAAGACTTTCTCAAAATAAAAATTAAAAAGGGGCTGGCAATGTGTTGCAGTTCACGACCATGGCATGGCACAAAGATGAGAGATAACCAGGAGTGCATGTTCAGTTCTTCCTCTGAGAGTTCAGAGGGACTGCTTCTTGTCCATGATCCCTCAGTGTGAGAGACTCTCAGGTAAAACACAGCCCCAGTCTGAAGCTTCTTTGGCTTATATTGATTGGTCCAGGAAGCAAGGCTAAAGAACAAAAGGACACCTGTGTAAGAATTCATGTGGGGGAAAGTGGATGGTTGGAGTGGTTTGCTAGGAGCTGACCTTGGCGCCAAACTAAGTAATTTAGAGTATGGAGAGGACACAGGCTAGAACATACACTCCTTAAATTAATGTTTTTTGATTCTAGTTGGATTTGTGACCCTGTAGGCAATCGATTAATCTTTAAGCATGTATTCAGGGAGATTTGGACATGTGGCCCCCAAAGTACCTCTGCACATCCATCTTACACATACCGCTGGTCAAGGACCCTACAGTGATGTAGCTATGTGTGAAGGACCTGAGTTTATTTCCCAGTGCCACAAAGCTTTGTTTAAAAATGTTTATTTTAAGCCATCTGTATTAAAATCTTTCCAATATGGCCTGTATATTTCTCTCCCTTCTTAAAAAAGCAGAGCATATAAACCTGTTTTCCTTACCCAGCAAGGTAGCAAAGGCTTGTAATTCCATCTACTAGGGAAGTTGAGAAAGAAGTTCAAAGTCAGACTGGGTGATATAGTGAAAGTCCCATCTCAAAAGAAAAAGAAAACAAAAGAAGAAACAATAAAAAACCACAAAAAACTATTTTCTGATGATTATTAATGATCAGCACAAAAATCAATTGACTACTACACAAGTACGTATCAATTGTTTTAGTGTTTGTCCCTACATTAAATGGCTCTGCATAGCTCTGCTTTCTAAATCCACTCTTTACAGTATTTTAGCAATACAGTATTAGAGGCTTGTTTTTAAGAAGTATTTTTTCTTACTTTCACATACTAGTTCTTAATAGTAACTTCTAGCAAAAAAATTTTTTTCTTCAACAATTATTTTGAAATATTACCAGGCTGGGTATATGGCTCAGTGGTAGAGCTTTTACCTTGTGTGCACAGGGCCCTGAGGTCAATTCCTGTCACCTCGCCCAAAAAAAGATTTTTAAATATTTGCCAATTTAGTGAAATATTACTATGTGTAGTGTATGTAATATGACCACATAAAGTAGATAAAGCTATTAGAATTGGGTTGAATATAAATCCTATTAGTGAATTACATAAGCTTTAGTATGTTTTATGACGTGTTTCAAGTGTCTAAAATGTTTGTTTTTAGTACTGATGTGGTTTGGTTGTTGAAGTTGCTTAAAAGTGATGTATTTTAATATACTGATTAGATTTGCAATTTATAATTAAGCTCTAGAGCATTAAAAAATTGAATGCTGTTTACTGGACTAAAGCTTTCTTTTGACTTCTTTCTCCTTTTATTTCAGCAGTAATAATATTATTGATCTCATTTAGGTGACTCTAGGTCTGAAAATAAGCTCATTTCATGTAAGTAATTACAATTCTATTTTTATACTTTGCAGAAGTATTTCCATTTGACTGCTAAAAAATTGTTTTTAAAAAGAAAATAACTGAAGAAATTTGTGACAAACAAGTACATTCAGGACCAGTAAAACCATTTTCAAACTTTATTATGCATAAGAATCAAGTAGAGATTTTGTTATAATTATGTGCAGATTCCAGGATCTCACTTGCAGAGGTTGCATTCCAACTAGTATGAGGTAGACAACAGGATTTTGTATTTTAAATAAACACCTCAATTGATTTTACCTCCGTACTTTTCAGAGTTGTTATCTGGCACTAAAGAAAAAATTCTCACTTGAATGGATATAAAGTTGAGTGCTTTATTTTGAGTGCAAAATTAAAGCGTGTTATACAACTGTAATTTATAAGGGTGAATGTAGTTTTTCACAACAAAGACTCTTCCAAAGTAGAGCAATACTTAAAATTCCACTTAAGATTTATTTTCTCAATAAATTATGTGTAGAGATATCTTTGCATAGGCCAAGTCACATCTGAATGTGGTAAATTAAAATCACTTCAGATTATTGTTTTTAGTGAGACTTTTCAATATGCAATTATATAATTAATTAAAATTAAGGTAGCAACCTCAGGTTTTTTTTAAACATGGATTCTCACTTTTAAAAAATGCTTATTCTTTCTAAAAATCAACTTTTGCCTTCCTTACTATGAGGTAACACTTTTCCATACCCTTTAAATGACCCTGTTTTAAGCCATGTTAACACTTCAGAAAAATCTCCAGATATGTGTCTTGTATTTTTTGGTCTATTTTAGTAGCAAAAAAGAGTCTCCTTGTTATACTTACTTGCTCAACCATTGTACATTTTTGCCCCCGTGTTTATACAGTGCATTCATTAGTGGTTTTTACTTGTCTAGTCTTCTGGGCCATAAAACTAGAGTTTATTATCCTCCAGGTGATGAATCTTCTTATTTACAAATTAATTGCGGATCATGTGTGGGCAGCATGATTGCTGATCCTGACTAACGAATACATTTAGTGTTTAATTTTTTTTCTGTTGCTATTTTCTAATTTGAAGTGGGTAGACCAAAACCAATTAATTCTATTCCAGTTTTTCAGTACTTTGCTGCATGCCTTTTCTGTCACTACAGATGCTTATGACTCTTAATGTATGGCTTTAAATAACATCAATATTAAGGATGTGCTGATACTAAATTGCATGCTCCTGATAACTGTATATTTCAGGTAAACCAGAGCTGCTAATTACTTTAAAAATTTTAGGTTACATATTCATAATGAGAATTAACTTGTCTTCAACAAACTGCTTATAAACAGATTGCTTTAATAATAATTGCAGAACTAAAAATTGTTAAGAACACTACTTGAAAACATAGATGAAAGACTGTAATACCTAGCTAAATGCAGTTCTACCAGAAAATACTGTTTCGTTTGCTTCTAAGTATGAAATTACTAAATAAGTATGTGGGATATTTTAGGTGTATAAGTCAAGTCAGTCAGAAGTATAAATAAATAGGAATCTTGAACCTATAAAAACTAGCCTGTGCTGAGGCTATCAGAGGATTCTAAAACTTCTGTTGATGTTTGTAATTTGTGACTAACCTTTATATATTAGAGTGATGGGGAGATGAATTAAATGACCAGGAGAATACTTATACACATTTTCTTGGGATAACCAAAGCCCTGACACTGCAATAATCTAGTATGCCATGGAAATATTTTCATTTTTCTTTCATTTTAAAAAGTTGTGAACAGCCCTGACTTTAACACAGTAAGAGACAACTAGGTACCAAGAAACTATATGCCATTAAATAGCATTAGACGTTTGAAACATAGTTATTATTTTCCAGGTGATGAATCTTCTTATTTACAAATTAATTGCAGATCATGTGTGGGCAGCATGATTGCTGATCCTGATTAAATATAACAAACTTTTAGTGCACATTATATTTATAGTACTATGCTAGGTATGTTTATATAGGTTATTTCATTTAATCTTTAATCTTAAACATCTTTCACAAATTAAGAAGTAGAAATTTATTCTTGGCTTATTACTCTTCCCATTTCCAACTGTATATGCTGCAGCAATAATAAGCACTGATATGCCAAGGATTATTAATGTTAACGTTGCATAAAGTACTTGAAGAGATTCAAGCATCAAATGAGTGCTTGAACTGGTGAACTCGAATTTCATCCAACTCTGAAGATTCCATAAATATGAGCTCTGTCTTGGATAAGGAAGAACATTAAGAACCATGCTGCTGGGACACAAAACCAGCAGGATGATATGAACACAAGGCAGAAATTATGTCCTGTATTCATAGGTGGGCTACATCTTTGCAATTGTTCAGGAGACTTTGAAGCTGAACATGAATACAGAATTAATTGCATATCCCTAGTGTTCTACAAAATAAAATATCACCTAATAATTAAACATGATAAAGAAAGGAACCACTTCCCCAATTTTTTAAACAGTCAGCTTAAAACATGCACCTACAGGATGAGCAGAGGTTAGAACATTTTAATTCTATTTCTCGGAAGGACACCAAAAATAGAAGCAGCTTGCATTGAAATAGTACTATGACTAAACCTAGCCTCACTGGTGCATGCTTCCAACTGCATGCATTTCAAGGTTGGAGGATTTTTTAGAAAGCTATTAAAATGTGGAAGAGTAGGCCCTAAAGTATGACTTACAGTTTTAAGAAAATCCAAGCACTTTCATGTAGGGCAGTGTTACTTTCACTCTTCAGTTTATGCCTTTTTGATTTTATAAATAGTCATATAAGAATGTTATATGCTTCTGTGCATGAATAGAAAAAAACTATAAAGATAATCATCATGGTAATATAACAGAGCAGAGGGAATGAAGAGTATTTAATAAAAATTATCAGTTTGTCTTTTGGCCACTTTACATGATAGCTTTTGTGTTTGAACAAAAGCCAAAGGCAAACAATTCCTAAGGGTCCCAATGAATTGAGATGAACACTTAGCTTTCCTGTTTAATCTCTCAGATACATTTGTATCCTTTCTACAGTATACTGTTATTTTTTGTGTATGTGCAGGAGAGAGGGGAGAAGTGGGTTCTTAAAGTCAGTCCTTAATTTCTCACTTAAATTAATCTCAACAATATTTTTTACCATGGTGAACTTTATGTAACATAAAGTTAGCCATTTGCATTGTTATCAAATCAACACCATGCATCTCTGGGATTTTTTTCATGCTTTTTTTGTTTTTGAGAAATGGTCTCACTTTAAAGTGCTGGTTGGCTTCAGACTTGTGGCAATCCTCCTGCCTCAGCCTCTTGAGTGCTGGGATTACAGGTATGAATCACCAAGCCTGGTATCATCTTTTTCAAAAACCAACTTATTGTTAGACATGTAGAACTGAGCCATTACTGCCAATGTCAATTCTTTACACATTAATGATTTATATATCTGAACATATTACCTTAGCTACTGAGCCTCTAAAACAACTTCATATATTTGTTCTCAAAACATATGTGTAAGACAAGGTCAGACTCATTCTTCCAAGAAATCTACTTATTCCTTAATTTAGTTCTAAATTGAGGCAACATATCTCAGGGGAAAATAAGATGATCTGGATCTGTCAGTATTAATATACATGCAGGTAGCTCCTTTATTATAATTGGTGAAATGCTTGCAAGGTGTCTTAGTGAGCGATCTTACATGGGAAGACATAATCAAGACACAATATGGCAAAGGTCAGTAGTGTTGTGCAGTTTTGTGAAGTGATCAAGTACAGTAAGTTTTAAACAAACAAGGCAAATTGTTTGCCTATTCAAATGTGAGGTGGCGTACTGTAGCATTTTAGTGCAAATTATTTGGTATCCTAAAAGCTATTTCTTTTCAGTCCAAAGTGACTGACAACACTTCTGAATCACTTGCTTCCATTTGAGTGGCATTTCATTATTCCTTTATTAAGGACTGCAGACTATATCAAAACTGTCCATGACCATGAGTTGTTTGTATTTATCTTTACATTAACTACTTTTCAACTTGTATTGAGAAAATCACTTTTGCTTTTCAATTACTTATTCCATTCTAAAAGAAATAGTTGTCAGAAATAAGTTTACAGTGGTGAATGGTTGCTTCAATAGGTGTAAAATCAATTTGTAACTTTTATTTAAGAAAACAGATCTGCCAAACTACCCACTGTTCCTTTTGTTACTGAATTTTAGTAGCAATGGTAGACATTATTCCAAAGGGAAAATTCTGCTTTTTGGAAAGCAAGACCACCAAGTCAAGCATATTTTGTGTTGTGTTGATGTTTTTCAGGAAATAATTTTTTCCCAAACTTCCTCCTTTGTGTCTTAATTTTCTCCCTGAAATGATATATGGTCATCTCTTCAACCTACAAATAAATCCAGAATCAAAGTTCATAGTGAAGGGGCCAGTGATCAAACTTAGTGTTAAGATGGAAAAACGATACACTGCTGAGGAAATGAATGGATCAACCATGCAACTAGATGGTATGCTAAAACAAAGCAAAATTTTGTCTTTCCTTTACATTTGTCTTGTGTTCAACTTTTGCACTTCAAAATCAACAACTGAAATAATATAAGCAAGAGCCATAGATAGGTAAGTTGCTTAACAGGGTTATATTGGTCCCAATCCTCATTTAAGGTTAAAGAACCATTGATAATTTGCAAATAATTTTTAAAAGGTCAGACGAGAAGTTTACATTCTTGCTTCAAGACATCAAACATTGCAATGAAGCTGCAACATGGAAAGTTTTGACACAATAACTAGAGAAATACAAAGCTTGAGGACACTTAGAAAATAACTTAAAGCTACCAAAGGCAAAGTACTATAGGCCTGCATCTGAAAACAAAACTGTTGTGTTGAAGTGTAGCCAACTAGGCAAAAACACATGGTTCTAGGGGACCCCGTCAAATGGATCAGTTATTTTGGGTCTACCTGAAGAGGACAAAGATGAGAGAAGCCATTTAAGAGCAGTTTTGCTGTCTGCCTCTTTTGTTCTTGCCAGGGTGCCCATTTTTAAAGTATTCAAACAAAGAACCACAAACCGCCAGTCACACCATAATACCAGCTTGTGTTTACATTTTCAGCTCTCCGGATCGTGATCCTATTCAGTGCACACAGAGCGAGTGCTCGTGTACACGCGCCCATCCGCCATCAGGAGGACTGAAACTGTAAACACAAGCTGGTATTTTGGTGTGATCATGCTAATATGGCGGTTTGTGAGGTCAAGGGGTGGAAGGTGAATTATGGATCCAGAATTTCCTTGCTTTTGTCAGTTTAAGTCAGGCTGCTTACGCAGTAGCTGCATTTCAAACTTGAATATCAGCTATTTTAAAGAAATGAAGAACTACCTTAAATAATTATAGGGCTACACTGGAGAATAATACAAACTCCTGTACACTGGAGAGTAATACAAACTCCTGTACTCAGAACCTTGAAAATTTGATCATGAAAGGCATAGAACAGCTCAATTCTGAACAAAACTATGAGTTGGTCACAGCAAAAAGTTTTGAATAAATTAGCCCAAGGACGCCATAGACCTTCTCATCTCAAGGGAAAACCACTTTGGCAGTTTGTCTTATTACTGAAAGCTTATTTAATCAAGAAAATTGAGAAGTATATAAATTTTCCAACATATTATGAAAAGAGAGAAAGACCAAGTTTCAGATGGAACTTAGAATATTTTGTCACTTTTTCTGTTGAGAAAAAAAGCCATGCAACTATACAGTAGTTGGCAATTCATCTTTAACTCAAGTAGTGCCAGATGCATTCTTCAAGATTACTTAAATTGTGAAGGACCATGAGAGTATCCTCAATGGAAATAACATTAGATTTCACCTGCTGTACTGATGCCCATCTGTAATCCCAGCTACTCAAGTAGGAGGATCTCAAACCAGCATGGGCAATTCAATGAGACCTTGTCTCACAAAAATAAAATAATAAAATAAAATAAAATAAAATAAAATAAAATATAAAATGGGTTGGGGATGTAGCTCAGTGATAGAATTTTAGCCTAGGATGAATAAGATGAACAAGACCGAAAATGTAATTCCTGTACTGAAAAGAATAAATAAATAAGTAAAGTGTCCCAACTTGCCTTACCAATAAGAAATCATTAAGAACAGGTTTACTGGATCTCATCCTGTAAGAACAAAGGCTAACAAATATAAAATTAGTATTAGAGTATCATTTACTCTTCCATATAGGTACAGATAAATGAAATCATTTTATTCTGTAGATTTTCAAAACAGTATAACATTTTCAAAGTCATCAAAGTTGGAAAAATAAATGGGACCTTCAGGAAATGAGATACATTTACCCTACTTTTGGTGCTTTTGAGTGAAGATGACATGAGCACTGGGTGTGTTTCTGGTAATTTAAAATTCCGTTCCTGATGACAACATGAGCATTTCTTTCAATAAACTTTCCTTATATTTGTGTGAAAATTAACCCAAAAGTATCAGTCAGTTGTTAAACCACATGAGAAATGGAAAACAGAAAGAACATTTTGTTCTTTACAGATGAATTTATTTCTAGTCAGTCTGAGTGCAGTTACAAAACTAGAAGAAAGTTTTCAATTTTTCAAATTTTAAGGAAATAGGCTAATGATAATAAGTATAAATATATGATATTATCTATCTATCTATCTATCAATCATATATCCATGCTTTGATTGTCCTGTAGAGACCATTCATTCCTGGACAGCTGTGCACTTTTAGAAGAAAAAGTTCAAGTAGTCTTTTTAGTTCATAATAATCTTAAAGCTTGGAACTTTCAGCCATCTGTATTTTCCTTCAGAAACTATCTCAGATTAATATAAGACAATTGACTACTTCCCCCTTTCATGTCTATGTGTGTTATGATTTGTGTCTAGATGTCCCCTGAAAGCCTCATGCAGTCAATGGGGCAGGCTTCTAGAATTTTGATTGATTCATGGTCCAAAGCTGGGCTCATGGCTATGAGTGCTAACCCACCTGGGGCGGGTAGCCTGTGTAAGAGAGGGAAAGAGGCATGTTCTCTTGCACTGCTCCTTTTCTACTCTTGTTTTGTTGTCTTCTGCTGCCATGAACTGTTGCTCCTCTGCCATGCCACCCTGCCTTGGAGCCAGCTGATTATGGACTGAAACCTCTACAAACTGTGGGCTAAATAAATCTTTCCTTCTTTAATTTTGGGCATTAGGTATTTTGTCTCAGCAAGAGAAAAATAACTAAGATAATATGTTTATTTATAATAATAGGGTATATATAAATCTCTATAAGCAAACTAACAAATAAGTATCTAGGATAACCCATATTAATTTATATTAAGAGAAGTCATCTCAATGTCATTTTATCTCTTTGATTAAACCATCAACTATTTAAAAATTTAAACTACATTTCAATGAAAGTTGTAGTTCCCATGGTGTAACTTATTCTGTTGGTTCTCAATAAAAATGGCATTACTGATTAAACATGAAGGTGACAGGACATTAGAATAGGGCTAAATATTAGGAAATGAATATTTGCTGTGCAATTCTTCTGCAGGCCAAATTAGATTCTATGGTGTCTTTGGGATAGGTGATACTTATATTTTCTTAGTAATCTGTGTTAGTCTATGTTAAAGATAAGGTCAATTTAAAATGCCCTTGAGTGAAACTATTCAATCACTGTAAACAAACAAACAAACACAAATAGAAAATAGAAACAAAACTTTCTTCTTTCCAAAGAAGAACTCCATTAAATATAATCTGGGCTTCTGAGAAAATAAGGACGTATGTGGCTTAGATATATATAATTTTTTTTAAATGGAGACCAAAGACTGTACTTGATACTTAGTGAGAGTTTACATAGAAAAAGTAAATTTAAGCATTTGTAACATTTTAAAGAATTTTTTTGTGGAAGATAATTTCTTACTTTAGTTTATGTCAGCAATTCTTTTACTTATTCATTACTTAAAATATTTTTCATGATAAGGTAAATACAATAAATAATTTCATAGGTCAGTTTTAAATTATATGTATAAAAGTAGGGATTAAGAAATAGATTTTTTATAGCTCTTCTATTTTAATTACAAAGGTATGGAGAAAGCTTAGTCTCAGCAATAAATAATATCTTGTCTGAGACAGGCAAATAGGATGGGGGATGTAGCTTGGTAGAGGAGCACTTGCCAAGCTTTCATGAGGCCCTTGGTTCAAGTCACAGCACCAAAAATAAATAAATAAATAAGAAAGACAAAGAAAAGAACATATATTTATACATATTAATATCTACTGAGATTCAAACAACATAAGATTTAAGTAAAATATTAACTCAGTCATATATTTTTGATATAAAACAATCAGATAAAATGCTAATATAGGATGTATTTATTAATTCAAAAGCATTTAGAAACTAATCTGTCTTTACTTTTTGGCAAAAATAGTCATCTCTAACTACCCAGAAGCTCAGTAAGAGGGACCAACACGCCAAGATTGAGGGTAGTTTTATTTGTTCATTTTCTTAATACTGGAATAAACAGAAAAATTTATTTTTTTTCCCTGAACAAAGAGAGGGACATAACTAAATGAAGTATTTTCTCAGTGTATCTTTCAGATTGTCCCACCTCTCAGTGTATCTTCATTTCTGTTTTTATAACAGTTTTCTTTGGTTGCTTTTTACTGCTGTATAATGGAAAAATGTGTAAAGAGAGGAATACTAAAAAAAGACAGAGATATGGAGAATAATTGTAAATATTTTATGTTATACTTAACAGAGCCAACTAAGATAGGTTTTTTTTTTACCATTTTAGAATATATACTTATGTATTTATATCAATACATTATTTTGAGAGTTTGTTTCAAACTCTCACCAATACCTCGTGGTAATCATCCCACAGCAGTATATAGAGACTCTCTCTTTCCCTTTCCCTGTCATTTTCTCTCTTCCTCCTCTTCCTCTCCTTCCCTCTCTTCTTCCTCCTTATTCTCTCTCTCTCTTTCTTCTCTTTCTTTTTTCCTTCCTTCCTTTCTTCCTTCCTTTTTTTTTCTTTCCAGGTGCTGGGGATCAAACTCAGGGCCTTGGACACAATAGGCAGGCATCTCTTTCTATTTTATTTTCCTTTAATTTTCCCTGGCTGGCTTCAGATTTGTGATCTTCCTGCCTCAGATGGGATTACAGGCACATGTCACCATATGGAGGTCTTTTAAAACTGCTGCATAGTTCCAAAGTACAAAGGTACCTTAATTAATTTAACTAATGGCCTATGGTGGGCATTTATATTCTTTCAAGTATTTTCTCCTGAAAACAATGATGCCACAAATAGACTTTTGTGGGTATGTTCGGGTATTTTATAGGGTAGTTTCAAAGAACTGGAATGACTATATATATATATATATATATATATATATATACACTAAATGTTGGGTCCTGGTGTGGTGGCACACTTCTCTAATCCCAACATTTGGGAGGGTGAGGAAGGGGAACTATCAAGAGTTCAAGGCCAGCCTGGCCTACATAATGAATTCAAGAATAGCCTGAACTACACAGACTCTACCTCAGAACAAACAAATTTTGATGAATACTGCCAAATTACTAACTACAGTGAATGAAAATGCCAAATACTCTTAAACTGTAGCTTTATAATTGCAACAATAAAAAGTTAATAAGCAATAATACAGCCAGGGGTAGTGGAGCACTTATGTAATCTCAGCACTCTGGATGGTGAGGCAGAAGGACACAGTGTTCAAGGCCAGTTCGTGCCACAGTAGTGAGTTCCGGCCCACCCTGTGTTTCATAGCAAGATCCTGTCTCAAAAAAACCAAATAGGGTTGGGGATTTAGCTCAGCAGCATAAGTGCCTGCCTGGCAAGCGTGAGGTCGCGAGTTCGATCTCCAATACAAAAATAAATAAATAAATAAATAAATAAGTAAATTAATTCATTAAATAGTAAAACACCAATGGCAGATAGAATTGGGTGCCATCATGATAGAGTCAGCTCATCTCACTGACGAATGCGTGTTGAGAACTGCTGTGCCTTGAATGCTGTTTAGCAGTGGAACAGTAAGTTACAGGGCAGAACGAACACTATTTTCATCTTTAAGACCATGACTCATTTTTCCTTTGATTTACATAAAAAAAGAGTAATGTTTGAATAAAATACAAAATACTATGAAATTGTTGGCTTTTGGAACTGAAGTTGACAGCCTTAGCTATTTCCTCCCTGTGCACCTTCTGTACTCATTGGTGATTCTGTGACCAAGAACACAGGGCTGCTCCTCCCCATGACACTGGCTTCCAGATGACCGCTCTTGTTTGCTGTGAAGGTGGGTGAGCCAAGGCTTCCCTCCTGAGCACCTCAGTCCCAGTCCCACGGGTAAGAAGGCCCTGCTCACTGTTTATTGAAGACAATGAGACTGCCAGGAAGAATCAGAAAATCATGATGGAGAATTTAACTCCTAAAGTGCTATTGTCTGAATTCTCAAAAAATTGAAAAAATTACCTCGTAAGTTGTAGAGCTCTCTTGCTCCAGTGTAAGGTCACTTCAAGGGCTATTCAAAACTAACACAGGCATCAACTCATGTTGAAAGCCTCTGAGTCTTACAGATACAAAGTTAACAACAGTGGGAGCCAGTAAAAACATGGAACCTCCTGGAATGCTTTCAGGCAGTGGAAATCACTTAATCTGGTAAGATGAATAAAATGGAATTTTGAGCAGACCTTCCTTTAGCTAAATAATGTCAGTAGTTTGGAAAGGACATTTGATTTGGGCAGAACTAACTGATCCACTTATAATCTGCGAATACAATGCTTTCTTACATAAAGGTTGCACAGTGAACAGAGTTGGGAATAAACTTATTTTAATGAGCTTTTTGCATAAAAACACATCTCACAGAACCATAGGCAGACATTTAAACAAATACAAAATCACTCTACTTTATTGTTGCTTTCTACCAAAACACGTCTTCTGATTTGAATTGACAGCTTATATTTTTGAAAACTGACATTTATTTTCTTAAAAATTTTCAACACACACACACACACACACACACACACACACACACACCACAAGAAAAAGTCCATACCTCATAAGATTAGAAGCAAAGAAACCAGGAGAGGTGGGATACACCTGTAATTCCAACCTGGGAGGCTGAGGCAGGAGGTCAAGTTTCAGCTCAGCCTGGGCAACTTAGTGACTTAGCAAAATTCTACCTCAAAAAGCAGGGAGAGAGGCCTGGAGATGTAGCTCAGTGAGAAGGTCCTACGTGTAATCCCAGGAATGAAAAATAAAAAAAAGCCTGGAAGCAAAGATGTTGCAGCTCCACCCAACCGTCCTTTGAGTTTTGAGGTTTTGGGGCTTTTTTTTTATAGGCATTTTTTTTGTTGTTTTTTTTGTTTTTGTTTTTGTTTTTTTGCAGTACTGGGGATTGAACTCATGACCTCGCACTTGCCAGGCAGGTGCTTATGCCACTGAGGTAAATCCCCAGCCCGATTATAGGCACTTTTAAAAAAACGCATTGAAGATGTCTCCTTTCAAAATTCAAGGTGTGTGTGAGAGTGTGTGTGTGGTATAGGGGAGTATTGGGGATTAAACCCAGGGTCTTTGTAGTGAGCTATATCCCCAGCCCATTTTTACTCTTCAACACAGGTTGTCTGGTGAATTGCTCAGATGGAACCTGAATTTGAGATCCTCCTGCCTCAGCCCCTACTGACATGTACCACCTCACTTGACTAAGATTCAACTGTTTATATATAACAAATTTAAAAAAATTTTACTTACAAAACAACTTTTTGAAAGACAATTAAAATGTGTGGTTTTATGCACTACTGGGGCAGCCCAGAGATAAAGGTCTTGCCTAGCATGCTCTTGGCCTGGCCCCATTCCCAACATCTCAAATTAAAAACAAAGTAAAATATATGGATCCAAAATTAAGCCACAAAGTGGCTTAAAAATATATATAATAAAAATATATTTTAGGGGCCAGGGGTTTAGCTCAGAGGCATAAATGCCTGCTTGGCAAATGTGAAGTCATGAGTTTGATCCCCAGTACCAAAAAAAAAAAAAAAAAATTATATATATATATACCCCTGAATTTCTATGAGGATAATTTGAGTAATATTTATTGGAAGATTTTAAACAGTAGCCCATCATGATTTGCAAATAAAACTGACCAAATGCACTTCTAATATATCTATCTATTCTAAAGAACTAAGAGGCTGGCTCACTGGTGTATGGCAGTAACTCCAGTACTCTGAGAGGCTGAGGCAAAAGGATCACAAGTTTGAGATCAGTCTGGGAAACTTAGTAATTTAGTGAGATCCAGGTTCAAAAAATAATGGCTGGAGATAGAGCTCAGTGTCTCAGTGTCAAGTCCCCGGCGGGGGCGGGGGGGTACACTAGGCAAGTTTACTTTATGTAGAAATGTATGTGACTATGTCAGATATAATGCTGTGATGCAACTACATAATAAATAACTTCAATTAAATTATTAATAAATGTTACAGATTTAAATGTTAGGCAAATTACACTGAGATAAATAAATAGGATTACAGCCTTAGAAAGGTTAATTTGACTGTCACTGACAGTCACGTGGTAGTTTTAATCAGACCAGTGTCTGTCCTTTTACTGATAAGTAGGGCATTTCTCTTTCTAGAAACAGAAAATTTAAAAATCTTTCTTCACATTTATCTCTAGGGTTTCCTTGACCTAACCAACAATCAGTCTTCTACATACTATCATAAATTATCAGTTTTAACAAAAAGTTTTTTGTTCTTGCCACACTGCTCAGCATCTTTTCTCCAGACATAAATCTCACAATTGAATATTAATCATTAAGTTTTAGTGTCATCCACTCTCTCTCTCTCCTTTTTCCTTGTTCTCTTTTTCTCATCAGACTTAAAGTATGATTTTTTTCTTTCCCTCCTTCCCTCTTTTCCTGCCTCCCTCCTTCCTTTTCTCCTTCCTTTCCCTTCCCCTCCCCTCCCTTCCTTGCTGGTGACTGAGCCCAGAGTCCGATACATGCTACGCACATGCTCTTCACCAAGCTCTACTGCGAGTAACACCTTAGCTTTTTAAAGCCAAATGATAGCAATTCCCTTAGCTTTAAGGAGGTAAGGTATATTTCTTCAATTTTTTTGATTCTTTGTACTCTCATCAGTTTCTCCTTATCCTTCAAAAATGTGGCCCAAAATAGGAAGTAATTTTCAAGTGAAAATGTAAATAGGTCCTTGCTTATTTAAGATTTGATTTCCAGCACCACATACAGCTACACACACACACTCACTCAGAAATTATTGGGTTTTACTTGTGTGAGACAGTGTCTCACTTAGTTCAGCCTGACCTTGAACTTACTATGTAGGTCAGGCTGGCCTTGAACTCACAGCAGTCCTCTTGCCTCAGCCACCTGAGTGCTGGGATTACAGGTGTGGGCTACTATGCCCAACAAAATTATTTGTTTTCACCAACGTGATTGACCACTGGACTCTGATGGACCATTTAGGTAGACTTCGTCATTTTTTCCCTGTGGTTTTTGCCTACATGGTCTTGTACAGTCTTATACAGATGTGCCTCAATTTACAATGGAATGGTGTGTTGATAAGCCCATTTAAGTTAAAAATATCATAAGCTGGGTCAAGCATATACCTTAGCACACAATGCCTGCCTGACAAGTGAGAAGTCATGAGTTCAATTGCCAGTATCAAAAAATTATCATAAGCCAAAAGTGCATTTTTTTCTTTTCTTTCTCCTTCTCCTCCTTCTCCTCCTCCTCCTTCTTCTTCTTCTTTTGTACTGCAGATCGAGCTCACAACTTCGTGCTTCCCAAGTGGGCACTTATGCCTGCTGAGCTAAATCCCTGGACCCAAAAGTACATTTTCTATACCTAATCTACTGGGCATCAGAGTTTGGCAGCACAGCCCACTGTCAGGTGTTTGTTGCTTGCCCTCCTGGTAATAGGGAGCCCGCAGCTCACTACTGCTGTCCAGCATCCGGAGAAACTATCACACTGCTTACTACTAGTGTGGGAAAAGATCAAAACTTAGTAGTCAAAGTACAGTTTCTGCTGAATGCGTAAAGTCAAAAAATTGAGAAGTCAAGCCATTTTAAATCTGGGACCATCTGTATTTCATTTAATGGTTATGAATGCAATTTGCATTTACTGCTTTTAAGTATTTTTTTTTTGTTATACATGACCATCTTAATTTGAATTTTAGTTTACTTTCTCATGATACTAACTACTTCACTTAATTTAATATAATTTCAAATTGGTACAGTATAGCTTTTTTAAATACACAAAAATATGTACATTATTAAAATTTCGAAGGGTCATTCTTCAACCTCCCTGTGGGAAGGCTACATACATCCTGAACAACTTGCTCATCTGTCTAAAAGTATGACCAAAAAGATATTTCCCTCAGCTACTAAAGAGATGAACATATGTAACCAAAAATATTTTTACTATGTAATCAGTAATCTTCTGGAGAATGATTCTGAAGTCTTTTAAAAGAATTCATCAGAAAAGTCCTTTGTTAGGAAGCAGATACACAGCCATTGAACCACTAAAAGTCAGGGACATGTTTGACACAGGTAATTTATATTACCAAACTTTCACAATTTTCCCATTCTGATAGTGACAGAGCAGAGATTTAGAAAATACAACTAGTGTGGTGTAATAAATGGTGTTAGGTAAATGGTGATGACCATTATAGGAACACAGCGCCAGCCTGAATTTCGTGTTCTAGTTGAGACCTTTAGGAATAACTCCAGCTTATAGAGATGGATTTTCTATGGATAGGGTAGGAGGTTAGTGGCCTAGGTGGGGTGATACAAATTGGGGAGGACATGAGATTAGGGGTAAGAATGGCTGAGTACATGGCTATAGCAAGAGGCTCTGTGACCTAGCAGTAGTGTGGGTGTGGCATGTCCTAGCTGAGTAGGGATTGTTCCCTAGGCTCAGGCAGTGGGAAACTTCAGCCATTCTGGAAACTCAGGCAGCTGGGGCCATGGGGGACAGGGAACAGCGCAGACAGGAACCAGACCAATCAGATCGTGCTATTTGTTTGCAGTTCTTTTGGCTGACCTTCCTGTGGAGGCAGTGAACTTTCCATTTTTATTTATTCAAGATTCATCATGTGACTTTCTCTGACCAATACAAGGTGGATGACAAAGACATGTTCAACCAAGTGATAAGGCGTATGCCGAGTCTGCCAGTACTCTTGCTTTCCTGTCACCCATCAGGAGAATATGTTCTAGGAAGCTGTTATTCTGTCAGCCTGAAAAAAAGGCACAGATGGAGCATCCATAAACCTGACCTGCATCTGGAAGCTAAGTCACTTTGTGTCCAGCAGAACACTGCTGCCCGAAAACCATGAGACAGGGATAAATGGTTATTTATTATTGTGAGCTATTGAGATTTGGGGAGTGTTTGTCTTGCAGCACTATTGAGTGAAACCTGCATGATACCTCAGAATCACATAGCTAATAGAGATCAATGAGACAGATAAAATCTGAATCTGGATTATAATATAACTAAGAACATAGTGGAGAAAATACGGTTTGCTTGAAAATGATGTGGGATTATTAACTAATCACTGGGGAAAATATATATTTAAATTTTTCACTTAAGTCTCAAAAAAGAAATCTAAATAGATTGAAGATATAACTACAAAATACAAAACCATGAATATAACTAGAGTGAAGTATAGGTGTAGTTTAATTACTAATCTTGTAGAGAATGTCTTTTTAAGAATGATATCAAAGGCATTAAACAGTGTTAGATTATAAATTTGATTACATAAAATATTTTTCTCAGCAAAAAATGGAGCAGTAAGGTAAAAGACTAAAAACATACTGAAAAATTCCTATAACAAATATTAATATTTTCAATCTTTTAGGAACACTTATAAGTCAGCAATAGTAAGATGTCATCTTAGTTACTTTTCTCCTTGCTGAGACAAAATACCTGACTCCCAAAGTTAAAGGAGGAAGAGTTTATTTCAGCCCACACTTTCAGCTCATAGTTGGCTGGCTCCACAATAGGGTGGCATGGCAGAGGGGCAACACAGAGAAGAAATAGTCCACAGCAAATAAGCAGGTAAGGGCAAGCAAGGGATGACTGTAGCTATTTCTGTTCCTTAAATTTTATCTACTTATGGTGTGTAACACTCATACCCTTACTCCTAAAACCCTTGATCTTAGTATTAAACCATGAATCAATTCTAGCATCACAGACTCTAGATCCAGCCACCTCTGAAAAAGCCCCACCCATGACCTCACAAGGCTTTGAGGGGACATCTAGACACAAGTCATAACAAGGATGTATGCTCTGGAGGAATAGCAGGAAATAATGTAGGTCTCTCATATGAAGTCCTGATAAACCTCATTAGTAATCAAATTCTAGAAATTAAAAGAATAATGAAATATCATTTCTCACCTAACAGAATGCAAAAGATTTTTAAAAATTAACCCTCAATGTAGGAAGGGATTGGGAGTAAAATCAAGATGATATTTTTATAGGAAAATCTGACTGTAGCACATATTTTAAACAAAAATTATGTACAGTAGACTTGTTGATCTAGCAGTTACATTTCTTATGGAAATAATGGGTCAAATATAAAAAGATGTTTTACAATACTCATTGTAAAATATTTGAAACTACCTAAGTGCTAATCAATAAGAAATGATGAAATAAATTATGGAACATTTATAAAATAAAAACGTAGTTTAATGTTAGCCATGAAGAATTATGAAGATTTATATTTACAGGCTTTAAAAGGCAGCAGTGTTTCTAGATGAAGAGAAAAAAGAATACATAAAACTATATGTACAAAGATGCATAAGATAAAAAAATCTATGTATAGTGATATCTCATTTTTTAAATATATGACTTATATAAAAAATTAATGCTTTAACAGTAGGCAGAATACTATTTGCAGCAGGCTTTTCATTCTTTATAGTAAAAAGCAAAAGTTATATGGTGGATTTTCATATAAGAAAGATAATATTTAAATGTGTTTTATAATAAGAATATATTTACAGACAGTAGTAGTAGTAGAATTCAGCAGCATTGTCTACTTGTATTGTTTTTCAGTCATTACCACCATACCTTTCCAGGATGTCTCTTACAAAACTGAAACTTATATCCATTTAAACAACAACGACTCTATTTCCCACTTACCCCAGGCCCTGGCAACCACCATTCCACTTTCTGCCCCTGCAAATGTGACTACTCAAGTTACTTTGTATGAGTTGAATCACACAGCATTTATCTTTTGTGTATATTTAGTTTTAAAATATCTTTTTTGGAAAGAATTTTTAAAAAGAATTTTTAAATTATAAGAATAGCCTGGCATGGTGCTAAGGGAAGAAGATCAAAAGTTTGAGCCCAGCCTGGGCAACTTAATGACTTAGAACAACTGTGTCTCAAAATAAAAAATTAAAAACAAAAAAGACTGGGACTATAACTCAGTCAGGGCAATGGTCCTGAGTTCAATCCCCAGTACTGGTATTGAAAATTTTTTTTAAAAAAAGACTCTTTTTGATAAAAGACAAAAGTTCTTTCCCTATAATCTCTATCCCACTTACCAAAGGTAACCATAAATGATAAGTTTTGGCCACTCTTTTAAAATCCCCTGTATCCCTAAGGACATAAACACACAGGAACATGTATACATACTTCTATGCTTTTCTTTGTAAAAATTTGTAAAAGGGATAACATTATCCATACTGTTCTTCACTTAATATATTTTGGGCATTTTCCATAGCAAAACATATGTTCTCAAGAGAATCATTTTAATGTAATAAAATAATTCAGAAATGTATGAAAAATAACCAAGAATGACAAAGAAAATTTTTCAAAAAAGTGCTAAAGAGCTGCAATAACAGATGTGCTTGTGTATAAGTAAAATATTGTGATGCAGGTGGAAGAATAGATAAATTAGTAGAACAGAAATTAATCTCAGGAGTGGATTCTAGAACACAAAAGCCTTCAGTTGTATTCAGAAGTCTTTTTATGTTTTTATCTCTTATTTTTTTGTCTTTTTGAGACAGGGTTCACCATGCCTGGATGTGGAATACTATACAATTATTCATAAAAGTTCTTTTGAAAAATATTTGATGACATGGGAAAATGTGATATATTTTAAGTGACAATACATAATGACACATTTTAATAATTTTTAACATGCACTATTAAATAGAAAATTTACTACAACGATGTATTCTAAAATATTAACAGTGATTATAATAGGATTATGGATGACTTTCTTTGATATAAAATCTAGTTATGCAGTTCAGGTTGAACTTGATCCTCCTGCCTCATCCTCTCGAACGGTGAGATTACAGGTGTGTCCACCATGCCTGGCTATGAGTAATTTTTGTTTTATTGTTTTAAAATTTAAAACTGATACATAAATATTATACATATTTATAGGAGCACTATGTGATGCTTTGATGAATTTTTTGCATTTACTTCCATAATTTCTATTGTGGAAATATTTTAAAAGGTTTATGATACAGATATTGACATTTATGTCCTTCCTCATATAGCTGGTTTCTTAACATTATTTTGGGAAAGACCCAGGTAAGCTTCTAGACACTACTAAAAAAACAAATAAATCATACTACATTTATATTGATTTTACAAAAATATCACTCTTCTGTTAGACAAAGTCACTGAGTTAAAACATGCTATTTTCACAAGCTGGACACAGTGGTATATGCCTATTATTTCAGTTTCTCTAGAGGCTGAGGTGGGAGGAGGATCACCAGTTTGAGTCCAGCCTGGGCAATTAAGTGAGTCCTTCCTCCAAAATAAAAATTAAAAAGGGCAAGACTTGCAGCTCAGTGGGAGAGCTCTTGCTTAGCATGTGTGAGGCCTCGGGTTCAATCCTCACTAATGGGATGGAGGAACAAATGTCTACTACAGTATAACTAAAATAATTCAGTTAGAATTATATGTTTTCAAATAAAGGTTAAATGAAATCCCTCAATACCAAATTATAGTAGGTAATCTAACTTCACTTTTGGGTAGTAGAAACACAAAGAAGTAATTTAATACTCAGGAACATGAATTTAAAAATAAAAACTATAGAAACATTTTTTCATTTTATTATTCTAGGGATAGAGAGCACAACAATCTCCAAAATATGGCAAATAATCTCCTAGGAGCAGTCTTTATTCGTTCTTTCTAGGAAACGCTGACTTGGTGATTTGGTAACAAACATATAATATTCTATGTAATAAAGTTATGAAAAAATGTAAGCTCAGTGAAAAATTAAAGTTGTACAGTGCAAAGCAACTAGTGAAAATTACTCTTCTTCATACCCCCTTATTTCATTTGCTGTTTCTACTAACAAAATAAATTTTACACAATTCCGAAATGATTAATGGAAAGCTTTAAAAGATTGTTAGTTAGCAAGCATTGTACATAATCTTCTTTTGGAATTTGATTTTAGGCCCAATTAATTTAACTGACAGTATAAGCAACAACCTCTATGACAGGTAAACAAGAGGTAGTAAATCCCAAGCGGAGCCTGAAGGAGAAGGGCGACGCATTTCCTGTAACCCAGGTGCCTTTCTACACCATGCAGTTTCCATCTAAACCCAGGTATTGCTCCCAAGGGAGAAAACGCTGCCCTCCAGTGGTCCTCGGTGAAGAACTGGAAATAGTTTCAGGTGCCATGATTGTAGCATTTATGTGAAACATGGTGTGTTTATCTAACCTCATTTTTGGCTATATTTCTTAAGCTGAAACTTATGTCTACAACAGAACATAAGGAAAAAATTTTCAACATAAATTGTAATCTGTATGCAGATATTCCAGTTAGGTAAAAATGGTAACCAAGAAGATTGATTATGAATTTTTGACTACAAAAGCTGATCACTTATTTGACTACACAATTGATTATTCCAGCCTCCTATAGTTTCTCACTTCTCAGATAAGGAAGAAAAGATTTCATCTCTATGTTTCCCTTGTTGGCCAATTTTTTAGCTAAAAGACATTTAAAATTGTACAGCAGGCAGAACCCCAGGGGACTGAACAGTGTTCCAACATCCTTAAAGGCTTCCCATCACTTGAAAAACCAAATTCTTCCTCCTGTTTCTTAAACTAACCAGAGTAGGCAAAAGCAATTTTAAAAAGTCTTTGTGTCTAGCATTGGAACTTTCTCATATTTCACACCATTATATAAATGTCACTCTAACCTATATGTATCACAAATGCTACGCTAAATTAGGGCCAAATTTGCAACCTAGTTTAACTGGGTTTCCTCTTTTTGCAAATGCAGTTTTTGTGTCTGCATTTAGCAATGCATACAAAACTGTCCGTGTAGCTAACTGCTTCGAATTGCTAAATTTGAGGATGGATGTGTAGATCGCTTGTCTTTATGCCTGTGCCAAAGCAATGCTGTTTCTCGTCATATGAAGACTTCCTGATCAAATGGACCTTGACTACACTGCTGAATTCTTGGACCACTTCATTCACTCTTTCAGATGTAGTGAAGGAAAAATGGAATTCTAAGAGTGGAAAGCCAGTTTTCAAACCTCTTCCATGCTTCTGTCCTCCATCACGCAGAGATAAGACACTGAACTTAGTTCCATAGCCTGAAAGGCTCGTCCATTACTATGTGACTTAAACTTAGCATCATTTTCAACAGGAAAACAGAGGCAGTAATGCTGGTCTCATAAGGTGCTTTTACAATTGAATGAGGGAATGTATGTTGAGTTTTTAACACAGAGAAAAGGCTTAATCAAGAAATTATTATTTACTGTTTTGTGGTACTGGGGATTGAACCCAGGGCCTTCACATATGCTAGGCAAACACTTCACCACTGCAGTATATCCCAAGCCCTAGGCTTTTAAATTTTTGTGACAGGTTCTTGCTTAATCACCCAGGCTAGCCTTGAACTTGTGATCCTTACCCTAGCTTTTGGAGGAATATAGGCATTTTTCACTTCCCCTGGCAAGCAATTCTTTTTCCTTTATTGTCATCACTTCTTAGACTATTAATCTAATGGACAAGTAAATTTCCCAGAGGATGATTTTCTAAAATTAAAGCCCCTTTACCACACTAAATAATGGCTCCCTATTCAGTTTGCTGTGTAAACAATGTCCTAAGTCCTCCAAATAAATTCTTCAAAAGAAATGCCTGTGCTAAAAGCAATATTTTAATATCATATTGCTCAGATATTGCCTTTAAATAAGCATCAAGTTTTTTGTCTTTTCAAAACATTGTATCTTTTGTATATTCACCTGGATTCACAAAGTCCTTCAGAATTTTTAAAACTTACAAACATAAAAATTTTAATCATTATAAAGGTAATATAGTAATTCAACATATTTGGGTATATTGTAATGAATTATAAAGTTTCTACATTTGAGAGTATAGAGTTCCACCTATCACGTCTGCACTGGTTAATCTTGACTTAAAAATGTACATTTCAGAAAGAAAAATTGTTTCCTTTAGGAGACAAATTCACCACTTCTGTTATGAAGAAAAGCCTACAAACACATTTTAAAACGATATATCTTCTTTTCATTGGCTGTGTCTGGGTCCTACACCTTTGTCTCCTCCCCCTGCAGTGTTATAAAATGTAGTTTTTTCTTTATAAATTCATTGAGTGTTGGCTTCAGTGACCATGACAAGTCACCAATAATGTCATTAAGATACTGTATGTCGTACAACATGAAATCTTTGGTTACTTAGGGTAATTGTTTTAAGTAAGAGTCAAACTGTTTATGATTTAAATCAGTAGGATATCTGGATGAATTGAGAATAAAAGAATGAATGCAGCAACTATTTAGATTTATATCAGATTCTTAGAAAATTCTGAGGTAAAAATTTTAAAGTACTATTTAACGATAAAGCAATGCAAGTACAATTAGATAATACAATGGTGTGCTTATGTATGCTGCATCAGCTATTGTGTGTAGTAATCATTACTATGTATCAATAAATGAGAAGAGGGCTGGAGATACAGCTCAGTGGGAGAGTACATTAGCATGTGTGAAGCCTCCCCCCAAAAAAGAAGGGGGATAAACTTTGTTATAGTTAATATGAATTAAGGACAAATTTTGACAATTAAACATATGAATTTATGATAAACATCTGACTTTTGAAAAATGCATCATATATGTAACTGCACCAAAATAAAGTCAGAACACTTTTTCTGGGTATAATTATATTATTGTAATTCTCTCTACCTTGACAGATGACAATTTTAGAACACTTTAACTACAAGTTCTAGAATATGCACTAAAATAAAATGTAACAGATAGACAACTCACCATAGTACAAGTAACACATTCAAATTTAGTAATTTATTTTCCAGGTGGAAACCAGGCTTCTTGGAAGACTTCAAACTATGCCAAATGGTCTTATTTCACCATAGAGGTAGGCACTGGAGGACTAAATTTACTTCTGTGTAATTTTTGTTAACTACATTTTACATGCAAATGTATATACAACCATGTTAATGAAGTTATAGAGAAAGAAAGTTGGCATTCCCACTTTTCTGTTTTATTCAAAAGCAACTTTTCAATTGACTTGCTCTATATTTTTAAACCATTCTTCATTTACTCATAAGAACATGGAAAAGTTTAACAGTGCATTCAAATTGGATCACAAGTCAAGAAAAACAATACTTAAGAATAAAATTTAGACTTGATATTTTCCCTCCCACTCTTTCATAGTCTTCAGGATAAAACCTATTTCTAATGGAATCAGACAAAAAATAAGTTCTGTTAACCATAAATATTTCAAAAATTGCAATCTACTGATTCAGAGTTGGTTAGAGGAAAGATTTGTTTTTCCTTCTTAGCAAGGGGCTCAAAATTTTGTGCACTCCAAATTGGATGGTTGCTTAATTGACAGTTATCCACAATATTTTTCCTAGAAATATAAACAAATATATTTAAATTCCAAATGGGTGTATTTTCTATTAAAAACACAATGAAAGTGTACAGTATCCTTTCACTGGGAAAGTTAATAACACAAAACTTGTCCGAGGTTATAAGTATCCCTAGGATATAAAAAAAGAATATTTTAAAATTAAAAAGGTAATTGATTTGCAATAAAACAAAATGCAGCAATATGAGAAGTACAGGCAACAAAAGGAGAAGACAGAAATGAGGGCTGCAACTGTACATTTATAGTACATATTATATAGCCAGGTATGGATACAATCTTACCCTGTAACATCCAGAAGAAGAAAGTAAAATCAAACCTCCTCCACTCACTCATTAGAGGGAATCAAAACGCTGACCCAAATTCCAAATTTCTGAAACTTGGAAATGTCTATAAAACCCCCAAAACCAAGGTTTCTGAAACCTGCCACATCACAGAAATAAGGAGAACTTCAGTCATGAAATTATGATGATTAAAAATTCACAGATTATCAGTAACATTTGCTGGTCACCCCACCCCTCATGCCAGAGGAAGAGAGAAAAGGTGATAGGAAAGGAGGACTCACAGCACTGGAGGAAAGAGTGGTGTGAAAACCCAGGCCCTTTTTGGGACTTGGGTTGTCAACCTGTTCCTAGTCACAACTACTGTACCAGGGAAAATAGTGCACTAGCACGTGTGTACGTGTGCACATGTATGTGTGCGTGTGCGTGTGTGTCAGAATTGGGGTGGAAGGTGAGAGCAGGATGTTAAGAAATTTAACAAATTCATAGGATTAAAGAACATTTGAGAGTGTTGCATTTATACACACTGTGCAACATAAACCATAATTTGTGCAAACTGCTACGCAAAGCATACAAATGGCATTCTTGTCAATGGGAGGAAGAGACAAACAGAAATCAAGACAGAGACAAGCAGCGCCCCAGGACTTGAAGTTTGCTCCTGTTGCAAGCTGTAGTAGGAGATATTGACCTCCAGAAGAAAATGTCTTTTTCATGAGGATGCTAAAAACCTTGATTTGTGATCTCTTTGTATAGAAAGAATGATTAGCAGGAATTTATGACTTAATTTCCCCCTTTTCTGGAATCAAAATGTAAGGTCTTTTTAGTTATTTTGAAACTTCTTGTAGAGCCTATTGTGTTCCATGAAACGGACATAACTCAGCAAGACAACAAAGGCTTGATCTGCAGAAGAGAAGGCAATACAGAGCAAGTCCTCTCCAGAGGGTAATTAAACCTTAGTCATTCATCTTAGAAGTCCCAGTTACGGCGAAGGTTAATGTTCAGGTAGCTTCTTTCTATTTTCTTTAAAAAAATTTTTTAAACCTTTTTTTTTTTTTGCAGAATGTTATACTATTAATTGCCAATTTGCATATGTGTGCAGCTGCTGTTTTGGCTCTGAACTCAATCCGATAAGCTTGCTGGAGGTATCGCAGAGCACTTGGCAGCTTTCCTATTTGAAAAGAAAGCCTCTCCCCACCACAGAACAGCTGATCGTCTATCAGCGATAGACCCTGATGGCGTGAATTACAATTACACTACTTTTCACACTAAATCTGGGTGATAGCTACTTGGAAAGAAGTTTCATCATTTTTTACCACAAACTGGAAAAAGAATTACATGGTCATGCTGTGCTTTTAAAGGCAGTTTGGTTCACTTTTGTCTATTTAACACCTAATTCCAAGAAGTCCATAGGCATCCAGAGATCTGAATGGCGCGTAATGAATTCACTGTTTAGATTGAAGATTTTAAAAATCTACCTCAAATTACATTTATTAACAAGGCGACCAGGAAGTGTTAAAGTTGTTAGACGCTTCATTTATTAAATAATTTGTGGGTATTTTCAGTTGTTATTTCTAGTCATGGGGTTTGCTTATTTTTTTTTAATTAGCAATCCAAAACAATGCTACTGCAATTTAACAATTCATCACATAATCTTGGGCTCTTCAGTTCAGCTGCTAATGTTAGATAATGCCGATTGTTATTTTGATCTGTTTAGAAGTGATGTAGGTGTACTGTGCTATGGGAAGGACCCCAGCAGTCCAGGCAGATCTTCTTCATCTTCTTTGCATTTCTGCCAAGCATGGCTGCGGGGCTTTCCAGAAAAATGCATTTGGAGAGTTTAGTTTGGCAAACAAGAGATGGGACACTAATAAGAACTCGATTTACTACCATCTCTTGCTGCATTATTCATTTGCATTTCTTGTTTGGAAAACTGAAGAAAGGCCTTCTTGACAGAGTACATTTTATTAGAATCCGACATTCCTCTCCTTTCTAGGACCTCAGAAATGACTGTTTCCTCTCCATGCAAGAACTGCCCACCATCAGAAAACCCAAGACTCCTGGACACCCGTCTTCCCATTCACTCTCTCCTCAGTTCGCCTCCCACCCATCTTGACATTAAAGAAAAAAAAAAGAGTTAAACCCACCTCAAGCAGCAAAAGTGGAACACACTAATCCTGACGTAGTTAACCTAAGAGAAAAATAGATTTTTGTTTTCCTTTTTTTAGCTGCTAGCTTTATTAGATTTCTCACTCTCACAGATTATCCAAAGACTACCCATTGATTGATCGCCCGTAGAGATGCATTTGGTGTAAAGAAAAAACTCACAGCTTTATTGGCTCCCAGGAGACAAAACAAACAGAACAAGATATTCATATTAATGCAAACAATGCAACAAATGAGAGTAAGAATCGCCCGGCTGCAGCGAGGCCCCGAATGGCCGCAGCCGGCCGGGAGAGGCCTGGGCACCTCCCGGCTCGAGCCAAGGCTTCGCCCGCGACTCTGCTGCCCTGAGTTGTCGGTGTTCTGGGTGCTCACAGGCGCGGAGGCCCCGGGACCCAGGCGCGCTCCGGCCTCGCCGGCCTGCAGGACAACAGGCAAGCAGGCCGCCGGGGGAAGGGCCAGCTCCTGGTGCTCCGTGGCGCCTCCAGAAGGAGCTGCAAGGGCCCTGAGAGGCCTCCTTGCCTTGGCCTTTCCTCTCTCAAGGCTTCTGGGGCCCCAGCTCCCCAGGCGTAGCTCAGTTTCCCCTTCACAAGCTGGGTGGGGATAAGGGTGAAAGATTCTCCAGTGTCTGCAGCACCTGCTCCACCTGAGGCAGCCTGGAAGGAGAGGCCAGAAAGACGCAGGGAACCTTTGAAGGGGGAGCTTCCAACAGGCAGCCCCTGTCTCTCCTTCTGTAGCTCACATTATCAGAGAGACCATATAGATACACATTCAAACACAACACAAAGCCTGTATCGTGAAAAGCGAGAGTAGTCCTATGTTCGCAAATGCTGAGAGATTTAAACCGGCTGCCATGAGAACGAAAGAGAGAAAATTCCAGGCAGGAAAAAGGACATTATCTCCACACCTACCTTCCTACCCCCAGACTAGGGCAGAATCAGTTAAAACTTGGTTTCATGTCTTTATAGTCAATGTAAAGTGTTAAAAATAAGGGTTGCCAAATATTGCATAGAGCATAAAGTAAAAAATTACCTGTTATTTATCTGAAGTTCAAATTTAACTGAACATCCTACTTTTTGCTGTGTGGTATTGGAAATTGAACCCAGGCCATTAGTCCTGAGCTACATTTCCAGTCCTTTATATTTTTGATTTTGACACAGGGTTTTATAAAATCCTAGTTGCCCAGGCTGGGCTCAAACTCTCAATCCTTCTGCCTCGGCCTCCCAGAATGCTGGGTTTACAGGCAAACGCCACAGCTGGTAGAGCATCCTGTATTTTATTGGCTAAATGTGAGAACTAGAAAAATACTTTATTGAAACCATACAAGAACCTAGGCTCACTCTCTGATGTAAGCTGGATATTCAGTACACTTCTATTGGATCCCTGCCTAGAGAAAGCAAATGAGTTGCCTCGATAGCATACCTTTCAGTACATTGTAGGGTGGAGGAGGAAGAAATGACTGAAGCAACTTGGAAATGTCCTCATGCTTTTGGAGAAAATGGTAGTGTCATTGCCGTGTCTTCCAAAGAAACCAACCAGGGTTCCTTCTCCAAGGTTGGCTCACTTGGTTCACTCACAGAAGCTTTGCCTTCCCGACCGGCAGAGGGCGCCATGGCAAGCAGGCAGGAAGCGGCAGTTACACAGGTCAGGATCATGCATGTTACCTGAGATCTTTGCTATACAGACAGCCCTGTTACTCATTAGTATTCAGATATTTTGAAAGAAAACAAAGTTGGGACTTGAAAACTTTAAACTTGGAAGGGTTGAGCAAAATCTACTTTGAACGTTATTAAGGTTTTTTATTTAGAAATAAATCTCACCCAGGATATTACAAATGCTAAAGAAAAGGCTTTCAAAATGACAATGATAAAACCTTAAGAAAAGCAATATCCGTGGAATTTTGCATTGTGAAGTAACCGTGTGTGTGTGTGTGTGTGTGTGTGTGTGTGTGTGATCACAAAGCTGCTTTTATGGAGGAAGCCTGCAGCTTGCATTTCTTCCCAGGTCCTGCTTAGAGAGGCTTTTGCAAGCAGGCTGGATCACACTTCCAGATACTCCAGATTCCCAGTGAGCTAGTCTGCCTTTTAAGCCAATTGCTTGAAGTTGTATGAATACACCCACACAGGATGCCCCTTTATCGCTAACACTTAGTGCTATTTAACAACAGCAAATGAAAAAAAAAATATTTGTCTAATGAGAGCTGCTTTCAGAGTTGATTCAGCAACACTGAGGGAAGATATTACAAGGCAATGACACCATCCTGGGAGTCAGGGCCACTTTAGATAAGGGGAAGCCAACTGCAGCCAAATGAACACTATTTAGTTCGGTTTAGAGAATGTTCTAGATCTAGATCAATGGTCTTAGAAAATACACAGACTTACTTCCAGTCTATACTTGTTTGCTTTTCTTTAAACTTCTTTCCCAAACTCTAACCTTTGGTTTTGAATTTGAACTAACAAGAAGTTAGCTCTATAGTTTGAGAATTATGTTGTGGCTTAATTGCATATTTTATTTATTTTCTTATGCTTTTGTTTGAGACAGGTTCGTGCTTTGAGGTCCAGG
The DNA here is from genome assembly GCA_004027455.1 of Hydrochoerus hydrochaeris. NCBI lineage: Eukaryota > Metazoa > Chordata > Mammalia > Rodentia > Hydrochaeridae > Hydrochoerus > Hydrochoerus hydrochaeris. The sequence continues at coordinate 469,956 of PVLA01000144.1, read as the reverse complement.
CAGATATCCTGGCAATCCTCCTGCCTCAGCCTTTCAAGTGCACATGCCACCAAGCCCAGCTTTAATTACACACCTTAGAGCTACAAATTCTCTTGCATTTTAGTGTGTCTCCAATTATAAAGATACATTCCAGTGCTTGCTGTTCTTTCACTCCATTGGAACAGGCCTGAGAAATATTTAGCATATAATAAGGTGCCTCTTCCTCCAGGCAGAAAAGTCATGGAGACCCTCAGGTCTGTGCTACTTTGACAACCCCTACACAGGGAACCCCACCCATCGCCAGGGAACACTGGGCTCCCAGTTCTCTGTGGTGTAGCATAATGGTTAGGGTCTTTTTGTGAAAAGCTTTGGATATGATTTAAGTTTCCTGCAAGGACAAGTTCAAAGTCAGGGGAAATTTTTGTATATTTTTAAGGTAAAGGATTATTATGGGAAAAACAATGGATTGAAAGTCAGTAGAATTTGTAATGAGTGCCAGGTATTTTGAGTAGGTCTGAGAAACTCATTTATCTCTTTAGATACAGTTTGCCTTTTGTTGTTAGTTTTTAGTGGTTTTTTGTTTTGTTTTGCTTTGTTTTTGTTTTTGTTTTTGAGACAGCCTCACTCTGTAGTCTGGGCTGGCCTGGAACTTGTGGGATACTTGTGTCTCAGCTGCCTGAACACTGGGATTACAGGTGTGTGTCATCATGCCTGGCTAGACATAACTTGCTTTTAATTGTCCACATAACAAGAAAGTTGAGGTAGGCCATGTATAAGATTTTGTTATTTTTAAAACAATGTTTCCTTGAATTAATAAGTGGCAACTCATCTCTTGTACACTCTTCAAAAGAAAATCAGCAAGACAGATTTTGAATGGATCCATGTGAGAATCATAAAACAAGGGGCAAGCTCCAGGTTATCTGGGCATTCCAGATCCTTGAAAGGGGATATTGGAAAGTGGGAGCCTGGTTAAATATCTAGGGGTAATGCAATCCGGTGCAGAGCCTGAAAGATGTGACTATAACTGTGTGCACAGAACAAGAGGGTAACATGTTTGAGAACTTCAGTCCTTTAGGCAGTGAAGCCTCAGAAAAAAGAGGACTGCTATAAAATGAAAGTTAATGCTACTTAGTAAATATATATGGCACCATCATTCGGAATATTCTAGCGCTTGGTGCACTTTAAGGGTATGAATTCATCCACAAGAAGCTCTAAGGCTGGAGGAAGTTGGCAACATTGTGGTAACTGGTTCTAGAAATAATCTCAAAAACTCATTTCTTTATACCTCATCTGTAATATAAGGTAATAGTGATTTTAATTTGAGGCTCTTCTTGAACTATAAGCTCCAACAATCTTTCGTTAAACAGACTTCATTCACATTCTGAATCTGGTTTTTGTCTCACACATATTAAATTTTACAAAACAGAAAGAAACAATAGAGCTTATTAGGAAAAACTTGTTTTGAATGGTAAATTAAGCATAATGGAAATAGGCACACGTTTTAGCATGCCCTCCCTCCTTTCCTTTTTTTTTTTTTAACCAATTGAACATTTACATCTTTTTCAATGCTGTGATTTTCCCCTTAAGTCTTAAGCTGGCACCACACACTTTCAGCAAATGAGATTTACATCATTTGTATCTTCCCAGAGAAATTATTGTAATACTGTGGATTCAAATGCATAGCCTTCTGAAGAGTTTAGGCAGTCGCCCTTAAACTGCACTAATCATATCATTGTGGTGTTCTAAGAATCCAAAGAGCTACCTAATTTCAAAGACTGTAAATCAACTGTCAGCTCTGACTGGTTTCCCATTATGCCCTGTTTTCTGAGACTAGATCCTGTAAATTCAGTACACCTGACTACATGGTTCGTTATTAAGAGATATGTCCCAGGTGGAGGCATCTTCAAAGCCAATATATTTTCTTTATAACTGGTGTCAAATTGATGTATATATTAAAAAATCTTGGAAAATGATCTCAAAAAGGAAGTAACAGCCCAATGAGCCATATGTTCAGGGAACCTAACAGGTTTCCAGTGGGACCAAATTTCACTTCACCTTTTTGTCCTTATGTGCAAATAAAAACTTATCTGTAAAATACTCCATTACAACAGGCAAGCAAATATGTGAGGTCTATAGAATGAGAACAGATTACATTAAGTCCATAAATACCAAGTCCTTGGATGGTAACAAATTTTGTTAGATATTAGAAATGCATACGGAACTGAACTAAATTTATCTGAATTCCATAGTATCACTGCTCCAATATGTTGCTTCTATAGAACTGGTTAATTAAACGGCTGATGAATAGTTAATAAGTTGCTTAATTTTGATGTTGTGAAGCATCTGAATCTCAAGTTAATAAATCTAAATTTTTTTCTTGCTATTAGGTAGATTGCTATTTTAACAGATTCAGACACCCAGGAATTTTTCAAATGCCAGTTATTAGTACTGAAAAGTCTGTGATGTATTAAGGGCTGACGCCTGATTACTAGTTTTGCAAAGAGTAGACATGGAAAAGTATTAACATTTATGTAACTCTTAAGAATTTTCAATTTAAAAAATTTTAAGCCTGGTATTGAGTACATCCTAACAGTTTTTCATTCAGCTTCTCAATTGTTATGCCTGGGTATAGTTCAAAAGGAAAAATGACAGACAAGTTACTCTCTACACTTGTGTAGTTTTCATATGACCAGGACCAATGACAACATAAAAAACATTTACTCATTGTATTTTGTATTTGTGTACTTTTTAATGAAATATTACCAATAGAGGGGCAGAGAGACTATAAATGTGAACCTTATGTATGACTGACCCTTAAATCTTCACATGATTTTGATTTTAAAAAATAAATGTGTGTAAAGTTATGCAAAGGTAAGTAAGAAAAAATTGTACTGCATAGATTATCTTTCAGCTACTTCCATTTTCCCATTTATGGTTGCAGGGAGGGAGTTAGTAGAGGCACCTACTTAGCTAAATAGCATGGGACAATTCAGAAGAAATCATATTTTCATCCACTCCAAATTCATACCTGTTCTCTGTAGCTGGGTTTCCCTGAACCCATTGAAATCATAAGGTCAACGGTTTTTAACCTCTCAGGGTAGTTTATGTAAATCTGTAGGAGTAAAACTATTCTAATAGTAGCAATACATGTGTATTTTAAGCTCAACAACAGCTTTTAAACTCAAAAAGCAGGGGTAAGTTGTGTGTAAACCTCAGATTCCAACCTCCGCAGGTATAGACCACCTCAGTGCAGACTGGAACTCTGGCTGATTCCAGGTCAAGGGGCAGCCGAGGACTCCCTTTTTGACCAGCTCCTGGTCAGTGAATACTGAGCCAAGCAACTTTAGGCGGGAAGTGGAAACGCCTTGGCCCCCTCGCCTTCGGCCTCCGCGGCTGGGGCTGCGGCGCCCACTTCATTGAGCCTCTTCTCTTCCCCCGACTACCTTAAGGCGCATCTGGGGGGTGGGGCATAGGTCCCTCAGTCTAGCTTGAGGTCAGAAGGTCAGGCCTTGCAGCACAACTAATCGAAGGCCTTTTCTGTGCTTACTACGCGGGGCGCCGGGTCTGGGGTCGCGCCCCAAGGCCCTTCCGGGCTGGCCTGGCACACTGGTCGCAGGCCGGGGGTGCGCGCCCGCAGGGCGGGCGGTGGCGACCTCGCAGGCCGCCCGGCCCGCCTCGCTCCCGTCCTGCCGTCCCCCGGCACTCCTCGGCTCTCCCCGTGCCCACTCCTCTCCGGGGCGTCGGGCTGCCCGGCAGCGAGCGCGTGGGCGCCGGCGTGCAGGCTCCGCGGCCTCTCCCGACGGCGAGCGGGGCACGCGGGCTGCGCGGACCCGCCCGGGCCGGTGGCGGAGTCCGGGCTCGGCTCGCCAGCGGCGGGAAGGGCGCGCGGGAAAGCGGGGCGCGGGCGGCGGCGGCGGGAGCGCAGCGGGGCGGAGGGGCGCGGGGGGCGGGAAGAGGGAGCGTGGCGGTGGCGGCGGCGGCGGCGGCGGCGGGAGGGCTGATTAGCATGCAGCAGCGCTCGCGCGCCGGCTCCATTGTTTTAACACCTCCCCTCTCCTCCGCGCCAATCTGTCACCGTTCAGCAGGCGAACGCTGCTGCCTCAAATGCTGCTCTTCTCAAATGAGACGGATAATTAGTTGCCCCGCACGAATGCCGCACTCTTCTCACCCCTGATTGCTATCACCTTCTTGCTCCTGGCAGTTTTGACACCTCGTAATCAGCCTGCTGCTTTTCTCTTTTCTTCCCGACTTCTGCTTCCCTCCCCCTTTGCCTTCCTAGTTGATTTATTTATTATTATTATTTTAAATGCAATCCCGGTGCCTATTTGGACGAGTCCCCCGCGCGTTAACCGCGCACACGCGCGCGCCTCCTGTGTCTATGCAAACCGCGGCGTGTGCGTGAGCGCTGCGGGAAACACGGCTTCCACGCGGGATTTTCTCCCAAAGATATTTTTGGGAGGGGAGGAGTTGGGGAAGGGGATGGGAGGGAAGAGTTGGGGAGACCTCAATTAATGCTTTAAAGATCTCTTAGAAATTAAACCGGGAGTCTCGGAATCTGCTGTCAGAAGCGTGTTTCCCCCTCTTCTCTAACAAGCACTGACAGTCTAATTACTGTAGCTACAAGCAGCTGTCGAGGCAGCAGCCGGGAGGGAAGGAAGGAGCCACAGGCTGACGCCGCCCGGCCGAGCCGTGCCCCGAGCCCGCCGCCCGGAGGAGGCCGAGGCCCAGCCCCGGCGGGCCCAGGTGCCGGCGGACTCGCTTTCTGTTTCATATTTATGAAGTCTTTACCTTGAAGGTTAAAAGATGTGAAGAGAAAGGAGGGGGCTGGGGTGGGTGGGAAGAAAACCTTCTAGGCTTCCATCCACCCCTGCTACCTCGTCGAGCTCTCCCTCCCCCCGTGTTGGTAAAATAACCACGCAGCCCGGGGCTGAGGGGGCGGGGTGAGCCGGGCTGCAGCGTAGGAAAGCAGATGTCCCCGCTGGCAGCAGCCTCAGCCTCCGGGGAAAGCTGCACGGGCGGGGGGCCCTCCCGAGGACATTCACCTCCCACTTCTCAGGCATCCCGCTCACAACTGCCTCGCCTCGGCGGGGGTGGTTTTTCAGACTCAGCGTTTTGCGTGTGCAGCTTTTTACCTGGGAGCTGTTCTTACCCGGCCACGCTTAGCAGATGCCAAGAGGCAGCCCCTGCACGACTCAGTAAGAGACAGGGTCAGACCCGGCGGTGCCCATTCCACCTTTCAGGCTGCAGCCAGCGCCACCTCGGCCACCTCTGCCCTCCGCCGAGCCGAGCGCGGCAGCCAGAAGGGTCTCCATCTCTCAGAAGTTGGATCTTTCTTTGGGTACCTCTAGTAACCAAAAGAGAATACAGTTCCCAGCTCCTACTGTCAAGTGGAGGATGCGGGAAAGGACAGGCAGGAGTAAAGGGACCAGTGGTCGGTCCATTGTCAGAGCTAGCTTTCTCGGGCGGTCAGCAGAGTAGCTGTCAAGTGCGTGAGAGGGACGAATAATTCGCTTTCACGAAATAGGTACTGTGGTACATTCAGGCTGGTACACACTGGCAAGTGTGAGCTTTGATTCTGTGTGCGCGTGAGGGAGAAGGGATGTATGGGGGAAGGGAGGAGCCTTGGATAATTGTCTAGGCATTCAGCCCCAATGGCAATGAAAAGATGTACAAGCCTCAGGACCTTCACAGTGAATACCTAATAATCGCTATGTCACACCTTGATGAGGAAGATGTCAATGTGATGCGCCTGGCACCCTGAGAAGTCGAGGCACCACTCATTCCTCCACAAAGTTAAGGCTGTTCACTGCCGCACCGGGGCCTCTGCGAATTCCCCATCCCAAACCCTCCAGTTCGTAACACTTGCTTCATGAAGTCTTCACTTTCTGTTTGAGAGCTGCAAATCAATGTTTATCAGTGTTTAAAATGGAAGTCAAGCCGCAGATCTTCTGAAAAATCAGGGTAAAAGAAATGCAAGAGGAAGACAAATGAAAGGGGAGTCTCTTTTTAAACACATTTATTTTCAGCACCCTGAATTTGGTCTTCTCCCTCTCTAATGTCTTCCAGTGGCCATCAATCAGGCTCCTAACAATGAATAACACATTTCTCAGCAAGAATGTCAATGTTCTAATCTAAATTAATAAATATGGATAATCCCTAAACTGTTGTATATTTGCTCCCATTAAAAGCAAATGCTCCTTTAGATAGTTCAAGAAATGATTTTAAAATTCAAAGTGACCTACTAATTATAATAAATGTCACCAGATCTGATCATCAATCTTCTGTTGGGTTAATGGATTTTACAAATGCCCCCCACCATGTGATTTATTTATTTTACCTTAGTACAAAGAACACTAATGATCACAACATAAGGAACTCTTAATATTTAATTCATTTCCATCATGTATGTATGCACACAGTAAAAATTAAAATCATATATATTAAAAATCCAGAAGTATTTAAATAATTATCACTGGACAACAAATGTCTTCAATTTTGTACTTAGATATTTATGTTATCTGCTGTTTTCTATTATACATTTATTTATAAAGAACATTACCTTTAATGTAAACTAATTTTTAAAATGAAAAAAAAACCCTAAAAACATCTGACATCATCAAATTCAATAGATCTCATTAGAAATCCAAGCAATAAGCTTAGATATTTGAATCAACATGATTATACAACTCTAAGTCATACATGTAATTTTGAATTGTAATATTGTAAACAAGAATACAATGTATTAATTTTTTTCAAAATGATCTTTTAAAGGGTAATAGAAGTTACAAAATAAGTTTAGAAAAAATTTAAATAATGACATTATTTTCTATAAATGATCTTCAAGTTAGATTACAATCAAGTATTTATAGTATTACCCCAAATCATGACATACAACTTGAGATATAAGTTCTTAAGTGTGCCTTACGTTTCCCCATTAAAGTGTGAATTAAGATGCCGGAGGAAATCCCCCCTGGACATAATGGATGGTGGGAAAACTGCTTGACAGAATTCACACACTCGAGTTATATGCAGTTCTGAGTCTGTGTCATTTTGTGCCAGTAAGTCACTGTTGTCTTGATTAGCAAAGGGGTTCCAAAGCGGCTGCAGGAAACAAACAAACAACATCTTCTGTTACTTGTTTTCGCATCAACTTGAACTGAATTTAAAATTTAAATATTTGAATGAGTTATGTGTATTTATATATGAAATTTCTTAATATGAAGCCAAGTTACTTTTCCAAAGAGTTCACATGAGGATATGACTCAATTCTTTTTTCCATAAAGGGTACAACTAAACTTTGATTAAACATCACTGGTGTGAGGGGTGTTTATCAAGTGTAGAGTGCTTGCCTAGCATGCACAAGGTCCTAGGTTTCATGGGGGGAAAAAGAGAAGAAAGAAAAAAAAAAAAATCACTAAAACACACATTTCTCTGTCTTATCTTCACATATTTTAACATTATTCTAGCTTTAGCGCCAGCAATTTTTAGTGCTCAGTTATCTTAATGGTAGTCATTTTGGAACAACATGGCAAAACTTTAGACTTGTAAACTAAATTCTATCTATTTTACAATAGAAATCTTAAATCACAGCACCATCTTTAATACATGGCACACTAGCCTTGTGTGTGTGCATGTACTTTACCAAAAGTAATTTAAATTTGGCTACTACTTATAAACAAACATGTAATAAATAAATCATATATGAATCAGCATTTTGATTTTTTAAAGTAAAAATTTTCAACTATTAAACAGAGTTCACTAATTACTTTTCTGGGGGGGCTGGTTTTTGAAAACTTATACACTGAAATTAATTCAACAAAAGCTAGTATCAGATCACTTCTGACCTTTAACTTTGCTCCAATTATTTAATCTATAGTTTGGCCTTCATACTCATTCTTGTGCAGAATACAGTGAAATCTATTAATAGCTGCCCAATTAAAGAATTATGGAAAATCCTAATTTAATAGAATTACCTCTGTTATAGTCACCAGCAAATAAATGAAAAACTGGTATCTTTTAAAAAGCTTTTAGAAAAAGATATAATATTTAGTTTATTAGAAAATAGTATCACTGTACCATGTACTTGATAAGTAACACTGACTAGAAAATAATTTATTTTCTGAATTGAATAAACGAGGCTGTTTTTAAAATTTTCTCCCTTACCTTGACATAGATAAGTTATCCTGCCATAGCTCACTTTTGATACTTGGAGGAAAATCACTTTAAAGTCAATTTAAAGATATTCCTTTATGTTCCTATTACTGCTGTGTTTTTAAATGAAACACAGCCTAGTATAGAACCTCACAATTTTCAGTCTTTCTAGTTAACCAATCATTTACATAAACAATATATATCTATACTTAAAGCATTTGGGTTTCATGACATTACTGTCTTCTTATAAACATTTTACTGGACAGTTGTGTTCAATTGGAATAAATATATAAAATCTAGGCAGTAACATATATATTTGTAATATATAGGGCTTATAGTAACATGGACTCAATTCTTTTCATGAGAAGTGGCCATTTAGCCACAAAATAGTAATATCTAAAATAAATGTTATGAAATTTGGGGCAAAATAATTTTTTTTAGAAAAGCTTTTCTTCCTTAAAAGAAAAGTCATAATTTTGCATATATAAACAAAAACTGAGGGTTAATTATATTCAAATATTACTGTCTGGAATTTAGGCAAAAAAGCACATATTAATAAAAGTTATGGTTATAAAAAGATTAAAGAACATTTTTGCTAAGATCTATAGACTAAAAAGAAATTAACTTAGAAGCAATTTAGCTTCCAAATTTGGTAAGCCAAGCTTCCACTAATAATTTATCTTCAAAGTTCTTCTCCATTAGAAGCAATTAATTTACATTTGATCTCTTCATGGAATTTACTTATACCTTATAGCTGATTCAGCAAAATAAGAAAATCAAATAAAACAAAAATAAGCTGATACATTTTAGTCTTTGCTATAACTGAATCTGTAAAGTAGATGCTTAGTAATAATAAAAAATATCAAGTAACTTGTAATATATAATCAAAATTTTACTTCTCTGTTACTACCAACATAAGAATTTTGTGTTTACCATATGACCTTTATTAATACTAATAAAATAGTAAAATGTTTCTTGAAACTCATTTTATGATAAATTCTTTCAATTATTAAGTAACATGGCTTCAAATCAAACTAATTTCTTTGCTTTTTCTGCCAAAGTATCAATTATCTAACCTTATGCCCCATGTCGTGTGACAGCTCAACACCAATTCTCCTGCATTTTTAAAGCTGAATACTTTTCTATCAAGTTGTAATCACATACCAGCTGTTTCTCTTGCTGGAGTACAGAAAGCAAATGTACAATGCAGGGTGCCATCTACTGAAATATGAATGCACAATAACTAACTAGTAAAAGAACAAGCAAGAAATATGGGGAAAAAAGTAACAAGCATTAGAACTGATAGAGTTCACAGCTCCACAGGAATTATACTTGCAATAAATGAAATTGTGTAATTTGTTTCATTTAGTACAACTATAACTAAGACTATGATGGGCAATAGGGTACAATGTAGTACTTAAGTGAATTTATAATTAAGGCTTGTTAACAGCAATGCCTAGTTTTTCCCAATATTAAAATATCATACAGCTTGACTATTGTCTTCTTTCCATGCTGATTAAAAAGTAAGAACACTTAGGCTCAAAGAATATTAATCAAAAAAAATTTTTTAAAGTATCTCAAAGCAAAGAGAAAAAATTTGGCAAGTTGTATATCAATTTATATTTGAACAAAATTTTGTTTATTGTAATAATTATATATTTTTCATTTGCCTTCAGGCATTAAAAATTTTTTTAAACAAGAAGAATCAAGTCTATGATAGAACTTCAATCTAAAAGGGAGGAAGAGTGGAAGTGAATTGATGGGTGACAAGTAGCTTTCAATCCTACATTTAATGAGACTACTTAAAATATATATGAAGCTATATGTTCTGTGTTAGATTAGGACCCCAAACTAAAACCCTACAGACCCACTTATCACATAACTGAAACTATCATATAAGTAAATAACTGAAAGTCAATTCACTTACTCTGAGAACTAGGAATATATGATGAATTACTTAAGGGATTGTGTTCATGTGACAAGTTTACGGGATTGTGTTCATGTGACAAGTATGATATACACATATGTGTATATACACTAAGTGTGATACATGCACACACACATATGTATGTGTGTGTATATATATGCTTTTAATTGTATAAGACACCATTTGTTTCATATTTTGAAATTTAATAAAGTGGTTATAATACTGATGGTGAGTAAACAAGCTTTTAAACAGAGACCAAGAAAGTGATGCCATGCTAGAAATAGATAAGGTTTATGTATATTTAAAAATGTTATAAATTTTATAAGCTTTATGGTATTCAGATCTGTAAATTCCATGTCCTTTAGTATAGGACTTGAACATTTTACTGAAAGCCTTAACTTTGGCTAACATTAATGTAAAAAGGATATCTGAAAACCTAAAAAGATACTTGTAAAGCAAAATGTGTGTTCACACATAACGAAATATTTGCTAATGCAAAACAGTTACCTGCTGTGGTCCTCGGATAGCTTTTCCTGGGGAATCCAGTGAGGGAAAAGGTGCATCAGATGGGTCCTGAAGTGGGAATGTATTTACATATAATGCATTATGGTTTCCAGGTGGCAAACACAAAGCTATATCCAGAGTCGTCCTGCTACAATTGTTTATAAGATTTGAAGGTTTTGATTTGTCAGTTGTTTTAAGGTTTTGTATAGCTGAAGCTATAGGATCAAGTCCCTGAATTTCAAATAAAGTTTCTTCTGTTTTAACAATGTTTCCTCGGTTGTCTCTGAGCTCCATGTTAAATTTGTCCGGGCACACAGCCTCAGATGAGGCAGGGCCAAGGATGTTGGGTCTTTCCGTGGTGCTATGTAAGAAGGTAGAGTCACTGTCCATAGGTGGAAACTTGACATTGAATTTAGAAAGTGATTCAAAAGAAGTATCTTCCTCATCTCGACCCAGTCCTCTTGGTGTGACAGATGTAATACATGATGCACCTCTATTTATATCATCTTTAGCCTGAGGCTTAAACAGCGCTTCTTGTTTATCTGTTTTATCTGTACACTGTATAGGTACAGAGCACTGTGCTTCTGCAGGAAAAGGAACACAAAAGAGAAATAATCATAATTCAAATCATTCTTTAAAATCTGTTCAGTCAGTTTTGGGCAGATGAGTATTATTTTTTCTATTGGTTTTTGTAGCAACTGAAGACGACTGGGATTTTCACATTTGCTACTACCTTATACATGAACATTAGCAGTTTTTAGGAGGTGAACTAGAACACAGCTTATTAGTCAAAGTTTAACTACTTTGTCTTTTCTTTGGTCTTTTTGCTTTAATCTCTGTATCTTATTCACAGTTACACTGTTGCACACTTAAAAAAAAGCTGGGGATTTAGCTCAGTGGCACAAGTGCCTGCCTGGCAGGCGTGAGTTTAGTCTCCAGTAAAAAAAAAAAAATTGCTTGTAGTATATACATTTAAAGATTTTGTCAGTAAAGGAAGCTATAACTGTGAGCTTCCTTGGACAACTAAATTGTGAAAAGGGAAAATTCCTTACATATATATTTATTATTTACTATATGAATTAATATCAGTGTGTAACTAAGTATACCGCTAATCAATTTAGCCACTGTCTGATTAATTCATATGAGAGATTGGTAATGGAGGTTGGGAAGAAGGAAAAGAGAGATCCTTCCTTGGGGACAAAGGAACTATGAAGTTTTATGAAAAAACCTATAGAATATATGGTTGTCTTATATTTTAAAAAAAGGCCTCTGGGGCTGGAGATGTAGCTCAGTGGTAGAGCACTTACTTGCCTAGCAGGCACAAGGCCCCTGGTTCAATCTCTAAAAAGTCAAAACAAAACAAAACAAAACACAAAACCTCTGTACATAACAGGTATTTATCAGGCAAGTACCAGGACCTTTAAAGTAGCATATTTATCCAGAAGCTACTTATGCAAAAATTCAGTTTTCCAAGACATAGTCAAAAGCTAGGAAGGAAGCATAACTTCTGGAGCTGGAATTAGAGCTAAAAGGCCCACAAGCATATGAATTTTTTTTTTCTAATCTCATTTCACATTTATTCTAACAGGCTTGATGGGTCCTTAGCTCGCTGCTTATTTGAAACAGAAAATTAAAAAAAAGGATATGAGTTGTTAAAGGCAGATGAAAAATCCAGAGCTGAAAGAATAGGGGAAGGCGATAAAAACAAATACGCAGGTATAAGAGCTCAGAAAACATTGCAGGCTAATGTGAAGGCAACAGGAGCTATATTTTGGAATAAACAACAAAAAAGCAAGCTCCATGTTGATGATCCTGAGATACTAGAAAAGTTAAAATTATGTTTCACAGTGTCAATTTGAGAAGCTAATGAAGTTGGTAACATATTTTTATTCAGTAGCAGTAAAAAAATTAAAATTATTATTTTAAATAGATCGTCATCACTGAAGTGATATTCACAATGGAGACTACCTAGGATGCAGCTGAAATAGAATGGGTACAAAGAACACCTTGCAGGGTCAGTCCATAATAGCAAGCACCCAACACACACAGTTTCCTCTGATCTTTGGGGTCTCATGACATGCTTCTCTCTTTTGTTACCACATATTTCCAACATAAAGTATCGTACAATGTGTAGTACAATGAAACTAACTTCTTTAGTTAATCCTATTATATATCTACTGCCTCTCTTTAGTTCACACCACCCCTTCTTACTGGATTATTACAACAGCCTTTGAACTGCTTCCATGCCTCTGCAGTTGTCTCATATCCAATCTGTTCTCGACGTTGCAACTTTCCCTCCTACCCTTCCTTCTCAGAGTAGTTTTTCTGATACAAATTTGGTCATGTTACTTCCTTAATAAAAGCTTTTTATGGCTCTCTAAATTCTTTGGCCCTAATACAAGGCACATAAGCTATTCATAATTGGTCCCCAGCTACCTTTCCACACTTACCTTTCAGCATACTGGTTTTACTTCATACTCTAGCTATAATGAACTTTGTATAGTTTGTATATGCTTGTCTCTGGGCCTTTGTACATGCACTGCCTAACATGTCCCCTTCCATTTCTCCTTGCACAATTCTTATTTGTCCTTCACATCTTGATTTAGACATTAGTTCCTCTGGATGGCTCTCCTAGGACAGTTAGGTAACTAGAAGACTGTGTTTACTTTCAAGTATATCTCTCTTCCACTCATTAAAGTAAGTTTCTTGATGTACTAAACTATGTTCTGTTCACCACTTATTCCAGTATGTTGCCCAGTGCCTGGCACATACAATGCCATGAATGAATTCTGAATGAATCTGCATTCTTCTTCACAGCACCTAGCATAATAAGCTACATTTAATTAGATACCCTGTCTGTGACTGGGAGTGGTACAGTAACTGAGCTTGAGCTCAACTGTTTAGCTGGATTTCTTTGACCTCTGAGGTTCTCAGAGTCCATCAGCTTTCAAGTAGTCATTTTTCCTGGTAGTATACTTGAAGATGGCAAGAAATTGTAGGAAACAGTAATCAAAATCTATAACATGTGAGGAGGAGGAAAGCTGATCAAATAATCTTCACAAGAACAGAGTGAATGCTTTAGATTTTGGTGCTGGTGCTAATAGTAACAACTATTAACATTAATAGTATTCCCATGCACTGTTATAATTGTTATATTAGCATGAATTCATTTAATATTCAGAATAAATCCCAAGGTAGGTGCTATTATTTATTCCAAGTTAGACACTATTATCCTCAATTTCTGTGTGATGAAACTAGGACACGGAGAGGTTAAATCCAAGCTACACAACTAGTGAGTGGTAGATCTGGCACTGGAACCCAGGAAGTCTAGCTCTAGAGTCTGTGCTCAGAACTATTATGCTAAATTGAACATGTTGGTTTCTATATATAGAGAGGAGTCCTCAAATTGACAGAAATGTGCTTGGAATTACTTTCCTAGCAGTTGACCTATCCCCCTTGCAAAGAAAACATGGAGAAATCAAACAGCTGTAACAAAGCAGTTATTTTCTTTCGGCATAGCTAGCTGATATCCAACCTCAGCTATGCTAAAATAGAGTTAATATGCTCATATGGTGATAGTAAATATCTATTAAAAATATTTAAACCTAAAATTTCCAAAACCACTAAAAATTTAAGATTAACAAATATAAAACTCCAATAAAGTGTATGAAAACACTTGTCATCCTGACACCATACTGAGAAAAGATTAGGTGAGCAAATAGCTTTGTATTTGTATATTTCAAACATACTTATTTTTGCAAGGAAAACAAAGAAGATGAGAAACAATTTTAGATTTCCAAATTTAGACTATTTCTCAGTTTCTTTACAGTAAATAATGACAAAGCAAAAAGACTTGATGGTTGTTTGCAATCCCTAATCCTGTATTCTGTCTTAATTGTCAACGAAATGACACCTTTCTTTGGGATCAAATAGTGCTTTTCTTCTGAAGACATATTAGCTAAAACATATACTTCTATCTGTATCCCTTCTCAAGGCTATTGTCACATATGGATGAGTAGAAAAAAAAATAAAATATCAAAGGAAATTATAATTTCACTAACTCAGCATTTTAAAATTAATATTTGGTTCTTTAAAAGCAGAAGTCAAATTTTAATTACAAAATAGGAACAACAATTGTTATATTTTTTCTATATATATTATGCATATAATATATGAAATAGTTTCTCTATATTTTTATTCAATGTAGCATACATACTTGGGAACCCTGTATAGGTATCCTTTTCCAAAATATTTTTTTCTTTCTTTTCCCTTTTGATCTGCTACTATCAGGGCATAATATTTGGTATTTTGGTCTTCACTGAAATCTGTAGGATAGCATATCCACAATATTCCATGAATAATGTTGTATTTATTATTTGTGACACAGTTCATATAAAGCACAAGAATAATGTTAAGAAGCAGTTTTAGTGGGGAAGAAATTGAAGTTAAACACTCAGTGTTCTAGTTGACAGATAAATACTCAGATTCAGATCTATGCAATTTAAAAATGGTCAAAGTATTAAGCCATTGATAATGGGGTATGTTCTCTGTGTAACAAAGGATGCATCACCATTACAATGTTTTGATAAGATGTTGATGTTCAAAAAGCATGCTTATGAATTCAAGGCTATAGCTAGCATATTTTTAATAAAAATGTTTACTTCAGACACAACTAGTATCTTTATTCTGTAAAAATGATCTATTTTTCTTGAAAATGACAACAATTTAGATGGAGAAATTAAGTCTTTTGGGGAAAGGTAGAGGAATGTAAAGGGAAGGAACAAATTATGCCTGTTTAGAAATATTATTTTGTTTCTTTCTTATCTCATTGTATAACTTCACCAAAAACAAGGTGGTAGTTGCAAAAAGTGAATTTACACCTCTACAATGATTTTTACATAGCTCAGATGTAAGAGCTATAAGAAATGAAAAGTGATCTTTAAATAAAGGGGTGCTAATCATCACTGCTGCAGTCTCCCTCAAGAATGAAAGCTGTACATCACATTGCTTGGGAATTATCTGCACATTACCTCAAATCACAAGGGTAAAGGATAATTTATCAATAGAAATGATCAATTTACTTTCTTTTTGTCTTTGGATGTCCCTTGCTGCCAGACTTAATCCTTGCTATTTTGCTATTAATACCTAACAACTGTAGCAAATACCAGGAAGCCTGTCTGAGATTTTAGAGAAGGGTAGAGCTTTTAAAGAACATATTGCAACACATGTGAAATACATGTTACTTCTAAATTGTATTTTATACTACATTTGTACTTTGTGCCTTCAACAGAACTGGTACTCAGGAAAGGTACATGCTACATTCTTATTCTTGAAGCAAATTATCAGAAAGAACCCCATAACATTCAATGAAATTTCAGGCAGAAGGTAAAAGCATACCTGATGTTATAATTTTAGTTACCTCACATGATAGTGTCACTTCAAGGTTACTTAGTAACATATGATTTAATATTTAGTATGATCCCCAAAAAGCAATCTAAAAGTCTAGGAGACATATCCTATACTTTTTAGTTTTTTAAAATGGGACTTCCCATTAGGTTGAATGGAAATTAGGCTATCCAGTTCAATCAGTATGCACACTACCACATAAATGAAAGCAGAGAAAAGCCAGGAACTACATAATATAGTATCTTACAATTTAAAACACCACACACTACTCAAATATGAGTGGTTGAGGGACATAATGCAGATATTTAATAGTATTTATAAGCATTTAGAAATATTTTATGCTCAAGCAAATGAATTTCAACAAATAAAATAACTAAATTACATAAAATCTTACCAGTTGCAATGTCTGGTATATTAAGTTTGCTTAAGTGGTCCTTTTGTGCTTTTGCTAGCACACATATTCTATGAAATTCTTCTTTCAGATCCCAGAAAGTCTTCTCTAAATTATCCCTAAAAAAAAAAAAAAAACAACAAAAAAGTCAGTATTTTAAAATATAAGGTTATAACCAATCATTAATCAGGCTAAATTACTACAAAATGTCTCCCAAACAACTCAATGTTTAGAAAGCCAGGCGCAGGGTAAGTAATGAACTAAAAGTTCTAATACATAAATGTAGTGCAGACTTGTACATCTACTTATTCATATATCAGAGTGATGCTAGCTGTCTTATCCTCACATTAAAAACTTTACTGCATTGACGTTTGTTCTCTGAAAACATAAACAGAATATTAACTACTGACTATGGTAAGGTTCACATTTATGATTCACAAATAAAAATAATATGGCCTGTCATATGTGGTCTATTAAAATAACCCAGATTTACAAAATTCAGCTTTTAGATCCAGCTCTGCTATATTGTAACCATATAACTTATTTAGGTCATTTTAATACGTAGGAGCTTTGGTTTGGTCTCTTTCAGTTGTAAATGAAGCAGCTTTTTTACAATTCCTAAAATTGAAAACTGTAAATATAAAATACTGTATGTACATTTTAATATTTGTAATCTAAGAGTCAGAAAAATAAAACAGAACAAAACAAAACAATATAAAGCTACCTTTCTTGAGTTAAAGGAATGCCAGGACTCCTTGATGAAGTTTCTTTTCTAGGGGAAGAAATGTCTTGTCTTCTGACCTTAAAAGATACAAAAGTGACTTTATTTAAGTTGCTTCCAAACTCAAATGAGATTGGGTTAACAGAAACAATGGAAAACTTGCTCTTTATTGAAAAACAAACTGAATCGGTACAGTAGATTACATAATGTACAATGTTTTTTTAAAAATGAGACCAAGGTAAAAGCAAAATGAAATAGGAAGTATGAAAGTATAAAGCATTTTTGCTAAATTCTTCAATTACTATCTCTAGTACTGATATCTGAGGAATTTCTCAAATTCAATTATTGACCAAAATTGCTACCAAGTACCTCATATGATTAGAAACTCAGGGAAAAAACTGTGCTAGATCTTTTACTATTCACTAACAGCCTTTATATTTAAATCAATTATCTTTGACTTTCGTTATAGATTCTTTTCTATAGAATGTGGCTGTAGAAAAAGAAAGAAAACCAAGTTACAGGTCATTATTATTTAACAAGGATTTAAATGTCTATAAAGACAAAGCAATTATGTATTTAAACTGCTTCAACACAAGTTCTTGCCTTTCACTCCCACCCTGTGGCCCACACTGGTATTACATTTGTTCTGACATTTAAAAATCAACATTAAAGAACATGTAATAACCTATTATAAGGTTCTGATTAAAAAAAATCTTTACTTATATCTAGAAATCTTTGTGTATTTTCTGAAGCTATATACACTGGCAAGTTCTGAGACCTGAGGTCTCAATATTATACAACCACAATTTGTAACTTAGAGTACATCTCTTTGATTTTGCTTTTTAAACTTGTTTTAATTTCTTAGATGTCTTACTTGTTCTTTAAAATAAAGACAATTTTAGTTCGTTTTTCTTAAAATTAATATATTCAGTTTATTTAATTTACTGCTCTGATTTCCATCTTTTCTACATAAATGCTCTATTCAGAATATTATTGGTAGTGGGTCAGTAATTAGAAAAATAAGATATTGGCAATTCAAACAATCTGTGATCTTATGTATCATGAGCTTGATGCAAATAAGGCCATTCCGCTTCTGCATACTGTTTGTCTGACAAACATTTAGGCCATGTCTTCTGGATTAAAGGTGCCTTATTGAACTTTGTAAGGCAGTCAGTCACAGCAGAGACATTTACAGGTTGTTTTTCAAAGTGATAAATGAGTTTTTTCTTTGATATTCTGCACAGTCAGTAGTCTCAATGCATTTTAGTATATATGAGGAAGAAAGATAACATTTTAAAGTCAGCCAGTCATTTAGGACACTACAACAAAACAAACTTTAGGAAAGATTATACTATTAACTCTACATCAACAAAATCAGAGAAGAGATAAACAGAAAAACATCAGGTAATTTAATGATAAATTATAAAATATATGATTATATTAAATGAAATGATTTCCTTTTAAAAATTGCTACTAAAAATTCTCAGTGCATTATTTTTTAGGAGTTTGAAACAGCCAATAAGTACTTTGTAATTTTAGTCTAAAACTGAAAATTGATTACAGAAAGTGGTAAAAGACAATACTGTAGTTTCTGAAGTTGTGATTTTGGCATAAACTACAAATACTTCTGAGATTAAAGAACCATTTAAAACTAATGCAAATAAAAAGAGGTGAAGGAAAAGATAGGGAAATATGATAAGCTTTTGTTTACTAACTGATGAAAATTTCTGTGGTATTTAGATTTGCTAACTAGTGGGTGGATGTGTTTCAAAAAGTTTCTTAGAGTAGACTGGCAGGAGGTAAAGGAAGACTCATTAAAGAATTTCTATGAAGTATCTACACTAAGTTCCTCATTTCTTAGAGTGAAGAATACAGCTCTACTTATACTAATTTTTATTCTATTGCTTAAGAAAAGCACTACTGGATATATTAAACAATATACTATACTTTCTATCATTTATACCAAGTAAACCTGTTAACATATTTGAAATGAAAATTCTGAGCCTCCAGTGTCCAAGCAAAAACTTCTAAAAGAAATCTCTTAACATGTTAGTTGGAAAAAAAAAAAAAAGGTAACTAGCTTTCCGACAGATGTTCTAAAGTAGGATTTAGTAAGTATGAATATAGCATGTTAATTATGATTTTTGATTGGCACAATTTACTGAAGACAATCATTTATTTTTCAAAGAATTTAGGATTAATGTAGTCAATAGTAACTGCAACACTTTTCCAGAAAATCAGACTTTCTTTTCAATGCCAAATTATTTTACTTAATGAAGATTACAGGTTTGTTGAGCATCCTAGAGAGGAAAAAAACATTAGAGATCACTTGTATTTTTCTTCTGATTCTCAAATATTATCCAAGTGAATCTTGTACTTCAGGAACATAAAGTTATTGTAATTTCAAATAAAAAAGAAAGGGAATCAACATTTTAGATTTAAACACTCAACAAATGAATTTATTTTAAGGTACTAAGACTTAAAATACTTAACATTGTAAATTGTACAAAGGACTAGTTTGGAAGTGTAGAACTTATGTGCTGATTGCTCAAAGAAATTTTATATGATATATACTCTTTCAGTATGGGCCTGGGTAAGTCATTCAACCAAATCCATTAAGACAAGTCCAGCTGAAACAGTTGGAAGATATTGTAAAATGTTTCCATAAATTTTCTCTCATGTGAATCTGCAGAATTTTAATTTAGCATAGATTAAGTTTCTCATAAATGGGTACTAAACAAAAATATATATGTTCAAGGCCAGTTGAATATGCAATGATATTTAAGAAGAAAAAAGATGCTCATATCTCATTAGTTCAAAATCAGGTCTATTCTTAATGCAAAGATATGGGAAAAGTGGGCTAGGGATGAAGTTTAGTGGTAGGGTTTATACTTAGCATGCATAGGCCCTGGGTTTGATCCCTAGCAAACTGCCCCCCCGCACACAAAGTTTTGGTGTTGCCTTCCAGGATGTGTTAGCAATCATTCTTTCAAAGAAAGGAATGTATATTTTTCTTAACACTTGTCTTTGTTGTAGTTGGTACTAAAAGTGGAAGTGTTTTATTCCTTTTATATAAAATAATTCAAAAAATAACAGAAAATGAAAAGCCTTCATTTGTAGTTACATTTCTCTTACAAATTTTAATAATCTGTATCAATAAAATTAGTTAAAAAGATGACAGTGACGTAACTCAATATAATGTAGAGTCTCTCATATATGTGAAAATGAAGCTTTAAAAAGCTAATTTTATTTTTATTTATTTTTGTATTGATGGGGACAGAACTCAAGGCCCAGGCAACTGCTCTATCTGAGCCCAAAAGGCAAATTTTAAATAAAAGAAGTTCTCAGTGATACACATTTGAACTGTAGTAGCAATATCTATCATACCAAAGACTCTCTAAAATTGGAGTTAAGATTCTGGAATGCAAAAGGAGTTTTTTAAGTGGCTTAGTCAACTATGTGTAGCTAATACATTATTTAGTTTCTGGGTAAAGCTCAACAGAATTATACTTTCAAAACAGAGAAGAACGTATGCTCCGATTTTCAACAATGTAAACCAAGAAATAAACCAAGGTAAGATGTGATGGACTGGTAAAGAGGATATAAACTGTGAACAGCTTTAAGAAAGTTTGATAAAATTCATTATAGAAAAAGGAGTGGAAAAGGAGACTGAAAATAAGGATTCACTTATCATATGGATTTTTGAAACTTAAGAATGAAATAGCAAAGAACAAACTGAGGTTAAAATGTTTCCTTGCCAGTTTTAGATATATTGAGATAAAAAATGTTACACTGAAGTCAAGCACTGGATTTAGTTGAATTAAGGAGAAAGTGAAAAAAAGAAGACTGAGGTAAAAAAGTGGGAGGAGAAAAAAATCTACAAAAAGAAATCTGATGAGAATATAAAAGTATAGTAAAATAAGCCTGAAAGCAATTAAGAAAAAAAATTTATTTAGTCTGTAAGAATTTATGGACATGTGAAATCTGTTTCTTTCACCCTCATTAACATTCCTGAAAATCTAGCAAAGCAATGGGAACAAAATTATAGGAGATTTGTCTGTTCTGCATGACGTGTGCTAGGCAAACCCACTGCCAGCATGGGAACAACTCCAGGGCAAAATGGGAACCATCCCAGAGTTCTGAAGGAAGTGGCAAGAAAATAAACAATATAAAAATAAAATTAAACACCCCAATTACTTCCAAGTTCTTTACAGGGTTCTAGTTTAATGTAAAGCCTCCCCATCTATCAATTCATTGCTACCATAGGCATATATATTCTTTATATTCTATCAGATGATATATTCTATCATCTGTCTTTTAAGTCTTTCACTGTGTATTAGGGATCTTCTGTATATATCTTTCTAAATTTATTTTATTTCTCTTCTTTTTGAGACATCTTTTTATGTAGTTCAGACAAGACTTGACCTCACTATGTAGCCCAGGCTGGCCTCAAATTCACAGCAATTCTCTCGATTTAGACTCCCAAGTTCTAGGATTATAGGCATGCACCACCACATTTGAGCTGAATCTATTTCCTTATGGGGTAAAAATACTTAATTTTGAGGGTAACTTCTTACAAAAAACAGAAACTGCATAACTTAAATGAGCAAGTTTTCTCATACTCCCTTTACCCTACCCCCCAAAGTACATTTTAAATAAGCTGATTTAGGGAAACTCCTTTTAACATCAGTGTAATGTTAATCTATCACATTGATGAATAGAAGATGTCTTCTTAAAAATAGCTATTAGTAAGCAATTTGCATGCATTAACTTGGCCCATATAATATTACGTATTAAGTACTTAAGATTTAAGAATTTGTTTGAAAACTTTACTTTAGAGAAATCAAATAATTTGGCTAAAGTGCAGGAAATAAAATGGCTGTGACTGGAATACAAATCTTTATGGTAGCACTAACATATTGTACCCAAAGCAAAATAATTCTAAGAACTGCCTGTTACACAATGAAAAATACATAGTATTTCTCACTGAGTAGTAGTTAATTGGGAAATTTTTATATTTAAATATTGCCTGGTGTCAGGTGGGGTGGCACATGCCAATAATCCTAGCACTTGAGAGGCAGAGGTAAGAGGGTCACTGTGACATCAAGGCCAGCTTGGACTATACAGTAAGCTCAAGGCAGCTTGAACTACCCAGTGTGACCCCCTAAAAAGAAGAAGAAGAAGAAAAAAAATATATATATATTATATATTGCCTGGGGTAGGTGGTGGGCTCTGTTATGGCTTTTTCCCCCCTGTGGTACTCAAGAATGTACAAATATAAATTTACATCCAAAAATAACTTAAGACTTACTCAAGTCCTGTGAAACCAGTTCACCTATTGACATAAGCAAACTGGTATTATTTTCTTGGTCAAAATTTCACAGTTTATTTATCCAATTTGGTATAAAACTTAAACATCTGACGAAGTGTGATGACGCAGTATCTTACTGCTAATTATGTCCTCATTCAAAACTCCATCTCCCTTCTAGCCTCCCCAACTGTTAGCAGAGGACTAGACATAGTTATAGTAGCTGATAAATTGTTTGATGATTTCAATATCTGATTTTATCTTAGGATTGGTAGCTGTATCACATTTTCTGGGTTATTTGCGTATTTAATACTATATCCTCAACACTGTGAATATTATGTTATGGAGACGTTAGTTACATGGTGCTGAAGAATTTTTGTTTTTACAGCCAGTCAACTTAGCTGACTCCAAACTGTCACATCTATGGAGAGCAGCAGCTAAGATCTCAGTTCAGTCCTTTAAGTCTTAATTATGAAGTATTTTAGTTAGTCAAGTTACCTTGAGGACAGCCAGAGATTTGGAGTGAGTTTAAATGCAGAGTTTAGGGATTTTCTTCTCTCTCTATTTCACTCTTTAATAGCCATAGTTACTTCAGTCTCATTCTCCTTCCTGTTCTATTAGCCAGAATGACAGCAGCTTTCTGCTAGAATTTCAGCCACTACTGGGCCTCTACTCTAACTGTGGCTACCATAAGGACAAAACCACAGAAAACTAGAAATTCACTTTTTTATCTAATGACTTGATTCATATTTTTGACTAACCTCTAAAATACCCAAAGTTTAGTCTCCAAGTTCTTTAGGTAGTTGTTGTCTAGAAATTGTAATGTACCTGTGGAGGATTGATTTGTTATGTGCTCACTTTTCCACGATGAGAGCTGAACTCCTAAAGTATGGTTTTTATTATTTTTTTAAATCCTTGTATTCTTTTGAAATTTCAGAACATTTCCCAAAGATATCTTACACAGTAATATAATGGTCTTCTAAAGCTGTCATTCTGCTTAATTCAGCATCTCGGTTTATAGCATTTCCTACAACTGACCAGCTTCATCCTTGAAACTTTTTCTGGTTACCAGAAGAATATAACATTTTTCAAGTTTCTCTGATCTCTCTTCTTCCTAGTTCACAAATTGTAAGCATTTTCTAACATTCAGACCTAGGTACATTGCTCTTCCCTCATTACAGACCTTTCTTTAGTTATATCATTCATTCTTAACTCTACTGAATAGTCACCTCCTAACCTCTATTACCTGCAGGACTAGTCTCTCTTTTTTAATAGTCATTCTCAAATTTCAACCTGTCCAATTCATGTTCGTTGTTCTGGCGTCTATTCCAGATCACTATATTTTACTTTGCTTTTTCCTAAGATCAAATAGACTCTCTTTCCCCCCACTTTTTATTAGTATATGTTTGCAGTACACAATGATTACACTCCTTGAGTAGAGATGGTATGTGTGTATATCTTAACTCTTTTTAATTCCTTTTCTCTCCCTCTTCCCTCCATCTCTTGATCCTCTTACCATCTGAGAAAGATCTTTCTCCCTATTTTCTGTTATGTGTCTTTTATTTTGCTCTTTATATTTTGGGTTTCTCATATAAAAGAATCCCTGTGATATTTAAGTTTGTATGTCTGATTTATTTCCTTTAATAATATGATCTCAAGATGTGCCTATTTTCCTACGAACAATTCAGGTTGATCTTTCTTTAAGGCAGAGTAATACTTCACTGTATTTACCACATTTTAAAAATCCATAGACCATTTTCCATCAAATCTAGTTCATACTTTGTATTTTCACTTTTAACATAAGACTATTTTCCTTAGCACAGAACAAAACTTAGGGTAGGAGAAATCATAAAGAAACTGAGATTAGGCTTTTCTGAAATAGGAAAGTACAAAATAAAATTGTACTTTAATAAATGAAATAAACCAATTTTATTTTCTTCATGCCAAAAGGAGAGGACATTTATCAAAAAAGTAAGGAGAGTTTCAGGTTCAGCTTCATACAGAAATTATCACTTTGTGCTAAAGACAAGACAAAAAGCTAGAGCTGGGAATGGGAATGAGGATTGTCAGGCTGGAGCACAAAGAGAGGGGAGAGAATATTGAATTAGCAGCAGCACATAGAAAAGAGATCTATTGTGGCCCTTTGGCCACCCAGCAGAAAATATAATACTGACAAGTTGGTGGCCTCCTGAGGTACTATTAAGATGAAATACAGAAGGAAACATGCTATCCTTAATGTTAAAGAGTGAAAAGCATTTAAGGATAGAAGTAACAGTAGGTAAATACATCAGATATTGAATTTTTAGGAATGAAACTAAGTTGGAAGGAGAAAATCATACTAACCCTGATAAACACCATGAGAAAGACAAAACAAAAGATATCTGTCTCAGAATTATTTTGTTTACAAAACAGACTTATCAAACGAGAAAAAAAAATCCTTAGGTCATGTGTGAGAATGTGTGAGAACTACTCTGTATTTGTTTTATTGCACTTTTGGATATATATGTACATACACATATATGAAGACAACTGTATGGAAAGATGACTGGCAAAGAAAAAAATCTTTTAGGGTAAAAGCTTTTATAACATAGCAAGTCTGCTTAAACATTCAGAGACTATAAGATATTAGGAGCAAGTGAAAAATTAGATGTGCCTTCCTTTCTTCCACTCCCAAATTCTAGCAATATTTTTGAGGGGATTAAAATCCAATAAGAGGATATTAAAATATAACGTTGGTTAAAGTGTTAGAGATCCTTTGGCTTAACAAAACTAGGTGGCTTTCTTACTCTGACTTCAGCTTCTACATACATTCTTGTGCTTTTAAAAACTACCTCACAGAGTACACAGTACACAACATTTCACAGGACTAAGGTTTTTGTGGAGCATATTAGGGAATGTATCAGGCAGATAAATGTTACAATCTTTTTTTCTCGTCTCCCTCTGTCCTTCCCTCGCTTTCTTCTTTTGTGGCACTGAGGGTCAAATCCAGTGTCTTGGGGCTTGTTAAGCAGGTGCTTATCAATGGAGTTACATCCTTAGCTCTATACTGCCAGTGGTTTCAAGATATAGTCCAGGACCACTGAAATCCCAAGATCCTTTTAAGGGATCTACAGTTGGGAGAGGGTTATCTGCAACGGCCCCTGATTGTCCCTGCACATTTCTGCTGCCTATGTCAAGAATTTAAGACTCTGATTATTCTTTACTTGGACACTGCTCAGGGTTGTGCCTGCAAAGAGCAAACTTACAACATCTTTTAAGTATGTCTCCTTGGATCAAAGCAAAACTTTGCTTGCTGTTGGCTATAAAATGAAGGGCTTGTCCATTTGCAATGTAACCAACTGCATGTACAGGAATCCATTCAGATTTGTGTCAAGCCTTTGGTGGGAACAAGCCAAATAGGATGTTCTTGCTGCTTACTCTTCTGTGACTAATATGAAGGTCGCTTTTCTCTGATCCAGTTTGTTTTCTTACAGCATCCATGAAAGAGTAACTGATAACTTACACATTAGTAAGTGGGGTAAAATAAAGTCCCTGACCCTGACATTGATGAGGGCAACTATGTTTGTAATAATATTAACATACTATTTGCATTTTTTACTGTACTAGCATTTACACTGATGATGCAAAGCAAAAGTGAGTAAAACTATTTGGTGATAGGACATTACAAAGGTCATCCATGATGCCCAACTGTATTTAAGGTATTTTTCAGTTCCATATGCTCCGTAGATAGAAAAGCAAATGAATAGACCAGTTTCATTTAAGAATATCCTTAATAAAGTAGTAAAACTATTTTTAGTGAATTTCTATTTTAAATAACATTTAAAAAATATTCCATTACAAAAAACTTAAAAGTATGCACAAAAAACTGCTGCTACATACTGCAGTACAATGGTTGTTTTAGGAAAATGTTTTCTGAAGAGTCTGAGTTGTAAGCTGAACTAGTCACTTTTTAAATAGAATGCCATTGTCACTTGAAAGAATGACTGACATGCAGGCTACAGTTATTCAGACATTTTTCTCAAAAGGAAATGAAGTTAGCCTGTCACTTTAGGGAAAACAAGTGACAAGATTTGTTGCCAATGAGAAAATCTGAACTTTCAAGTGAAAATTAAGATTTTGGAAAACTTGTACCTATCAGAGAAAGCTTGACAGTTGCCCAATATATCAAGACTTTTCAGATGAAATCAGTGATGATGTTATATGTGATTTTTAAATATTATATAATGAAGTGAGTCAACACTTGGAAGACCTATAATCTGTGTAACTCAGTGAACCAGTATTTTCCAAATGACCAATTTGTTATGGTCATTTAAATGATACACTGTTTAAATTATACCCTGTTAAAAGACATGTTTAACATACAAGACAGTGTGATAGATTTTACCACAGAAGAAATGTTCACGGATAGGATTTTAGATTACACTACAGTTAACATCTAAAAAATAACCACTGATCAAGTTTTGGTGTACTATCAAAGAAGAATATCCACAACTGCTAAAAATGCTTCTTTTTCCCAATTACATTATCTATGGGTAGATTTTTGTCATATAATTTAATCAAAAAATAAAAGGAAAAAAAACCCCACAACAGACTGAATACAAAAGTATTCATAGCACTGAAAAATAATCTTCCAAACATATTTTGAGAATTTTTAAGAAAGCCAGATTACAATATTACAGGAAGAGAAACTATACTGTTTATGGGAGGTGGTAGTGGGATATTCTTTACCTGCTGGATAGAATATTCTTTACTTGTGCTACTCAAGAAAAATCGAGTTGGGTAGAATATATGGGTAGAATACAAACCCTATTTTGTGGGCTCTGAAGATTAAAAAAAAGGGAAATGTGAAAAAGGAATGAGGAGGGGAATATAGTGATACTTCAATTTGTGTAGAAGTTAGGAAAGATAATTAAAAAAGTGAAAGGTCACTTCTCATTTTTTTCTCTTCCCAATGTTTGCAGTATTACAGCTAGGTAAAAATTTCAAATTGATGTAATAAATTTAAAAAACATAGGCCCATCGCAAGAAAGGGGTAAGATTAATTAGTTCAGTTTTAGAAACAAAATTTCTGCAAGACAATTTTCAATGTGAATACTAAAATGCTTTGGATGTGAATATATTTTTTTCTTACAGTTTGTGATATCTTTGTTTTATCACTTTGGCAAAAACTGGGAACTTCAATGAAAGAACTAGATGAAGACAGTTTTTCCTTGTAATTAATACTCTTCCAATACTCTCTTGTCTATAAACAAGAACTAGTCTTTAAAGAAGAGTAACACAGAAGTGTCTATACGGGCTCTAGAAACAAAACACATAGACAATGGGACATTTGCTCTGACTGAGAAGGTGAGGATGCTCTGAGGTGCTTCCCATAAAAATGTATTTCTCACCAGTTCTCCAGAACCTCCAGCTGGTATGCACCAATGCATAGTGGGTATAATCACCACTTCTGCCTAATAAAAGTTGAAAAGAATAAATCATTAAAGGATTTAAAGTTGAATAATGAGCCTAAGCAGTCAAATTTATTTTAAATCCTTCTTAGAAAATCATATATTATGATTTAGACAATATAAATAGGCTTAAACATTCCTACAGAAATCATTTGGTAGTTAAATATCTTGATTAAGCATCTAATTTTTATTTTTTAATATTTTAAAATTTTATTTTAAAGAGAATAAAACCAAACCAAACCAAACCAAACCAAACCAAACACAATACAGCAAATTAGAACAGAACAATGCAAGTGATAAATGACTTCAAAACAAGATAATAGGAAATCAGCAATGGCTACCATAATGTCTTTTGTTTTCTTTAAAATAGCTCTCCATATCTTCACAAATAAAAAAATCAAAGCAAAATAGAAAAAAAAATCAAAACAAAAGAATGAAAGGATTATAGGACTTCAAAACAAGAAAAGAGGAAATCAACAATGGCTACCATAATGTCTCGTTTTCTTCAAAACAGCTGGCCACACCTTCACACATAATCAAAT
Source organism: Hydrochoerus hydrochaeris (assembly GCA_004027455.1). Taxonomy (NCBI): domain Eukaryota; kingdom Metazoa; phylum Chordata; class Mammalia; order Rodentia; family Hydrochaeridae; genus Hydrochoerus; species Hydrochoerus hydrochaeris. The sequence continues at coordinate 441,577 of PVLA01000144.1, read as the reverse complement.
CAAATCAAATCAAATCAATCAAAACAAAAGAATGAAAGCATTATAGGACTTCAAAAGAAGATAATAGGAAATCAATAATGATTATCATAATACAGCCTGTTATCGTCAAAAGAGCTGCCATTACGCACAGTAAAATCCAACAAAACAAGACAGAATAAAACCAAACCTAACAAAATTATGAAAACAATACAAGAATTCAAAACAAGGTAATAGGAAATTAAGTTTCCCTTTTTAGGTATTTCCTCCTCTATCACCTTTATAGTTATCTATTGAGCTTTTTGGATCACACTTTTATGCTAGGGGGATAACTCAGTGTTCACCCGTATGAATCCCAACCATTTCACCCATAACTATGATCTCCAGTTGCATCTATTTACCTACAAGAGCACTGATATTATGCTTATTTTATAGCTGAGTAGCTTTCCATTGTATGAAAATACCCTATCTTTTTTATCCGTTCTGCAGTTGATGGGCAAGTTACCCTTGCTTTTTTCTGGTCTGTCACATCACTTTTGAAAGATAGTTTTGCAGGTACACCAATCTGGGTTGGAAGTTGTTTTCTTTCATCTGAAACATTTCACTCCAAACTCTTCTTGACTTGATTATTTGTGTTGACAAGTCTGCAGTGATTCTGATGGTTTTTCCTTTATAGGTGATGTCTTTTCTTTAACAGCTTTTAATATTTTGTTCTTTGTGCTCAATTTCTGGGATCTTATTATATATCTGGTTGTAGATTTATTTTGGTTATGGCTAGTTGGCGTTCTATATGCCTTGCTTATATATGTTAGATCCTTTCCCAATGTTTGGGAAGTTTTCTGCTATTATTTCTGTACATAGTCTTTTCTGCCATTACTTCTGCACAGTCACTTGTGTTAACTCCTGCTTTTTTGCTGATACCTAGCACTCTTAAACTATTTTTCTTTACGTTGTTTTGCAGCCACTGAATTGTCTTTTTTCCCAGTTCCTTGTTATTTTTAAGAGATCTTTCTTTTTGCAATCCTTAGCTATGATCCTGTCTTCAAAGTCAGAAAGTCTATCTTCAGTCTCTTTCAAGCAGTTCTACCAGCTTTCAGTTTTTAATTTCCTGGATGTCTCTTTGACTCTGTTTCATGTGTTGTAAGTCCTTCCTATATTGTTCATTGAAGGTTTCCATCATGTTCCTATGCTCCTCTTTTTTATCTATGTCTTCTTTAGATATGCTCAGCAATTCTTCCATTATGTTTGTGATTTCTTTTACCTGAGATATTATTTCTGATCTGATTATTTTAGTCTCATGAAGTTGTTTCTTTACTTCAGCTGCTATCCTCTCAGAGATTTCAGGTTTTTGACTTCCATTTTCTTCCAAGTCTATGCCTCCCAGACTTGTGCTGTGTGGCGTGGAGGTCTGACATTGCCTTTTGCTCCTTAATCTTGACATTTTCCTGGGTTCCTCCAACAAGCTGGTTATGGGATATCAGGAACATCCCATGTTGGATGACCCTCTGTGATAGAGGAATGGGCCACGCACCTGGGTTTCTCTGAATCCAGGTTCCCAGGGAGGTAGTAGGGCATGGGGTGGGCTTCTCCAGACTCCTGAAGATACACTGAGGCTTCCCCGATGGCCAGGAGAGCATGGTGGTGTGGGCCACTTCTTCCATCATTCTATGTGTCTACACTGGGACTCTCCTGATGTTGGCAGGCACACAGTTGTGTGTTTGTCTGATCCTCCTGGTGGGCATTGGCTGCCTGAAGGAAGCAAGGGTCTCCAATGGTCGCCTGCAGGTGCATGGAGCTTATCTGGCTGTTTCTCCATGCCCGTGCTAGTTACCAAAGGAAGGCAAGCTTTCCAGGGCCAGTGGTGGCAGCAGGTATGCAGCAGAGGGTCTGCCTGTGTCTCGCTGCCCACCAAGCTCTAACTTTTAACTTTCATTCATATGATGAAAAACATTTATTATATACCTGTAATGTATCCTTTTTTAAAGCTTTTATAATGTGTATAAAACCAGGTAACTGGACAATATATAGTAATTTAAATAAACATAATTCAGAGACCTGCAACAGGAAAGTCCCTAGAGTGTTCAGTGAAGTTATGAGGGCCCAAAACTAAGATGGAGGTCCCTAAGTAGAACCTGCTCAAGAAGACTAAGGTACAAGGATGATAAACAACCCAAGACTTAGACTTCTGAGTGTAGGATTTTAGGCTATAAAGAGGACATAAAGTCACACAGGGTTTAAGTTAACATCACTAGCCAAACTGCCATTATAATAAAGTAACAGAAAGATAGGGGACAGTCTTCTATGAAACCCTGATTATGTCACTTAAAACTGGTTATCGTAGGTCTGGGAACCAGTGGCATGCATGAGCTGTTGCCAGACTGGGAACAGCCAGACCCCAGCCTCTCCCCATGAGTCAGAGTCATTCGTGGACTGGAGGTAGAGAACAAGGCCACACCAGGAAGCAAACCCAATCTGGAAACCAGTGCCATATGCAGGCTGCCACTGGACCGGGAACAGCCAGACCCCAGCCTTCCTCATGAGTCAGCACCACATGAGGACTGGAGGTAGAGAGAACAGGCCACACCAGGCCACACAGGGAAGCAAGCCCAGTCTGGGAACCAGCACCATGTGAAGGCTGCCGCTTCACTGGGAACAGGCAGACCCCAGCCCTTTTCTGGCATGCAGGGTGGTAAACAAGCATCCCCACCATAAGTGACTGGCATATCTGGAGAAACAGGCTGTGATGACAGCTACTGAGGTGAAATGCAATTGGATGTCTGTGGTATTCTGGTGTTTCTCTAACATTGTGGGTCTAGGGACAGTGGTCTGATCATAGGTTCAGAGGATAGTGGTATGCAGTGTGCATCTAGAGTGGATCTTCTTCTGAGGGTTATAGCCATTTTGATTCCCTATGGTCTTGCATGGAGGTCCTGTATCATTTCCAATGTTTTGCTGGGTTGGATTTTATTCTCTTTTGTTTTGTTTGATTATGTTAAATCTGATGGCAGGAGCAGTTATTTCAAAGATAGCAAGATATATTATGGTAGCAATTTTGGATTTACTATTGGCTTGTTTTGAAGTCCTTTACTGCATTCATTGTTTTGTTTTTACTGTTTCTATTCTGTTCTGTTTGATTTTTACTATGTCTGAAATTATCTACAGCTATTTTGAAGACATCAAAAGGCATTATGGTAACTACTGTTGATTTTGTAATGTTTAAAGTCCTGTATCTCTTTCACTAGCTTGTTTTGATTGGTCTGTTTTATCCTCTTTAAAATAAAAAAAAATTGGTTATGGTAAATGATCTTTCTTATTCGAAACCCTCATTTTTCGCTTTTGGTATACAATATCCTCCAAAGTTATCTGAGATAATTTTGGTTCTTGTCCAGCTGGGGATTTAGCTCAGCAGTGTAAGTACCTGCCTGGTAAGTGTAAGGTTATGAGTTTGATTCCCAGTACCCACCCCCAAATTTGGTTTTTGTCTAGACTATCTTTCTCATCAAAATCTTAGATAAAATTTGAAGTTTATATCATGCTCACATAACCAAAATATAGTTAAATAAGAACATGTTAAGCTAACAATGTTACAGGCAACTGAGTTAAATATATATTATAGGCAGTCATACAGAGCTAGGCCCAATGAGCCAGTACAGAAGACCAAATATCTTGCAACTTAGGAGGAGACATACACTCTGCTGTGGTCAGATCTAAGGATAAAAGACAAAACAAATGCAACCACACTCTAATTGTAAACATCAGGGATTGATATTCTAAATTGGTATCAATCACCTTGAGGAAGCCAGAAGGAGCTACTAATCCAACCCATTGCCAGCAAAGACTCTATTCTGTTTTCATGCCCCCTTGTTATATGACTTGCCTCCCCATCTGATCCTGACTTAATCAATTTTACCTGAGTGATTACATTTGTAATTTTATTGGTTGACTACAGTTCTGTCCCACTTCATGCCCACCTGCCTTGTGAGTTTCCATTCTTCCCCACCTTGGATCCACCTCACCTCTAGGTTTTGCTCTATAAAAATCACTAGAGAAGGCAAGGTTCTTGGCAACTTACACAGGACCCCTTCTGTCTCTCTCTCACAGAAGCTTTCTTTCTCTAAATAAATATATTCTGCTCTTAACCTATGCTTTCCTAAAATTCATTCTTGAATGACCGTCTTACCAGACAGACATCTAGTAGGTTGGAGTTTCACTCCTCTTTATCAATTGGAGGCCCCTTCAAGCATCAGCTTACTGCGATATGAGTTTGACAATTTTTCCTACTTGGACTAAATTTTGAGCCCTTGTTCAAACCTAATTACATAACAGGATTGAATAGGATAAAATTTCCTATCACATTGTTTTCTAATTGCTTTGAGTCTCTAATCTTTGTTTCCTCAACCAAACTATAGCTTCTCAAAGGTGATTGCTGCTGTCTTTTCTGTAATGTTTCAATGACTAGCAATGCTAAGCAAATAAAAGCTTAATACACACTTCTTGTCTAAGTGATTGACAAACAAATTTTTAGACATCAGCTTTTTTTGAACATGTCAGAATGTCTGTATTTACTTGCAATTGCCACAAACAGCATATCTTATTTCCATAATGTTAGCAAGAATGGCAGCCCCACAGGTATATCATTCTTTGCTATTCTAAACCACCAAATCTTTTTTGCTTTCTTCAGAGCTATTACACCTACTGTTCTCATCACAATGTTGCTACATGATAAATTTGTAAACTGGGCCACAAGAGTGTTTCAGTGACAACTGTACAATACATTTTTAAGATTTTGGTTATCGCAGATAAAATATTGAAGACACATATAAGAATAAATTACAAATTCATATACAAAAATCAGAAGTGAAGCATAAAACCAGCTGTTTGGACAAAAGCATATACAATACAATTCTTGTTTAGTTAAAAGTTCAATTAGATTTATACTATGTTTATTTCACATTTTGATTCTAGAATCTGAAATAATTGCAATATTCAATAATGTCAAACTTTAATCATTAAAATAAGACTTTATGCAAGAAGAGAGGGGCAATATTTCTTTGTTTTCCAGTGATTGGTAACTTTAGGTAGATAGCAAGAATTTAAATTAATGAATAAAGAAAAAATAATTGCACAATACTATCAAATTCTTTTGTGTTATATATTGCTCTGTATATATATATATATTTTGCATTAAAGCACTCTACATTTTTCTGTCACTCTCTACAAAAACAGAAAGTGGGACAGAAACATAAGAGCAAAATTTTTTGTGAAGCCTTAGACACCTAATATAAGATTTAGTTTAGCAAGTGAACTATCTCCCAGAAATAAATACAAAATCTCATTTCCAAAGACTGTAAAAGGATTCTGTATGTTAACAATTCTGGTTTTTAAAAAATGTAATTTAAAACTACACTAAAGTAAAAAATTTGTTATTAAAATAACTATCATTATGGACATGGGTTACTATTTCTGACAATAGTGTCCTACAAACAAAAGATGAACAGTGCTTGTCAAGATAACATTGTGTACATTTTGTGTAATTTGATTTATCTATAAATAGCTTCTATTTTTAACACTGATTATAAAAAAAGACTTAAGTAATGCTAGGAATGGTGGCACACATCTGTAATCCCTGCTATTCTGCAGGGTGAGGCAGGAGGACTGCAAATTCAAGGCTAACCTGGGCAACTTAGTGAGACCCTGTTTCAAAATAAGAAATTATAAAGAACTAGGGATGCAGAATACTCCTGTGTTGAATCCTTAGAACTACAAAAACAAGCCAAACTCAAACAAACAGCCCCCTACCCCACCAAAACCCCTAGGCAACAGTTCCTTGGTTTGCTAAGCACTGCTCATCTATTATTTCCCTCTGGAAAGTCTATATTCACATTAAGACTTTTAAAAATTGTTAAGCTGTATTTCTGTCCTTTCACATTAATGATAGGATTTAAGAAACTGAATTTACTTTTTTTTTGTGTGTGTGTTAAGGATTGAATACATGATCCAACTGTAAACAGATTACCATAGGTCATTTAATAATATAGCTGCACTGTGTTGACCTCTTTTAAGTTCCTTTAGGGAAAAAAAAAAGAGGCTCTTGCATGTTTTTGTGTAGAATAACTCAAACAGAAACTGAACTATGAATTTTATTTTTAAGTAAAGCTTTTAATAAGGCTTCTTTTCCTTTCACATATCCCTTTTCCAGCACTCTGTATCATTTTCCTAAGGCAGCTACAATTGCCATTTGCCAAAATGTCCACGAATCTTTCCCCTCTCAAAAATCCTAACAAAAAAAAAAAAAATCTGAAACAAAACAAACAGTCTAAAGAAAACCAATCATCAAATTGCCCATCAAACAGAAGGAGGAAGAGACTGTGGGTGGTTAGTAGTAGCTTCCTTCTGTTACTGGTTCAAAGCATTTCCATTAACTTACTAATTCATTACAAAAGCAAGGCTAATTGGGAATTCATTTTTAAAAATACTAATTTTTGTAAAGATGAATAATATTAAAGTATACTGAAGATAAAAAAAGTTATTCCATTACCTAACCATTTCTCTGTGTCTTCTAGTTCTCATCTTTGTGGATGTATACTTTTTAAAAAATAGTAACCAACCAAATATGGATTTTTTCACTTTAGAAAGAACCTACTATAACAAAATATTAAAGTTCTTTATGAAAGGATTTCATCTGTATTATCAGTTGTAACCCATTAGGTATAGATCAACATATATGCCAATGGGAATGATGCCCATTTTAATTGCTTGATTGGCCAGTATTTCTAAATTAGTCCTAAATTTTTATATGGAATATACAGCCACCTCTCAAGTAGCCAATATGTTTAATTTATCATTTCTTTTAGAACATATTTTTTCTACCATAAATGTAATGTATCCTTTAAGAATACGTTTCTTAGCTGGGTATAGTGGTGCACACATGTTGTCTAGTACTCTGGTAGGCTGAGGCAAGAGGATCACAAGTTTGAGTTCAACCTGGGCAATTCAGTGACTTACTGAGACCTTGCCTCATAATTTAAAAAATAAGAAAGAGCTAGAGATATAGCTCAGTGTGAAGGTCTTGGATTCAATCCAGAGTACTACTAAAAGAATGTATATGTATGTATATACGTGTGTGTGCATATATTTCTTTTTATATACCTATTGTTCATTAGCACTTTGGATACAGACACAAATGGTTACAGTATGAGAAGACTGAGTTGAGCCATTCAAATAAAAATGTGTCTCTCAGCCAAGCGTGGTAGCACAAGACTATAACTCCACCTGAGGACACTGAGGCAAGAGGATCAAAAGTTCCAGGCCAGCCTGGGTTACACAGAGAGTTTCATGCTAGACTGTACTACAAGCAACACCCTCTCAAGAAAACAAAAACACAAAGAAATCAAAACACAAAGAAAACTCTCATCACCAAAAAACTGATAACTAATGCATTTAGAAATCTATGAAACAGGAAAATTGTAATTATTTATTTGTGTTAAATTGATGTCAGTATTTATAGTAATTCAATGACTTCATAATGTACTAACAAAACTATTAAAAAAGTCAGAATCATTGTTTCTGAATTTTCTTCTTCTGCAAAATAAAGTTAATTGTATTGCAATTTTATGGTTTCTCATGATTGTTTACAAGTATTTTTTATATAAACAGAAACTGGAATGGGGGGAATGAAAATAACTGATTCAAATAAATAATGGTTTTATTTATTTTCAGTACTGGGGCTCAAACTCAAGGACTCAAGCATGTTGGCTAGCACTTTACCTCTGTGCTACATTCCCAGTCTCTAAATAATGGTTTTGAACAAAAATTATGAACCGAGAGATACTATAGAAAACTCATTTTGAAATATTTAATTATTGAAAAAGACTTCAAAATTAGATTTCTCAGATTTAATGTTAAATAACAAGATAGTCTTAGTTGTGGGATCTATTACTGAGTAGCCCTGAAAAATAAAACTAAAATTTCCTTTTGTTTACAATGAAATCTATAAATATAGCAATGTTGACCTAATTAATCTTGCTGATATTGAGTCCTTATAAACTACTCAACTCATTTCATTTTAAAAATATTCTCTCGAAATGTGTAAAATTTCAATGACCCAGGAAAACAAGAATAAGACACTATACACCTATGCTGAGCACATGCCTGAAATCCTAGCACTGTGGGGAGCCTGAGCAACCTAGGGAGACTTTGTCTCAAAAAAAAAAAAAAAGAAAAAGAAAAAGTTTCAGGTACAACTGAAGCCTCCTTTATTCCTTTCCTAGACACTGTAACATCTGTCTCTCTACTCTAGAAGTGATTATTTTTTCTAAAGAAAATATGGATCCTTTCTGTTCATATTCATATACATTTACTATTTGTGTTTTCATAAACATTAATGTCATTACAACATGTTTTTAAATATTACATAAATTGTGCCCATTTTATCATTTTATAATTTACATTTTTCACTCAATGATGCTTTTGAAATCTAAGAATATTGATATATAATAATTAATTTATTTTTGAGCTTGGGAAACTGAGGCAGAAGGATCACCACAACTTTAAGGTTAGCCTGGACTACATAGTGAGTTCAAAGCCAGTCTTAACTAAATATCAAGACCTTGTCTCAAAACAATAACAACAAAAATGGTTTTTTAAGTTTTCTTAAACTGCTTCTAAAGATGTATTATTCTGCCCTTGGTAGATGTTTAGGTTGTTTCTAATCAGTGTAGCATGAACATCCTTGTATATGCCTCTTTAAAGATGTATTTCTTTTTATATTGCTTCAATGAAGACTTTAATTAGGTTTTCTTTCTTTCTTTCTTGGTTTTTCTACATTCAGAGTTCAGGCTGACCTGGACTCATTATGCAGTTCAGGATGGCCTTGAACTTGAAGCTATCTTCATGCCTCCCAGTGCTGGGATAACAGCCACGCAACAACACGCCCAGCTAGGTGGAATTTTTTTAACTAAACATACAAAATTAAAGATAAAAATAGTTGTCCTCTAGTGTAATGTTTCTGTCATACTATCTAATTTGGTTTAAATTTTTATTTCTTTTAGGTCTTTTACTTTGTTAAATGCTTGTGATTTGGGGGAAAAAAAAAAGAACAAGAAATCTGAAACCTAAGTTCCCTTTTCCCTTGGAAATAGTTCTATTTAGGAACCTATACGTCATATGTTTGCATATACAGAACTTCTTAGTTTTAGAATTCCAGTGGTTGTTATCACCTCAGGAAAATAAAAAAAGGAAGATATATCATTTATCAGCATTTAAGTACTCTTTTCTGTAGAACCAACATTAGGATTGAAAAGAATCTTGTCTAGTTTCTACCCATGCTCTGTCCACCAAAATTGTGAAGGTATACTGACTGACTAGTTTAGGAAGCCCAGGAAACCTAATTTTTCATTTCTTGTTTCCTGTAGAGAATGTTTCCTGTAGGGAATGAACATGGCAGTACTGTCTACCTTTGATTGCTTGTCTCTTGATATTCCTGATTTCACTTTATCATGTGGCTGGTCAAGAGTCAGATTATTTTCCCTGGTTTCACCATCGTCAAGCAGAGGAACACAGCCATAACTGCTATCTATAAGACAAAAACCTCTTGGACATTAGTAGAAAAATCTTATTTTTGGTACCACCTGAAAAAATAAAAATAATAAAAAACAAAAAACATATAATTTTAAACAGTTTTTAAACTATGGGCTTAAAAATATTTAGATAGCAACTACCTTGAAAAATGGTTCATTTATATTTTTTTCTTTCTATGAAATACACAAAACCCCATATTCCCCAAGGTCAGTTGTAAAATAGGCAAAATTCAGAAAATGAAAAATAGGCTGTTTGCATGTTACCTTTACCAACAATACACTTTTATACAAGTCATATTTTCTAGTATACATTATTTGAGATAATTATTTATATAAGTATTCCATGCTTATTGTAGGAAAATTAGAATATGTAGACATGACATAAAGAATAAAAGCTACTCATAATTTTTAACATTTTGGTTTATATTCCTATTAGTTTTTCTTTCCCTATACATAATAAGTTCAAACAAAATCATTTTTCTACATAAATAACATTTATTTTTATACTCTTTGCTATATATTGTGAACATATTTTTGTTGGTAAATTAACCTCTATTATCACTTTTCTTGGCTATGTAGTTGTTCATATGATTCATTGTAACTAAATGGTTGGACACCTCCTTTTTTTGATTGTTTACTGATTTATAGTAAAGGACATTACAAAAGGAGAAAGGCACAGGGCAAGGTACTTGGGAAGGGGCACAGAGCTTCCTCTTTTAGAGCCTTTCTGGATGCACTGCCCTCCAGAAACCTCTCCATGTTTAGTTATCTGGAAAATCAGATGTTTCTTTTAATTTTTTCATTACTAGAAATCATACTGTGATGCATATCTTGCATATGTATCTTTGGGTCCTGGAAAAATTTTCTTATACTCTAGTCTTAGGACTTCAATTTTGATTCAAATATTATAGAAATAGGCAAAGTATCTTCAAGGAAGTTTTATCAACCTAGAGTTGCCATACAGTATACACAAGAGTCCATTTTTTCATGTCTTGCAAGTGTTCATTTAAATAAACATAATGCATAGGTGTACTACAACTTATTATATCTGAACTACCGAGAACCGGCGAAAAAATAAAGTAGTAAATCTCAACTTCCACCTTTCTTTTCTCTAAGAGGTTCAAGAAAGACATAAAAAATTAACATGAACATACCTTGACTGGAATTCACAAGAAGTAACTGTGATTTTAGCTTGTCAATAATAGTTTGTTGAAGTGACAGCTGTTCCTGTTGCTCACGTATTCTCTGCTCATAGTTCTCAGTCTGCTGACATAAAATCCAGTTAGCCTGATATTTACTGACAGAGATGAACACACATTTACTGTCCATTAAGCAATGGATAGAGCTGCCCATATTGTCATTTTCTAGGTATTGGAAAATTTGTTTATTAGGTACAAACTGGCTCCATGTATCAATTTGTAATTGCTACAAACATCTGTGACTTAAAACACTTAAAGCACTGTAAGATTAAAAATTTCAGTTAAGGGTTTGACATAATGGCTCAGTCTTTCAGTTAGGATAAAAATTATAATGTAGAATTTAAGTCTTAAAAAAAGCATGAAACAAAAGATGTTATATTAAAAGTAATTCTTTAAAAATTACATCCTAACATAAAAAAGTAAAAATTCATGTCATTCAAAAAAGTCACATTTACTCATATAAAAGGTGAACTTTCATAATTAAGACATTTCAAAAATGAAAAACTGACAGAACTGATAAAATCTCCCAGTGCGTAATTTATGCATGTTGCCTGGGGAGCCCTATATATTTTGACAATCCCATAAAACTTTACTAAGCATATCAAGTACATGCTTACTGAAATACAAAATATAGGAAATAAATAATCCAAGTAAATTTTATTTTTATGGATAGAGGAATGAACTTTGTGTCTGTCTGGACCACATGTTCAATGACTATGAGTCTTGGAACTGATCCTTAAATTCTCTAGCCTAGTTGAAGACCAAGCTTCTTAGGATTTGATATCTTAAGTGTTATATCAATTCACATCTGAGCTGCTATAAACAGTGGGTAAGTTAACTGAAAGAAGGATCCAAACATCTATAGAAAATTCCTAATACTTTAAAATTACCAGGGCTACATAGAACCACAAGAATTAAAAGAATCAGTAAATTTGTTGCAATTTTACTACTGCTGTGCATTTAGAACATTCTCCAAAGAACTCAAAGTTCTTGACAAGTATCAATCAATAATTACCAATTTTCACCATATTCTGATAGGAATATATAGTACACTGTCCAGAGATTAAGTAACCAGCATAAAAAACTTATCAGGTTAGAGAGAGGCCCAGAATAAATGTCTAAGTTATTCAAGTCTCAACCCATTCTTCATATACTATGAGTTTTTCCACATTAACGACAAAAATAAATAACCATACACCTTCTTATGGAATCAACTTAGAAAGCTTCTGCCCATTAATTTTTATCTTCTAGTCTCTGGCTTAAAAACACAACATATCACAATGAGTGAAAATGCTGAATATGTATTTAAAATAGCAAGTAGAATTAATAGAGCAAAGGCTATTTCAAGCTGAAGTCTTGAACTATTTTTAATACTACCTGATAACATTATATAGCAATAATTCTCAAATTCTGCAATAATTTAACAAAATGATACTGTGAAAATACAGCAGAGGAAAGAGAACAGTTAAGAGTTCATTATTTTCCTACTATACTTTTTCATATACCATACTTATATTATAGCTGTTAAAGTATTCTAATCTGTCTATGTGTCTGATTACCTCTAGACTTATACTTTTCAGGGGAAGAGACTATTATTTCCTGATATTTCCAAAGTATCGCAGAGTACCTGGGATATATTAAGATGATCAGTAATTAGTTGAATAAATTAATTGTTAATGATACATCAGGGAATTAAATATTTCTTTACAAGTGATGTGAAGGAGAGAGGGAGAAACGGATTTATTTTTATTTCTATAAGGAAAACAAGAAAAACAGAAGGGTCAGTAGTTAAGGAAAGATATTGAGTTGGAAAAAATGGATATAAAAGAGATGAAAAGGTTTTTTGGGAGTATGGGATAATTATATCATTAGAGAAAGAAGGTAGTAATTTGATAAGAAATAAAACATTCAGAAAAATGTATAAAGATTTTGATCATGGGCTATAAAAGTCCAAAAGAAGGCATTATATCAAATTGGAAAATAACCAGTAGAATTTAATTTATTTGCTAGGCTTAGAAATTAAATGAAACAAATTTTTTAATGATGATTTTGTTCACTAAACAAATCTAAATAAACATGATCAGAAAAATCCTTTAAAATGTCAGATAATTGTTGCTTGGTCATAGTATTTAAAAAAAAATACAATTACAAAGCAAATACATTCCAGTACTATCAAAGACCCCACAAAACAGAAAAATCACTAACAACCACATTGAAAATGTACAACAGCAATGTCTTGTCAACACTTCTGTACAGAGCACAGACATGACAGCTAAAACAGACAGAAGAGAAGATGCTTTTGACAGCCAGTGTGTGTGAATGATTCTTTGAGTCAGATGGCAGCAACAAGTTACCAACTAGGAGATCTGCATGACAACTAACCATCCATCTGTATCAAACACCATCTGGCCAAGACGACTCTGGCTTCTGTGTATTTGACACTCCTTCTAATTCCAAAGATTAGCAAAACAAGTGGTCTACTAGCATCTGAAGAGGTAAATAAGTACACAGGTATTTTATATTCCTTCTTGGGGGTCAAAAGCAAAGTTTAAAATAATGGTGATAAAATGAAAAACATATCAAATTTATTAAAAATGATTTTCCATACATACTCTAGAGTATTGTGAATAAAACTAAAAGTTTATCTTAAGAACTGTGACTTTACCAAGGCAAAATTTCAATCCTTTCTCTTCAAAACCAAGGCACTGTATTTCCTGTAATTTTGGACACAGTTATTTGGGATTTCACAGTTCTATAACTATTAAAATAGAGTTCTGTAAATTGATTTTTTTCCCTATTGTCGCTGACATTGAACAGTCTCATTTTTCCTATTTTTCAAATTGTTTATTTCTAACAGAGGGGAATAAAGCCAAGTGTCCTTAAGTCCTCTATAATACTCTAAACAAGCCAAACAATATTTTTCTTATCCTCAAGAAGCAATTTCAATATTGTGAAAAAAATACCATGGCTTTCCTCCAATGATTTCCTAAGAAATCTAATAAGTGGTGAATGAATTAAAAATAGTCGCAATCAAAAAACCTTTCAAAGTGCTCCAAGATTAATAAAGAGAATGAAAGCTTTATTGAAGAAACTGCTTGGCTATAAATGTTCTCAATAGGAAGTTCTACAGTTCATGAAGGTAAATATTAATCATCCCAATACATAGTACTTTAGATAAAAAGTAATAATTTAGAGATAATCTAATTAAAGTCCATTTTGAAACTGCTAAGCTAAGCAACCTCAAGGTTTTTTGTTTTATTTTTTTAAGTATGAGCTCATATACCCTGGCTTACACAGCTCTTTCTTTTATCTACTAAGTTATAAGCCTCATACACCCCTTGTACATTTCCAGATACCAAAATTTACCTAACCAATCTGCAATTTGATGGTACAGGTTACCAATCTGATCATCTACTACTCAGTGACAGTAATGCCACCAATTTTTAAGAATGCCAAGTGGAAAGTTATAACAAACTATTTTACTTTACATTTCTGTTTTCATCTTAATTTGTTTGCTTCTCTGAACCATTAGCTTTTTTCTCTTTAAAATGAAAATAATATTTACCTGAAGGACTAAAAGAGTTGGCTCATAAAATACATTCTTACATATTAAGCTTTTGGCAAATGTTAGTTCCACCAAAGAATCTACATAATATCTAGAGCTTGGGAGCAGGGGCACTCTAGAGTCCTCAACAGGGCAATGCTCAGCAGAGTCTTGAGGTTTAGACTACTTCAGAAAGCTCCTGCAATGATAATCTCTAGCACGGTTAAGGGGACAGGATAACCCTGACACCACAGTGGCAAAACCATCAGACCCTACTGATAAAGCAACATCACTGTATTTTGGACGAGATGGAGAGGAATTTGCTGTAGGAGTCTCATCAGTGTCTGATTTATTTGATCATGAGTTAAGACTTCTGGGATAGAAATATTTTGTAACAATGGTATGGTTTGGATGTGTTGCCTCCAAAATTCACATTAATTTAATCCCTGTAAGAAGGTATAATAGGGCTGGGGATTTAGCTCAGTGGCATAACCATCTGCCTGGTAAGCATGAGATTGTGAGTTTGATCCCCGGTACCAAAAAAAAAAAAAAATAATAATAATTTATAAAAAAGGAGGTATGATAAGGTGGGGCATTTTGGATGATAAAATTAGGTCATGAAGGCTCGTCCCTAGTGAATGACATTAAGGCGTCTATAGAAGAGGGTTTTGCACAGTCTGACACTTTTTGTACTTTTGTCACTTCTGCCCTGTGAGAACACAGTGCTCATCTCACATACATCATCTTGAAAAAGAAAACTGCACCTCATTAGACACTAAACCTGATGGTGTCTTAATCTTGGAATTCCTAGCCTTCAGAACAGTCAGAAACGTATTTCTACTATTTATAAATTATCTAGTCTAAGGTATTTTGTCATAGTGTCACAAATAAACAAATAATGTGTCAACAAAAGTTCCGATTATCATGGAATTGTCACTAGACTTATCACAGAACCACCCTATGCTTTCAACCAGGTTTTCTCAGGTTTTTTCTAGTTCACTGTAACCCAGAACTCACAGGCTACTTTTGAGAAATCAGTATGGTATCTCCACTGAATTAAAAACATTCTGTCAAGCAAGAATCAGTGAAAATAAAACCTTTGATTATTCAAAGTTTATTCAAAGAGACCATCATGGATTAAAATACTTAAAAGAAAAATTAATGACTTAAAATTTACAAAAAATTGCACGTTTGTTGCAAAAATGCAAAAAAAAAAAAAGCAGCAAAGCAACAATCCTACTAAAAAACCAAACTATGGTCATACAAATATGAACAGATTTATGTGAAATAAAAAGTGGCAGTCATTTCCCTTACTCGGTCTACTATTATTCTCTTTGGAGGTAACTACTATTATTGACATAGTTGGTATGTATCCTTCAGAACTTATGAATGTGCGTTTATGTGTATCCTACTTTATTAAAAACGAGAAGTGTTTTCAACTCAGCAACACATTATCGTCACATGATCATTTCACTGGATATTTACTAGGTACCCAAATTAGAAAAACTAATTTTCTTTAATTCATTTAACTTTTAAACCTGCCTTCCAAAAAGAGATTATTTCTCATATTTCATATATAAGAAAAAAGAGGCTTGGAGGTCTGGAAGCTGAGGGCAGGCAAGGAGAGATCCAGCATGCTTGTGCTTACTTGGGGAGAGCTCTAGACAATCACCCCCAGCGGCTAGGACCCCATCCAGCTTTCTGAACAAGTTTAGGAGGCCTTGCGGGAATAGGCTATGCCTAGCCACCTCTGAGGGTGTGGGAGGTATGGGGAGAGCTTTGGACCATTGCTCCCAGCAGTTAGGACCCTGCCTAGTGTCCTAGACCACCAGAGGATGCACTGGAGGTCCCTGTGGGCCTGACCAGGCCACAGCCCACAACCTCCAATCAATCCTGGGGAACTGTGAGGTCATGAGGTCATTTCCAGCACGTCCAGCATGAGGTCATTTCTGGGGAAGCTTTGGAACATTGCTCAAAACCTGGGAATATAGGAAAATGACAAAACAAAAGCAGCCCATCCCAAACAAGACTAGGAGCCATGTACATAGAAGAAACTATAAGCCATACACCTGAAATGCCTGAAATGATATCAACTGAAATGAAGAAACAACTCCAGGAAACTATAAAAGAACTCAAATCAGAAATAATCTCCCAGGTAAAAGAAGAAATGATAAATGTAATGAAAGAAATGCTAAACACATCTAAAGAAGACATAGTTAAAAAATTAGAGAAACAATACAAAAAGATGGAAACCCTGAATGAACAATATAAGAAACAAACAGAATGCATGAAGCAGATTCAAAGAGATATACCGGAAATCAAAAATTCCAATGCAAGTTGGTAAAACCACCTCAACAAAAGTGAAGACAGAATTTCAAATCTCGAAGACAAAATTGCAGCTAGTGAACAGGAAAGGAAAGGTCTTTTAAAAATAACAAGGAATCAGGAAATAACAATTCAACAACTGCCAGATGATGCAAAGAAAAACAACATAAGATTGATAGGGATAAATGAAAAAGAAAAGGGCAACACAAATGATATAAAGAGGCTATTTACTGAAGTAATAGCTAAAAATTTCCCAAACATGAGAATGGAAACTGACATACGGATCAGTGAAGCACACAGAAGTCCAAATAGCCACAACCAAAATAAAACTATACCCAGACATATAATAATCAACATCCCAGAAATCCAGCATCCCAGAATATTAAAAGCTGTTAGCGAGAAGAGACAGATCACCTATAAAGGAAAGCCTATCGGAATCACAGCAGACTTCTCAAACAATGAAGTCAAGAAGAGCATGGAGTAAAGTATTTCAGATCCTAAAGGAAAACGACTTCCAACCCAGACTGATGTACCCTGCAAAACTGTCCTTCAAAATGGACGGAGAAATAAGATACTTCCACGACAAAGAACAGCTGAAGAATTTCATGATTACCAAACCAACCCTGCAAAGAATACTGAAAGACATTCTAGATAGACATAGGAAAAAAACCACTAAGCAAGGCAGACAATTAAACAGAGTGGAAAATAAAGAAGCAACAGTAGAAAGATAACATGTCAAAAATAAACCAATATATATCAGTTATAACCATTAATGTAAATGCCCTCAATTCACCAATTAAAAGAAACAGACTAGCAGAATGGATCAAGAAACAATATCCAACCATAAGCTGTCTACAAGAAACCCATAATAACCCAAAGGGAAACTCATAGTCTGAAAGTCAAAGGATGGAAAACAGTACTTCATGCAACAGGAACCCCCCCAAAAAGCAGGGGTAACTATTCTTTTTGCAGACAATGTGAATTTCGAACCAAAAATGATCCAAAGAAATAAAGAAGGTCACTACATACTAGTTAGGGGAAAACTTCAAGAGGAAGAGATAACAATCTTAAATATGTATGTACCAAATTTGGGAGCACCCAGCTATACAAAACAAGTATTGACAGAAATGAAAAATCAAATAAGCAATAACACAATTATAACAGGAGACCGTAACATGCTGTTGACACAAAGGGACAGATTAACCAGACAGAATATCAGCAAAGAAATAACAGAACTGAATCACACCTGTGAACAAATGGATTTGATAGATGTATACAAGTGTTCCACCTAACAACATCAGAATATACATTTTTCTCAGCAGTACACTGAACATTCTCTAAAATAGACCATATAATAGCCCACAGAACATATTAAGTAAATGCAAAAGAACTGAAATTATGCCATACATGTTATTGGATCATAGTGCCATGAAACTAGAAATTAATGATAAAAGAAACTGCAAAAACCCCACAAGCATATGGAAATTGAATAATACACTCCTGAGCAATAAGTGGGTCACAGAGGAAATTAAAGGAGAAATTAAACAATATCTACAAGCAAACAAAAATGTAACTACAACTTACTGGAATTTGTGGGATGCAACGAAAGTAGTCCTCAGAGGACAATTTATTGCAGTGAATTCCCACATCAGGAAAACAGAACAAAGACAAATAAACAACCTGATGGTACACCTATAAATATCTAGAAAAAGAAGAGCAAGTCAAGCCCAAAGCCAAAAGAAGGGAGGAAATTATAAAGATTAGAGTGGAAATCAATGCAATAGACACTAAGAAAACAATATAAACAATATAAAACAATATAAAGAATCAATGAATCAAAGAGTTTGTTCTTTGAAAGAATAAATAAAAATGATAAGCCCCTAGCCAATCATATTTTAAAAAAGGAAAGAAAAAACTCGAATTCATGCAATAAGGAATGAAAAGGGTGAAATCACTACAGACTTTGTGGAAACAGAGAAGACCATCAATACCTATTTCAAAAACCTCTACTCTCATAGGTTCATTAACACAGAAGAAATGGACAGATTCCTAAAAATATATGAAATACCAAAGCTGGGTCAAGAAGATGTAAAACTGATGAATAACCCAATTTCAATTAACAAAATTGAAAATGTAATTAAATCCTTACCAACAAAGAAAAGCCCAGGCCCAGACAGATTCACCGTGGAATTCTACAAGAAATTCAAAGAAGACTTAATGCCAACACTCCTCAAACTCTTCAATGAAATTGAAAGGGAAGCAATTCTGCCTCATTCCTGGAAGCAAATATTACTCTAGTACTAAAACCTGAGAAAGACCCAACTAAAAAAGAGAACTACAAGCCAATCTCTGTAACAAACACAGATGCAAAAAAGTCTCAATAAAATACCGGCAAACAGAATGTAGCAAATCATCAAGAAGATTATACACCACAACCAAGTGGGATCCCTCCCAGGAATGCAGGGGTGGTTCAACATATATAAATCAATAAATGTAATCCACCAAATTAATAGAGCCATAAATAAGAATCACATGATCATTTCTATAGATGCAGAAAAAGCTTTTGATAAGGTCCAACACTTATTGATGATAAAAACCTTATAGAGAATTGGAATAGATGGTCTTTACCTCAATATGATAAAGGCCATCTATGACAAACCAACAGTCAGCATCATATTAAATGGCCAAAAACTAAAAGACTTTACCCTAAAATCAGGCACAAGACAAGGATGTCCATTATCACCACTCCTATTCAACATAGTGCTGGAAATACTAGCCAGAGCAATTAGATAAGAGAGAGAAATAAAAAAATGGAAAGATGGTTAAAAAGCAAAAGAAATCTTTGTTAATTATATCTGCTTTCATCCACAGAACAGTGGCAGAAATCAATAACAAAATTTATTAAGTAACTCCATATCGTGGGATTTTGTGATATGTGTAACTCTCCAGGCAACATCTGCCTAGTCAGTCAAAGATACGGCAAAGATTATTAATTATATCCAATATCCATTCTCATGTTTTCTTTTAGCAATATGGTATCACTCAGCTAGAGGACAGATTTACTAGCTTTCCTCACTTCTAAATGTGACTAAGAACTGCCTAACAGGATGTGAAGAGAAGTAATCTGCACAAATACTGTACAACATCATTAAAAGAAAGCATTCTCCTCTTCATTTCTTCCATTCTTCTCACTGGCAGAGTAATAGTAACAAGCAAAGCAGCCACTGTGATTTCAGATTTATGGAACGAGTTGCCTTATTAGCCCTGGTCTACTTGCTTCTAGACTTACAGTACAGAGAAGTTGCCTTTTATATTAATTAACACTGCATTTATTTCTTCGTCTTTCTGTAATTGCAATCCTTAGCAGTTTATTCTATATAGCAATTAACTCAGGGACCAAGCCAACTCTATCATCCTGTATCATAATCTTATTCTGTAAACTTATTAAAATTTGTGTGTCAGAAGACTGATGTGATTATAACATTCCTCTATTTTGAAACAGATAGAAGATCTCTTAGTGTGGGTACATATAAATGCTTACATATGGCAAGAAAAGGAATATGCAATTCAACAAACATGGTCACATGTGTCTACACACAGGTTTAGCTAGGTGGAAGGCTGAGGAAGAAGTGCTCTAGCCCAGGATTTTAAGACCAGCCTGGGCAACACAGGGTAACTATGTCTTAAAACAAAAAAGACAATAGATTAAGTAGTACTACATTATTATATAAACTTTTTTTTTTTTTTGTGGAGGATTGTGGGAGACCAAACTCTGGGCTTCATGCATGCTAGTCACATTCTCAACCAAAGAGCTATACCCCCAGTTCTTCATTCCACTTCTGAAAAATAATGACTCACATTCTCTGAAAGGATTTATCTCCAACTGCTAAAAATGTTTAACATTAGTCATGATGGGACTGTAATTTGTACGTGTTGCTGCCAGGTGGCTCGAACCACCAGTGGTACACACATGACTGTCTCATCAGGTGGCTTTTTATTAATTTTATTAGTAAAAAGACTGATAAAAGTGGTTAGATTCTTTTGTACCATCAGTGGTTCAAGCTGGTGGGAATATGTTAACATTGAGGAGTGTGGAGACTATCCCTTTATATTCTGAGCATCTTGATTTACTTTGAATAAGCACAAAAGCTTTTGAAATTAAATATTTAAAGAATAATATATTCACTTTATCTATATCTTTATTAACTTAGAATACGTGGATGCCTTTGCCTGACAGAAATCACATAAATGGATATAGCCTATTAACTTCTCCAAGAATTGCTACCAAGTCTGAAAGTGCAGTGAACCAGGAGAAAGACTAATAAAAAAAAATAAAATAAAATAAAAAAAACCCAAAACAGATCTGGAGTAGACAGCTAGTGGTAAAATGCTGGTCAGTTTGTACATACTGGCGAATATTACATCAACAGAAACACAACATGACTAGTAAGAGAAGATGGGCTAAATCAACTCTTTTAAAGTATTTTTAAAAATTATGGCAAAATATACATAAAATACAATTAGCACCTTAACCAATGTTAAGCATACAGTTCCATGGCAACAAGTAAAGATTTGCACTGTTGTGGTACTATTGCCTCCACCTATCTCCCAAACTTTTCCATATTCTCTAACTGAAATTCTGTTCCCATTGGACACTGACTCCTCACTTACTCTCTCCCCTTCAAACTCCAGCAAGTGTCCTTTAACTGTCTTTATGGATCCAACTATTCTTGGTACCTGACAGTGGAACCATACATCATTTTAGACTGGCTTATATCCATTAGCATACTACCTTCAACATTTTCAGTTGTAGCATGTGTAAGAATTTCCTTCTTTTCTAAATCAGAACAAGTAAGTCTGCCACCTATTCAATTATGGTTATAAGATTTTATTCTATTTGATGCTATTATTGCAATTTTCTTTTCCTTACACTTATCATGTTGCTTACACTGATAGAATTTTTGTATCCTCTAACTGAATTTATTCTAACAGTTATGTGAGAGTATATGTATTCTAGTATTTTCTACAGGTAAGATCATGTCAACAAAACAAGTAATTTTACTTCTTGATATACAATTTCAATGTCTTTTATTTCTTTTTCTTGCTTTTCTGTGCTGGCCAGGACTTCCTTACTATGTTGAATAGAAGCAGTGAAAATACATATCCTTGCCTTATTTTTGGTCTTAGACAAAAAGCTTTTAGTCTTTCATCCAGGCATGTGATGTCAGGGTTTTCCATTTATGGCTGTTAATATGTTGAAGTAGTTTCCTTCTATTCCCAGTTGGTTTAACATGTGCGTGCGTGCGTGTGGGTGTTTTAATTATAAAAGAGCATTGTCTTGGTTACTTTCCTGTTTGCTGAGACAAAATGCCCAATGCCCAAAATTAAAGGAGCAAAGGTTTATTTAGCCCACAGTTTGTAGAGGTTTCAGTCCAAAATTGGCTGGCTCTGAGGCAGGGTGGCACAGCAGACAGGCACTGAAGAGGACAAACACTTCATGGCAGGCTGAAGATAGCAAAGCAAGCAAGGGAACAAATGAGGACTACAGAAGCTTCTTTCTGCTCTTTTTTATATTCTATCTAGGCTAATAGATTAGAATGGTGCCAAACCCATTAGTGACCTGATTTAGTAATCACATACCCTTAATCCCAGCATCACATATTCTAGATTCAGCCACCTCTGAAAAAGCCCCACCTATGACCACATGATGCTTTGGGGCTACATCTAGACACAAACCATAACAAGTGTAGAATTTTATCAAATGCTTTTTCTATATTGAGATAATTATGTCTTTTTTTCACCATTAATCTTTGTAGTATAGTATAATGCTCTGACTAATTTGGTATATTCAAATATCTTAGCACTGCAGTAATAAATCTTACTTAGTCATAGCATTTAATCTTTTTAATATGCTATGAATTTAGTTTGGTATTTTGCTTAGAATTTTTGCATTAATATTATTTAGTCCATTTTGGGCTGTTATAACAGAAGACTGAAGACTGGGAAATTTACAAAGAACAGAATTTATTTCCTCACAGTCTGGAGGCTGAGAAAGCCAAGATTAAGATGCTGACATCTGGTGCGTTATCAGATGGCAGAAAAGCAAAGAGAAAGTATAAAAGCAGGTCACACCCTTCCATAAAATGATTAATTACTTGTTTAATCTCTTAAAAGTTCAATCCCCCAAAACCAAAACAACCACCTTTTAAAGATCTCATGTCTTAATACTGTTATAATGGCCCTTAGGTTTCATCATCAGTTTTGGAGAAGGCACATAATAAACAACAGCAAATATTCTTTGGCTTTGTTAGTGATTTGCATATCTGTCCCTAATTTGGGAAGTTTTCAGTCATTATTTCTTCAAATAATCTCTGAATCTCTCTCTCCTTTCTCCTGAGACTTCTAAAATATGTATACTGACACTAATGAAACTCCACAAGTTCTGTAGGCTCTGTTCACTTTTTTCCACGAGTTCTGTAGATTCCATTCACTTTTCTTCAATTTTTTTTCTTCTCAGACTCCATAATTTCAAATGACTTGCCTTCAAGTTTACCAATTCTTTTGCCTGTTGAGTCTATCGCTGAATGCCTCTAGTAATATTTCTAATTCAATTATTGTATTTTTCAGTATCAGCATTTCCTTTAAAATGATTTTTATCTCATTGGTATTTTCATTCTATTTTTATTACTGGTTTTCTTTAATTATTCAGTTATGTATTCCTTTAGATTTTTGAGCACACAATGCAGTTGTTTTAAGGTCTTTGATAAATGTGATATATGGTGTTCTTCATATATATGTTCTTCTATATATGTTGCACTATTTCTGGAACTTTATTATGGTACTTTTAATGATTCACATTTCCTTGTTTCTTTGTATTTCTTCTGATCTACTAAAAATTGGGCATTCATAAAAATAGCCAACTCTTCTAACTTCTATGGAAGACCTTCACTAACTAGTAGGCCCCTGATCCTTGAGTTCATCTAAGGATGAAGGCTTAATGACTTCTCAGATATTTTCTGGCATGGTGCTATCAGGCCAAGTATATTTTTTTTTTTTAAACTTCTGATTTTCCCTGACTTCTTGTTATTGTACAGATTTCCTACAGAATCTTATCCCTGCTTTGTCTTGGGGCCTTAGATATTCTAGTATACTTCTTTATTCATATCTAATCTCTTATCCCCAAATGTCTGCAGGCTTGTATTTCCTCTGCAGTTTGCATGAACACTACTTTCTAACCTGAAACCCAAACTATACTACCACTCCTAACTCTACTTTCACAGTCAGGCAAAACAGAAAACACTTCTCTGGGTAGCCCATAGATAGATCTGGATGCTTCAAACAAGTTCTGCTAGGCTTCTTTCCTTAGGGAGCAAATGGATTGGCTCATTTCTTCCCAACTACACATACCATTCTGGGAAGGTGACAGAGGACCTCGTGGGACAAGGACAAGAAGAAATTCTACAACATTTCCTACATTTTGAATGTTTTTTTCTTGATTGAGTATTCACTTGGTTGTTGCAAATCTCAGATTTTAGAGATTCTATAACATTTTAAAAATCCATTCTTTATTTATTTGATGCTTTTATGGGGGAACTTCCTAGTCTGCTATCTAGATAATGTCACTTAACAGACCAATTCTTTAAGTAAGACTTTAGGAAGGGAAGCTAGGTCCATTTACAGAATAATCCTTGGGGCCTCTTCTGCTACCAGAAGGGCAACTTCTCTAAGGTTCTCCACTGGATTGTATTATTTTGCTCTGTTCTCATTATGTGTACCACCTTCTACCACTCCAAATATCAACTCTATGCAGACAACCCCCAAACTTGTATTTCCAACTGGTACTTCAAAGATCATAATTTCCAACTGGTACTTCAAAGATCATAATTTTTCTCTGGCTGACAAGGTATCACTAAAGTTCAATATATCCAAATCAGTTAAAAATAGTAATTTCTAATACCAAAATCAACACTCTCTACTTTTCATGATATACTTTCCATATTATAGCTGACAAGACTGAAAATGTTGGAATAGCAGAGAGACAACTTATAACTTTAGATCTGACTTCAGAACTTTTGCTTTCTTCACATTATAGAAGTTAGAAAAATTGTGAATGTTATTACTATTGTTTTTAAATGAGAAAAGCCTGTTTTGGTTTATGACAAAGTTTAATATTATTTTCTGAAGTAAATAGTTTAGGACAAATTAGTGACTTACACTTAGTACAGCTGTTTCTGTAATATAAACCAAATGTCCAAATGGTAAAATCCAAAGAAATGCTAAAAAACAAACAAACAAACAAAAAACCCCAGCATAAATATCATTCTCAAAAATGTTACAGAAAAAAGTTAATTTATAAAAGAAAACAAATAAGATCGAAGTATCAAACAATTTCAGAATAACTTCTTAATTAGACTACAAATCATGCAGTGGTTAATATATTTTTAGCAAGCTGGATATCTCATTTCAAAGTAGAGGTAACTATATTGTGCCTTAGAGATACAGAATATAGATGCCTTTGTAATCTTCCTACATGACCCTATCTAATGTCCCATCAAAGCACAGGAGTTGGTCAACAGAGCAGGATATGAGAAAACCAAAAGATAAATACTGTCTTTGCTCATCATTGCTACTCTGGCCTTATCTCTTCAAAGTTATATGGAAAAAGTCATTCACAAACCATTTAATTACACTATTATCTCTCCTGAAAATAGTTATCTTCCAACATACTATTCATTCTTTTACTTTCAATAATTTTTGAAAAACAAATGACTAATCAGAAAATGGTCAAACAGACTGAAGAGATACTTCTTAAAAGAAACATAAATGGGCCGGGTGTAGTGGCAGGCACCTGTAATTCCCGTAGTTGGGAGGCACAGGTAAAAACAGCATTGCTGCAAGTTTGAGGCCAGCCTGGGCTACACAGTCAGTTCAAAACTAGCCTGAACTAAATATCGAGACCTTGTCTCAAAGAAAAAAAAAGTACAAATGGCCTGTAAAAACATGAAAATATACTCAGTATCTTTAGCCATTAGGGATATACAAATCAAAACAACTTTGAGATTCCACTTTACCCCAATCAGATTGGCTATCATGAGGACACAAAAACAAATGCTATTGTGGATATGGGGAAAAAAGGAACTCATTTACAGTGTTTGATGGATATATGAAGTAGTACAACCGCTACAGAAATCAGTATGGAAAGTCCTTAAAAACTAAAAAAAAGAGAGGCTGGGGATTTAGCTCAGCAGCATAAGCAACTGCCTAGTAAGGGCGAGGTCATAAGTTTGATCTCCGGTACAAAAATAAATAAACAAGCAAACAAACAAACAAATAAATGTTTAAAAAAAGAAACTAAAAAAAGAAATTTTATTTGACCTAGCTATACTACTCTTGGGTATTTTCCTGAAAGAATTAAAAGACATCGTTAAAGACAAATAGTGACCCATACATAGCAAAATTTATAATGGCCCAATTATAAATGCTTAGCTGTGAAAAGTTTACATATACAACAAAATCTAAGTGGATACAGAAAATGTGGTATATAAACACAATGGAGTATTACTTAGTCATAAAGAAGGAAATCATGTCATTTTAAAAAAGGAAAATGTATGCAACTTCAGACTATAATGTTAACTGAAATAAGTCAGACATAAAAAGATAAGTATCACATTATCTTTTTTCCCACATCTTATATGAGGAACCTAAAATATAAATAAGTAAAACAAAGAAGAGATGGTGGAAAAGAAGAAAGTAGACTTTTGGGAGATGCTGATTTGGACTGCAGGAGGGGGAGGTAATGAAGGAGACAGAGGTTTTCAAAAATGATCAAGATATGTTACATATATGTACCAATTTCTACAAATGAATGCTATTATTATGTATTACAAATATACACTGATTTAAAAAAAAAAGAATTCTGGTTCTTCCTTCCACACACAGCCTCTCTAAATGTCACTATTCCTAGCATCACTCTAGAAGTGCACTAGTCACAAACTAGACCTGACTTCCTCAACCCCACTCCAGGGACCTACTAAATGTACACTAGAGGATGGCCTTCAACCCACTATGCAGTCCAAATTGGCCTTGAACTCAGTGTGATCCTCCTGGCTCAGATTCCCAAGTGTGGTGATCACAGGCATGTGCCACCCTGCCTGGTTCCATTTTTTTTTTTTAACTCATGACTCCTTAATCTCCTAATCTTGGAATTGGATTTATCCAAGTCTACACCAAGATAGTCACTAAAAATAATGACCAATAAATACATGAAGTGATATCACCAAAAACTGACAACACAAAAAAACATGATTTAAGCTAAATGCAACATTTTTCTTTTCCCATTTTGTATCTGAAGATATTTCAATTATTTAACAACTGCCCTCAGAATATTCTACAAATCACTTCCTTCATTAGGTAATTTTACCTTACACTTTATGGAAAAAATGGATTCTTACATGACAAACCCTCTAAATCTCTGCCACCAACTCCTGTGATCTACAAGCTTATCTTCATGTGTTTTTGTTTGTTTGTTTTGGGTTTTTTTTTTTTCTCGTTCCCTCCAGTGAAAAAGGTACTTGTTTCCTTGTTGGAAGTCAATTTGTAACCTACGTTCTGAATTTCTAGAGGTCAATTAACTGACCTGCTGTCCCTAATTTTACTGGCTTTCTTTATCCTTCAAATATCTGGGTTCTTCTATGCTAAGTATCAGAAACAAAACAGTGGAGAGAACGTCTCAGAATCCATAGGTTCTTGCTTTCTTATTCAGGAGACAAAATGTCAAAGTAATACATATTGAGAGGGAAAATACACAGATATTTGAAGGACAGAGAAAGCCAGTAAAATTGGGGACAGCCGGTCAGTTAATTGGCCTCTAGAAATTTCAGGGTTTTTTTTTTGTTTTTTTGTCTCCTTAATAATTCCCTTTTGGATGCTGATTCTTTATTATATTATTGTTTTCTATGTTCTTTCTCCTGTGCCTCTTGACTGCTTTATCTCTTGGCCCCCAGTATCTAGGGGCCAAGTGGTCGGCCTCCTTCCTTTCCTTTCAAGCACACCACCCCATCTATCCTTCAAATATTCCTTTAACTTACATAGTCTAACTAGGAAATGTTATGAAAAAAATCCCTAATTCATGCCTAATGCTTAATATAGGTCTTCATTTGATTGTGTGAAATGGTCACCATTTTTCTTTAAAATTGACATATTATATATATATATAAAACATAGTATAGATACACAGTTATAGTAGATACACAGTTACATATGAATATTATACATATACTGATACATATATAAGAATATACAAAGTGCAAATGGATAACTACCATGTATTTTTATATTCCTTGCTTTTAGAACATTGCTTAGCATGAAATATATTCTTAATGTTTCTTGAATTGAATTCTACATTGTTCTGTATCTAACCTATCTTTATATAATTTTTCTAAAGCATATATTAATCTTTTAATAACTATGGTACAAACTACTTAGCCACACACCTTACAATTGGGCCATCGTCAATCTTTGAAGCTTCTTTTCCTACAACATTCTGTGATTCTTTTTGGAGCCACAGGATCACTTCATGTTATACCCAATGTATCATACATTCTTCTGGTTCTTAGTTTTTAATATATATTGTTCACTTTACTTGTAGCACTCTTCTCTAGTTTGCTGAGTTCTGCTAATCTTAGCAAAAATGCCGATTCTTATTGAGCTCATGACCCGACCCATTAATCTTTATTGTAATACATGTTACACTATCACACTATCCACTGATCTTTTTATCTTTCATTATATAATAAAATGATCTATCTTATTAGTTATTGAAACTTTCAAAAGTTTGTTAAGGGTATAAATGATGTTTTATTCTTAGTGTTTTAAAAACTTCATCAAGGGCCCAGTACATATTAGGAACTTGATAAGTGTTTTTTTTTTTTAAGATAAATCTATCAATATATTATAACTCTGAAAACTAAATACAGAAAATCTTCACTTTTCTTTAATGTTGTAACTGCTGTGCCAACCTACTTAGACTGTATAATGAGATTTAGGATGAATCTGTTTTCTTTCTAAGTTTGAAATTTTGGTTGACACAGTATACCTATGCAACCAACCAACTTTTGAGTTATTAAAAAAAAAAAAAAAAACTAAACAAAACCCTTAACTTTTTTTTTTTTTTTTGAGACAGGGTCTCACTACACAGTTCAGGGAGGCCTTGAGCTCACTGCCCAGAAGGATCCTCCTGCCTCCTAGGATTCCAGCCCCCATGCCCTGCTAAACCCTGAACTTTCATGCTCAAATGGAGTTCCTTATGTTTTCCCCATGTGACATAATGTATGAAGCTGAACTGAAAGTCCAGCATAGGAAGACTAAAAATAGTTTCCTCAAGACTCTACTGATATCTTTTCCCATAAATGATCTGATTATATACGTTTACCATGGCACTATAATAAATCTTAGCAATAAGTGTGTTTGTATGCTGAGTCCTGCCAGTTTGTAAAGAAACCCAGAGTGTGTCGGTGGAAATGGGGACCCCTCAAACACTATCAAGTAATGATAATAAACAAAGAAACAACCCTCTCATTTCACAGATGAGTATGTTAAAAAAAAGTTTAATCTTTAATAATATGGGCACATGGGACAAATTATTTGAGAAGACAGAATTTTAAGTGGAATAAAGAAGTTCATTGCACTATCCCTAGGTCTCTCATTTTGTTACAGATCAATAAAGGTCTCATCATAGAGTAGTAAAAGACATGTGCTTAGGAACTACTAGATTCAAAAATTGTCATCTCCCAACTTACTTTCCTTTGGTGGGCACCGAAAACACTAAACAGAAATGTTATATACACAGCAATAACTTTTAAAAGCTGAAACTTTTAATAAGTCATACAGAATTCACTACAATATTTTAAATCATAAATAATGGAAAAGTATCATAAATTAATAACAAATGAAATACTAAGGTATTTTAAGATCTGCAGTCTTCATGCCACCAAATAATAAAAAAGGAACCAAAAAGTAAATTAGCTCAGTGATATTTCTTTTAGTCTGTCATAAAATCAATTGTTTTTCCATTTATTTCCTCCTTATACACAAAGTAAACACTGATATTTAAAAGCTACACAGAAAACATCATTCATATCTTTCTTAAACACAATCAACTTAAAGTGAGTCTATCAAGTCAATGATTCCCACACATCACAGTATTTCTTTAAAAGGCCAAATAAAAATCTCAAATTTCCATCCATTAATACATTTGTGTGTTTTGGTAACTGTAATTCCCCAGTTTTTAACACTATAACACTGATACAGGTAACTGAGTTAGTTAGAAATATTATAAGCAGTCAGACAGGACTAGGCCCTCAAAGGAGCCAGTGCAGAGACCAGATGCCTTGTAAATGTGGGGGAGACAGACACTCTCGCTGTGGGCCAGACCACAAGACAAAAGATCAAAAAATGCACCCACATACTTCCTAAGGATAAATTTCAGGAACTGATATTCTAAATAGGTCTCTGTCACCCTCAGGAAGCCAGGAATCACTAACTCAACCCTCACCAGAAAGAGTCACTGCTCTTTCTGCATGCCTGCTTGCTAGGTGACTCGCTTCCCCAGCTGTCCCCAATTTAATCAATTGTACCTGAGCAATTAGTCTTATTGGTTGGCCACAGTTCTGTCTCACCAAATGCCTACCTTGTGAGTTCCCACATTTCCACACCTTAGACCTGCCTCATTTTGTGGTTTTACTCTATAGAAGTTCTTAGAAAAGACAATGTCTTTTGCAACCCACTTGGGACTCCTTGGTCTCTCAGACAGAAGCCTTCTTTCTCTGCTGTTAATCTTTGCTGTTCCTAAAATTCATTCTTCAATTTTAGAGAACACAAACTCATACCAGACATCTAGCTGGTTGGGAGTTTCTTTTATTATCAACATGATTCAGTTGCAAAAGGCTCTCTCAGATTCTACTTACTAGGATAAAGAACAATTTTCCAAAGAATCACATACCTTTTGCTGTAATTCTTTTACTGCAGTATCTCTATCCATGCATGCCTGTCGGAAGGCTTCATATGCTTTATTGAGTTGTTCACCAATGTTTTTATCCATTCCTCTTTGTCCTGTAGCATCACTATAAAGGATGAAGTAAGTGACAGGTCTGCAAGACAATCATAACAATTTAATAATTACTAAATTACATAAAGCTCATTTAAAATGCACTTAAAGATAGTCCTATAAGGTTTTACATTAATATTACCACATCAAGTTCTATAAAAGTTTACAAAGGCATAACATATCATCTAAAATCCTGATCAAAAATATTATGGTATCTACCTTTATTCTTAACTAATGTTCCAGTTTAGAAAAGAGGGCTCCAGCTCATAAAATGCTACTTTGAGAATGGTAATTTATCTATGTAGCCTAAAAATTGAGAAATACAAAAGGGCATTCTATTATAAATACTTTATTATACAAACATATAACACAATTAGCAATGTGGGAAGGGATTTCTTTTTACTAAATGGACAGTTATTCCCATTTATAAGGTGAATTGTTGCTATACTGAAATTAGGGCAAAATTAAACAGATAATAAATGTTTGGGATGGAGTTCACACTGTTGTTATCGCCGAGCAATTAAAATGTGTGAAAATGCTCTTATTTTAGCGCAAAATCTAGGGAGAACTGATGTTAGACTGTACATTACAAAAGAAAAACCACATCCTTTCAGTCCTACTCCTCCCCACTATATATTAGTTTTCTAACTTCCCTGCTGTTTCTCAAATATATGTGATTTGCTCAGAAGAGTTAATTTGTTTTAATCATCTCAGTTTGTATAACATATCCACCAACCACATTCCTTGGCTCTAAGCAGAGTTACCTGATCGTTCTGATTTTTCTTCAGCACAAAAAAATCACAATACAGACTTTTCTCTTAAATCTCTAGAAGTTACAGAATTGACAAAGTTCTTTATTGGTTATGGAGGTACCAAATTATTTCCCCTTTTGGGAAATCTTTCATAATATCAGTCTTTAACATATTATAACACCTTTCATTTTAATTGTGGGTACACAATGTTTCTTTCGAAAACACTTTCATGTTTTGACATGTTGTAGTCCGTAATTGCAAGGAAAACGATTACATACAGGACACATAATTTATAGTATTATTTTATAATAATCACCTAGAGTCAAATACAAAAGTCTACACTCAGACCCAAAGAATCCAGCTAAGACCTGGGTCTCCTGACAACACCCTGCATGAATCCAACTGAAGACCTACAGCCCAGGACAATGACTCATGCAGTCTATTTCACGTATCTCCACTGGGAGGGCCCAAAGATAATGGTAGAAGCTAGAAAGTCTATGCCAGTGGGGTGAAAGATCTGTGCCAGCAGGCTGAGGGTTCTACACTGGAGTCAAGAAGCAATGCTCAAAATAAGGACCAGGGCTCTCCTGAAAAATACCACAGCTATCCTCGCGACAGTGAGGTCCTGAGCTCCTCTGATGATGATAACAGCTGAGTTCATTTTAGGAAGCCAGCCTGACAAGCTTCTCCTGGAGACTGAACTGCACATCATCTTCCTCCAGCGTCAAGGAGTGGTAAAGAACAGAACTCCACAGCCATTCTCAGCAACAACAATGTCCTGAGTCCCTTTGATAATGAGAACAGCCTAGTTCATACCAGTAAAGAAGACTGACAAGTTCTTTCAGGAGAACCAACAGCAACAGGAGAACCAAAAATACCACAGACAACCAACAACACACTTCTTCCTCTCCAGTTCTCTTTTTTATGTTGGCAACAATCTTCAGGTGAGCCATCCACAACCAGCACCATAATTATTTAGTCCAGCTGGTTGTTACAAGTCGACCACTGGTTGTCAATCCACCACAACACACCATTCATATAAAATAAAATTCATTTTAAATGTACACTTTAGTACTTTTTAATATATTCATTGTTCTGCAACAATCATTGTTTCAGACTCCTTACTACATCACAAAGAAACTGAACCCATTAAAAGTACCAATTCCCCTTTTCTTATCCCATCTTTTAGCAGCCAGTAGTAATCTGTTTCTTTCTCTGTGGACTTGTTTCTTTTTGACATATCTTATACATGGATTCAAATTAATATTTGGCCTATGTGGCTTCTTTCACACAAAATAATATTTTTCGGGTTTACCCAAATTGTAGCTGTAACAGTAATTCATTCCTTTTTTTACCTGAATAATATTCCATTGTATTGATATACAACATTTTGTTTACCTATTTCCCAGTTGATGGACATGTAGGTTGCTTTTACTTTTTGGCTATTATGAATAAAGCTACAATGAACATTTGTTTACATGATTTTTATGTGAACACGTGTTCAGTTCTAAGAGTATAACTGGATCACACGGTTATTTTATATTTAATTTTTTGAGGAACTGCTGGTCTGTTTCCATAGTAGCTGTTCCATTTCACATTTCCACTAGCAAGGAACAATGGTTTCAATTTGCCATACCCTCGCCAATACTTCTTATAGTCCACTTTTAAAATCATGGCTGTCTAGTGGGTGTGAAGTGGTACCAAGCTGTAATTTTAATTTGTATTTCCCTAATGACTCATGTTAAGCATCTTGTCATGCATTCATTGGCCATCTATATAACTTTGGGAAAATATCTATTCAAATCCTTAGCCCATTTTTAAATTGGGGTTTCCTTTTACTGTTAAGTTGTAAGAATTCTTTATACATGCTAGAAACTAAGTCCTTATCAAATATATGATTTAAAATTTTTTCTCCCATTCTGTAGATTTTTTATTTCTCTCTCTTTTAAAAATATCTAATTATTTTTATCAGGATTTCTTTTCTCTTGACTCAGGATAATTTTAGTGCTGTTTTCTTCTGAAGGAATGTCCTCCTATAAGCCTAGCTCATCTGTAGGTTAGGAGTAGGTAATGAACTAGCTAACAAAAAAACTATTGTTTGGATATGGCTAAAGACTATGCTGATTTTATAATATCCTGATCATTTAACATACATGAGATAGGGACTAGAACTCTGCACCAGGGATTGCTTCTTATGCTTCATCTTCTCTTCATTTCTTAAGAGTCTTTCAGAGTGCCATGATTGTTACAGCTGATAAAAAGTTTATTACTTTCTTGATAGTGTCTTTTGACCTAAAGCATATTTCATTTTGATGAAGTCACTTTACTTATATTTTTCCTTTCTTTCTTGAACTTACTTTTGGTGCTGTAGCTAAGCAATTGCCTCACTCAAGGTCATAAAGATTTTCATCTATTTTTAGGAGTTTTATAATTTTACTGTTTACATTTGATCTTTGATCCACATTGAGTTAATTTTGTATATATGAGGTAGGTTCAGGTTCATTTCTTTGTGTGAGTGCCATTTGTCGAAAGAGCTATTCTTTTCTCATTGAATGGCTTTGGCACTCTTGCTGAAAAACAAGTAACCGTAAATCTCAACTTTTTTTCTTTTTTTTGGATGCTGGGATTGAATCCATGGCCTTGTACATGCTAAGTGCATGCTCTATCACTGAGCTGCCCCTGCCAAACTCTCACAATGATCTTTTAAATACATAGGTACAAGAAATGCTTCAATCCTAAAGCCAAAGTCTTTCATTTGAATCCATTTTTAAGTCATTTACCAGGCTTAATTAAAAAAAAAAAGTCAGTTCACAGTATATTTAATTTCTGAAGAACTAAAGGAATCGTAATTCTTTTAGCCATTCCAGTTTGGAGGTCAGTTCCCCTGCTGTGGCCTGACAGATCAAAAAGATAGAATTATGTGAGGATAATTAACGTGGCTGGAACTTGTTTAGCTACAGATACTATGGAAATATAAGTAACTAACATTAATACTGAGTGTTGCTTTGAGTACTTTAGACACTTTCTCATCAAGAAAGTATTTATAAAAGTACCTAAAAGATTAAAAATAAGTACATAAAGCAGGAAAGAAAAGATGAAATTAAAGCAGAAATTAAATGCTTGAAGTGGCTAACTTATTTGTTATCTTTAAAAGCTGCCCATGATGGCAAACTATCAACATAAAGCACACCTTTATTTTGAAATCTGGGACTAATCAGAGGCTTGAACTGAGACTCCATGTAGTTTCACAGTTTGTTCTATTACTGACTGACCTTTAATTAAAGGCCACTAAATCTTTTGTACCCAATTCTTTCTCTTTAGTACAAAAAGAATAGACTCAATTTCTAAGGAAATTCCTTGTTCTTTATTTCTTGAGTTTGTGAGTTAAAAATGAATGTCTAGTCCATCAAAAAGGTACACTCTTGTTTTTAAAAATGTAAATGTGGCATTAAAAATAGCTACATCATATGCAAGTAAATCATGTGGAACCTTTACTTCAGATCCTTGAATTAGATCATACAAATGTCACTAAGAGGAGCTGTTAAGTAAATTCCACATATATACATACTAGTTTCTGAAATAAGAATGGATGCTGAAAAATAAGTTTTGGTTGATTCAAATAAACAAACAAACAAACAAACAAACTTACTTCTAATTTCACAATCAAGAAGATAATGAATTAGATCACTGATACTCACCAGAGAAAAATAAAAGTCTCTCACAGCTAATTAAATTGGACCAATTTCAAATATTAATACCCTGAACTTTAAAGCTACTTGTTCATCTACTTTTTAAGTATTAGTTAAGTATAAAATTAATTTCACAATGGAGGTAGTTATGTTTCAATTACATTTTTGTAAGCTTTCTATAAAATTTGCCAGGCTCCATAGGAAAGCTTTGTATTTAAACATTCAAATCAAAATTGCATGGCAATTCTCATTTCTCAAATTCAGGTAAAAGTTAGAGCAACCTTTGCCTTAGGAATGCTGGTCTAGGTAGTTTTTACTTTATTTCTTGGTTTGGTTTACTGGTTTCTTCCCACTACATAGGGAAAACATCAAGACATTCTAATGTTCTAGAAGGTAGCTGGGCTAGCTGGATGCATACTCCCTCCCCACCACAACTCACTGGATCCTTACCCACCCACATTTTTGGTCTAGTAGTAATTAATTTTTTTTTCTTTCACACCCAGAGTACAGGTAGTTTCACCAAGAAAGCAAAACAGAGGGTAGCAGATTCTCATTATACTTCTTTAGTCTAGTGACTGTTTTGTGTTTGCCCAGGGGGAAACACCAAGAAAATCCCTGGGCAGCATGCCTGTTCCTCTTTCACTAGGACAGACCAGAGGCAGTCTGCACTTGGAGATGATATTTCCTTTCTTTGGTATAGTTTCCTGGTCCCAACAAAGATATGTCAACTGTTGGGGTAAAAGTTGGCTTCAGATTAAGAAAATATAGTTTGCTACAGTACAAGAAAATATACCCCATTACTATTCAATTAGATACAAATTTTTTTTTCTCACTCATTCTGGGAAAAGAATCATATGGGGTTGTAGCACAGAAGTAAGAGATAGTACTACTTTATAGTTATGTTTCTTTCTTTTAATTGGTACTAGGGATCGAACTCACAACCACGCGCTTGCAAGGCAGGTGCTTATGTCGCCGAGCTAAATCCCCAGCTAGAGTTATGTTTCTTAACAAAATACTTTCACCAATTCTTCACTTCCTATTATTAATAGTCCCACTTGCCAAAAAGATTCAGAAAGCCTAAATAATTTACCTATAGCTACACAGCTGTGTTATGAACTGGGCTAAATCTTCAAAATTCTTAGTTCAAGGATTGTTCATTAAAGCTAGTTCCAAAGGATGATAGATATATTTATTAGAGAAAATATTTATTGAATGCCAATATAAGCAAAGATGTGCAGGGTACTACCACTGATGAAGAACAAAACAGACATGAAATCTACCTTCATGAAAGCACTATTAGCTACAACTTAAAGCACAGTTGAGTACCTTAAGAGATCCAAATGTCAAGAGAGTTTGATGAGGTAAGAGTTACATGTATTTATGAAGTTCAGGACGAAGGTTGAAAGGCAGGCAGTATTTGAATGGTGTTTTGAAGTATGTAGGAATGACCTAAGGCATTTCTCTTACTTCATTATCAAATTGCAGTCATTCTTTATGAAACAGGTTTTCCTCTGCTATAAAAATGTTTTTAGTGTTAAGTAATACCAATTATTCACTAAAGCAAGCCTAGATCATATGCACTTCTTATACATTATTCAGTTGATTTTCCTGATTAGGACAACCCTGCAAAACAGACTCTTGGTATAAAATGATGGTTACCATAGAAATGATTGATTTATCAGTATTTTTTTCATGATGCTTAAAAACAAGTGAGGGTGGTAAAAAATCAAAAACATTAAGGGTTGGGATACAACTGTCAGAATTGTTGTCTAGCATGTGCAAGGGCCCAGAATCAAACTACATGACCACAAAATAAACAAACAAAAAAAAACCACAACAAAAAACCAATTAGGGGTAAAAATAAAGAACAAGTTCTATCCCCTTAATTTTTGTCATTTTTCCCCTTGGAATGATACAATCTGCAACTTTATGATTGTACAGCACTGCTCAACAAATACAGAGCATGGGTGCTTTTGATGCACAAATATAGTACCTTATTCTTCTTCCTAAAAGACATAATAGACTTAAAAGGAGTAGCTATTTTGTTTAGTTTATTACAAAGTAGGCCTTCATTATAAACTGTTCAATATGCAATTTCATTCCATAATGGAAAAAGTAAGGAATAAACTTACATGGACCCAGGGAGACATGTTTACACATGAAAGTCTGATGTATTTCACTTGTATGGTCTCTAGTTGCATCCATTTACCTATAAAAGCCTCGAGTTTTATCTTTATAGCTGAGTAGTACTCCACTGTATAAAAATACCTCATCTTATTTATTCATTCTTTGGTTGATGGGCATTTGGATTGTTTCCAAGACTCAGCTATTACTAATTTTGTGCTACTATAAACATGTATAAGACACTGAACAAGTAAATAAGATCCAAAAGGTACAAAGGGCCTCAGAACCCACATTTTAATAAGCAAAGTGTCCACGGTGATTCTGTTTCAAAACATTAGGAAAAAGTGGCGATAGACACAGGAAAATAAAAGAAACTTTGGCAGGGGAGTAGGAGAGTAATGAATTCAATTTAGCACAAAAGTGTCAGAAGAGACATAGTGGAAAAAAAAAACAATTGAGTGATAATCTTGCAGGAATTAAAGAAGGTTAAATATTTCTTTATTGTGTTTTTAAAGTCTGCTTTGAATTGTTTTTACTTTCCTAGATGGTCAGCCAGGCCAAAATATTTTTACCAAGAAAATGCAGAAAAAGGTATATTTTTGCAAGAAACAATGGAGAGAGATGGTACCTGTGTGTCACAACAGGTACACTCTTTTTTTAAAAAAAAGGGAGGGAGAGTCAGCTATTATTTATCTAAAGATGTCAGAATAAAAACTAGAAAATATGTAAAATGCAGCATCATAGTGTGTTATCTTACATAAAAGACACTATCAACTAACTAAGAATGTAATCTAATGATCTGGTCTGCTAACCTTTCACACTATTAAATAGCCAGAAAATATAAGTCTGCTAACCTTTCACACTATTAAATAGCCAGAAAATATAAGAGCTTGAATGTGTGACTCTAAGTCTCTTTCTTCTTTGATTCTATCAAATTTTAAAAAATAAAGTAGTATTAGTAATTACTTTTCAAGTGTAGTAGAGTTTGTATCTATCTTCTGGCTTTAATCAGAAAAGTCTAAGGCCCCCTCCACCTTTTTTTCTTTTTAGTAATCTTAAAAGATTCCCCAAAATGTAAGAACAATAAAAAGGATGTTACAGGCTACATGAGATTCAAAAAGAGGCAAAGTTGAAGCAGAAGTTAAAATCTTACTGTCTCCAACTGTAAATAGATTAGTTGTCCCTCCAATATCCTTGAATCATTTACTGTATCAACATAAAATGAAGAACATGAGAGAGCTCATCTATAAAAAGGTAAAATTTTAGTAAACAGATGATTTTTTCATGAAAGGTTTATTTTCTCTTTAAATCACAGTTTAAAACTGCTGAGCAGTCAGTTAGCCTTGAGAATATTTCCACTGATAAATAGGAGTCGGCAAAAGCCTCATAATTATAAAGTTGTACTCTATGCTCTAAACCACTGGCACAGCTCTTCATACCTCTGTTTTTAATTTCCCGGAGGACACCTAGAGGCTGTTGTGCAAATGTTCGCAAGTCACAACTTGTTTTATTAGAAATAATTGTGAGAATGCCAATGAGAAAATAAATAAGGTCTCAGAGATTTCCACATCTCTATTTCTAGTCATTCCCAAGATGTTTAGGGTGTGACTTTAAATGTATAAGTTTAAAACTAAATTCAATATTTTTATACTAGGCAACATGCTCCCAACTGTTGAATATTCCCAAATAAGACCCCCCAAAAATCCCCCGGGTAGTCTGACAACCTTTCAAATTTTCATCTATTTCAAAATTAACCCAACTTTCCACACTTTTTAGGGGCCACAGCAGTTTTTCTTAAATGTAGAGGTTCAAATTTAGCAAATTCTAACACTCCTATACCACCCTACTGAAGGGGAAGGAAGAGCTGACTAAAGTTTTTGATGTGCTATTTCACTTTCTTTTGTCTTTGGAAAACATTTAACAGATGTTATAAAAATTCCAAACAATTTTGAGCTAGACTATATTTCATGTGAAGTGTATTAATTTCTCTGAAAAGTTATAGGGTATCTGAATTAAAGCCTGGTTGACCAAACATAAAATCAAGAGCTATGCTGTGGAATATATGTCCAGGGTAGACATATATTGGTTAGAAGTGAACAGTCATTTATTCTTTCCATGGACTTCAGTTCATGGGTCCCAGTTTAGCATAATTGAAATAGTATACTATAGAATACTGGTTCCCATTTAGTGAGTACATTAGGATCACCCAGGGTGGCTCTAAAAAAATACATCAGCAAACCCTGTCCAAGACTTTTTGAATCATAATTTTATGGAGAGAGATATGAAAGGTTTAAAATTTTTGTAGAGGATCAAGTCATAATTGGGAAAGCACTGTGAAACACTATACAAATGTATATCAAAGCAGGGAAATAGGCTTTCATAACATTGACTTCTACAATGAACTGACTTTTGAGTTGTTCTAGAAGTATAGAAAACAAAAATAGTAGTTGCTAAGGTAGAAAACTGAGAGAGAGAGCAAGAGAGAGAGAGAGAGAGAGAGAGAGAGAGAGAGAGCGAGAGAGCGAGAGAGCGAGAGAGCGAGAGAGCGAGAGAGCGAGAGAGAGAGAGAGAGAGAGAGAGAGAGAGAGAGAGAGACAAAGAATGAGAATGCATTTTAATACTTCGGCAAGTGGCCCAGAAAAACAGCGCTTTTACTGATCTTGGTCTCATGAAATTCCCTTACATCATCAGTGTATATGACAAATGTTTTCATTATCAGTGGCATTCTTGTGAAGAAATTTGAGGGTGACCATACTCTTTCCGCCATCAAGACCCTTTTAAGTTAATGTTCCTTCATCAATATTTAATTCTCTCAATTCTTTTTAAATTCTCACACTATCTTTAGATAATTAAGAGAGGACACAGATCCCACTGACATGCCTTCAATCCAGAGATACACAACCATGGACTAGGTAGGTGGTCAATTGTCTTCTATTTAAATGGTAAGCATCCCAGCTTTGAGGAAAGGACTGGTTCCCTATTTCTTCACGGGAACTGATGGACAGGGATACAAACTGATACAAACAGGTGTTTTACATAAACCACCTCATTTTAAATCTCTCAAAGGAACAGATACTGTCTTCTCTTTGTAGATGAAACTGAGCTTCCAAAAGGAAAATAAGTTGCCTAAAATCACAGAAAATGGATGAACCAGATAAATCCAGGTCTGACATGAAAACACAATTTTTAGCTCTTTTACTCCTAATTAAGTTCTGATTTTATTTTTATCAAAGCTATATATATCTTTATCTTAGAGTTAAATAGCTCCAAAAAGGCTTAAGAAAAATAGTGCTCTGTTTTCTTCTCCCCATTTCCTGCTTCACACTGGCAACAACTTTTGGTTGATCCTTTTTTGTATTTATCTCTAAGCAATATGTAATATTGCTACTAGTGATTTTTCAGTTTTGTCTTACCACAATGCAAAATAAGAATTCAGTGGTCTTTAAATACCTCCTCCATGCTACTCTTTCCATTTTTCTAATATGCTTATATCCTATTTTAAGTTAATTAGCACTTGGCTTTTACTGTACATTCTTAATATTTTTACTGTTCACTGCCGAGCCATATAATATTCTCTGGTTTGCTTATTCTCTCCTGAAAAACTTTTTCCATGAGAAAATTGTTGTGTACTTCCCATTACCACTAATATATCTCCTCACTATTCAGATACTTCAGGCCTTCTATCAATTTCATCTTCTTACAAGAATCTCTGTCCCTCTGTCTCCCTTCCTCTCCTTTTCTTGTAGTACTGAGGACTCAACTCAGGCTTTAGCACTGTGCTACACCCCAACCCTTTGTCTATTTTCTGTTTTGAAACAAGGTCTTACTAAATTGCTAAACTGTCCAAGTTTGGCAGACACTTGTAATCCTCCTGCCTTAGCTACCCTAACTACTGGTATTATAGGTGGGTACCAGCCATCCAGCTAAGAATCTTTTCTTGGGCTTTCAGACTAATGCAAACTGTCTGCTTGGATAAAAAGCTTTCATTCTGGGACTTTATTTCATCTTGAAGGATCTCTCTTAATCTCTTGCTTTAACTAAATTCATTATTTTTCAGGATCCCAATTCTTTTTTATTTTACATCTCCATTTGATGAACCAAATATTCTGAAACTTGCAGAGAAACAGTGCTTACAAAGTAATGTTTTTGGGCTGTGGATTTTGCTCAGTGGTGTAAGCGCCTGTTTGGCAAGTATGAGATCCTGAGTTCAATCCCCGACACAAAAACAAAAACAAACAAAAAAACCAAAGTAACATTTTTGTAACCTTACATAATTGAAAAAAATCTTTGTCATCAGACATAACTCAAAATTTGGGAAGATTGAGTGGTAGGTGGGAAGTTAACTTTTCCTTAGAATTTTGAAAACTTTACTATAATGTTTTCTAGTTCCCATTTGTTTTTGGTGAAGCCAAGACCCATTTTATTTCCTGATGAACTGTATTAATCCATTTTTCCCTCCCCAGAAACAGGTTGCTCTCTTTTTGGCCGCAGTCTTCTAAAATTTCTATACATTCCAATGGGTGCTACCCTTTCAATCTGAAAATTCAGCCACCGATTCTTGTTACTGAAATATTCTAAGAGTTTCTTTTTCTTTCTTCTTCTTTTTTTTTTTTTCTGGAACTCCTACTGTCTGGATACTTCTAAACTGATACTTTAATTTTTCCTATTTTCCTACCATTCTAAAGTGAACTTCTCTCCTTATTTCATAGACACCGTATCTTTAGTTAAATTTGCTGTCTTGAAGCCAGCAGTAATAGTTAAGCAGTTCTGGATAAAGAAAGTAGTAATTAAGGGGAAGTAGTGGTATCCCAAGAGCTCCGTTGAGACTCTGGAAACAGAAGTCAAACAATGCTCTATCTTCAATAACCTAGTTCAATCATAACAGTGAGCTATGATCAGTTATATGTACTGGGATTCTAAATTTGAAGAAACTCACAGGTTTAAAAATAAGATTTTGCCATCTCTACCCCAGGATGATTTGTAAGTTTTCAAGATGTCCTTTTTCATGCGGTAATAGATAAGTATGGGTGATTTGGAAGGTGAGAAAGGACCCTCTGCTGGGTTTCCCCTATGCTGTGCCTATTCTATTTCTGGGTAAATGTTTTGCTAGTTTTCATACTTGTGGTAAGAGACCAATTAAAATCTAAAGCAGTTTCAGGATGGGGAAGGGAAATTACCTTGAATAATTGCTACCCTTCCACTCTACCCTGGAAAAGAAAGCCATCAGTCTTTCCCAAGTTCTTGGGGGACATGAATAATAACAAGAGTGCCTATTACACTTCAGAAAACTTGTCATTTTAGCAAAAGAAGATATGAATAAATTAGAGAAACATCTTATATTTTTCATATATTAACTGCATATTTACACTCTTACAAAAAGTAGAAAATCAGTTCCTATCAATTACACACACATAAATAAGTCATCTGTCTTGGATGGTTAAAACAGACCTCCAAACACTCAAAAACAAGTTTTCTTTACCTGAAGAAAGGCAATGGAAGACAATGTCACTCTTAACTTTTTTGGGGATCATTTTCCACTTTAAGGTAAGACTATTCTACTGATCCAACCCAGAGCTCCCTAGTCATTCACTTTGCTGGATGTCAGAACTTGGTGAAACTTTCTGTCCCAAGAGATTAAAATATTTCACTAACAAAGACAATACCTGTGAGTCTCAGTGTCTCCCCCATTTCTATCTTTTTCTTATAGTATAGGCATTCATCACTTAACCATGATGATGAATTCTGAGAAATGTGTCATTTTAGGAGATTTTGTCACATTACACTTACACAAACATACAGGGTAGCCTACTGTACATCTAAGTTTTATGGTATAGCCACTGCAGTATGAGGGGTCCATCACTCACTACTTCATCATGCAGTGTATGACTGTACTTCCCAGACTATTTATCAAATGCTGTGGGGTTCAAGTGCATAATTAAACAATATTAGGGAAATGGGCATGTGATGTTCTAACTCTCTGTGGGTAAGTATTAACATGTTACTGCTCAATTAGCTATGCTCAGACACATCAGTGATCTTTAAGGAGTGTCTTAGTCACTTTCTTGCTGCTGGAACATAATGCCTGAAAGCCACAACTTAAAGGAGGAGAGGTTTATTTTGGCTCATGTCATCTATCCATAGGATTTTGGCCCCAGTGCAGGATGGCATGACAGAAGGGCAGAGAGGAGGCAAAACTGATCACATCATGGCAGCCAAGAGGCAAAGAATGAAGTCAGAAACCAAGAAAGGAGATACGCTCTTTCAGGTCATGCCCCCAGTAACCTGGCTCTCCTGGTCAGACCCTACCTAACAGCAGTCAGTTATAGTACCCTCATGATCTAAACACCTTTCAAAAGCCCTGCCTATGAACACAGGAAGCTCGCAGGAACACAAAGATATAAATCATGGTAAGGGACAGCTTTGCCTCTAAGTATGGGCCATGTTAACAGAGGAAGCCTTGTTTATATAATTTCAAATGCTAATGTTAATATTTTTATAAATCAGATAAATCAGTATGCTGTACAATATTCA
The DNA here is from genome assembly GCA_004027455.1 of Hydrochoerus hydrochaeris. Lineage (NCBI taxonomy): Eukaryota > Metazoa > Chordata > Mammalia > Rodentia > Hydrochaeridae > Hydrochoerus > Hydrochoerus hydrochaeris. The sequence continues at coordinate 397,755 of PVLA01000144.1, read as the reverse complement.
CCCAGGAGGAAAATTCAAGTAAAAATCTGTATCAGGTGGCCATGGTGGTGTATGCCTATAATCTCAGCACTCGAAGAGACTAGGCAGGATTCCAAGTACAATACCAACCCAGCCTGGGAAACTTAGACTTTATCTCTAAATAAATAAATAAATAAATAAATAAATAAATAAATAAATGGGCTGGGCATGTAGTTCAGTAGAAGGCCTTTGGTTTAATCCCCAGGACTGGGGGAAAATGTCTATACTCAGTGTGGAAGGTGTAGAGGAGTAAAACAGTGTGGGAAGAACACACATATTTCAATCAATGACTTGTAAAATTTTACCAGAAAGAAATAATACTTTTAAAATTTGAGAAACACTAGTATTGATACAAAGGCACCAAATTATGAGGTCATAAAATTATAGTAAATGCTACACAATAAATAGTTATGAATAGTAAAACCATTTAAATATCCCCAAGTAATAGCTGATTTGCTGACTGGTTCTTCAAGCAATTTAAAATACATCTTTTTGTCTTGAAGAGACATAAATCCTTGATTTCTGTCCTTACAGCAAGTGATATTTCACAACAAAACTACTGTGTATTCTGCTGCCCAACAGAATGATTCTCTGTATTTCACTCTATTATAAATATTTTAAGGATTTAACTTTCTAAGTTACCAGTAAAATGGAAATCATATTCTTCCAAAGATTATTTAATCCTATTACCAATGTAGTAACACATTATTAGCAGCATAAAAAGGTGGGTTTTGGTTAGATGTATTCCTTAGAACCAGCCCTCTTCCATTTATATGTACAGCACACACCACACATGTTCTAAACTATTGCAATGCTCTTCCCTTTGCATTTAGTAAGTATAAGCATATTAAGCATGTGTTATTTTCTCACTTGCTCATTTTGAAACCCACTGTGGGATTTAGCTATAATAGAATGTTGGCTTAGTTATTACCTGTTAAGTAAGAAATTTCCCAGCAAAACTGGCAGGCTAGTGGCAACAAGGCAAAACTGATGCTATCCTAGTTGAGCTGCCCTCTTGGTTTCTTTCACAGTACAGAAAAACTTGTCTATGTTGATGCAAGATCCTTTCTTTTGTACGAGAAGATGACAGAAAGACTAGTAAAGCATTTTACTTAGCAGTCTCTACAACTACAAAATTTTTCCATGACAATTTAAAAAAGGTATATAGATGTGTATTTCTGTGTATGTATGTGCATTTTGGAGAATCATCAGGATGAGTAAAGCAGTTCTTCATGCTCCTAGCATTATTAGTGTCCTGATCTTTTCATTTATTTGGATTCACTCTAAGGAGTTTTTATTTAAATTCTGGACCATTTTGCTCAGACACAGGTGGTATCATGCTTTCAGCTTTTCAAAGAATGGAGTTTTCATGCTGTTTATACTATAGAGCATATCTTTCAAGAAATCAGGATAACCCTGACAACAGAAAAAGATAAACTTCAATTACTGATTTTAAATAAAGACGTTACTAAAAAAGAACCAATATATGCTTAAATATACTATGACCAAATTAGATTTGATTGTAAACTAAAAATATACTAAAATGATTTATCATACTAATAGAGCAAAGAAGAAAAGCTCATACGATAGGTTATGATAGATGTAAAACAATAAAATTTAACTTCTATTATCTATTTAAAACGTTTTAGGGGCCAGGGATTATAGCTCAGTGGCACAGTGCTGCCTGCCTGGCAAGCAGGAGGTTGTGAGTTCAATCCCCAGCACCAAAAAAAAAAAAAAAAAACCTTTAAAAAGTTTGAGACATTGTCTCAATAGAATGAAAGATACATTTCAAATGAACACTCAATATCTATTATTTAAAATTGTTCTTGAAGTGCTAGCCATCTAAACAGATTTCTATGCCTACCAAAAAACAACTTTGGCCACAATCCAAACATACATTCTCTGTAAAGATTCTAATAAGCTAGAAATGGTAAAAGAAACTTCTAAGGCGGGGCCAGCAGCTCAGCTGTGCCCATTGTAGGTAGGACCAGCAGCCCAGGTACAGGAGGAAGTCCCAAGCAGCAGTGAGAATAGGAAACACTGTTTCCCTAAGGGTCTAGGCAGAGACAGTGGTTGGTGAGTGAGGCAAACTTGCTGTGCTCTGCCATATGCACAAGAGGAAGGGAAGCATGCAGCCAGGGCTGCCATTTTGTCAAAGGGTGCCAGAACACCAGCAGCAGAATAGTCACAGATCAATTAACTGCCAAAGCCCAGGAGTAAAATGAGGGAAGAGCCATAGAGTCACAGTTGTCTGTTGGCAGGTAGGAAGCAGGTTAGGGGGAATACTGTTGAGGTAGGAGCTGGGACCACCTAGACTCCACTTCTGTGGCCAAGAAAAGCCAGTTTTAGCCCTAAACAAAAAGAACTAGAAGTGTACGCCCTGGTCTGTGACTAGCAGAGTGGCTTTGGTCTAGTAGCATAAGCTGACAAGTAGCTTGGCGTGCAATGGGACAGGGGTAGGTACCCCCTGCCCAAAGATCTGCATGCAGAAGTCAGTGGTGTGAAACAGAGGAAGTTGTGCTAGGTCCGCAAAGAGCCAACTATACACAGGTCTGGAAGCAACTCTGGGCTTTCCCTAACCAAGGGTGCCACAGCAACTGGGACAGTGCTGTAGAGATAATCACAGTAAGCAGAAGTAGACATCCAGTGTATATTGTTGGCTCCAGATCAGTCATAGCCCCTATATCCAGAGGCCAAGATCAGTCCCATACCAAGCACAAATTCTACTGGTAACTTGGTGGGATTATATAGCACATTTCTGAGATCCAACTTGAACATAACCACAACCTAGACACCAGAGGAATTTTATCATTTTTCTTTTTATTTGTTTGATTGGTTTTCATTTTTCTGTCTAGTTGGGTTTTTTGTTTTTCATTTTTGCTTGTTTTGAATATTTAGGCTTCTTACCACCTTTCTTTTTGCTTTCTTCTATTTGTCTTCCTTCTCTCTTTCCTCAACTATCTCTCTTGATTTTATTTTTTCATATGAGTGAACACTATCTCTTCTATTTCTATATTGCTTCAATATTCTTTTGCTTTCTCTTCTTTCTCTCCTGTGATCTCCAGTTTCCCAAAACTTAGGTGAACATCCTTTGCCATGCTTCTACAATATTTGTTCTCATTCATCTCTCTGTTTTGACGTTACCCCTCTTAAACAGCTCTCTGCCATCTCCCAGGGTAAAATCATTCTACTAATGGAAAACTCAATGCATATGAGTCTCTGGTATATGTTGGATTTATTTTGTTATATAACCATACAAGCTGCTCCTATCATTAAAGATATCAAGTTAATAGTTACCACAGTTTTAGTAGCTAGGTTATGCTTGATGCTATTGTTATTTCTAACTATACTACTTTAGCCAGGACATCACACTTGCTGTAATCAGTTTGTCTCCTTTCTATGACAATACTGTGATAGTCTGAGTCATCACCATCACCATAGTCCAGTACCAAAAGATAGGGTGCTGAGCCAAACAGATAGCAACTTCTCACCCTTAATAAATTAGGAAGGTAGGTTCTTGGGATAGACACAAAGACTAAGAACCACATATAGCAAGAAGATATCTCTGAGGAATAGACATTTCCTAGGGAAGCATCAATACTAGTGATAAAGCTACCTACCGTAAGAAATTTACAAGTATCCACACAGAAAACAAAATAAAAAAATTGAAAATGACCAGATGCAGAAGTAAAATGCAGCCCCAGAGCTCCAGCCTAATCAGGTCAAGTCCAGAGCATAATGAGATAGAAGGAATAGAAGTCACCCATTGCAACTATCATTTCTGAGATGATAGCAGCAGAAATTAAAAAAAAAAGAAAGAAAGAAAGAAAGAAAGAAAGAAAGAAAGAAAAAAGGATGAGGCTACAGGTAAAAACAACCTTTAAAAAAAGAAATGATGATCAAAACAAAAGATACGAGAATAGATACAGATTTAAAAAAATACAGGAGCTTAGAAAAACAATGGAAACCATGAATGCTCAGCATAGAAAGAAAATGGAATTCATGAGACAGATCCAGAGAGAAATCTAGGAGATTAAAAATTCCACTGAAAGTATATGCAACAGATTGAACAAAGGCAAGAATAAAGTATCAGATCTAGAAGACAGGATTCCAGCTAGCAACCACAAAGAAAGATATATTAAAAATAGCAAGGTACCATGAAAAATCAAGTGAACAGCTGCCAGATAAAGCAAAGGAAAACAATGTAAGATTGATCAGAGTCAATGAGAAAGCCAAAGATAGTACAAATGCCATATACAAAAATCTTCAAAGAAATAATGGCAGAAATTTTTCCAAACAAGGATTAAGAATTAGATACACAAATAAGTGAACCATATAGAACACCAAATAGCTATGACCAAAATAAACCTATACCAATTCATATAATAAAATCCAAGAAATATATCATAAGAACAGAATGTTAAAAGTGGTTAGAGAAAAGAAACAAATCATACAATAAAGGAAAGCCCATCAGAATCTCAGCAGACTTCTCACAAATCCTCAAATCAAGGAGAACTTGGAGTTCTCCTTTAGGGTTTGAAATTTAAACCCTAAAGGAAAACAACCTCCAACCCAAATTGATGTATACTGCAAAATTATCCTTCAAAATCAATGGAGAAATAAGATACTTCCATGGCAAAGAACAATTGAAGAAATTCATGACCACCAAAATGGCTCTCCAAAAATTTCTGAAAGCTATATATTAGAAAGAAACAATGAAGACCACAATTCCAAGAACACCAACAGAAAGAAGTCACCAGGCAAGGCAAGCAATTAGATAAGGAAACAACAGGAAAACAGTTTGAGAAGGATGAGCCAATATCTATCAGTTGTAACCATCAATGTAATGATACAATGTGAACTTCAAAGCCAAGACTGATCAAAAGAGACAAAGAAGGTCACTACATACTTAAGGGAAACCCTCAAGACAAAGAGATAACAGTCATAAATATGTATGCACCAAATACCTGTATGCACCAACTACATAAAAAAAAAATGGACATTAAAAATCAAGTAAGCACTAACACAATTATAATGGGGAACCTCAATAATCCACTGTAACAAACAAACTAGACGAAAAATTAACAAATGAATATCAGAACTAAACCAAATCTGTGAACAAATGGACTTGGTAGATGTCGACAGTGTTCCACCCACAACATCAGAATACATATTCTTCTCAGTTGCACATGAGATGTTCTCCAAAATGGATCACATACATGCCCACAGAACATGCTTAAGTAAATGCAGAGAAACTGAAATTATCCCATGCATATTATCTGACCATAATGTAATAAAAATGGACATCAACAGCAAAAAAACCCACAAAAACTATATAAATACATACATGGAAATTAAGTAATAGCCTCCTGAACAAGCAATGGGACACTAAAGAAATTAAAGAAAAGAAACAGTATCTACAATTAAAGGATAATGCTGATACAACATATCAGAACTTATGGGATGCAATGAAAGCAGTCCTGAGAGAAATTTATAGCAGTAAATTCTCACATCAGGAAAACAGAACAATGAACAACTTAAAGTTGAATGTCAAACTTCTAGAAAAAGAAAAATCAAACTCAAAGCTTGTATGAGAAAGAAAATTACAAAGATAGAGCAGAAATTAATGTAATTGAGACCAAGAAAATAATACAAAGAATCAATGAATCAAAGAGGTGGATCTTTGAAAGATTAAATAAAATTGACAAACCGTTAGTAAACCTTATAAAAAAGAGGAAAGAAAAGACTTAACATATGCAATTAGAAATGAAAAGGGTAAAATCACAACAGATCCTGTAGAAATCTAGAAGATCATTAATATTTACTTTGAGAAACTTACTCTAATAAGATGGAAAACACAGAAGAAATGGACAGATTCCTATGTACATATAAACTGTCAAAACTGAATCAAGAAGATATAAACATTCTAAAATAACCCAATAATCAGTCAATGAAATTTAAAATGTAATGAAAAACTTACCAACAGAGAAAATCCCAGGTCCTGATGTATTACTGCTGCATTCCACAAGAAATTTAGAGATCTAATGTCACTAATGCTGAAACCTTATACTGAAATTGAAAAGGAAGCAATACTCCCAAAATCATTTCAGAAAGCAAGTATTAACCTGATACCAAAACCAGACAAGAGCCCAACCAGAAAAGAAAACTATAGGCCAATCTCCCTAATGAATGTAGATGCAGAAATCCTCAGTAAGATACTGGTAAACAGAATGCAGCAAATCATCAAGATTATACACCATGACCAAGTAGGATTCATCCCAAGGATGCAGAAATGATTCAACATATGCAAAACAGCAAGTATAATACATCATATAAACAGAGCCACAGAAAAAAAATCACAAAGTGATCTCAACAGATGCAGAAAAGGCATTTGACAATGTCTAAAAATCCTACAAAAAAATCCTACAGAAAATTGGAACAGACGGTCTTTATCTCAATCTAATAAAAGCCATCTATGACAAACCAACAATAAACATCATATTAAATGGTCAAAATTGAAAGCTTTCATTCTGAAATAAGGAACAAGACAAGGAAGTCCACTATCACTATTCCTACTCGATATAGTTCTGGAAGCATTAGACAGAGCAATTTGACAAGAAAAAGAAAGGAAAAAAGATGGGGGAAAGAAGAAGTTAAATTGTCATTATCTGCAGATGACATGATACTCTATATAAGACTCCAAAGCTTCCACCAAGAGACTTGCAGACTTAACAACCAAATTTGGTGGTATAGCTGGATACAAAGTCAACACTCAAAAGCCAATAACATTCTTTTATTCAAGTAACAAACTTAATGAGAGAGAAATTAGGGATGCTATTGTTCACAATCACATCCAAAAAAAAAATGAAATACTTAGGAATCAATCTAACAAAAGAATTAAAAGCTCTATGCACTGACAATTACAGTACTCAGAAAAAGAAGATTGAAGAGGGTATCAGAAAATGAAAAGATATCCCTTGCTCATGTATAGTTAGAACCAGAATAGTGAAAAGGCCATCCTCCCAAAATTGTTATACAGATTTAACTCCAATCAAAACACCATTAGGACACCTCACAGAACTAGAGAAAACTTCCCCAAAATTCATTTGGAACCAGAAGAAACATAGAATAGAAAAGGCAATTCAGGGCACAAAGGCAAGATGGAGGCATCACAATCTTTGATTTGAAATTATACTACAAAACTGCTGTGATAAAAACAGTATGGTATTGGGGGAAAAAAAAAAAAAACAGACCAGACGATCAATGAAACAGATTAACAGATGCAGAAAACAACTCCAAACATACTGAGCCACCTTCATTTTTTTTTATAAAGGGGCCAAACTCATTCACTGGAATAAAAATATCCTCTTTAATAAATGGTGCTGCAAACAGTGGCTTTCCACCTGCCAAAGACAAAATAAGATCCAAGGCTACCACCATGCCCTAAATTAAAATTGAAATGGATCAAAGCATTAAGACAGAAACAATAAATCTTCTGGAAGAGAAAATAGGCAGAACTCTTGAAGATATCCCTGTAGGCAAAGAATTCATGAACAAAACCCAGACTGCATGTGACATACTACAAAAAAATCAACAACTCGGATTCTCATCCTACTAAAAAGCTTTTGCATAGCAAAATAAATCACCAAGAGAGTGAAAAGACAACCCACAGAGTGGGAAAAAAATCCAGCCAACTGTCCCTTAGATAAAGCACTAATATCTAGAACATATAAAGAACTACAAAAATTCAGATGCCCCAGATTTAAAAATAGTGTGTAAGTGAATACATACTTCTCAGATGAAGAAATACAAATGGCAAACGAATATATGAAAAAACGTTCAAAATTACGGGTCATTTGAAAGATGCAATTTAAAACAACACTGCTCACTCCAGAAAGAATGGCTATCATCAAGATATCAACCAATAACCAATGCCACAGTGACTGTGGGGAAAAGGAACCCTTTTCTACTGTTGGTGGGAATGTAGACTGGTACAACTACTGTGGAAATCAATGTGCAGAGTCTTGAAAAAAATTAGGATTATAAGTCCCATTTGACTCAGCTATTCTCCTTTTGGGTATCTTGCTAGCAGAATTAAAAACATCATATCACAGGAATATATGTGTACCCATGTTTATAGCAGCACAGTTTGTATTTGGAAACAACCCAAACATCCATCAACCAAAGTATGGATAAAAAAGATGTGGTGGGTTTTTTCTGTAATGGAGTAGAACTCAGCCATAAAGAAGGATAAACTTGAGACATTTCTAGGTAAATGGATACACTTTGAGACCGTACTTCAGTCATAAAATAGTAGTCATAAAATATTAGAGAATATAATGGTTAAAATTCCCAAAGGATTAGAGACTCTAATGGTTAAAGTCCCAAAAAGATTATTTTAATGGCACATCAATTATTTACTAATTTTTTATGTGAAAGACAATGTAGCAATATTCAACAAAATTTTAAAAACATGAAGAGAGACTGATATTTGTGTATAGGCAACATTTAGATCAAAGCGACAGATGAATCTAAAACGATACATATACATATGAGAAGTTATACTAAGGATAGTTCCAAACAGTTTGAAAAGAAGTAATTTTGTCAAAAGATTTCAGGAAAGGTACTCATTCATAAAAACAAAGAAAAAACCCTTATCTTAAACAGTGTATAAAAATAAATTTGATATTTAACTGAGTAAAGCCCCCAAAATAATTAATAGACAATATAGGAAAAGATTGTAGTAATTTTGGAGTGGGGACTCCCTTCTTATATGAGATACACCTGGGCATTTTAAACCAAAAGGTTGATATAGTTTTTAAAACTATCCCTCTCAAATAAGGGGGATAAAATTAAGTTTTCAACAGAATACAACTTGTCTGCTATCCTTTAAACGTCTATTCCAACCTTGATAGGAAGACAGATCATTTCTTTTCCCTTCAAGTTCACCTCACTTCACCTCCTTTACTACCATTTCTCCTTTATGGAACCTTTTCAAAGCAATGCCTGTGAGACAAAAAACATTTTTTCACAAAGTCGTTTTGCTTTTGCTTGTTACTGCATTAACAATAACGTACAACTCATTGGTTGAGTATCTTCCCTCTTCTTTTCAATCCTTGACAAGAACAGTTTTTTGTGCCTGTAACTCGCTTCTAGCTTACCCCAGAGTGGGGAATTCACCGACGTCTAGGTTCTCACTGCGGGCGGGGTTTGCATCTGCTCTTTCAGCCTCGGCCACCCGTTCCCCACTGACCCTGTGGGAAGTTACCCAACTTCTCACTGACAGAGCTATGATGACATCCTACAGGAAAGCAGAAAGGAATTGTGCAACCACTTAGGGAAAAACAACAGAAAGAACCTATTGAGAAGTTTTCCTGAGTAACCACGAGAATATTTGCTTCAGGGTGGCAGCCTCTCTCCCGCAAGGAAGTCGGGGCCACTCCTGACCGGGTCGACCGCTCACCCCGACACTACAGAGCCTGCTCCCCTCCTTCCCTACCCCCGGAGTCAAGCGGCCGCAAGCCGCCGCCGCGGAGCTGGGCCGGGCGCAGCCCTCGAAGCGCCGGCCGCGGAAGCTGGGCCGGGCTCGCAGCCCAAAGAGTCCCTTCGGGCCTCTCGCGAACTGCGACCCTCCGGTCCCGCTCGGCGGAGCGCCTGCCTCTGCAGCAACTCGGTGTTTCTCCCTGCGGCGCCCAGACTGCCAGCGTGTCCTCTCGGCCACGCAGACTAGTCCGTGCTCGACGGATTCAGACGCACCACCTCGCTCAGGAAGTTTTTACTCACAGCTCAGGGGCTCAACCAAACTCACACCACAGGTCGCCGGCCCCGACTGGGTGACTGCAACCGGAAGTCGCTTTCCATTCCAGTTCAAAGGGCAGCGCCAGCGCGCCGAGCCCACTAAGGCTTTACTCTCCTCCCGGCCCCGCCCCCGCTCCCGCCCCCACCCCACCCCACCCCACCCCACCCCCACCTCCACCTCCACCCCTATCCCCACCCCCAGCAGCCTCGCCCCGCCCCGCCCCGTCAAAGCCCCGCCCCTCCCGCCAAAGCTGCACTCCACCCAGCCGTGCCTCCCAGCGAGTACATCTGCAACCCCAGAGAACCAGATGTCAAGTTTAAACTTCATTTGAGAATTTTGGATAGAATTTTGGCCAAACAATAAATGATCAGGTCATACATCACCCTGTGTACAGTACACAAGAGACGCTTAAGATGGAATTACACCAACCTGGAGATTCCTGGTCTGCGAAACTATGGTGAAGCCCAGGAACCTATATTTTCAACAGATCCTCAAATGAATGTGATTAAGGGTTTAACTTTAGTGTCTACAGTTTGATAAGCACTACCTATGTAGGTATTTTTCCAACTACTAATACTTTTCGAAAGAGTTACTTGCTAAAGTTGAATGGTTGCTAAATGAAACTAAAACTTTAGTAGAAATTTTGCCACAAATTAAAGCATCCTTATTATTCCATTTCTTACCTATGCTTGGATATTCTCTGAGATAAAAATTTTAGACAGATACCATGAGAGATACCTTTTTCTATTAAGAGAAAGAGGATGAGGTTCTGGCTTTTCCAATTTTTCCTTGTACTTCCAATCTATTGAAGTTTATGGTTATTTTTTTCAAGCCAGTAAATTTGTAATTTCATGATGACATATGGAATAGAATATCCTTTCGTGTGCTTGTTATCTATGTATCTTTTGGGGTAGGTATCCAGAAATGTCTTCGGTTCATTTTTTAAATTGGTTGTTTGTCTTCTGACTGTTGAGTTTTAAGTGTTCTTTGTATATTTTAAACAATGGGCATTTATTAAATATCTGGCTTGCTTTGTATTCTCTTGACAATATCTGTTGCAGAGCAGTTACTTTTGATTTCAATGATGTACAGTTTATTTGGCACTACTTTTGAGTGAACCAAAGAAGCTGCTTTGAAGTTTTCTGATTAAAACTGTAGAATTTAATAATGCACTGAATCTAAGGCTATATGTGCAGGTGCTTTGAAATATGGATAAAAGTTTTGATAAGGACAGAAAAAATATACAAAATTTTTAACTCTATTTTTCTCCTTTCATTCCTGTGATTTTATAGCTTGAAGAGAAGTGGCTGTGTATGTCAGATATGAATAAATGCTGGATGGTGTTGTTTTGGTAACATGGTGTCACATGGTTTCCTTTTTCTATAATAATTATGATTGTTTTAGAATTAACAGATGGTATAGTTAATGAAGTTTAGGGTAGAATTTAGATATTTATTTGAGTAATAATCCTTTAAAAGAATGACATAAATTTACTCCAATTTTCTTGATGTTAATATACACCTCTGGTTAATTGACAGTGATGTGGCATTCATCTTGAGGTGAGTGCAAAGAAAACAGGGAATTAAAGGCTTATTTAAATAAAAAAAATTGGTACCTATTTTATTTTATTTTTTTTTTACCAGTACCGGGGATCAAACTCACGACCGCATGCTTGCAAGGCAGGCGCTTATGCCACTGAGCTAAATCCCCAGACCCCTTGGTACCCACTTTAAAAACTTTAGTATTTTATTGAAAATTCTGACTATAAGTTTAGGCATAAGATAACTTGCCAATATAATATAAATACTTGCCACAGTTTGGAATGTCAGGCATGATCTCTGTCAAAACTTTGATGTAAGATGTTACTATTAATAGAGTATGGCTGACTTTTGGTTTAAGATGACATATTGACTAGCAGTTGTGTATTTGACTCCTCACCCAAAATGCCTATGAAAAAAATCATAAAAATATGAGCGCTTATAATGCTTTGAGATACAGAAGTCAGGGCAGATGACTAGGGCCACCATGTGTGCCCACCAGGCTATGCTCACTTGCCAAAGCTTATTCTCTTCAGTCTGAGTCTTCCCAGAAGAATACGGTTTTCTACTTCACACAAAGGCACTGTAAGAATAGCTATAACTCTGTTGAAAGAAGCTTAGCACCAGAATTTGATAGAATTTTGCACATTTCAAGAATAGTAGAGCTAAAATAAACATACACCTTCTTGTCTGAAGACAAGTCAACTTGGTGACCTGAAAGGTATTAAGAAAGCTACCTACTTATGGTACTTACTACTGAATTGGACAGTAATTCTATTATATATTACCTGCTGTTCCAATGCCACATTTTTACTTTTATTACCTGTTCTGGAGCTATCTACATTTGGAGAATAACAAAAATAGCCCATTAGGAGTGGATAGATATGATGCTCTGTATCCAAGCATGTGAATATGCTTGATTCTCCTTGGAGGTTTAATTTTTCATCCATGATTTGTACCAAGGAAATACCAATACAGGTTGTGATTAACCATGAATTATCTTCTTCATAATGAAACAAGCAGTAAAAGTAAGGCGGTAAACGTATGGATCTCACCTCACCCAAACAGTCACAATATCAAAATTGATAAATGCCAGCCTCAAGCCAAAAAGTTACCTGTGAAATGTATATGTCTATTTGTCTTCCAGCTTAATATCTATGCTAAGGAAATAATAGTAATCACATAGATAATAAAAAGAAGCACCAAGAATCAACATATTCCAATTAATAAGGGTCACAAGAGACTTGGAATGGGAAAATACAAGACAAAGTATCCTTTTGAAAAGATTAAGTTGTATGAAGAAAAGTCCTAGAAATGTAAAGAATGTGAACATTTTGGAAAATTGTTTACTAGAAGTAAAAGTAAATGAAATAAATCTGTTCTTTATTTTGTATGAACAAATAAGATGAAATATGAGACATGATATTAGATTAAGATAAAGAGGGACCTAGAAGCAGAGAAAAATAGAAACAAAATTGGGTAAGTTAAGACTGTAAGGATAAAACATGCAATAACATAATTAAAATATTATTTAGCTATAAGGATGAAATCCTTACTTCAGAGTATTAAATCAATGATAAGAATAAAAATGTGAAAAAAACTTCAACATGTGAGTAAAAAGAGCAAACAGATGAAAACCATTAAGTGAATAATGGAAAGATCACTTTTTAATTTCTTCCTGAACAACAGATGAAGATAAATGGGACAGAAATGTAGCCAAAACTATGTCAGAAGATCTGAAATAATGCTTTGATCCAGGGTAATAGATTTGTTAGAAATAAAAAGGACCTGAGTTTTGCAACATATTAAATAGAAGCCAAATACTTTGATATATCCTGATAAAATTTCAGTACTAAATGCTGTGTCAACTCATTCATTTATTCACCAAATGTTTTGTGAATGCAATGTGCTAAAAGTTAGGGATAGAGAAGACCAAGACATAGTCCTATCTTAAAAGAACATTGTATTAATTGTGGTAACCTAGCTGTAAGAAGCAGGCGATTACTATACAAAGTTATTGCAATCATGAAATAAGGGTAACTACTAAATACTCTGAAAACATATTAAGGAGGTCTGAGCCAAGACCTTGAAAGGGAGAGAAGTGGCTTCTTGTGTGTGAAATGTGAAAATCTCTGTTAAGAATGTAGGTGAAAATAACTAAATTACTTGCCAAAAAACGATAGACACCTTTGACATTAAACTTCAGAAGTTGCATAGATTAGCATCAATTGCTGGGAAATGTTTGACCCAAAAAGTTGTATACCCTCCTAAGTTATTTATTTATATAGGCAAAAGGAAACAATGACATTCTCAGATAACTCAAAGTTCAGAAACTATGCCACCATTTCCTAGAACTGGAGATATACTTCACTTATTCAAGAAGGAATTATAATTAAAAACTCAGGGTAGGTAAAATTCAGACATAGCATAAATATTGGAAAACACTTGATATTTATATATTGGATTAGATAAAAAATTTAGTGCAAACATGAAACAATGGGAAATTTTAAGGCAATTTTGAGCTATTTCCCTCCTAATCCAAAAGTCCATTCAGAAGTCATCTGTTCCTTTTCCACTAGCCAACTGGGACAAATATTGCGTCTTCTCCCTCCAAATTTCTCAGTAGTTCATTGAGCAAGATGCTTTATTTTTTCAGTAGTTTGAATCTAAGTGTAGGGTTTAGATTTTGTTTGGTTTTCTTTCTTTGTGTGTGTGTGTGTGTGTTTGTAGGTTTGTTTGGGTTTGGTTTGCTGTATTTACATTGCTTGTTGTCCTGTGTGCTTCTTGTGTCTGTTTTATATTTGTTAGGAAATTTGGGGAGTTTCTGGCCATTATTTCTTTGATTATTTCTTTTTTCTGGTTCTCTACCTCTTCTGTTTTTGGCATTTCAGTTACACATTTGTTAGACTGATGCTATCCTACATGGTTTGAATGTTCTAGGGAGTTTTGCACTGGCTTGATTTTTCTTTATTTGTGTTTTGTTTAAGTATTTTTACTCTTCTTGTGTTTTAATCTTGTTAATTCTATTGACTTACCATCAAATTCATTTATTCTTTCCTTCCACCGTCATGGACACTAACCAGCCCATGTAAATGCATTCTTCATCTCTTACTGTGACCTTACTTTTTCTAATATTTCTGTAACTTCCATTTGCTTCTTTCTAATAGTATATATTTTCCTACTGAAATTAGTACCAGATTCAATATCTTGTCCACCTTTTCCATTAGAACAAAGGTCATTAAACTATGGCATATGGACAAGATCTAGCTAGTGGCCTATTTTTGTGTATCCTTTGGACTTCAATGGTTGTTACCTTCATAAAGATTTCTTAAAACTTTTCTACAAAAGAAGAATTTGTAAAAAATATCACATGTGACATATAAGACCTAAAATATTTACTATCTGGATCTTCAGACAAATGTCGAACTCTGCTTTAGATCTTTTAGCATATTCATTATTATAAGTTTATATGCTCATCTAGAGAGATACAAAGTCCTATTTACTGAGTATACACCTGATGATTGCTTTGGCTCTTGGTAGTGAATTATTTTTGCTTACTTTTCTTTGCAAGACAAATATCCAATTATGTTTGTGGGGGCTTACAGTACCACATCATACTGAATAGCAGTAATGTTGATATGACAAAATGGACATGGCTGTCTTTTTGCTAAACCTTTTGTGCAGAAAGTTAAATTAATCTGCTCAGAAATTATACAGGATTCTAGATTTGTTGTTGCTATGGTTACTTTCTGGGCACTACAGATTCTCCTAGCAATACCTTGGGTTTAGGAGGGGGCTGGTACAACAGAATTTTTGTTAATAATGGCTCTATTCTACTTTACTGCTTTCCTATTGATAATCCTCAGAGGTCTGTCTTATACTTTGGAAATTTTCTTGGGTTTACTTTGATGTTTGTTACTACTCAATGCTTTTTGGTTTGACAGTTAGAGAAAGAGTTTCTCAATTCTCAGTGTAAGTAGATAACAAGTCCCTCAGGTTAGGAAGTGGACTTCTTAGTGTCCTTGTCCTGCTCCAAGGTGTCTGTCTCAGTCCAGCACTTACGCTTTCTCTTTCCCAGAAATAGAGAGCTTTTCTGATTCCATGCCCAGCTATACTTGGTCTTCACTAAGATATTAGTGTTTGTCAAACCTTCTCTCCATTTCTCCTCCATGTAAAGATTTTTGTTCTTCAGGAGAAATCAGGGAAGTGTTCTGATACAGTTTTATGTCTCTTTCATGGCAACAGCTCTTCCCATCCTTGAGGACTGCACTTTGAGGGCACATTCTCAGAATTCTTACCAATCTTCTTTTGCAAACACCTGCTATGGTACATGAAGAAAAAGTCTGCAAGAGTGTGAATTTCCATAACTTCCAGCCCATTTGGGGGTCTATGCCCTGCTACTAGCCCACCTTCAGCCTCCCCACCAATTCATATCTGTTACAGGTAAATTCTTCTTACTAGCGTTTGACTGCATGCATCCTATATAAACAAATGCTTGCATCCCATTTATTCAACAGACGCAGTGCCAGGCCTAGCTTTCATGTAGAGAGTCGCTTTGAAATCTGTTGTTTGTTGGGCTCAAACTTGCAATTTGCATAGCTATATTTTTATTTAAGGGATGGGGATGGTATTCTATCTAGCTACCTACATTCCTGTGTGGGAACCAGAAATCCAAATACCTCATTTTTCAAGTTAAATATTTGGACAATGTCACAGGTTCACAAGATACCAGAGATGTACTAGGGTTCCCCAAAGGCATAGACAAATGTTTATGCTTTATGCTGCATAAAGCACTTTGGTTTATTTGATCCTGAGTGAGCAAGTGTCTCTCTTAATAAGAACCTGATTTATTTAATAGGGTCAAGGATTGGACATGGAAAAACCGTGAGATTAGCACCCAAAAAAGGGTCAGGAAAGTTTGACTGTTGTTAAGAGAGAAATTAGAGTGGTGGGGAATGGGATCCAGAATTAAATGAGGCCAAAGACTGACAGAAAAATGGGAAGATCATAAATTTTAAAAACTCATAAAATTCAACAAAGTCAAGAATCAGATTTATTGTCACTATAGAATGAGAGTCAGAGAAGAGATGCATGTAGTATGAAAATGAGTGACCTGGTTGAAGCTCAGTTCTGGAGTTAAATTATTTAAGATTCCAGAAGTCTACTACACAAAACAGAAGGCTTCCATCATGTGAAGTGTTACAAAAATGTGGTAATCTGGAAAGGTTAAAAAAAAAAAAAAAAGTGCTCAGAGATGTTTCAGAGGGCGATCTTGTGTCAAGAAAGTTAACTCCTGCTTAAAAAGGAAGCTGTTATTTTAGATTTCCGAGAGGACTCAAGGTTCTAATGAGAAAGGCCATCAAAAACCAAGAGGAAACATTTGCAAGGGTCACCAATATTGAAATGAATAAAAATAAATATTTAAAGTTGAATAACAGAGTCAGGAATGTGAGCTGAGAAGAAGCACAGTCCCCACCATGGCAGGATGGAAGGGTTCCACACTGAAGAAGCACTCCCACAACATAGGGAGTTGCTCTGTATTGCTCCTATTTTTACTTTTAGCTTGCATTATTAATCTTATCTTTCCTTGAATTCCCTGTACAAGACATTTCAGTGGTTGTTTGTTCTACAATGTATGTTATGTAAAATAAAACTTCAATATTTGATCCAAAAATCCACCTATAGGGACATGAATGACAATATATTGAACACACTGAGAATAATCACATGAGGAGACAAATGTCAGCACTCCACAAAGCTGAACTTCTACTCTTCAAACAAGATACTGTCTATAAAAACTACAAATACACATCAATAAATGAACATTAGTATTACTGAAAACTGAAGAACAAAATAATAGATAAACTAGGTTTTTGGTTTGTTTGTTTGTTTGTTTTTTTGAGAGTGGGTCTTGCTTGGTAGTGCAGGTTAGCCGTGAAATCATTATGTGGCCCAGGCTGGCCTCAAACTCAGGGCAATCCTCCTGCCTCGACCTCCCAAGTGCTGGAATCACAGGCATGGCCACCATGCCCATGTTTAAAGTAGATTTCATTAAAATTAAAAACCTGTACATCAAGGGATATCAGAGTAAATTATTAACTCAGAATAGGAGCAAATATGTGGAAAAACATACATTTTGTAAAAGATTAATATCCAGAATATGTAAAATTCAACAATAAAAAACAAACCAACCCAGTTTAAAAATGGACAAATGCTTAAATGGACATCTCTTCACAGAAAATACACAAATGAGCAAAAGGCACATAAAAAGATACCCAACATAAGTTATTAAGAAAAATGCAAATCATAAACATAATGAGTTATCATTTCACTTCTATTAACTTAGTTATTTTAAAAAATTAATATAAACAGAATAGCAAGTCTTGGGAAGGATGTGGAGAAATTAAAATCCTTGTGTATTTCTGGTAAGCATGTAAAATAATATGGCTTTGGGAGAAAGGGTTAGGCTGTTTCTCAAAAAGTTAAACATAGAATTACCGTATGATCTAGTGATTCCACTTCTAGGAATATACTCCAAAGAACTGAAAACAGGGATTCAAAGAAATACTGTAACAACACTTTTCATGGTGGCATTATTCACAAAAGCCAGAAGGTAGAGATGATTCAAGTGACCATCAACAGTTAAATGGATAAACAAATGTGATGAATATGTACAAGGAAATATTAAAGAGCCCTAAATTGAAACAAAATCCTGATTCAAGATATAATGTGGAGAAATCTTGAAAACATTATGATAAGTGAAATAATCCAGACACAAAAGGACAAATATTTTATGATTTCATTTTTATGAAGTATCTAGAATAAGCAAATTCATGGAGACAAAAAATAGAAGTTGTCAGGGGCTTGGGGAAAAGATGAAGGGGAATTATTGTTTGATGAGTACAGAGTTCCTGTTTAGGATAGTAAAAAATTCTGAAAGTTGGATAGTAATGAGGTTCCATAACACTAGGAAATTACATAATGCCAGTGTACAACATACTTAAAAATGTTTTAATAGTTATGATGTATATCGTTTATGACAGCAAATGAATTATGATAAAAAATTAATAAAGCTAAATGTGTATAGTTAATGTAAATTAAGTTTTTATATTTTTTTCATTATCTTTTAAAGTCTACTTATGCTATCTTTAGGGTATATGGTATAAATAATTATTTAATATGTAATTTAAGAAAGATAATGTGACCTAAACTTCCTAACTATAACAACAAAATATCAAGTGGTAGGTCAGACATGGCAAGACATAAAAGTGTTCCATTATATATTAATTTTCCCATACTCCTTACACATAGAAATAAAAAATATAATCTTTCACTATGATAATTGAAGATTTATTTAGTTTTTAATGTACAGATAATTATAAGTAGTATTAAAACTATTTAGAAAAAGTAAAATATTGCCTTTGTAACAAAGATATAAAACTTAATTGCCACCGTTTAATTAATCAGTCAACCAGGTAAATCATGTGAGTACCCCTCTGCAATATTTTACTCTGTCCCCACTGTCACAATCTGTCCTCTGTGTCACTTTGTTTCCATTGCCACTACTATTCAAGCCACCATCAATTCACAATTATTGTCTTGGCCTCCTAACTGTACTTACACTTATCACATTTTAATGTTACATTCCTGTATCACTTAAAATCATGCAATGTCTTCTCATCAGCTCACTATAAAACTAAACAATATGCCTGAAATAAGACTTCTTCCTATATCTTTAGAATCAAATCCTGCCTCTTACTCATAATTTTGAACTTCTTTCAAAACCTCAAATGCTCTTCCTTCTGTCCTTTTCTAGGTTTGCTAATGTTTTGAACATGTTTTTCCTTACATTTTACCTGGCCTGTTAAGGACACTCTGAAAGGTCTTGTTCTGTGCAAGGTCTCACATTTGATTCCCATTCCAGGTTACAACTTCAGACTCAAGCATAGGCTCTTATTTTAACCTGTTATTTCTCATTTATGACACTTGAAATTCCAAGATACATACTTGGATATTTTTGAAGTCAGAATGGCTTAAAAATGTGCAATCATGGAGTAGTGGCCATTGTTCTCACAAGGTTAATTTTAAGCAGAGGGAGGCTAACTATTGTGCTGCTCATGAATAAGATTTCAGCAGTAAAACTGCCTTATTCACATATCAGTATTGCCATATACTAAGCTGACTGACCAAACTTGATTAATACTATGCCTCTGTTTCTTTATCTATAAAATGCTGGGAATCATAAAACTTGCTTCGGAGGTTGTATTTGGGCAATGAAATAATACATAAACAGGACTTAACTTACAGGAAGGATTCAAACAACATTGGCTAACATAAAATATTTCTATTTCTATATATGGTTGATTTTTAATTTAAATGAGTAATCATGATGATCACTTAAAATCTTTACAAGTTCATGCTGCAAAAGCTCAGATTGCGGACTCACTAGAAAAAGATTTTTAGTTAATTGTCTTAAATAAGTCTAAAGAGCTGGAGGAAATCTATGGGCAAAGAACCAAAGAAATCAGAAAAATGATGTGTACACAAAATGAGAATAGAACAAAAGAGATATAAGTAATAAAATTAGAAATTCTGGAGCCAAATCATACAATAACAAATGAAAAATTCATTAGAGAAGTTGAAGAGCTTTTGAGCAGGCAGAAGAAAATGCAGAGAATATTATGATAGGACAACTGGAATTACTTGGTTGGAGGAGTAGAAAGAAAAGAAATGAAGAAAAGTAAGTGTAATTCAAGGGACTCATGAAACACTGTCAAACGTCAACATGTGTTATGAAACTCTTGAAAAAGTGAGTAATAAGAAGCAGAAAAAATATTTAAAGAAAAAAATAGCTGAAAACTTTACAATTTGATAAGAGGCTTAATCTACATTCAAGGAACTCAACAAACTCCAAATAAAATGAACCCAACAAGATCCATGTTGAGGAAGATTACAGTCTGTCAAGAGGCAAATACAAAATCTTGGGAAGTATTGAGAACAAAGTAACATATTATGCACAATTGATTCTCAGTAAGATTAATTTCAATTTTGTTTTGAAACCATGGAGGCCAGCATACGGTGGGCTGACATATTTAAAATTCTAGAGAAAAAGCGAAAATCAAGAATTCTTTATTTATAAAAGTAGCCTTCAAAAATGAAGGAGAAATTAGGCCATTTGGCTATTAAATAAGAGCTAAGTGTAGTCTGTTATTAGACTTACTATGAGAATGACAAAAAGAGACTTTCAAGTTGAAAAAAGGCCACTAGCTAATAGTTTGAAGCCATATGTAGAAATAAAGAACTTTAGTATGGCAATTATAAAGGTAAATGTAAATACCTGGATGATTTATCTTCAGTTTGTAGCTCTTATTTTTATTCCCTACATGATTTAAAAAACTAAATGCTTAAATAATAATTATAAATCTATGTTAATGTGCATACAATATAAAAATGATAATTTGTGACAACACATAAGGAAGGGATGAAGCTGTATATATTTAGAATTTTTGCATGTTCCTGTCTTAGTCACTTTCTTGCTGATGAGACACACTAGCTGTCACCCACAATTTAAAGAGGGAGAGGTTTGTTTTGGCTTTCATTTACAGTTCATAGATGGCTGGTTAAAAGGCAGAAATGGCATGGAAGAAGGCCTTGGTCAGAGGAAAGTTGTCCATCCCATAGTGCTCAGGAAGCAGAGAAAGGAGGGAGAAGCCAGGGACAAGAATACACCTTCCAGTGTCTCCCAGTGACCTGCCTCCAACCAGGACTCACCTCCTAGCAGCAAGTCAGCTGTAGCACCCCCATGATTTAATCACCCTCCAAAAGTCCCATCTCTAAACACGTAAATCATATGGGGGACATTCCAGATCTAAACCATAATAGTTAGAGAAATTAAATTGATATCAATTCAAATTAGATTATGATAAATTTAGTGTGCTAATTTTGATTCCTGTGATAGTCACTAAGAAAATATATATTTTTAAAAATACTCACTCATAAAAATGAGAAGGGAATAAAATGATATACTGTAGGGAATGAAACAGAATGTAAAGAAGATTTTTCTAGTAAAAGAGAAGTTGACCAGGATACAAAATCTGCAAGTGCAATTTAATGAGTCAATGAAGAGGCTACTCATAGAGAAGATGAACACCTGCAGTACCCATATGATCATAAATGGACATGATAGAAAAATGAGTGATTAAAAAAGGGTAATCCAAATAGTTATAGGGATGATAAAAAGTACAAGACAATAACGTGTGCCAATACATTTGAAAACTTGATAAAAATAATTGTTTTGCTGTTCAGCTACTAACTCAGGCAGCTTGAAACATGATGCTATAAGAAGACACTGTCTTACACTCCAAAGATATTCAAGGGAAATGGCAACTGTAATAACATATCTTCAATACAAGCAAGGAGGTATTCAGATAGATATTGAATAGTCATCAGATCTGCAGGACCAGTTGAACCATCTGTTGCAATAAAATGCCATTTAAGAGTATAATAGCACTTCTGTGCCTGTTGCTGAGGAAGAAATATCCTACACAACTATTGTGCTGTGGGTTTGACTTTCCATTTTAACCTCAAAATTAAGTTTAAAAATTGTGTTAATGTACAGTTTCTCCTGAGAAGAAGGAAGGGGTTGAATTTTGGAAGCATTTCTTAAAGGGAACTCACCTATGTTGTTACTGCAATTTTAAGTTGCTATTTTCAATCTGACACTGAGGCAAATTTAAACATTTGATAAGATAATTTTAAAAAATAGAAATCACACAAAATGGAATGAAGCTAGAATAAATAGCACATGGATACCTATAAAATTCATAAATGTACAAAAAATCAGGACACATTCTTAACAAACCAAGGGTCAAAGAGGAAACAACAAAAGAAATTTAGATTCAGTTAAGAGATAAATGAAGACAAAATTGCAACACACTGAGATGTACGGAATGCAGTGAAAGCAGCACTCAGAAGGAGGTTAATAATAGTAAACATCTACTCTGATGAGAAGAAAGATCTGAACTCAGTAATCTAACTTTACATCTCAAGAATTAAAACCAAGAGCAAACTAAATCTTAAGCTAGCAGGAGAGAAGAACTAATAAAATTGGAACTGAAATAAAAGAATAGAAAAAGAAAAGAATCAATAAAAAGAAAATATTTGAAATAATTATGACAAATTTACCATAAAAATGCAGTTATTAACAATGAGGGACACTGTGAGTGATGGGTGAAGCAGAGTAACATAGGATCTCTTTGTAGTGTTTGCTTAAGTTTTCTCTATATCTACAACTCTTAGAAAATAAATGCTACTAAATGAAAGATAAATGAAGAAACTTTGCTGTCCTTAATAACTTTTGATCAAAGAGAAAAATAAAATTACAATTAAAATGTGTGAAACAGGTTGAGGGTACAGCTCAGTGACAGCACACATGCTTAGTCTGTGTCAATCCCTGGGTTCAATACTCAGCATCAAAAACAAAACAAAACAGGGCAAAACTGCCTCATCCTTCCAGCCAAAACTGTAAAATAATAATAATATGAAAGTGGCATATTAAAAGTTATAAGCTATATTCAAAATGGCACTAAAATTTTCTTAGCTTTAAGTATTTCCATTGTAAAGTAAGAAAGAATTAAAAATAAACTAAGGATTTGATCAGCAGCGAGCAAAGTAAAAGGAAAATAGTCTAAAATGATATTAAATAGTCATAAAGTTAAAAGCAACAACTATTAAAAAAAGAGAAAAAGAGTTAATGATACAAATGATGCATATAAGACATCAACTCTGACACATCTGGCCAGGAGAGAGAAAGGAAGAGGGAGAGAAGATGGAGGAGGCAGGGAAGAGGCAAGGGGAGAGGGAGAGAGGATATGAATGGGCAAAATGAGTAATAAAAAAGGATTCTTCATATACTTATGGAAATGATTTATGTACAAGCCAATCCTATGTATGCCGGTATATTTGATGAACTTGATGGAAAGAATTGTCTTCAAGCACAAAATAATTCAATTGTATGAAAAAATATCATGAAACTTGAATAGATTGATAAACCTTTTAAAGAATTACTTCCAGAAGCTGGTACTAAGGTCAAGTGGAGTTATAGATTTGTTTTTTAAAGATTTCAAGGGACAGATAACTTCATTAAACTTTATTTTAGAACATGGAAGATTTTGGCATTTTTATAATATCACTACCTGCAGCTAGCCTACCTTTAATAAGTAAACCCATCAACAATACATTTCCAGAAAATAGAAATACTGATTAATTTCACTTGTGACTACAAATGCAAAAGTTCTTAAAAATTAAAAGCATTTGTTTTCCAGCAATTTTTTTTGTGTGTGTGTGTGTTAGGGATTGAATCCAGGGCCTCATACTTGCCAGACCAGCACGCTACTTCTAAGTTACATCCCCAGCCCTTTGTGAACATTTTCTTAATACAAACTGTATATATGATGAATCAGCTTTGATTCATATTTATATATAAAATCACATTATAATTATAAACCACATTAATAGGGTGATTTTTGTAACACAGAATTTTAAAAAATGTTACTGTGTTCTGTCACAGCAGAGCACTATTTTTTCTAAAATAGAGAAACCACACAGTTGTCTATAATGATATCCAAAGATATTGAATATAGGTTAAAATGAAGGCTTTTTCCCCCTCTTAAATAGACTTTAATAAACTAGAATATTCAGTAGTTTTTTTTTTTATGGTAAGTATACCTGAAACTAACAGTTGACGTCATTTTAAAAAATGTTAACCACTAGGGAAATTCTCACTGAGGTCAGGAGTTAGATGAGATTCACAGCTCTCTCTTCCATTATTATTACTAAGTAATTCTGGCCAGTGTAGTGAGGCAAAGAAGGGAGGATACACATTTATATATTTTCCATCTGGGCAATTCATCACAAGTGAATTACTCAAAAATAATTTAGAAAAATAAGAGACCAGTGGAATAGCTTGATGAAAAATACAATTATGAAATCAAGAGGCTAGCAGCAATTGGTTAGAAAATATAGTAGAAAGAATAGCCTATCAAGATAACACTCTACATACATACAAGAAGACAAAATAAAGTATATTGGAATACATTTTACAATAAATAAAGCAACTATATTTATTATACCCTTAATACGTGCAAAGACAAGGAATATTCACAGACAGAAAGGTTCTATGCTATAAAAGATGATCATTTCACTCAAGTTAGTGGGTAAGCTTCATGAAATTTCAACAGGAAATTTATTTCAGGGGAATTAAACAGATTTATTTTGAATCATCCAGTTAATCATCTCTTTCTTGATCAGAAATATTTAAACACTGCTCTAGGGCTCCAGTTGGTGGTGGGCAGAAATCTCAGGAAGATTGGACCAAAACTAACTTTCTATATCCCATTAGAGGAAAACTAGTGTGTCCAACTTTACATATGGAAGTGTCTGCTGAAGGGAGTAATGACATGAGGGTGGGCGAAAGAGAAAGGAGACAGCTTCTAGGAATGATGTGGTTATTCTGTGGCCTTGGTGCAGTCGACATCTTTTTCTTTATAATATTGCAGCTTAAATGAGACAACTCCAAATATTGTTTTTAGTATTGTAAGGAGATAAGACAGTAATAGTAGAAAACTATAGAAAAAGAAGCAACATAAATATATATATTTAAGGCCTTCCTGGCTCTGGAGTTTAAGAGTTGGAAAATCCTGTGATCATTTTCCTTCAGCAGGCTCTCAATAAATGATATCTATTAGTATAACAATACTGATAATGGATTTTGTTTACTCTTTCTGAACTATTAATGTTCCTAGAATTATTTGTAAGAAAATACTAAAAAATATTAATATTAATTTTTGATAGTGAAGATAAAAGGGTCAGTTAGTAATAATAGAAAAAAACTATATTATTATAATTCTATATATTTAAATATTCTAAAATGTGAATTTCAGAGTTGTGTATAAAGTTAATACTTTAATGAAGTGAAATATTTATTGTCATGTGTTTCTTATGAAGTAGAAAAGTACTAAACTTGAGTTAATGTTTGAATAGGAACATTGAATCAGTCAGAATTTATTTTTAAAAATAAAACCAAAAAGCATGAACACATACAGTATTAATTTACTTTTTAACCAGGTAAGATGTATATAACAACGTAAGTCAAATAGCTTTCAATCTTACATTATGTTGCAAAACTCACTCACTGAAGAAGGCTATGTTAGCAGACATAAACTTTACAAACTCATCCCTATCAGAATCATTAAATTTTATCTTCAGATTTAGCAAGAAAATAAAAGATCATAGTATTTTAAATTCTCCTTGGGTCTTGGCTTTTTTAAAGGTCAAATTACGAAGTGAACACAAAGCCATTTTTGGATTCTATCATAATAGCAAATGCAGAAATGGAACAAATCTGTAATACTTAAAACATTCAGACCACCTTGCTACACTGGGAATCAACAGAGACTAATAAAATTCGATTACCTCTTTTCCAGGTGTCAAGTCTTCCTTCACAGATTGTTTCTCTTTTAGAGATGAAGGCCGTAACACTTTCTGGAAATGTTGTAGAGCCTTTGCCAGTGCTGCCCAGACAGTCCTGAGCTCTCCCTTGTGTGGAACTGGGAACTTCCACTGAGAAATCCCCTGTCTTGAGACTTCCTTTTTTGTAGCTATCAACAGCCAATCGTTGGCAAGATATTGAAATGAAGCAAAAACTACCAGAAAATGTTCTGTAAACCACCTATGACTGTAACCCTGACTTCCTTTTGAAGCAAAAATACTTTAACCTGATTAGTTAAGGCATTTTAACAAAAAGCTAGAAATTGAAAACACAAAAATATTTTTAGATGAAGCATGTTTTCACATAAGGCAATTTAAAAGTAAATTGATTTGCTAGATGATTTTTAAGTCATTTTTTGCCCTAAGCAATATATTGATAACAGCAGGCGAAGTCCAAGTTTGAATACAGTCCTTGTTTCATGGTTTACAGAAGTCATTTGGATGATGTTTAATAAAAATAAAGTTTTTGTTGGATTCCAGAGCCTGATCTCAGGTGCTTAGAAGAAGAGTAATGCAAAGAAGGCTCCTAAGACAGCTTTTCTGCTTCGAGATCTAAGGCTCACTGTTCATGAAGATGTGTGTACGTTCTAGCACATGGAGAAGCTGCTTTACAAATACGTGTATTTCTCTCAGGCTACTTAGGGCAAAAGATCAAGTTTTATGTGCAAATAGAATGCAGCATGTGCACCACAGACATTTTTCTTTGTTATAAAATTTTAAAGCTAGAAATGTCTGTAGACACCCTCTGTTTATTTTCCTTTTTATTACAGATGAGGAAATAGGAGAGGGTAAATGCTCAATGTCACAAAGAAAGTTAAAAGCAATGCTCAGATTACAATCTGAGCCTCTTGCATCCAATTTTTTTGCATTATGATTTTGGTGTATCAAGTTTGAACTGGAAAAGGAATGAAGCAACTGAGTGATCTCCTTATTCACCTCCTGCATGATCCAGATGAGAAGTATCAGGAGGCCTCACCCAAAGTTCCAGTGATTAAAAGGACTAGAATTTCTAGCTCTGATTGTTTAATGCAATTTCTTTTCTACTTTGAAACATTGCTTTCTTTTAAATTATATCTTAAATAAATATAGGATAGTGCAATTTAGAATTATTCTATAAAAATAATTTAAGGAGTATAATATGCTGAATAAGCTTGTGAATAAAAACATTTCTTTTACTCATCAGGTGTATAATTATTAAATTTCTTTTAAGCTCATGTGTTTGTAACTGTCTTACTGATGAAATATCAAACGTTAAAAATAAGACTTTTTAATGCTGCAAACATAGCAAAACGAAGCAACACAACAAAAAAAGTGAGGTAACTACTGGCAAAAGGAAAATTTACTTAACAGTTTATATTTTTGAATTATCAGGATTTTCTTTTTAAAAAAGAAGTGCCCATGCCTTAGCTGAAAAATGCCACTTTCTTTGGTCTTTCTGTTCCCATCTTCCCCATATTTACCTTGGCAGTTAAGCTTGGCAGATACCCAAGCCTGTCAAGCACTGGCTATTCCTGAGGATGCTGGCCTCAGTCTGGCAAGGCATTGCTTGAGAGAGGCTCCTGAAAACAGCAGAGAAATTAAAGATACTTTTTGAGGAATTCTGAGTACATAGAATTTAAAACAAATGCCACCAACCATCTTACACTGAAGGTAAAGAATGGGAGGCAGATGGACTTCATTTTAAAAAATCTTTTTGTCTCTGGTGGCTTCTTTTCCTGTTCCCTGCCCCCACTCCACATTTTTTCTTCTCAAAGTTATAAATGGGGGCAGGGCTGATAGAAATACAGAAATTACTAGACAAAAGGAAGAAACAAAAAGAGACAACAGACACCAAGCCTGTGACAAAAGGAGAAAAACAGGCACCAAGCCAGGATTCTCACAGTTTAGCACAAGTGATCAGTGGGAGAGGGGGAAAAGAGATGTCAACCCCAAGTGTGTTAAAGGGCAGAAGGCAGACTACCATTCAGGCAGACAGAAATGGTTAAAGAGGTAGCTAATCAAAGAATGAAGACAGCACTGCCACGAAACAGCAGGGTTCTTGGTACAGGCCGAGGTGGAAAATCCTCCCAAGAAAAAACCTCTATCGCACTGTCTTCTGGGAAAAGTGTGGGCAAGAAAGTCAGGTCTCTTGATTGCTTTTTTGTAGGAGGGAGACACAGCTACCTGTGGCCAAGAAACTGTATCAGCAGTTTGGTTGCATGGGGTGGTTGGTTGTTTGAGCAGCTTGGTTCAGATGATCAGTGCAGGTACATGCAGGATGCATCCATGCTCCAGGCTGGTGGGCACAAAAAAACTGTTTAGATTCTCCTTGCTAGTGGGGTAATGCTAAGGATTTTGTTGGCCCGTGGCCAGCACAGGGTTGACCTAAGCTGTGAGATCCCATTATAAATTCAGGACTGGGACCTGCAGGGGTGATGAGAATTCTTTTTCTTCTACTTTCTCAACCTCTATAAACTGTGCCCTTTGGAGAGTATTGGTATTACTGATTTTCAACTTAACACAAATTTATGCCAAAGTATTTCTTCCTTAAAGGAGATACTTGCATTTTTTGTCTTAATTTTAGAATTAAATGGAATTTCCTGTTAATAGTGACTGGATAGTGGAAGTAAAAAGGAGGGCAGGGTAGGAGAAATGTCTTTACTCCTTAGGACAGAGCTCATGATCTTAAGAGACATATGAAAACAACATTTTATTCTGCTCAGTGACTAAGATGAAAGTAGAAATACATACAAGGTGGTGTGTGGGCAGAGAAGCAGTTCTCAGGAGTAGAGCTACACATGATGAGATGCCTAGTTACCCAGGAAGTGAACAAACAAAAGGATCAAGGATTAAAAATTTATCTTGTACCCTTTTATGTATTCTCAATGAATTTACTCTAATTTATCTCAAGTTAAACTTAGGGCTTTTTGTTTGTTTCCATACTTTTATAAGTAAACATTTTCTTAAAAATTCAATTTTTAATATTATAAAGAATTTTTAAAATAGTTTTGATGATAGATGTCATTTTAATACTCTTTGTACCTGTTATCATTAGAGTCTGGACGTCCCCCAAATCTTCATGCAGGCATGGAGGTGGACTTCTAGAGTTTGTGAATGACTCATTGTCCAATGCTGGAATTATAGATAAAAGTGCTACACTCAAATGAGTGTGGCCTACATACAATATAAGGGACTGAAATACTCTTCTCTCCATGTTTTTTCCCTTTTGCTTTTGTTACTTGAACTGCTTTCTGCCACCATGAACTCTTGCCCTCTGCTGTGTGCCACTGTGCCTTGGAGCCAGCTGATTGTGGACTGAAAACTCCACCAACTGTGAGCTAGATAAATCCTTCTTTCGTTCACTTTGAGTGTTATGTATTTTGTCCCAGCAATGAGAGAGAAGTAACTGAGTCAGTACCTATGCTTAAAAAATGAAATTGTAAGGTATAGATTAAGAAGCAATTTAAGCCTATTATTTTTGAGAAAAGAAATAGAATTGTGGATTTCCCAGTACTCTGTCTTAATTATATAAGTTACATATTTTTGGCTATCAAAAAAGGGACATAATGATATATAATGAAACAAATGTTGATAAAACCAAAATTCAAAAATATCTTGGCAATTTCAAGTAATAGACTGATGCCAACATAAAATTTAATTGGTATAATGATAACACTCTCTGATTACTGCTTCTCTTCCTATCACTATCCCACAAATAAGCAAACCAACAAATAACAATGACAACAATAAACAGGAAAACAAAATCTCATGAACCAGAAAGGATTGATGTGACACAACTTAGTAGTAGTCACATAACATTGACTTGAGTTTTACTTAAGGATATGGACATGCTAACAAATTCTCAGACTGACAGACCTTTAATTTCCCTCTGCAATGAGGGAAGTGCTAGCCCTACTTTCTGACCTATCTCTCTGGATGCCACTCCTTAAGAACAAATACTAACTAGTTATTAAATATTCTTCCATGCTATTTGTGTATTATTCCAGGAATGGAAGATATGTAGCATAGAGAAAATGAGGAGGAAAGACTGTATTCAAATATCAATTTAAATTTTCTTCATAACTTCAAAGCAGGCCTCAGACTAGTGAACAGAAATGTAAAAGAAAACACATTTGGTTTCATTATAGAAAGATCAACATTCCAATAGTCAGAAGGTGAGATAGGTCACCCTGGGAGGTAACAAGTTTCCTCTTTCTGGGAGAAAATATCAACTACTGTATATGATTAATGATTATGAAAGGGGATTTAAATCTCAGATGAAATAATAATATCTACATGACATTCATTCTAGTTCTAGCATAATTCTAAATATTTTATATGTATCACTTTTTAATTTTGATAAATACACAGTGGAGAAAGGTAAAAAATCTAAGACACAAAGAGATTAATTAACTTGACATAGAGCATCTGTCTCTAAAGCCTACGCTCTTAACAACTTTACCATAGTGCAGTTGGCATTATCTACTATCTCGCACTTGAGTGTGGATTCTCTCATTACCTGATAGCATAGAATTTTAGAGGAGAGTGAAAAAACTTCAGATTTTTTTCCTAGTACTTTATTACTTCTTACATTGTATTTTGGGAGCTTACAGCCTGACAAGAAATTAATGAAGTGAGACTATACCACTTTTAACCACTATTCATCACTTATTATCAGTTAGGTCTTCGGATTGGATATTTAAAAACCGTATAATTGAAAACAGCAAGAGGATGATGCAGAAAAAGTGGGGGGAGGAGCATGATGTGAAAGGGAGCTTTTACTGAGAACTTGAGGGGCAAATTATACTTGATGCCTTCTTCTGAAGTGCCAATTTAGGAAAATAGGACAGCCTTGGAGCAGATTCAATACCATTACTCAAGGAAAATGACAGTGCACATTTTGTTTCTGAAGGTTTACTCATCCTTCATTTTTTTCTTTCTAATTTGTTATGTATAGTTTAGTAAGTTTTACAGAAAATCTATGGTACTTTCTATAGAGTACAAGGTGAAATATTTGAGTTTCTATAAATATCTGTAAATTGACAGAATTTCATCAGGGAATGGGGCATCTTACATTGAAGTGTCTGTTTCAGGCATTATACATTCTGTTTTCTCTTTTAGTGACTAAGGTAGCAATACATTCAGTTTATTGCCAAATAACCCTTTTACCTTGATTTATATAATGGAATTCTCCTGTCTAATGTTAATGAGAACGACCAAACAAAATAATGTGTCTCACAGTCATTTTTTTTTCAACTGCAAAACCTGGAAAAGTGGTTTAGATATCAGGCTAAAATAGAAGTTATTGGTCTTCATTTATGGAGGTTCAGAATTTATAAGTGATACCAAACAAATCTGTATTGCCTAAAATATATTTCTTCTGGATTTATAAATTCATGAAATTGAAAGTGCTATGAGATGCCTAAGGTCATCAATAATTTCTATGTGAGCACACACAGTATAGTAATTTAGTACTGATACAGTTCCTAATATTAGCAGGATTTATAGTTTGTACTTGTAATTTTCTATACATAAGGAGATAAAAGAAATGTGTTAGCTCATCTATAACCTCCAAGGCACAGTGGCTGTGAGACAGAAATTAGAAGAGAGAAGCACAAGAGTCAGGATAATCCATGAACTCTGAGTTTTTCTATGATTTTAATAAAATAAGTCAGACTTTCAATGAGACCTGACCTTTGAAAACTGCTTAGCTTGACTCCAAGGAGGTGCTGGGAGGATTAACTAGCTAAAGCTGGCAGAGTGATTTCAAGGTTCTCTGTGTGTTATTTATTCTGTGGTTAACCAGTTAAGTTCCTTTTTAGTTTGTATTTAGTAGGATGCTAGATCAATGATGAAAGATTCAGTAAACACAAGTTCCAAGTAAAATCACAAGCTATTGTCTGAGGGGGAAAGAGTGAGGTAGTGCTAGAAGTGTAGGAGTAATTTTGTGTGGGCTCATGCTGTTCTTTAGATAGGTTGGTTGAATCTTTACTTCAAAGAGGAGTAAACTGAGACATGAAAAGATTAATTGATTTTCTCAGTGTTAAACAGCTGACTGGTGGTGTTGACAGATTTCCAGTGGCATTGAGGATGAAGTCCTTGATCATCTCTGGCTTTATAATCTAGAGATGCTATTAAGGTTTAGAAGCTGAGTAGGATGTGATTGGAGAAAATTTTCTAATTATTCTAGGGGTTAAAAGCCTGGTGCTTTGTCTCTCCCGTCGCTGGGTTTCAGATTTTAAACATTGTTTGAATGGAAAAGAAATTTAGGAACACTTCTTTCTCAAGCCATTCATTTAATTATTAGTCCTTCATTCATCAGGTGCTACATGCTGAGCACTTTTGAGGTGAAGAACCCATAGAACCTTGCTCAATAGCTCTCTTTGAGGCATAGAGGAGGGATTTAAAAGTGCATGTTTGTTGAGAGGCAATCTAGCAGAGAAGTTAGGCATACAGGTGCTGTGCCATTCTGAGTAGGATCCAAAGCCTGACTTTACCCTTCACTAACTAGCTTAAACATTTGGTAATGAATGAAGTTATGTAAAGCATTCAAAACCCTTAGACATGGGGAGGTCAAATCGAGCTTTTATTGTTGCTTATTCCTTGCTATATTCTGCTGTCTCTGTAAAATCGTAATGTGAATTAATGCAAATATTGCAGAAAAACTAAATGGAAGGAAATTAAATTGTTTAAACAAGTAATTGTTTTCTATGCCACATCTATGTTGCCTTTTCTTCTTTCTCTTAAAGCTCTCTGTATTTTGAGAAGCTAATTCTACCCACTTTCTGTGGTAAGGTAGAATGGCTTAAGCCCATCACTACATTACATTTCTCTGGCCTTTGCTGTTGGCTTAGGGAGAAGCAGTAAGTATATGAAAAAATGTTCAGCATCTTTGATCATTAGACAAATGCAAATCAAAACAATACTGAAATTCCACATTACTCCAGAAAGAATGGCTATCATCAAAAACTCAAAAAATAGAACAGATGTTGGTGAGGTTGTGGGGGGAAAGGAACTGTCCTACATTGTTGATGGGAGTGTAAACTAGTATAGCCACTATGGAAAGCAGTGTGAAGGTTCTTCTAAAAGCTAAAAATAAATATTCCATTTAATCCAGTTATACCTCCTCTGGATATCTTCCTAAAAGAATTAAAGTCATCATATTACAGTGACACATGCATGCCTATCTTTATAGCAGTACAATTCATAATAGCTAGTTCTTGTAAGTTACCTCTATGGTCCCCAACAGATGAATGGTATATCCACAAGGGAGTACTACTCAGCCACAAAGAAGGATAAATTTGTCATTTGTAGGAAAATAGACTCACCTTGAATCCATAATGCTAAGTAAAATATTTAAGACATAGGTTATCTCTTTAATGGTTTAACTTACAAGAGAACCTTGATATAGAGGAAAGTAAAAGATAGATAATAAAAAACAGGGTAATAGACTTTGTGGATGTGGGAAGTGGGTCTGACAATGGGGAAAGACAGGAGGGAGGAGAGGAAAAAGGATCAAGATGCATTATGTATATGCATACATATCAATTATCCACAATGAATTAATATTTATTATGTATTGTAAATATATGCTAATGAAAAATCCAGAAAAAGCAAATACTCTCTATGAAGAAACTGTCACATGACAATTCTGGCCCTAAGCACTGATCTTCACAAACAACCTGATGAGAGAAATAACGATTCTCATTCCTTACCACTTGAAGTGTGAGACACTGAATACCATGAGTAATGTACCATGACTGTAGATCTTATCCTTCCACTGTCTCCTGTTTGTGGCCTATTTTGTGCTAATGTTTTCACAGAAAAATGTTCATCTTTCCTGTTCTCCCCAGATAATTTTTAGAGTAACCACAGAAGATACCATTTTGACACAATAATAGTGATACTTGATAGTTGCCTAAGGCCTTTCTATGTTCACATTTCAACTTTTAGTTTGCTTATGGATTTTACTTTTCTTTAAAAGTTTAATATGAGAATTTACTGTTCTAGAATTTGAATGTTCACTGTTTGTTGTTGTTGTCATTTATTTCATTTATTGCAATCAAGATAACAGGCTCATTTGAAATAGTTAACTCTGGGGGTAGGTCAAATGATCTCTCTAGTTCTTTGCATACTTTGGGTTCTTATCATTTTTATTATTTAGGCACTAGGAATTGAATCTAGAGCCTTCATGTTGTGCTATACTCCCATCCCTTTTCATTTTTATTTTGTCAGTGTCTCCCTAAGTGAATAAGTTCCCCTGGTTGGGTTTGAACTTTAGATCCTCCTTCCTAAGCTCCCCAGATTATAGGTATGCACCTTCACACTCAGCTGGGTTTTTTGGGGGGATGGGAGTGGTGATGTTGGTGGTGGTTATTGCATGTATCTTTATTTTTTGCTTATATAGTTAAATTTATTGGTACATTTTGAATATACATAATGATTATATTCATCAAAGGGAATTTGTACATGTACATGATATATTTTGAGTTCTCCATTTTTTCCAGTGCCTTCTCCTCCCTTAAACCCCCTCCTTTCCTCCCTTCAACCCACCTTCTCTCCATATTTACAAAGTTTTGTTTCCAATTTATCCTTTTTTAAAAAATCATTTTTTCTCTTTTCCTTTCCTTCCTCTCCCCTTTCCCCCTTCCTAGTTCTTCTTTCCTTTTAAACAATTTTTTCCCATTTCACAGTATCTATTGTATATTTTGGTCCTTATTTATTCTTTCAGTTTCTCATATCAGGGAGATAATGTGATGTTTACATGTGTGAGTCAGTTTTCTTTCATTTAAGAGTATGGCCTCAAGGTACATCCATTTACATAGAAATGCCTCAAATTAATCTTTCTTTATGGCCAAGTGGTACTCCATTCTATAAAAACCCCCACATCTTCCTTATTCATTCCTTTGTTGTTGGGAATTTGGATTGCTTCCATGACTTTTCTATGACAAATTGTGCTGCTATAAACATATGTGTGCATATATCACTGTGGTGTGATGTTTTTACCACTAGACCACTTGAGACTGGGCTGGGATTCAAAATAAGTGGTTTAAAAGTTTACTCTTAAGGAATGAGCTCCCTCCCAAGCACTCCCATCCCCACTGGCCATCATTCAAAGTCCAGTGGCCATCCCCATTGGCCATCATTCAAAGTCCAACCAAGAGGTAAAGCCGATTACTTACTAATTTGGATAGGAAGAATTCAACATAAAGATTTAGAATTATTAATTGTACCAGATGTTGTTCTATAAGGAGGTAAACATAACCCAAAAGAATTCACTGAGGCTCTAAGGAGATATATAAACAAGGAACCGATGTGAGAAAGAACATTTTCACCCTAGACTGAAACTCAGACTATATTGGCAGAAGTGTGACTGTGAACCATTGGATTGTGGTGTAGTTTGCTAGACTGCCCAAGCCAGAACTCATCCACAGAGACTATCCTTCAAAGTGCAGCTGGGTTGGGGCTGGAAGACTGACTTTAGGGATACCTGTGAGGTTCCCTGGGAAGATGTCCACAGGATTGCTATTGAAATTCGATGAGAAGCCATGTACATGTGTGCCATTATAATTTGTGGGTAAATGTTCCTAGATATACCCCAGATATGTGCACGTGGAAGCCATGATGTAAGAACAAGAAACAAATGGAGAGCAGGCCAACCAGGAAGGAAAGCCTGGTTCCTTTTGTAATGATGCTTCAGCTTCCCATACTGAGGAAGTTTGACACTGGGCCCACTGCAAGGGAAAAATATTCCAGTGTTCCAGTTCCATTTTTGCAGACAATAAAATATGGCTTTGAACCAGGGAAGTGGGACATTTTCAGTGGCACACTTTTGACTGTATTATTTTTCATTATATCCTATTACACTAATGTAGAGGAAATAATATAAATCCCAACCTGGTAGATGTCAGTTTATGTTCCCCAAAATCAAAGAATAAATTCTGAGGAACAGAGGTTAAGAGTAGGAAACAGTTAATTGAGAGTGACAGCTCCTGAAACACAGGACACCTGAGAAGTGGGTTGCCAATAAGCCTACTTCTTGGACGAAGGTTTATAGAACAAAATCTCAAGGTGGGTACTGTGGGGGACCTGACAGGAAGATTAAAGGCCTAACTGGCCTCTTCTGTGAGCACGAGGGAGAAAGGTAGCATGAGTGCATGCTGACACGCAGCAGGGAAAATGAATACAGCCAAGATCCTGTTGTTTATTTAAATCTGTACCATGGATGATGGGAGACAGATGAATTCTGTTTTCTTCTTATTGCTTGTGCCTGTGTTGGAGTGAATAAAGCCAAGGTACAACAATCCCTGGGGCTCTTTGTTGAAGAGAGGCATGAGCTTCCTGGTCCCCCACATTTTAATCTGTTCTGTGTCTCTTTGTGTTTTATCTTCATTGCTTCTTGGTCAGGGATAAGCTTGTTTGCTGGTGCCCTACAAGCCACATTGTCCATCAAAACTATGATCAACCAATAAGATTACAAACATGATCACTTAGGTAATATTGCTCCAAAAAGGAAGCCAGTCTCAGAGCAAGTATGCATGGAAAGAACAAAGACTTTCTTTAGAAGGGATGGATGAGGGAACCTTGGTCACCCACTGGAGTAACTGATGTCTATCTAGACTTTACTGAACCAATGATATCAATTATTTTATCCCCTGGGGAAGAATGTAGGCCTGGTCATTCCATTTTTATTTTGAGGCCTGGTCTTCAAAAAATGCTCCTCCAATCCCAGTTGTAATGTCTTTTCATCCTCAACACAGACTATTTTGAGGGTCTAGCCCTCTCTGACTGCCTATAATATTTCTACC
Source organism: Hydrochoerus hydrochaeris (assembly GCA_004027455.1). Lineage (NCBI taxonomy): Eukaryota > Metazoa > Chordata > Mammalia > Rodentia > Hydrochaeridae > Hydrochoerus > Hydrochoerus hydrochaeris. The sequence continues at coordinate 361,063 of PVLA01000144.1, read as the reverse complement.
TAATTTGGCTGTCTATAATAATATTATCTTTCAATCGTAGCTTTTACTTAAGTATATTAGCTATGTTACTTGAAAGTCAGTGAGATTGATGTTAACATAAAATATCTTTTCAGGTGTAGTCTCTACTAAGATTTTGGGACTCCCTAAATCTTCCTGGATTGATATCTGAAATGGATTAGTGCTTGCTTGTAATATAAGACCTTGATCCCAGTTAAAATTAACTATCTCTTGAAGGAGAACTATTATACTGCTATAAGCCATCACACCTTAAGGTGACTGAAAGCTGGTAAATCCTCCCAAGAGACTGAGCAGACATTGCCTGACACTCCGTATCTTAATCAACATTCCTTTTTGAAATTTTCTATAAATGGTATGAAACTTTTGATGAGCTCTGAGAATATTCTTTCTTCTAGCCTCAGAAACATGGCTAAAACATTGAATGCAGTATTCATTTCTGAACATAAGCTTCTGTTAATCAGAAAATTTTACTTGTCTAAGTAGGGAGAAAAACTCATGTTTCTGGCAGAAGATACGCTAAGGGGTTATAGAACTTCAAACTATGTAGCAAAAGATTTGAAGAATGAGAAGTTCATTCTTTCTTCTGGAAAAATGGTAATATTTTTTAAATGATGATAATGTAATGTCTAAATTGACTTTTAGGGTTAATTTAAAATGCAGTAAAAGGATTCATGTATGGTAGGGAATGCCTGTAATCCTAGCAGTGGAGGAGGCTGAGACAGGAGGATTGCAACTTTAAACTCAGCCCAGGCAATTTAGTGGTATAGTTCAGAAAGTTCGTGAACTAACATTTAACATAACATTTAATCTAATAAGCACAGAGCCCTCTTCCTCTTCCCTGAACCTGGTTGTTAGACATTTGATAGGTCTGCCATAACAAAATACCAGAGTCTATGTGGTTAAACAACAGACATTTATTTGTCACATTTTTGAAGGCTGTAAATACAAGATTTAGGTGCCAACAGAGCTGGTTTCCTCTCAGGACCATATAGAAAGAAACTTCCAGGTTTCTCTCCTTGTCTTGCTGATGACTGTCCTCTTGCTGTTACTTCACATGGTTGTTCCTCTGTGCAGGCATGCCCCCGATGTCTTTATGTGTCTAAATTTCTTCTTCCTCTAAAGACACCAGTCTGACTGAATTACATAGAGAAGATTCGCTGTGCTGGGCAACATGTACTGTAAGCTTGTTAGGATTCCCCATCCTGCCTCTTTTGATTTGGGGGCTTGAAATTCCAGATCAGCTTTTTGTGTGACTCCTTAAATTACACAGAGTCTTAATACTTTTCTCTGCTCCAAAACTTCAGCTGACAAGCAGAAACAACAGGAAAATTCTACTTATACTGTTACCTGTACACATAGGTACTTTTACTATTGAGGCAATTTCGACACAATGTTTAGATTCTGTGGATGTGTATAACAGAATAAGATAGTTTGATATATGTATTGGTTTTATCCAACTATTGCATCTTTCAACAGAATTGGACCAGTTTGGTGTTTAGAACTAGCCTCCCAGATTTCCATTATTTCAGGGTGGTTCTCCAAGGCAAGGAAATGGATAGACAAGGCAAGAGTCATTTTGTGGGCTAGGAAAACAGAAGAAATTTCCAAAAGATCTACTTAAGGTTCTTTAGGCTTTCTTACTAGAGAAGGCCAGAATCAAGGGACTTTAGTTAGCATTCCTCTTATCTTTTGTGTTCCAGATCCTCAGATAATGACCTGATTTTGATCCACTGTGTTCCTGACTATGGCATGAGTGCCAGAATGAAACAGCCTGTGTTCCTGAGCTATTTCGGTTGTACTCCTAGTCAATTTTAATGAATTTAGTCTTGAAAGTATAATCTGGGCCTGATTGCTGCTTGAGTTCTGCTGTCTATGGCCTTGAGTTTGTGTGACTCTGATTCATCCCACTGTCACGACTCAGCAGGAAAAAATCTGCCTCTGCTTTCACAGCTTTCCTATTGGTAAACAATTCAAAAGTGAATGTATCTTTAATTTCAAAAGTCTTTTTAAAAAAATTTTATCTTTAATACTATTGAAGCCAGTTTTAAAGCATAGAAAAGACATAGTTTTGTCTTCTTTGCAAAGTCATCTAAACTTCTTAAAAGATGACAGAATTAAACCCTGACAGATTCAGAAACTTTTTCACTTCTGGGTACTTATACTGTGTGGGCTGCTCATAAATGCAGCACTTACTGTATAAAGCTTCTGTTGTAGTCAGGGGTTGTGAGGAGAACAATTAGAATCAGGACACAGAATTTATAACATTATTTTATGATGGTCACCCAGAGTTAACACAAGAAACTGCAGGAAATCTGTCCATAACACTAAAGACATAGAATATTCAGCCAAGGGCCTGAACCTCACAGCAATGTCCTACATGGGTCCAAATGAAGACCTAACGCCCATGAAAATGCCTCCCATGAGTCCAACTGGAGGTCTAGAGCCCACAAAAAGGACTCACGCCATTCTGTTATGAATCTGCACTGGGAAGGCCCAAAGGTCAGCAGTGGAAGCTAGAAAGTCTATGCCAGCGGGGTGAAGGAGCTGCGCCAGTAGGTTGAGGTATCTATGCTGGAGCCGAGAAGTCATGCTTATAATAAAGACCAGGGCTGTCCTGAAAAGCACCACAGCCATCTTCATCGACAGGTAGCTCCTCCGACGATAAGAACAGTAGAGTACATGCCAGGAAGCCAGCATGGTGAGTTTCTCCCGGGGATTAGACAGCATACGTTTTCCCTTCCAGAGCCAGAAAGTGATGCTCGTTGTAAGGACCAGCGTTCACCTAAAGTGAACCACAGCCACTCTCATCAACAAGGTCCCAAACTCCTCCGATGACAATGGTAGAACTCACACCGGTGAAGCTAGTCATGATGAGCTTCTCCAGGAGAAACAATGGCTCAAAACAGCAACACTTAGAGAAACCCACAATGCCTCGCTTCTCCTGCTCCATGTCTCTATTTATGCAGGCAACTTTCCTCAGGTGGAACATCTATGCTCAGCACCATGCTGATTTAACATAGCTGGTGTTAAGTTGACCACCAATTTTTAATCCATAACAGCTTTCTATAACAATTTGAGGGAGACCAGATTCACATGCTAGAAACACTCTAAAAGTTATTTTGCCCAAAATTGGCATTTCCTTAGTAAGTAAAAGAGATTACTGTAACTTGGACATGATAGACTCTATTACTGTGGACCAGAAGGTAGGAGAAGAAAGAGAAATAGATAGACTGGGGAAATTGTAGTTATTTTGTATTAGCCCAGCACACTGAGAAGGAAGATGGAACAGGGCAAACAGAGATGGAAACTGGTTTTCTGGTGATACCTGGGTGTCTACTGAACATAGTGCAAGAGGAATGATACATATAAGATGGTTTAGGTACATCCTGATTTTCAAACCTAGTATTGTAGTTTGGCTCTTGACTATTTTCTGAAATCCATATATAAAATCTTGTCTCCAGGGTGATGTTACTGGGAGATGGCTGAACATTTGGGAGATGGGCCCTGGTGGGAAGCTCTTAGGTTAATAGAGATGTATCCTCAAAGAGGGTTGTGGGAACCTGGCCCTTTTCTCTTTTGTTTCTTGTCTATGAGGTGAATAGTATTGCTTTGCTGTGTGCTTTGGCCATAATTTGCTATCTCAAGCATCAGCATTTAAAAAATTTCCCCAGTTGATTTTTATATTTATTCAGCATTGCAAACTCTATGATGCTTTATTTCTTTAAAGACCTAAAGGAGAAAGCCATTTACAAAAACAACTCTATATAGTATAAATATATGCTGTATAAGTGAAAATGAAAACTACAGTAAATATTTAATTAGAAGTGTTTTTCAATATGTTAGAAATTAAGATGAGAAAGAACATAAATTTGAAGGTCTTTCTATATTTTTAAAACCACAAATAAACTATTGTGTTGTTATTCTATTTAAATTTTCTATACAAACACTCAGAAATATAAATTGGGATTAAGACTCTAGAGGCCTGGACCTGTTCTGAGACCTCCTGCTAGTGATTAACTGTTGTTGAAACTGATGAATGCATGGGTAAAGGTGAAGAATGGGTGTTAATTAGATTGCCTTGAAGTGGAGCAGCTCCACAAAAGGCTAATCTTGGAAAGGAAGGAATTCTTTTTAATACCTTATCACCTACTTCACAAATTTCAATAAAAGAAAGGAACAAGTAGCTAACTTTTATTGTGTGCCTATTCTGGGCAGGGCTAGGCATTCTCATTTCATTTTCACAATATTCTGTGACTTAGACATAGAAGATAAAGCAGGTTCAGAGATCAAGTAACTTGGACATAGATAGGAAATGGCAGATCCAGGATTTGAACTGAGGTACTTCGGTCTCCAGGGTCTGTGGTCCTCATACATCTGTTAATCAGTCAGGCATGCTGCTCCTAGTGGGCAGGTGGCCTTGCTGTCTAATGTTTCTTTATATTCATAATGATATATCTTACACACAATAGGTGGATGACAATTATTTCCTTAAAATGAACAATTAAGTTGCACAGGAAACACATTTTAGTTGTATAGAACTGTATGTTACATCATGACCATAGGCAACAAATGATCTTTGTCTCCCCACACTCTCCTCATTCTTTTTCTGCTAATTCCATGGCTATTCCCATTCTACGTTATGCTCTTTCTTTCCTGGGGTGTGGAGGAACCAAATGATCCAAATCCCACATCTTACACGATTATTTTAACTGCTAATTCTGATCTGACGGTCTCTGGAAATATAGGTAGATTGGGTCATACTGGCCCAAGAAAATTCAATGAGATAAATGGTGTTTGAGCCTAGGTTAAAATTCGATCCAGTTCCAGGTGGAACTGGAATAGAACTGTAGGTTCTGTTGGAAATGAAAACATGATAACTCAGAATTCCTCCAAGAAATAGAATCAATACAATATATAACTATATACAGCTAAGACAGGATTTATTAGATTGGCTTAAGTAACCAAAGCTGAATAGTATCACAATGGACAGCCAGGGAAACCAAGAGCAGATCCATCCAAAAAGCTGAAGGGTTGACAATTCATAGTCTAATGCACACTGGTGGTAGCAGTGGCAAAAAACTGTATCTGTTCACAGTTGAACCTCTGTGGGCATGTGCAGCCTCTCCTCTTCTACCTTTTGTTCTACCTGGGGTTGAAGCCTATTGGATGGTGCTTCTCATGTTCAGTGAGGGTCTTTCCAACTCATTTTGCTGAATTATATGCCAGTTTTCTCTGGAAACATACCCACAGACATACCCAGAAGAGTGCTTTACCAAATTTATAGGCATCTCTTAACTAGGCAAGTTGATAACTAACCATTACACTAATGACTTTGTCATGCCTTTCTGGTCTAAGATCTGACCATAAAATAATTCTCTAACCTGCTTTTCCTGAAAGTTGCCAGAAGACACTCATCGGACATGTATCCTGCCTTGTACTAGGCAATGTCAGATAGGATGACAAGAAAATCTGAACATGTCTTGCTGAGACCACCACCCCCAATTTATTTTCATGAGATTAGGACTTTTGGGCCTTTGATCGTATTTCTGCATTAATGTACATAAAAAGACATTTCCCCTTGGTCTTCCTTTATGAAAGTTTGTGTGTCACAGGGAATTCTATTAAATCTATTTGCATAATTTAGCTTGTTAATTTGTCTTCTGTTTATAGGGTGTCAGATATGGAACGTGATAGGTGAGAAGAAGAAACTTTCCATCCTTTGTAGCTCCCATACTCTCAGAGATTAGTTCAGGCTTCATCTTTGGTAGTTCATATAATGGATACCCAAGACTGTGTGTTTCTAAATAATTGATGGGACTGAATAAAACAGACTGTTCTCAAAGATTTATTCTGTTTCTTCCTCATTCCTATAATTTGTTGTATTCAACACTGCTCAAATCAATGAGGTTGAGCTCTGGGGGGAATTTTTTGTTTTGACAACTCCATAAAATAGAAACTAAACATTGAAAGACTAAATAGAAACCTAAGTTTTGCTGAGTTTGAATTGGAGGAATTGCTAAAGATTAATGAGTCTGTAAAAAAAATCCATGATTAAAGAATTGGTAGAAGTTTTAAGACAAATTCAGTAAGAGAAGCAGTCTTGTGGTGGTCTGGAAGAGCTGTATAAGTACATGAAAGTCATAGGTCATGGTTTCAATGCTGAACATAATTGAACTTTAGTTCATCTGGGTAAGTGTTAGTTAAATAGAAAGCATAGTTTTGTAACTAGTCTGAAGTTTACTTGGTGCATTACTTTGGGCTTTCCCAACCTCTATCTACTTAATGTTTGATGGGATTTCTTCTTTACTTAGTTTGTGTTAGAGAAACAATGGTGATATTTATGACTCATTTGATATACAAGTATTCTAGGTATATCCAGATACTTGCATATATTAGCTTTGAAGCTCATAAATACAAAAGACATAGCTTTGTAGTGCCAACTTAAGTTTTTTTAAATTCATATTCTGAAAAAGCTATGTGATTTTCAGGTGTTAACATTGTTTTCATTGAGTCTCCTTGGAATTGTATTTGGGTAGGACTGATGCTAGAGATGAAAACTGTTACCTTTGAATAGGAAAATATAAGCCATACTGTGGTCAGGAGTTTGTGTGTACTGAAGAAATCAGCACTAGGAGTATAGTTTTAATTCATTCTGATCCAGCTCCTTTAGTTTGCAATACAGTTGAGAAATCACTAAAAAATGAAAAATCATACATGCATAGGTCATCTGTATTTGCTGATTAGGAACTTTTGATGGGCTAAAAAATTATACAATTAAGGAACTTTGAAAATGGGCAAATATGTAGCAGGATTTCTTCCAACAAGACAACGTGTATTCCCCTCCAGGTATTATATGGTGGTATCAAAAAAACACATCTGGTGAGCAGAATTATGCCTGGAAGTTGGCCACTGCTCAGCCTCTAGCCAGTGCTTTTGTGTAGTTCATATTCTGATCAGTATTTCATGGCATTCTCGACAGAAGATATAGTGCTGCATATAAAATAAAGGAAAGAGGCCTGGGAGTGTACTGCTCGGTGGAGAATTGCCTGCGTTGCTTGTACAAAGACCAAGGTTTGACCTGGTCCATCATTCTTTTTTTCCTAACTTGAAATTTTAAGAAGAGGAACAACTACAACAAAAATAGATCCACTTTTGGTAGGTCAATTGGTGACCTTTATACTGCAGAGAAAAAATGTACTGTGAATTCCGAGGTTTGGCTATATGACCTATGAGTTTCTACAGAAGGACAATACAGGTACTTTCTAGACATTTTTTTTTTTTTTGGTACTGGGGATTGAACACACAACCACACTCTTGCAAGGGAGGTGCTTATGCCGCTGAGCTCAATCCCCAGCTAGACAGTAAATTTTTGAGTTATCCCTTGAGATACAGTGGCTGGAAGATGTAGATATATGAGAGCAGTACAGGAGAGGAGGAGAATATGTGATTTTTAGTCTGAGTTATATGTTGAGAAGTCTTGTTGATAGGTAGATGGATATTAGTGGAAAGGTGATGAGATTAATGTGAAATGTATGCTCAGAAATTAAGGTACATGAATTTAGCCACCTTCATTTGTTCTCTTATTTAATAATATTTGCAAAATAGTGTTGCTAATTTTCTTAGAGTTGTTAGGCAGAGACTGCAGTTAGGATTCACCATACTATCAGTGTCTATTTCTTTAGCTTAAATTATATAAAAAACAGATTTATTGTTGAAAAAGTGGGAGGAGAGGATTTATCTACAATCTTACAACTATGACCTTTCCTTTTTTAGCTTTTTCCAAACACATAACATGGTTACAATCACATAGATGTAATTTTGTTACTGCATTTAAAATTTTTTCATACATCTTCTGTATTTCTTAATAGTTTTTGCTTTGATTGTATATAACAACTACAAAATAGAGAATTGTATTGTACTTTAGTTAACTGTCTTCCTATCATTGACTCTTTATCTTAGGCTCTTTATCTTTTAATAAAGAAAATCAGACCATATATGTGTGTTAACATAAACTTGGTTCTTCAAAATTGTCTTATTTCATTAAAAATCTTTTTTCTCATGCCTTTTTTGCCTTTCAATTAATGGTAGATGCTTTGTGAGTTAGATGGTATAGTAAGAAAAACATAATTGTTGAAATTCTATTGGTGATTATTTTACTGGAGGGATTCACAGATCTTAGTGGCTATCAAAATCACCTATGGTGCATATTACAATGCAATTTCTGGGACCCATCCTCAGATATTCTCATTATGTTGATATGGAGTGTGAGCCTGGGCATTCTCATGTATAGTACATACAGATAAACAATTTTCAGGCAAATTTAGACTGCCTATGAGAACATCACTAGAAGAGTTAACCATACAATGCTGCATGCTCTATACTTACATTCAAGTGAACATTTAAAATCAGGTTGTATAGTCTTATGATTCTTGTACCTGTGTAGTCTTGTTGGACATTATGCCAAAACTCATCACACAGCAGACAGGAAGTTAAGACTGAATGAAGAGAATCTTGTTCCTGAGCTGGAAGACAGAAGAGGTAGAGGCCTGCCAACCTAACACCCGAGAGGATGAGAGGAGGAGATGCTGTAAGAAGGACTCAAAGATCACAGAGCAGTAGTCTTTCCCAGCTCCAAAGTTGTATGATAAGGAGACAGAAAACTTATTTAGTTTTTAAAATATCTAAACAGAGATTTCAATGAGAACTGTGTTTAAATATATTTAGCCAACTTTATAGTTTGAGGAAGTTAATGGCTTAAATTTATGTACAGCATTTACCAGAAACAGTCCGTATTTCCACCTTTTTGGAATATCCATGTGTATATCACACATCCCCCAAAGATATCAGAGAAAAAACGTGTGATGAGAACCCAGTATGTTTGTATATGATATTCTCCTATTTTAGAGTGTCCATCATAAGACTTAAAGCATTTGTCAAACTGTTCTTTTTCCTTTATTTCTCAAAATAATCAGTGAGTGGGAAGATATCATTCCTATTTTATAATCACAGAAAGAGAAGTACTGAAAAGTGAATTTCTTTGCTTATAATCCCACATTAGCTAATTGAGCTCTTCCAGGGAATTCTTTGATTGTGAGATCATGCAATTTTAGCTTCTATAGGTGCTATAGAACAGCAGACTTATTATTAGGAGATAATTTTCTATGGGTCTTTTACATGTGTATGTATCTTAGGAACAGAGATTCAGATCGTCTTTTGTCTTAGAATGCATTTTCAAGGAGGCTGGTACAGCAAAAACTCTTTGAAGTCAGAGATATGCCTCTCTCTGGAGTAAAGAGCAAGAATACTTGCTGTCCAGCATAAAAGATTCGAATTCCCTAAATTCGGTGTCTCTTTTCTGAAATGTGACCTGTTGCACATCCATATGGATCCCTCTGTTGCCTCTGTGGGACTTGAGGACAAGGAGGAATTGACAACCCCAGGCTGCTCATGCCTAATGCTGCTTGTTGTATTATTAGTTATAAAGAAGTCTGGTGATTTATTTATTTTAATATTTTTAAGGCAGAGTCTTACTATATAGTTTAGGCTGGCCTTGACCTCACTTTCAAGCCCAGGTTGGCCTCAAACTCATGGTGATCCTTTTACTGCAAGCTCTCAAGTGCTGGATTTTTCAGTGTGAGTCTCCATGCCTAGTTTAAAGTCTGTTGTTGTTGATCTAACAGTTTCATAGCATCAGTCAGTGTCCACAGAATTGTGGCAGGCTAATTTGGTAGTTAATTAACAGGGTAGAATATAACCATTACAGTTTGTGTTAGCTACTTTTCTTGTTGCTGAGACAAAATATCCAACACTCAGAGTTAAAGGAGGAAAGGTTTATTTAGCTCACAGTTTATAAAGGTTTTAGTCCATAATCTGCTGGCTCCAAAGTAGGGTGACATATAGCAGAGGAGCAAACATTCATGGCAGCAGAAGACACCAAAAGCACTAATGGAGAGGGAGCAGGAAGGGGAAAGGAAAAGGAGGAGGGAGAGGGAGAAATCAAGCCTCTTGCTGTCTCTTTTATATGCAGGCTAGCCACCCCGGGGTGAGTGTAGCACTCACATCGTCAATCCCAGAATTGGACCATGAATCAATCAAAAACTGTAGAGTCAGCCACTTCCAAAAGTCAGCCACCCACCCCTCCATGACTGCATGAAGCTTTGGGAGGACATCTAGACATAAATCATGATATAGTTCTTCACAATCACAAAATGATGTTTGTGTTATCTTTCTGTCACTGTGACAAAATTTCCTGAGGAAAACAGCTTACAAGGAGGAAAGATTTCTTTGGCTCATGGTTTTAGAGGTTTCAGTCCATGATCTTTGGGCCCTGCTACTTTGGACTTGAGATGAGGCTAAATGTCTTGGCAGGAAGCATGAGGGAGAGCAAAGATGCTCACATTATGGTGGTTTGGAAGCAGAAAAAGAGAGAGAAGAAGGAGCAGGGAAGAAAACACCCCTAATGATGTCCTGTTTCCAATTGGGACCTGCCTCCTATTTCTACCATCTAACAATAACACCATCAGCTGGGGACCAAACCTGCAACACCTAGGCTTTGGGGAACATTTAAGATCCAAATTATAACAGTGCTCAATTCAAGCTTTTAGAATACAGAGAAAGTAACATGACTAGGATTTCTGACAGCAAAATCATGGCAGTTAGTCTGCAAAGAAAGAAGCCACACATTTCCTGGGAGAAAACGATACCCATTTGAATAGAATAATTGTTAACAAAGATAGTTAATTTACATTCTTTGCATTTGGAACTGTAAAATTTGGAATTATAAACTTGTGTAAATAAAAATGTCATATTAGTTTATTTTCTGTAAGTTATAAAGCTGGATAGGATATAGTATTTGCCTTCATTTTGCTCCTTTTATTTCCTTACAGAGGTTTAAATTTTCCCTGGGAAATGGAGGCTGAGGCAGTGGGGCCCTGCACGGTCACTTCTGATGTGCTCTTTGTCAAAGACTGTGTTTTCCCCCTTGAAGCAGCTTACACTGCTGTTTCTGTGATGGTCTTGGCCAGGGAAATCCCTACAAAAGCCCTACCCAGGCATGGGGTACAGCTCTCAGGCTCCTCACTTTCTTTCCAGATTAGGAAGAAACTTCTCTTTGTGTCAGGCCAATTTCTTTCTCATCATCTCCATAGTATAATGCAGAAAATATATTCAAGGAGCTCATAATTTCTGGAAAACAAAGTGGGGAAGGTAATACCTGGATATCCTATATCCAAAGGAAAGGGACAAAGCACAATATTTCAAGAAATTATTCTTTCATATTATGTTTTATGCCTTTGCTTATATTTTCTTTGACTACCTTTTCTAATGCAATGAGTGATCATTTAGGTTGAAGTGTTGTATAAATCACTTTAAGGACACGAGTTCCCAGACAGTAGCCTATTGTGGCATTTAAGAAAAGGAGTGGTACATAGAGAGTGAGTAAAATGAACAGGAAGGCTCTAGACTGAACTTTTATCCCTTAGCACCCTTTGTTCTTTTCAACTAGTAACCATTTTTCCTGTGTCAGGCTCTCAAGGTAAAACCAACCAGCAAAATGCCTGCTTAACCAACACTTTTATATTTGAAGACTATGTAAATGACAATAAAACACTGGCAGTATGTGCAGATTCTCTTGCATACTAGATTCAGAAAAGAAAATATGGTCTGTCTTGACTCTCACTGCTGTCAAGTGTTTAAATTGTCCTTCCAGCATATATTTAAAACACATTGTCATCGCAATGTTACCAAACAGTGAGCAAGTCAATGTATCTGAGACCACACAATGATTGACATTTTGTAAGTCAAACAGAGACATGGAACCTCATTCTGTGACTGCTGTTTCCAGCTCTGGGACTGATGATAGTTTTTGACAGTGTGGAGAGATGTGTAATGTTGGTTCACAACCACAAGCTGTAGAGTCAGAAGGTAGCCTCAACTCCTTGGTTGCTTGGCATACATTGCTTCCTTGAATGGGAGAGAATCAAGGAAAAGGACACGGACATTTCCAACATATTTTAAAACAGTTGTTCTTTTTTTTGTGTGAATGTTAGGATTTTTTTTTTTACTTAATTGTTTCCTCTCTTGTACTTTACTTGAGTTTAGAAAAGATGAGTATGTCTGGGAAAGAGGATCATGCAGAACAACATATTGGGTCACAGAGCCTTCCAAAGGGAGATACAGACCTTTGAGGTCACGTAGTTATATTTGGGTGAGTCAGGTTCTTCCCCTTGATTCAAATCATGTACCAAGTTTCCTATGAATCATGAGAAGAATTTCACTAAGATTCAATTTAAAAATTAAATTTGCACATAAAAAGAAGGGACAGACTAACCTCCATTAAAATGAAGTTCTATTTAAACAGTGGCCACAATCACACCTCAGTTGAGCTAGGGTGGAACATTGTCCATCCCTAGATTGTGAGCTATTGCAGAAGACAGAAATTCTTGTATTTTAAAAGTGTAGCTCAGTGTCTGGCCCAAAATATATCTTTGATAAATTTATATCAAATGAGAGAATGAATGTCAATAATTGAATAACAGTACAAATATAAAAAGAGATTTTCATGTTTACTGGGTCTTGTATTTGGAGGCTACTCTTCCCACTATTTTTTTCAGCTCTAATAACTACAACTTATTCTATTACAGCTTTTTTTTTCCTACTTAAGCTTATCATAGCAAGGTTAGCCACTAAGGAGTGTTTTCTGACCAACATTTTCTTAATAAATATCCTTGGCAGTGATTTTGACTTCCCCCAAGAGTTTTTACAAATATCTCATATTATTTAGATGGAGAAAGAAGAGAACAACATGATCAATGAAATTAAAGCTTTTGCATAATTAGGGAAAAACAACCTTTGCCTGGCACAACTTCAGTCTTCTTTTTCACCAGCTGCTAAGTCATTTTCATATCCCTAGCTGCTTTCTCCAAGTGCAAACACACCTGTTCCTCCAGCTCAGTACCTATTTTATGCTGGCTCCTTGTGAGCAGGCGAGGTGAGTATGTTTTGGTTTGCATCATTTTTTTTTTTTTGGATGACAGTAGTCCTTTGGCAGAGGTAGGTAGCTAAGTACTGTTAAACTTCAGAAGTTTTCACCTAAGACTTTGAGCATGACAGTGAACTTAGCAAACTGTCTAATAACTATAAGCCTGATTTTCTTTCTCTGGCCAGTTTGTTCCCTTATTAATTTGTGAAAACACCTCTGACCTTGTATTTTATGCAACAGCCAGAGATGAATGTCTGGTGGCCAGTTCATAAAAAAACTGATCCTGTGTTTTCCAAGTTTGCTTCAGGCAAGTCATGAACGTGCCTTGGTGACTGGAAGCCAATGTGACACCTCTTGACAAGGTGCTCAGAGAAGGAACTTGATCTAATACATAAAGGCTGCACAGTGTATGTGTAAGTAGCAACAAATGAGGTTAAGGAAGTTCAGTGTTAGAGCTTTTTGACAGTACTTGGCAAAAGTATGGAACACTCCCATCTATGCTACGTTTTTGCATTTCCATTAAGTATGGATGAATTATATGGAATTCAGGGATTTTAGCATGTAGTGCCTTTAATGATTTTTTTTAAGTCACAAAATGCTCAGAAGTATCTGACACATTTTTTGTGGAAATTACTTATAGGTCCCCAACTCAAGTTGATTTATAATAGTTTGCAAAATAATGGGGTCATTCTGAGGATTTCTTCCCATTGTTCCATTCTGTATTCCTCCCATCTGGTTAGTACATCACCCGTCTTAATTAGTGAAATGCCATCCTGTCTGGTTCTCCCTTGCCAGCAAGTCATACAGTTCCCAAATCACTTCTTCACCTACATCATATAGTTTAGTATTTTGCAACAGGAAAACTGTAACATCACACATTCTTCTCCTAACAGGGAAAAGTGAAATCCTCTACAGCAATGCTAATTAAGCAGAGTTTAACATTAGCTTTAATTTAAATCACCTCTCTGGAGACTTCCTAGCATATATGCAGGGTGTCACAAAATATGAAGCCACACTCTCTCTCAATTAGCATCCATTTATTTGGGAACAACACCAAACCAGCAATAAACAGGCACAACCTGTTCTTTTTTAAATTCTACCCAGCAGCATTCTGCTTGTCGGATACTTGCATCAGAAGCAGTATTCTCCTCTATAAGACTGAGTTAAACCATTTTGGAGCCAGGTACATTGACTTCCATGGCATTTCTGTCTCAAATTATAGGTGTGGTTTTCAGCATCATGCTGCATCATGGTAGTGAGTTAGCTGTAAAAATAAGTTGCAATGAAAGCAAGAGTAGATCACCTTCAAAATGGAATGAGCAGAAAGCGAGGTGGTGGAACACAGTGCTAGAGATGAGACTGTGATTGTGTTAGGTCTATGGATTAGGCCATTTTTAATTTTTAAAAAACCATTGTTACCACTGCTGTATTCCCTCTTCACCTGCTACATCTAAACCCTCCAAATCTCTTCTGTCTCCTGCTGGACAGCATTCCCATTACTGAACCTTCCCAATCCTTCTCCTTCATTGAACAGCAAATATGTAGTACATATCAGATAATGCTATTTCATCAGCTTAGTCTATAATGTTCATGTTAAACATCCCAGAGAAGCATTTTAATATAAAACTCAATGAAGTTTTCCATTTTTATTTCACTAATCACAAACACCAAAATAGAATGATTATTGTTTTTAAATTGACAGATAAAATTGTGTGTATTTGTGGTGTACAATATGATATATTGAAGCAGGTACTTATAGTATCCAATATGATATATTGAAATATGTATGCATAGTGTACAGTATATGTTGAAGTATATGCATTTGTAGTGTACAATATCGTATGTTGAACTATATGTACTCTGTGGAATCATTAAAATGTACTACCTCAAATAGGTAACAAAAGTACTACCTCACATAGGTATTTTTATAGTGAGAATGCTGAATATCACTATCTTGATTTTGCAGTGCATTATCATTAACTATAGTTACCATTCTATAAGTTAGAGTTCTTAACTTATTACTTCTTTTTAACTGTAATTATGTATCTTTATATCAGTATCTCCACATCTCTTCCCCCAACCACTCCAGTCTCTGGTAACCACCATTTTCTTCTGTACTTCCAGGAGTTCAATTTTTAGATTTCACACATGAATGATATCATGGACTATTTGTCTTTCTATGCCTATTTTACTTTACTCAACATAAAGTCCTCAGATTTCCCTTTTTTGTAGCTGAAGAGTATTCCATTGTGTATGTGTGTCACATTTTCTTTATATATTCATTAGCTGTTGGATACTTAGGCTGATTCCACATACTGGCTATTGTGAATAATGTTGAAATGGAGATGTCTCTTGATACACTGATCACGTTTCTTTGAACATGTACCCAGAAATGGGATTGTTAGATCATATGAAGCTTCCATTTTTACTATTTTGAGGAATCATCATACTATTTCCCATAGTGATTGTACTGCTTTATACTTATACCAATAGTGTATAAGTGTTCACTTTTCTCCATATCTTTACTAACTCTAAAAATGAATATTTTAAAAGTAAAAAAAGTGGCTTACAGTGTGTCCTTTCATCTGCATCCAATTGTATCATGCCAGTAACTGCTTAATCCAATTGTGTCAGTTGTTATAACTGATAATACCTCAGTTCATTTATAAAAGTGTAAAAGTAATACATTTTTAGCCTGTCTGCATACGGTGATCTTGAGAAATTCAGAACCAAAACAAAAGCCTTCTATTTTTCCTTGTTATATAGAGTCAGAATTTTATTAAATAATAAATAAGATGGGAAGAAGAAAAAATCCAAAGGAAATATCAACAACATTACATGTCATTTAGGCCCCATCTGTTGCATGGTCCATTAGCTGAGAAACTGTAAAGAGCACTAATAATAGTATTTGAGATTTAAATAGTACCTTTACCAAAGAGTTTTGCTGTCACTAATCTCATCTATCTTTTGGGATGAGTACCTGGGATAGATATTATTATCTATGTTTCACAAATAGAAACACTTTGTCACAGCATTTAGTGACTTGAGCAAGGTTATAGTCTTGGCCAGCCAGTAAGAAGGTATATTGTTTAGATTTAGGGGACTATAGTATCTATAATTTGATGACCTAAAAAGAACTGCACAAAGATCCCCTCCCTGCTTAAGAGAATGATGGTTGCATACATAATAATGTATGTTTTTGTAAATGCATTGATCAATATCCTCTGCTTATATGAAAACACTTCAAGGCCTTTTTCTAGGATATATTTGTTCTTTTGATGGAAATATGTACTTGTCATAGGATCATTAATACTTATATATGTGTATATTTGTATGCATGTATGTGTGCTTGTGTGTGTGTGTATGCGTGTGTTTGTATTTAGGTGTAGAACTTTTTGATATGGTAGTTAAATCTGAGTCTAAGCTACTGCTAGTAGAATAAATTTAGATGAAAGTCTGTGGTAAATCTGACTACAGCTAAATATATAACCTAGTTCTACAGGTCTTTGATGTACTCCAGTGAGTTTCCCTGAAGTCTGCTGTTGGTTGTCATTTTCTGCTGAAGTAAAATACGCCCAAAGGAGTCCAAGTAGACTTGGCTGTGGGCATGATCATAGAACGTCACAAGAAAAACCACAGGGAGAAAAGAGACATTTTTAATATTTAAGAAATGTTTAATATGTCAGAAAAGAGGGGTAAATACATTTTTAAAAGTCTTCTCTAAATTTCTCAGTTTTATATACATTTATAGCTGTGGAAGCAAATATTTAATAGATTTATTCATTTCCTTCAATCAACAAACATTAAGCTTATAGTACATGTGAGGACTTTGTTCAAGTGTTGGAGACAGAGCATTTAACAGATCTCCTGGTGTCTGGCAAGAAAAGAGTGGCAACTAGGGAAAATAAACAAACACAGAAATAAGATAATTAATAATTAAAATAATTAGAGATTTTTGTAAGAAAAAGTATCTGAAGGACCTGGGAGAGGAGGCAATGTGAGAGAGTAAGAGAGAGAAACAGAGAGAGAGAGAGACAGACAGAAAGAGAAAGAGAGAGAGAGAGAGAGAGAGAGAGCAGGGAGGACTTTTTGAGATGACATTGAAGCCGAGGCCTAAGGCCATTGTAAATATGATGTAAGTACTATGCTTTTCCTAATCTCTACTGAGTCCCATATGCTATAAAAGTGGAACAGTATTTCATTATGGATTCCTTCAGAATAAAGCATGCAGTTAGGTTCTCAAAAACAGTGATTCTCACTTTCTAGTCTCAGGCTACCTTTATATTCTTAACAGTTGTTAAAGACACCCAAATTTTTGATTTGAGGTTATATTAATATTTATCATAAAAGAAATTAAAGATGTTTAAATATGTTTGTAAATTTACTGAGAAAATAACACATGAGGGCTTTATTATTAACACAAACAACATAATTACATATTTGTAAGCTATACATTCATATACAAATGCAATTTTTGTTGAGAACAAAAAGTTAATTTAGAGGGTGGTATTATTTTACATTTTTAAATCTCTTTAATATCTGGTTTAATAGAAGACAGCTGGATTCACATGTCTGCTCCTGCATTCAATCTGTTGTGAAATGTTGTTTTGGTTGAAGTGCATATTTTAAAAAAATCCAGCCTCATGTAGTTATGTAGTTAGAAAAGGAAAGACCTCATGTTCATACTTTAAAAATCTACTGTCATACAGTAGCTTTTAGCTTAGAATATTCCAAGAAAAGTGACAAATATTTAAGAGAACTTGGATATCTGATGATTTTAATCATCTTCATATATGTTACTTTCAAGTAGTTTTTCCTGTTATTGTTACAAGCATGCATTGAGTTAAATTCATGAAAAAATAAGACTCAGATATGACTTCCAGCAGCTTATTCCTTTTTGTGCAATTTACAAAGTGACTTTTACATCTCTGAACATAGAAAATGTAGCAGGTGGTAGAAATTTACACACTAAGACTCGTATTTCCACTGTATTTTCTGTAACTGATTACAGTGTGCTCTGCAGACCTCATTCCCACTGATGGCAGAGTTGCACTGGCTGTGCCAATAATATACACCTTCCTCTCCACAGGCTCAAGACAGTATCTATTTAGTAACTACATAATTGTTCAGGGGCTCCTTCTGTGGGTGAATTCATGAAAAGCTTGTGCTTCTGGATCTTTTATTTGCCTAGGATGAGCTCAGGGCCTGGGGGAGGTCCTAGAAATTTTCTATTTATAATTTTGTATTCTTTTTCTTAAAAACTGCTTAAATTGTTTAAGATTTAGAAACGGCAAAATTTAAATTGTTGTTCTTCTCCCTCTGAGTATCTTCCCTCCTTTCTCTTTTTGAAGATGGCATTTAGGTGAACAGGATGCTAGTTATACTTTTGACAACGGGAGAGGGATGACTGGCCTTACACTATACCCTAGGTCAGTGGTGGAAAACCTTTAGCTTGCGTGTGGCTGTGGTTTTCTTTTAGGACAAAAGATGTTCACATATGAGTTGTTTTTTTCTAAACTGAAACCTCAGTGTTCATGTTTAATTTCAGTGTTGGTACTTTGTGATAGATAAGTGGGTTTTGAGAGGCAGTTTGGGCACTCAGTCTCTAAAAGATTTGCCATCACTGCTTTAGGTTTTTACTGGATGATGAAGAGTTGAAGTTCCCTTGGGCCTGAAATCTCTGTTTTGCTGACTTGACTTTCACCTTAGTAGTTGCAGGGAGACAAATCTGGGGTCTGGTTGCAGTTCCTGGGTTGGTATTTTCTTTGTAGTCCTCTGATGAGGAACTCATCTCAACCATGATATTGATGAACTTCTCACGAGCTTGACGGTCAACACCCTGAACTATCTTCTATGATCACCCTAGTCACATTCTGGCCCTGGAAACAGGGTGCTTTCCTAGGCCTAATTGGCCTGGAACATCATTTATTTACTTCTCTATTGCTCAAGTGACAGTTGGATGAAGTGTCAAGGTGACTGAAGTTTTTCTGAGAGATTTACAGCTGGATCATATATCTCCTAGTCTTCATCCAGTCTGAGTATTTCTATCACACAGTCCATCTGTATGGGAACTGCCATACTATTTTCCAAAACAGTGGTACCCTTTAACAATTGCTGCGTATCTGGGATAACTCATATTACTTTTTGTTTTTTAAAAAAATTTATTTTAATAATGATCATTCTAGTGAGCATGAGTTGTTATTGTGGTTTTGATTTGCATTTCTCTGAAGATTAGTAATGTTGAACATCTTTTCATAGGCTTAATGACCATTTGTATATTTTCTTTGCAGAAATATCAGTTAAAATCCTTTGTTTGCTTCCATTTTCTCCTTTTGCTGATCCCACTCACACATACAGACACCTTGTGGAAGAAGTCTCCATTTCTTGGATCAGGAAATTCCCATAGCTAGTGGTCTTATCTTTCTTACACTATGGATTCTGTCTTTCATACCTGGCTCTCGAGAAGTGAAGTTCAGTTTCATAAATAAAGTGAAGTGAATTTTGAAAAATTGGAGTAACTTATTTTAAATAAAAATCCTCCTACTGAATTAAAAAGTGATGAATTCTGTAGTTTAGGATTTGCTGTGCATAAAGAGCCTTCTAACGTAGTAATTAAGTCCTCTACTTAAGAACGAGTTCTGTTTCACTTTGTGAACTGTTTCTGGAATTTGTTTGCATCTATGAATGTTCATAATGCAAGGTCCACTGGTACTGAAGATTTGCAACTTGAAGGTTCATAATTGGGGGTTAACTGCTTATGAACCCACTTCGTAGTGATTTTAACTGCACTCATTTCCTGATCTCCACTGCATCTTTCTTCCATGATTCTAGTTTAAGCCTACCTAGTTGGCTTTCACATAAACTCTTTCAGTAGCCTTATGTTTCTTTCCTCATTTCTGGCCTTGGTCCTTTCAAGCTATCTTTTTCTCTATTACTAGAGTGCTCTTTACAAAATATGATAGTTCTCTTTGTCTATAAAAAATGTCCAGCATATACAGTTATGTTATATGAACTTTGACTATTGGTTTATGTCTCCACTGTACCTTGAATACCATTTGTTTTCTTTTTAATTCCTTATCCTCTTAAAACAAATCCCTTGAGAGAAGAGACTCCTATAACAAGTGAGCAGCCCTAATCTGGGAATCTGAAGTCTAAAATATTCTGAAATGTGAAACTTTTTGGGCACCAACACCAACCAATGCTCAAAAGATTCAAACTTTGGAACATTTTGGATTTCAGATTTTTAGATTAGGGAAGCTCAATCGGTAATGACTGTGCCAATACTCTAAATCTGAAAAGCCTAGAAATCTCAAACACTTTTGGATACAAACATTCAGCATAAGAGATATTTAGCTTATGCTAATCTTTGCATACTTATACCTCACGTAGTTTCTGATACAAGGCAGGTACTAGATAAAAATCTCCTAAATTGATAAAAGTAAATAATTATTCCTAATTATTGATTGTATTATTCTAAACTTATTACATTGGCTTTACTTAAGCTGAAATATATTAAATTAACTTTTCCTAAAGCCTCAATATTTCTCAGTATCTATCTAGAAGGGAAATGTGTCTCATCTCTTTTGTGTGGTTGGTGTGTGAATGCATGTGTACATGTACATGTAAAGTTTAAGCCTATTAAGAAATACTAGTATAGTGATATATAGCATTTTGCATGAGTTCTCCTATCCTTAAAATCTACTGAAAACTAGTAAAAATTTAGAGACTAAAACAAATTATGTAATTCAAACCCAAAGGAGTTTACACTGTGCTAAAAATTCCACAGCAGAGTTTTAATAAAATGTCCTAAATAACAAGGAATTATGTAGGACAAGGGAATAATTCTGCATAAAGTTTTACCCCCAAACATTTCAGGTGGAAAAGGTGCTGCTGTTTTCAGTGTCCATTTTTTTGGTCTCAGACTAATAATCCAAAGGTTTAATTATTTGGAACATTAAGAACTTCCTGACATTTAAGCGGTGGTGGTTTTCATTTAACCTGACTTTGCATGCTGAATTTAATATAGTAGAATCAAATAATTCATAATTGACTATGTTTTCAAAATAATTTCTTTACTGAGTACCTGTTTTGGACCTCAGTTCCACCCCATATCACAATTGGCTCTTCAGAAGCATCACAGTTACCGAGGTTCAGAAAACCCTTTCATGTACTTCCCATATGTTCTTCTCCACAATGTTACTAAGTGTTAATATTCAGTGGCACAGTGCCTGACTGGCAAGCTCAAGATACTGAGTTCGATTCTTGGTACAAAAAAATCTAATATTTCTCAGCCAGCATCTACCTAGCAGAGAAAAAGGTCATGTCTCTTCTGTGTAGCTCTATCAAGTGATGCAGAAGCATAAGGTGATCTCATTCTTCTTTCTTTGCCCTCCTTCTGTGACTTGGTCAGCTACCTCCTGATGGGCCTGGGAATCCTTTGCAGATGTCCATGTACCAGCAGAATCTTCAGATTCAATTTGAAAAGTGACAAGTTTCTAGCCTTGGCACACATTTTCTTTTTCTTCTTGCATTTGTTCCTGTTCCATCACGTGTTTTTCAAAATCAGGGTTAGGTTTGTGTGTGTGTGTGTGTGTATTGTTGTTGTTGTTGCTGTATTGTTGCTTCTTCAGCTTTCTCTTGTAGATCAAAAACTTGGTAATTGAAGATCTTCAGTGTCTTAGTTACTTTTCTCTTGTTGCTGACACAAAATACCGACACCCAAAATTAATTGAAGGAAAGGTTTATTTAGCTCTCAGTTTGTGGAAGTTTCAGTCCATAATTAGCTGGCCCCAAGGCAGGGTGGCTTGGCACACTTGAAGGTGGCAGAAGACAGAAAAAGCAGCAAGAACAAAAAGACTTGGGGAGAACAAGCCTCTTCTTCTCCATTTTATTGTAAGCAGGCTACCAGCCTTTAAGGTGGGTATAGCATTCACACCATCTCCATGCCCTCCTCTTATACAGGCTGAGGATGTTTACAAAGTAAGGACTCTGGCTCCCTGCTGAGTTGCTTAGTTAAACTTCTAAACTTCTCAAGTTCACGCAGTGTATCAACAATTATAGTCAGTTTGGGTTTTGGTCTTAGATTTGGGGAAGCTATAAAGGTGCTTATATTAATTGAATACATTTAAATATGTAATCCAACAGAAATTTCTGTTTCTTCATCTATCAGTTGGGCTTCTTACCTTCCAACAGAAGATTCCTTAAGGATTTCTTAAAGGATTATCTCATTTATTTCAATGAAATAATTTGTGAGGGTATACTTTGAAAGGTGTGTAAAGTGTCACACAGTGTTGAGTTGGTATAATGTATCTTTTTATTTATAGTGATTAAACTTCTGTTGGCAATTGTGTGAATGAATCTTTACTGTGTGATAAAGTCCAGCCATCTCATCTAATTTAGCTAAACCTCTGGCCAAATCTATTGTAGTAAGAACATTTTTTACTGAATTGATTAATTGGATAGAGAAAATCCAAAATAGCCTAGAAATTTAACCCTGTTATTTAATAAAGATGTTTCCTGTTTTTCTTGTTAATAGCACCTGTATGACTCACTTCTGAGCCAGATGTTGTACTTCATCATTTCATGATGTGTCATTTCTACACACTGACTTTCTTTTCTTAGTTTCAGAAGAAAAATACATTTCATCCTATCACTAGAATATTGTTGACAATAGCTTCAACACCTGAATAGGTAGTTTTAGCTTTCATATGGACATAGATTTGGAAAATTTTCTCAGAATCAAGCCAGCAGGAATGGAACATATGGCAAGCAGAGGAAGATGTGAATGCTGGTTTCTGTAACAAACCCCCTCCAAGTTTTGACAAGGCTCTCTGATATACTGTCAAACTACCTGAGGGCTAAGAAGCAGGTAGCATCTTTCTCCCTAGTCTGAGCACTAAAAGTTGCTTGAGGAAAGAACTTTCTTACATTGTTATCCCAAAAACCTTTGAATTCTTTGCAACTCTAACTGCTCATCAGATTCACCTGAGTAGGTGCTTAGTCCCCATTCTTACCATTTCTTAGATATTTTAATTCAGTAGATGAGTGATAGGACTCAGGCATTTATTTTTAATGTGTTTCTGATGGGTAAAATGCTAGACAGAAATGTTTTCCAAAATTTAATTATCTGATCATTGTATTAGAAGATAGGCTTTAAAGCCTCAGCCAGTACTGAGTTTATGTGAGTGGGTGAAGCTAGGTCCTCACTTCCACAGCCCACATCTGAGATGCGCATAGAGACTAACAGGCGAGGTGGATGTGTGGAGTGACCTGTGTAATTTAGCAGGCAGCAGCAGAGACTGTGGCAAGTCAGAGTGAGGTTCTATTGAATGTTGCTCCACTTAACAAAGCTTATGTGTGGAGTTTTAGTCCTTGGTCTCTACTTTTACAGAAGCAAAAGTCTTCTAATGAAGCTGGGGGAAAGGCAGGGAGAATATTCTTTTTCATGCCTACAATTTTCTTCACTTTGTCCGGTGTGAAATACATTCTCTTTAAGGTATATAAAACCATGTTAAAACATTAAGTGCAACACATGTATCTTATAAATTTGCTTTCATGAAGATGGAAGAGAAGAATGTGATTAAAATGGATCCATTCCCTTACTTCATTTTATCCTCAGTTTATCTCTTCTGAGTACTATCTGGAGCAAGTCTGAGTGGGATGAGGATGTGCAAGAGTTAATGAAACTGACTTTCACTTTATTTAGATTTCTTCTGCTGTTGGATCTTCTAGTCCTGTACAAGTTGTTAAGACAATGTAAATAAGAAAAATATAAAGGAAGAGAAAGTACTTCAACAAGATTTCAAGAACTAATTTAAAGTTATATGTATTTTAGGGGCATCTGCTGAAAATGTTGCCTAACTGGAGTATTCCTTTTTTTTTTTTTTTTAACTTTAGGACAATGAAATTTTTATGAGTCACTACATACATATTTTGACATCTGGCTTCACCGTTATTTTTTTTTTCTTGAGTGTTGTAAACTTTCAGCATAAGAGTTTCCTTCTTGTCAGTCTTTTGATACTACATTTTCAGTCATTTTCTGAGTGATTTACAAATGGTGGTACCTAATTGCTTTAGGGCCTCAGTTTCCTATTAATGCTCCAGCTAGAGTAAGGAAGGAGGGCAAAAAATTGGAAATTAAGTTTTGTGTCAGACTGTCTAAGTTTTGACCTTTTAAAACCCTGTGATCTTTTTGTTCTTTTCCTACTTCATTTGTAAGGTAAAACTTTATATTTATCATTATTTAGACTTAATTTTTTCTTGTAGATTTAACAATTTTCCTGACTTAAAATTTCACTATGACACTCTAGTTTTAATTATAACTTCTGGTTTTAGAGCTCTGATCCATGTGAGATTCTAAGATGTTTTAATTTGAATTTGTTGATTTTCTTTTGTAAATAAATTAATTTGGCATCAATATAAGGTAATGACTGCTTTTTTGTAAGTAAAAT
Source organism: Hydrochoerus hydrochaeris (assembly GCA_004027455.1). NCBI lineage: Eukaryota > Metazoa > Chordata > Mammalia > Rodentia > Hydrochaeridae > Hydrochoerus > Hydrochoerus hydrochaeris. The sequence continues at coordinate 336,616 of PVLA01000144.1, read as the reverse complement.
TTTAACTGCTAAACAATATTTATGATAATTAAAAAGAGTTTAAATTCTGTATGTCTGCTAGAAATATAGATTAGCAATAGGCACTAGTAATTTTCATAATTATGAAATAAAAATTTCTTCTGTGGTTCTACATTTTAAGCTGTTGGCTTAAGGATAAGAAAATTACTAGACCATAGTTCTCTGTTTCAGATCAGTCACTTTTCCCTCCTTTGTGGTGATACTGTCTGACTTTCTCTTGATTTTTTATTGTTTTATTGAAGCCTGGTTCAATTTCTGGAAACTCATTCTTTGGCCTATGAACTTTCTTACCAAGAGCTAGGTGAACAGGAAATGACTATTAATACTACCACATCAAAACTGGCTACCTAGAGTAGCTGTATTTCTTTCTTATTTTCCACTTCTCAAAATTTTTAGGTCACTTTAGTAATATATTTAAGAGTTTCAGTGAAACTTGATCATCCTTGCAGGAGAAGGACCTCCAAATGATAAACCATATGCATTACTCAACTTTGTTAAGAGGTCTATAAGGAATGTTCTGGGTGAGGTTGCAATAACATGTGCTAGTGAAGTTCTAGTCCTTTAATAACTATCTTAATAGATGACCTGAAAAAATGTGATAGGATCCCTGAGTATATATGTATACCTTGAATAAATCAGCTCAGGATCTTTTAGGTACACTTTAGCATCTGTGATATCAACACTGAGCCTTACTTGGTCACATTAGTTCCCTTATTGATATTGTCTAATCACTGGTATTGCTGCCACAGTGTGAAAGAGTATATTTTGGCTGAGTCATTCTTTGCATTTACCAAGAATATGCCTTGGAGTGTCTAGAGGCACAAAACTTAATTGCTGAAGCAAACTTCAAGGACTTTTAGGACTATAACAGTCTTAGGAGTATACTAAGAAACTTAGGATGGGAGATAACACCAAGCTGCCAACATTTCCCAATAACTGCTTTCTGTTTGAGAATAAGTATTTATTTTAGAATCTGTGGAGTGGTTTTCACTTCTCTTCCTCATTCTCCTCTCTTCTTTGCTCCTTTTCATGTTCTTTCTTTTCCTCCTACTTCTTTTTTGATTTTACTTTAGATTTTTGGAATTGGTGAGGAAGGTTTTACCAGTCAAAGACAGGCTCCTAAGTTAGCTGCTGTAAGGCAGACATCCTACCCATTTGCCTGAGGTTTAAAGACAGTTGCTTTTTCCTGACTTTTTGTCAAGAAGATTGCTTCATTAGGTGGCTTGGCTTTGGTCAGGGTTAGAAATCAGGAAAACTGAGCCCCAACTGTGAGAGGGTAATGCTTAAACAAATCAAAGTAAATTTTGTTTTTGTTTCATAGGCTGCTTCTATGCCACTCACTGATTTTTACTCCATTATCACACATGAAAGCCTATAAAATTGACTGAATTGTTGGGATAGGCTTTTATTTTACTGCTCCTTTTATTTGGACTTAGTTTACCCAGACGGCCATATCAAAATAAGCACAATATTGATTATTCATAAGACATGCTAGGCATTGAAATTACTAGCTCTTGTTTAAATTAAATAGACCTCTTTATATAACTGAAAAGATTAATAGAAGCAGGGGCAGTAAATGAAGATATGGGAAGGCCAACTTGCAAATCTGATTTAAATGTCTAGTATACTGAAATTGAAGAGAAGATGTAAAATTAAGAAAGTTACAAGCAGGAAATGGCAAACACCAGCTGAGGCGATAGGGAATGCCATATGTTATATGTTCTTCATGCTTTTTTTTCTCCTACTTTTTTCAAAAAAACACTATATATATAATACACACATTATATATATACATGCATACATTACCCTGGCACATGTATCATTAAGGATCTCCTTGGAAAGACAAGTTGATATATTTATTTTTTGGAAACACAAAAATTCAGAGTTATTTTCTGCAGCATCAGGTTTGCATTTATACCAGTAATCCCATGACTCTATTCATTGTTGAAGATTTAAAATTCTAGTCAGTTTTCTTTTGGTTTTCCTGTTGGATTTTATCTGTCCAAGTTCTGAGTTCTGCTGTCTCTCTGTGTTTCTGTTGATGAGCATCCAAGGAATAGTTTCGAAGCCTGTTCTAATCTATTATTCCCACAATATTTGTTTAACACAGGATAAACAACTGATCACAAAGAATAAACAATGATAGAGTCTCTTAATCTTATTGCATTGGGGCTGTGCAAATCTGGGCAGCATTTATTACACAGAGACAAATGTGAATTTCATGTTATTTCATATTGTGAAATTAGTTTTGAATGTCAAAAAGAATTATCTCATTTATTATTCCCTGTTTAGATTTATTTTTAAAATTTGACATTTCCCCTGAAATTCACTGTTCAAAACCTGTCTGCACATTTACATCCTTTCATCATATGCTGCTGTAAATAATAATCAATGAAACATCCAATGAAAATCTAGAATTGTTAGTTTAAAAAGTCAGCAGCTTTTGAAAACAGGGGCAGCTATTCATCCTTCAAATTCATCTACATTTGTTTTGGCCTTAGATGTCTTTGACCTCCCTAGTTTGCCTTTCAGAAGACAGTAACAACTAAATTTTCTCTATTCATTTCATAGAGTGTATTTGAAAAAAGAAACCTCTCAGTCATGATTAAATAATTTATCATTTAACAGATTAACTAAATTTATATCAACAATTCTCTTCCTTTTCATTACAAAGAAAATAACAATGCTGTTTTCTATTTTAGTCACAAGTCCACCTCTTAAATGACAGCCTTCTTTCATGGCAGAGTTCTCTACTGCAGGCGGGCTTTGAACCTGTTGGGGCTATTATTCTGGTAGACAACGGGGAAGGCTCTACGGAAACAATGAAATACACTTCTTCGCCATCAAATGCTTCATTCTGAATGTGATATTCTCTTCTGGTTGACCCATTTGCAGAAGAAAAATTTTCTAATTAGTGACAAATTGGCAGTGACTAAGTATTTTTATGTTAAAAATAGACTTAGAAAAGCTCTTCCTTAAATATTTTCTAGACAGTGATGACTTTAAAGAATAGTTATCTAGATCAGTATTTTCAAGGGAGTTTACTGGTGTTGCTACAAGAATACTAATTACTAGTTTGGAATACCCCAAGACTAGTAATTATTAATTCAGAATGTCTAGGTTTTGGAAATTAACAAGTGTTAAAGATTATAAAAGGTTATATCTAATAAAGACATTATTAATCTTTGGATTATTTTACAAAGCCTCAATTTATTGGATGTTTAAGGTAAGTGCCTCCTCTTCCTCTTCTTTCCTTTTCTTAAATAAATTATCTGCCTATGTTTTGGTTGTCTAATGTATTTCATAAATAACAGTAGATCAGGAAAATGGAAGCTGAAAGCAGATGAACAAAAATTTTCTCTTTCTATTTCAGATGACATAATAGTTACAAATACACAAACTTAGGATAATTTGGCTGACAGGCACATTAGACCAAGCTAATTCTTTGTTTCAGCCTTCACAATAAGAAACATAGAGCAGATGCCAGAAATCAATATACAGTACTTCTTAGGGGAGAAAGAGAAAAGCTGAAGGAACAAAGGACTATGCCAGGACTGACAATTAAGCAAGTAGACCATTGTTAAACATAAAAGAATAGTATCAGAATAATTGAATGAGAAAATAAATCACTGAGAGGAAAGCCATCAAGAGATTTTGCAAAGACTTGGAAGGATATAACAAAGGGAGAAGATATTTTGGAATCTTAATGCAAGATGAGAAGTGAAATAGACCTATATTCCTTTCTGCTATTTTCTCATTCCAGCTTATCCACCAACTCATTATGTTGAAGGTCAGTGAGAAGGATAAATATGGACTGTTGCTCACAAGAGTTCACATCAGTCATTCTGAATGTCAGTAGCCCTTATTCAGGGTGATTTTGTGAGAAATGTGTATATACAGTACTAAATCATTTGATGAGGATCATAAGGTAATATACCACAGTATGAAGTAAGCAACATCATTGGTACTGTAAAAAAGTAGAGTTTTTGTGCTGTAAATATGATAAACAACAGATGTTTGTATAATTCATTTTTTACAATGCTATTTGCTTTCAGCATGATATATAGATACTGAGTATTCCAAGGGTAGAAAGACAGATAAAAGGATGGCAAGAAGAGGAAGACACAGGAAAAGCATTTTACAATTCTGGGACCTCTCCAGAGTATTGGTACCTACTTTTTTGTTTTTTGTTTTCTGTTTGTTTATCTTGAATTCTATCTGTTGTACTTGCTTTTAAGCACAACTCTCCTTATGATCGAAAAGTGATAATTATGATAGGATTTCAGTAGTACTGGGAAAGTCCTATTTCTTCCAAGATACTTTAGACTCTTACTCTTTCAGTTTCTATGGTTTAAACCATTTGGGATTAATTTTGTTAGGTCTTCAAAATTGCCCTATGGAAATGTAAACATACCACGGAAGGTAACAGCTTGTCCTTCTATCAGTTGAAACTTGGGCTGGTGGTTAGGGGCAGCCTCACTTTAGGGAGTTACATTCTGTTCCAATGTAAGATAAGCTCAATATCAGGATGGAAGCAGGGGCAGCCGTGTCCCAAGAGGACAGCTGAGCCTGAAAAGTGAGTAATGATTATATATAGATGGAGTGTTTTATGACTTTCTATAGAGATAGAAGTAGAATATAGCTTTCATTCTAGGATTGAGCAGATGAGTTACTTAAAATGGTTGTTTTGGGGGACAGGTTGAAGGATTTTATGTCATTCGTGCAAATAAACTTACATTCCATTTTAAAACAAAGACAACAGAAGGTTCTGATAGATGCACATTATAATTGTAACCACATGTGAGACCCAAATAGAGGGTCATAACAATATTTGTCCCTGCCCGTGCAGGAATGAAGACATTTGGTAAAATACTTTCTAAAATTTTGAATAAATCAGAAAAAATTTCAGAAAACATAAGCATGTAGAAAGAATCTTATCTTCAAAGACAAGAGGTACTATTCTAGAATATTAACTTCTAAGTTTCTTTTAAATGAATGAAGATTTAAACTATTGTATTATGAATATCCATTGCAGAAAGTTCAAACAATTTGGAAGGACAAAGAGAACATCTTCTCGAACCCTAGTGATTTAAGAGATGACCACTGTGCACATTTTGATATATGGTGGCTCAACTAAAAACTTCACATACCTGGCTCTTTGAGGTTAGAATGGCCATGAGATAAAATGTTAATCAACGAGACATGAACAGAGGCCATGCATTCAACTTCTGGTAATTCGCTGTAAGGTAATTGCCCTGGACTTGCTTATTTTTTCCCTAGTCATGAAGACTGATTACTAAGGAGGGATCAGGAGTTCCAGGATGATTAGTAGGTGACACAGACATTAACTCCAATCTGGGTCCTGCTGTTTTCTTCTTGGGAACCCATGTGATCTGGGAGGAATTCCAAAAGAATCTTTGTATAGGAAGAATCCTAAGAGCTTTAACTGAGAGGTAGGAGCCAATGATCCTGTGGGTATGGTGACCTTGTGGCCTTCCTTACGAGTAAGTTGGTGTGTCCTAGAGGAAATTTGAATTTCTGTATTAATATTTCATGAATATAAATATTCTGTAAATATTTAAATAATATTGGTGCATAACCCTATATCATTAACTATTATTTGAATATATGATTTTTTTTGGTGGTAGTGGTGGTACTGGTGATTGATCCCAGGGACCTCATACTAAGCTACAACCCTGGACCCTTCTTCTTTTATTTTAAGATAGAGTCTAATTTGTCTACTTTGCTGGGCTTTAATTTACAAACCTCCTGCCTCAGCTTTCCAGAGTCCTGGGATTACAAGAATGTATCTCCAACTGTGATTTGAAGATACGATCTTTATCAGTTGTGTAAACACCACACAGAAAATATAGTATTTATTGGGTATCTTGTTTTCCAATTTTATTATAAGAATTCCTTCCTTTGCTAACTAATTTTATGTTTTGTTAAACACTGAAAGTGGAATTACTGAATCATAAAGCATGTGTATTTTAAAGACTGTTGACATATTTAGGATTAATAAACCATGACCAGATCTGTGAAGTACTGGGGATGGATCTCTGAGTCTCATTCCAAACGATTAATTATGCATATGGCAGCAAGGGAAGAGATCATGGAACGCCAGCACAAAGATCATGAAAAGTTCTCATTGTGGAGAAATTATGCTTGTTTACTTTGTAATTCTGTGAGAGAATAAAGAATTTGAACTTGATTTCAAATTCTTTAAATAAAACAAGAATTTTGAGATTTGAAGTCACCATGTATCTTAGCTTGAATAATATTAAGACTGCCATTAACTTCAAATTTCTTGTTCATTGGAGAAGACAAAAGTGGACAGACTCTTTCTCCACTTGAAACAGTTGCCTACTTGATATCTTAAAGCTTGGAGGACAATGCTTTCCTGGAGCAATTCATTAAATAAGGAGAATGAGTCCATCAGAGGCCTGGAAGTGTTATTGGAATATTGTTTAGTAGCATTTTTTTTTGTATCAGGGAATAAATGTACGATACAAGTATTTGCTTGCATCTTCTGCCTCACTATAATAAGAAGATCCAAGTGAAACTAAAACTTAATGTACTGTGGGGAAAGTTACCCTTGTCACTAACATTAGTTACTGAGGTTTCAATACACACAGAAAATCTGTAACATGAGCAAATCCTACTGTCTCCATTATACAAATGTACCACCTTGCTGAAATTGTTTTTTCTAGTTTAGATGGCAATTTGCAGAATTGCTTTTGATATGAATTCCACAGTGAGACATTCCAACTATACTTTTGTTATTTTTTAAAGAAGTTTTTGTTAGTAAGACTGTCTTGCCCCAGTTACTATAAATCCTATCCATAACAGGAAAGAATATAGCACTTTAGTCCCAAGAAATGTATCCCAGACTCACATACTACTATGAAAGTCAAATTTTCCATGTCCTGCAGTCCAAATTGGTTTATACTACTCTGAATCTGTAGTATAGCTCAACTACTTTGCCTTTGGAAAGTAGGAAACAAGGAAATGACTTGTTTTCATGCCCTGGAAATAAGAATAAAAATGTAGTTTCCTTTAATGGTGTTTCTTTTTGTTCTTTTCTTTTCTTTTCTTCCTCCCTCCCTTCCTTCTTGTTTTCATGCCCTGGAAATAAGAATAAAAATGTAGTTTCCTTTAATGGTGTTTCTTTTTGTTCTTTTTTTTTCTTTTCTTCCTCCCTCCCTTCTTTTTTTCTTTTAGAGTAGTTGAGCTTGAACCCCAGGGCCTTCACACTGAGGTATACCTCCAATCCCTTTTATTTTTTTTATTTTGAGACAAAATCTTGCTAAATTGCCCAAGCTGTATACACTCTTCTGTTATGTCTTTACAAAATTCATATATTGAGACTTACACCCCAACATGACAGCAATAAGATATGGTGCCCTTGGGAAGTGATTAGGTCCATGGGGCTTTGCCCTCATTCTGGGGTTAGTGCCCTTATACAGTGGCACCTCATTTCACAAATGGTTTTGTTTGCAAACAACTTGGTTCTCAAACAGAAGTGTTTGGCAAAATTTTGGTTTTGTTTGCAGTCCTACATTGAGTAAGGAATGTGACTGTGGCCGTCTCTCCCACACAAACGTGTAGAGGCCATCTTTTCTGAAATTGTGGAATGAATTAAGTTCATGAGCCAAAGTACCACTGTGTATGTTTCCAATAATTTCTTTGCCTTTCTTCCATATGAGAATATAGCAAAAAGGTATTATCTATGAAAATAGGCCATCACTAGACACTGAAACTATTGGTGCTTTGATCTTGATTTCCCAGCTTTCAGAACTATGTGAAAAAATTTATGTATAAGACAACCTGTTATGCTATTTTGTAACAGCAGCCAAAATAGATTAAGAAAAATTGAAAATTTTTTAATCATTACATTAGTACCTCCAAAAATGTTTACTGAACATTTACCATGTGCCAGATACTATGCTATGCACTCTATATCATTTAGATCTGAAATTTTCCTCTAATGTCTCAGGTATTTAGAAGTGGAGCCTGACTGGAAGAATCATGTTACTGGAGGTGTGGCCTGGAAGGATGTATTCTTGTGCCTGGCTCCTTACTTCTCTCTCTGCTTCATGGCTGCCATTGGTTGAGCAATTTTCCTTTGCCATGCCTTTTACCATGTCATTTCTGCCTTGACACCAGGTGACTGTGGACTGAATGAACCCTGTAAAACCATGAGCCAAAATAAGCCTATCTGCTTTTAAATTGAGGACACTGAGTATTTTATCCCAATAACAAGAAATACAAACATGTAAAACAATGATGAAAAGCACAGGAAAAACACAACTTCATAGTCTAGTGAGTAGTAGATCTTGTATTTCTATCACATTTTTCATTAAAAAAAAAGACAATTATAGAGCCACTCTATTGGCTACTGGGATGGAAAGTTTTATAGTGAGTTCCTGATTATAAAATCCAGTCAGACTTGAGAGTTGTCAAGAATGATAATTTGAACTTAAAGTCAGTTTTTCTTTGTTTTACTGTTTGACCAGAACACATATATGATTAATATTTGATGATCTCACACTCTGGACAGTGTAAAGATCCCATGAGGTCAAAGGAGACCAGAACTGTGAGTTTTGCCCCTAATTTAACATGACACTGCTATTCCAGTTATCTACTTCTGTATTTTATTTTTAACTTCGTCACTAAGCTTACCAAAAGTTTCAGGGAAGGAAATTCTGTATGCTCATGTTGAATTTGCTACCACAAGGACCAGTCACTACTTTTTTTCCTTTACTACATGTGCGTGTGCACACGTGTGCGCACACACACACACATACACAGAGAGAGAAAAAGAGAAAAGAGAGAGAGTTTTATGTTATGTCATCTTCTCAGGGAGAGGAAAACTGTTAATGAGAAAATAGCCCCTAAATAATCATCTGATGCTGCAAATGTTCATCTCCATCTTGAGGAAAATTAAGGCTGGGATTTATCTGTCCTAGTCAACTGATAAGATTTAAATGTAAGTCTAAGTGGTTCTAAAAGTATGCATCTTCTTGACTTCTTGATAGATAAAATATTGAGACCTAAGGCAGTAGGACAAGCTCTCTGTCCTCTGAGAAACCTCATGGTTAATGTTTAGCATCTCCCTCTTTGGAGTTCTCATTTGGTGAGAGGGGCCAGAAGTGTAGTTTATTTCTGCACCCTTCAAATTTTCTTCATTAAGAAGTCATTTGTTAAGCTTATATTTTTACTGTGTTAGTTCTGTTAGCAAAATAAATGCAAAACTACTTGCCTATTTTACTATTTTTGGTACTGCAGATCTAACTCACGACTTTGTGCTTGCCAGGCAGACACTTATGCTGCTAAGCTAAATCCCTGGCCCCACTTTGGGTCTTAACTTGTAGGAATACTAGGTTATGAGTGATTAATTAGACATGTTGCATGAGTTTTCTTCTGCAGGAAGTTCCATATATGCCTGTGTTTGAATACAGGAGAGCTTTGGGAGGTGCGTACTGCATAGAGCAAGGTGTCTTGGTATGAAAACTTTACTGTCAGGCATTGCTCACTGCACCAGCATTTCCTGCCAATGTGTTTTTGAGTCAAAAAGCAGTGATTTATTTTTATTTTTTCTTTCTTTAAACAAAGTTTTATCTGTAATCACAAACCAGCTGGAAGAAAGAAAAAACCCTGAGCACCTGAATTCAAACATTATAGCAGTTGTTTTGAAGACAAATGAATGACTGAATTTAATAATTTCGCCTAGCAACTGGGGAAGTTGTAAAAATGAAACCTTAGAAAAGAGCAGCAAGTTCAGCAGCATACAGCAAAGGAGAAAAACCTACTTTTACTTGGTCAGTTGTTATTATTCCATTCAAGTTGTTATTATACACAGCTTTTAAAATGTAACATCTTGTCATATATATATATATATATATATATATATATATATATATATATACCAAAAAACAATTTGAGCTGGTTTGGATTTAAAATATGAAATATATCAATCTACATATTCAATATATAGCTATGAAAAATGGCCTTTTTGCTGTTCAAACTCTTCTGAACTATACAACTAATAAAGCTTAAATACAAGTTTAAATGTCAACTAGACACAAACACAGAAGAGGATGAGTTTACCTTACTTATTCTCATTGAGCAAAAGTATCTTATTTCCTTACTTAGTAGGTCCACAGCAATCCCATGTTTTCTTGTCTTATTTCTTCCTTGGTAATTAGCATTTTTTTTTTTAGAAGAGCATATGGCATTCTTACTTGTAAGCAAACCCTGTAAACCTCTTTCCCTTTTGGGATCTGAACTGAGCTGTAATTTTATCAAGTATAATCATGGAAGCACATGTGGTCCCATACATAATGAAATTTAACACAGAGACATAATAGGTAAATTGACAGGAACTGAATTTTTGGTTTTATATTGCCAGATACTTCAGAGTACATACAATAAAATTAAGGGATGAAGTGAGGAGTCCCAATTGCATCAACACCAGCCCAAAAACAGCAAATAAAATAAAATCCCAAACAGAAATAGAGAACTGGTGGATTTAAACTACAAATCAGGGTACAGTGATTCTCTCTGAAAACCAAAGTTGTTCTTTAAGTATGACAGTTTTGCCTTAGATTCTTATTGTCAGAGATAGAGAGAGAGGACTAACATTTGATTTTTAACTACCTGCTTTGTCAAAACTCAGTGGCAAAAGGGTATTTATGTATGATTACATTTTGGAGTCTGTTGTCTGAAACTGAACATAGAAATTTTGCTTGCCAATCACTGCATTCAATATGTTCATCACCAAAGCAGTATGAAAGCACCATTTATCTGCTTCCAAAATGTGTGGGTGTGGCTATAATCATCCTGAGTTAAAAAACAATGCAAAACATTTTTTTTCTGGCTTTGAATTTGGGAGGACAACAGGGAAGAAGTAACAGAATATATTTGTAAATTGTTTATGAGAAAAATGCTGACAGGATAATTCAAATACACTAATTATTTATACTGTTTTACACATGTATACAAGGAGAAAGCATGGATAAATGGGAAGGTTTGAGTGAGTGCTTGCTTTTTCAAAGGGAGTCATTATAGCAGCTTGAACCTGTATTTTAAGGGTACTGTATATAGGATATATTAACAGATAGATAGGAAAGTGCTAACTGTCCATATTAATGAACAGAGGGAACGAAGGGGGTGAAAACTGAGCAGGCTCTAGACATTCTTCCTCATTCCTCCTCACCCCATCATCCTTTAATGTTGCTGTGTCCTAGACTTTCTTTAAAGGCTTCCTGGAACTAAGAAAACCAGAAAACTCACATAAATTTACATCCATTTACCTTAGCTGACTTAGTGTCTCAATGGGAAATGATAGTTCATGACCCTCTCAAGAATTCTAAGTGATTTGGCAGTAGGCTAAAAAGAAAATAGAAAAGATGTTATTAGATGTCTCACAACCCTTGGCCTACTTCAGGACTCCAATATGATAAACACCATAGATCATGAAAAAGGTAAGAGCCAAAAGAAATACATCTCTGTGGAGGGAGTAATTTCATACATTTTTGCCACAATTTCTGGCTTTATGTTGATCAAATAAGCACAAATGTATATCATAATTACCTGAATCAAGTCTTTAATAAATGAGTCTCAGCTTTGCTGAGAATTAGAATCTCAGAGGGAGCTTTGAAAAAATATTGATGCTTGATTCCCTACTCTAAGTGCAGTGCCACTTTGGGTATTTTTCAAGTTCTTCAGGTGATTCTAATAGAAAGTCAAAGCTGAGAATCACTACCTATAACCTTAATTTAGTCTGTTTAGATAAAAGCATTGCAATTCACCTTCATTAAGAAGGTAAAAATTAATGATGTTTACTTTGCTATATTATTGCAGAGAATTCAACAGCTTATCAAGGTTTAAGCTGAGAAATGCATTTTGAGATATAGTAATATTTCAAGGTCAGATTGCCTCAGGGATCCAGTCTTGGTAGCCTTAGCATGAAGATACTTGTCTGCCCCTTATTTCAGCCTCTTTCTGCACTGTTGTTATATTCTCTCTTAGGGGTGATTGCATATTTGCCTTCTTATCATCAGTAAACAGTGGTGAAGGCAGAGGTCCTTTGGAACATCTATGATATATTTATGGTACTGTACACATGTAAGATAAATGAAGATATCATTGAATCAGTAGTGTTTCATTTTGCTTTTTCCATAAGAAAAAGAAACTTTAGACAAAATAAAGATGGCTTTTTTATCAACAAAATATTGCCTTTAATGACTGAAATGAGGGATAAGCTAAAGGCTTTGAAAATTTGGAAATATGAAAAATGATTGAAAACAACTTTTGCTTATTTCTGGTGATGGTGAAGAAAAAGGAAAGAAATGGAATCAAGTGACTTTTGGTTGAACTGTCAAATTCCCTTGACTATTGATAGCCTTGTGACAATATATAAGAGATTTTTTATGTTTTTATATCATTGGTTCTCACTCCAAAATAGTTTATAATAACTCCAGATTCCTACTTCTGGTAGAAAAGTAGTATTCTAAAGGCCATGACTATGACTTTTATCCTGGGACTTACTAGCACGCATGACATGTGAGTAAAGCTATAATGACTCCATAAATGAGGTGGTGTGGGCATTTGAGGAATCTTTTATAACTGATCACCTAGGTGGCTGACCATCCCACTTTTTCTAAGGCTGGTCCAGACTGACCCCTAGAATTTGCTTTCAGGGAAATCTTGCCAAAGAAAGAAATTTGAAAAGACTCTCTCATGTTGTGTTTTATGTCAGATTCTTCCAGGCTATTTGTTGAAACTGTTACACTGTTTTCAAAGTTGCTGTGTGCTATTTAGCAAGAAGGACCATAGATATCATTAATATTGTCTCGTTATTTGAACAGATAATTTTAAAGATAAGATACTAAAACCAGTTGTAAGTTTATAAAAACTCTAAGATGAGAACATGGTCTTTTGGTATAAAATTCATGGATCTTTTCTTTGAGATGGTTGTCATTTTAGAAGGATAACATGATGGATTTTATAGTCAATGTCGTAACTTAAGAAAGCTGATAGGAAACTATAAAAATATAATAAAAATAAGACAGTATTTATGAAAGGGAAGACATCAGTCACTGTAAATTAGATGTTATTATGCATGGTATGAAGGTGAGACTGTAAGTACAGATATTCTGACAATATGCATTTGATTGTATGCATCCAAAGCTAAAAACATATTCATAATTTTTGATGCAGGCATTCAACCTTTGAGAAATTTCCAAACAACTTATAAAAGATAGTCAAAAATATTTATGTTCAAAATTATTCTATTAACCTTTATTTATACTGTATAAAATTAGAAATTGCCTAAATGTTCACAGAAAGGTACTTGGTTTGTAAAATTCCATTTTTATTATACAATACAATGAAATATAATTCAGTTATTAAATTTTGTTCTTGAAGCCTATTTAGAGACATAGAAAGATGACTGTAATAAGTTTTATATTTTTCCAAGTTTCCTGCCACGAAACTTTACAGAGCAAATATGAAATACAAAGATATTATTGAAAATATATTTTAGGTGGTTTATCAATTAAGGCTTACTAGAGGAACAGATTTACTTTTGGGGGGGGTGCCGGGGATCAAACTCATGACTTTGTGTTTGCTAAGCAGGAACTTACACCACTGAGCTAACCCCCCACCCCCTTGGAGGAACAGATTTAATGAAAAATAAATGATTATATACATAAAGGATTTACTAAGCAGGCTTACAATGGCCACCTGTGTAGAGGGGTAGAATAGGGCAAAAGGGGTCATCTGTACACTGGAGAGCCAGAGCTGACATTCTGGAGCTCAGTGTAGATCCTGTGAGAGTCCATAGACAGAAAGTCAAAGGGTCTGCATTGGAAGCCTGAAAGACTGGAGATGAATATTTCAAAGAAATGATGAAGACCAGAACTCTCTGAAGAAGCAAAAGGGGAAACATTTTTTCCCCTTTTTAATTCCATCCAGACTGTAAACTTGTTGGTTGATGCCACCACATCTGGGGTGACTCTTCCCTCCTCAGTTTTGGGCCTAAGTGTTAATCATTGGTAGACACATTTAGAACGGTGCTCAGCTAACCCAGTAGACATTTCTTAATCCACTGAGGTTGACGGATTACAACCCACCATTTGGCAACTTGATAACTAGACATATCTTCTTAGACCCTGCTTAGTCTCCAGATACAAAAGCAAGTTCCTAATTGTGCCTAACATGATACAACTATCCTGCATACAAAAGAAACACATAATGTCCTCTGTCTCAGAATAAAAGGCAGGTTTTTTGGGGGGGGTATGCTTACTCTTCTAACATTTCGTAACTTGAGTGTTAGAATAAAGAGTTAACAATACTTAAGAACTGATACTAAGTTTATCAATGTTATATTACAAAGAAAGAAAACAAAGTTGCCTGCTTAATAAGTATGCATATATGTGCACACATAATAACAATGTAGGAAAAAATTAAAATCTTCATTTCTGTAACTTGTATTGTGGTTTAGCTGGTATTCATAGCTACATTCTTCTACTATCCATTGTGTGTTTCCTCAGTCTTCAGCAAGTACCTCAATAGGTCTTGGTTCCTGGCCTGGTGGCATGACCCATATCTGCATTCCTTAATGTTCTGGGCCATTTGTCATCTTGCCTGGACTGAGCTGTAGTTTTCCACTGACCTTAATAGCAAGGCATGGCAAAGAGACACTGTAAGAGATTTTCTGAACTCCAAATATATTCTGCCTTTCCCTCATAGTAGAGTAAAAATCCAGTTGCCCCTTGGTAGTTTGGATCAATCACTCCTGCCAACATCAAAGCTCCCTTTTTAGCTTAGAGGCACAAGGAGACCAAAATGATCAGAAGGAAGTTTTAGATACCAGTTTGGTGGAATCATTGTTGTGCTCCCCCAAAACAATAATGGGTATAAGCCTTTCCCTACTCTGGAATTTAGACTTCTAGGCCAGCAGAGCATAAGATTGTGACACTAGCAAAGCAAAACTTTTGCTAATGGATCACTAGGGGTAATGATAAGTGGTATCACCCCCACTTCTACTCCTTGATTCCTGCACCCATGAATCCTAGCTATGGGAGAAACAGTACTGTACAGTAGATAGTGATTCAAAGCATATACAGCCTTCTGGACAACCTTGCCCCTGTCCTTGCAAAATATCGCCATCTAATTGACACTGCATCTTATAAAGGCCATTCTACATTTCTTTCAATTCAGCTGCTTCTGGGTGGTGAGGAACATGATAAGACCAATGAATTCCACAAACATGAGTCTACTGCCTCAATTCTTTGGCCATGAAATGCTTGATCAAAAGCAATGCTTTGTGGGATACCGTGATGGCTGATGAAGATTCTTTAAGTTCATAAATCATAGTTTGGTAAGGCAAATCCATGCCCAGAATAAGTATCTATTTCATCTGCCACCAGATTGCAACCTGATCACTGTAGGAATTGGGGCAGTACTGGGGACTCAGTGTTGGTCTCTGTTGCTAGATGACTGAGCATTCAGCAGTGGCTGTAGCTAGGTCAACCTTGGTGAATGGAAGTTCATGTTGCTGAGCCCATTCATAACCTCTCTTTTGCCACCATGACTAGTCTGTTCATGAACCCACTGGGCAAAGACAGGTGGCTGAGGAAAAAGTTTGATTACCATTCATAGAACAAGTCATAGTATCTACTTGATTGTTAAAGTTCCCTTTTGCTGAGGTCACCTATTGGTGATCATTTACATGGGACACAAATATCTTTATATTCTTTGCCCATATACCTCTTCCCCAGATATCTTTGTCAGTTTTCAAGTCATGTTCCTTCCAAGTCCCTAATCATCTGGCCAGACCATTGACTACAGCTCATAAGTCAGTATATAGTCACACAACTGGCTGCTTTTTTTTCTTCCAAGCAAAATGCACCAATAGGTATACTGGCAAATGTTCTGACTACTATGGAGATTTCCCTTCACCACTGCCCTTCAGTGATGTCCTGGAAATGATTTTCAGAGCTGTTGCTATCTACTTTAAAGTGTTATCTGCATAATATGCAGAGCCATCTGTAAACCAGGCCCTATTCTTCTCTTCTTCTGACAGCTAATCATATGTGATACATGCTGTAAAACCATAGGTACATGCTGGGGGACAGAAGGAAGTATAGTAGGAGCATAGGAACCATGAACATTTGTGCAACTCCTTCATATAACTTACTTGTGCCTTTCAGACTGCTCAAACTTGACCATGTATGTATCATTTCTAGTTAACAATGGACTGCTGTGCATGTCCAACTTCATGACTTTGTTATGGTTTGTAGGCTTAGGGGTCAGAAAGTGGCCAGTTCACGATGGGTAGCTCAGGTCATTTGGTAACCTAGTACCCACAGTCAAGCATGTAGTTTCCACTAAGGCCCAATAGCAGGCTAGGACTGTTTTTCAAAGGAATAGTAGTTATCTGCAGATGGCGGCAGAGTCTTGCTCCAAAATTCTAAGGGCCTGCACTGTGCTTCCCCTATGGAGGCCTGCCAGAGGCTCCACACAGTGTCCCTATCTGCCAGTGACACCTCAGGTACAACTGAATCTGTTGGATCAAATGGCTCCAGTGACAGAGCAGCCTGAACAGTAATCTGAACTTGTTGCAGAATGTTTTCTTATTCTGGGCCCAACTCAAAACTAGCAGCTCACCTAGTCACTTGATAAATAGGTTGGTGTAATACACTTAAATGAGGAATGTGTTGACTCCAAAATCCAAATAGGCAGTTGGGTGTAGTGGCACATGCCTATAATCCCAGCATTTGGGAGGCTGAGGCAGGAAAACTGCTATAAATGTGAAACACACCTGGATTACATAGTGAGTTCAAGGCCATCCCAGCTTACACAGTGAGACACTGTCTCAAAAAAACAAACAAAATCCAAATACGCTTACTGTTGGTTGTGGGAGGGACCAGGTGCAACAATTTGTCCTGTACTTTAGAAGAGATATCTCTTCCTGACTCACATTGCTGAACTCCGAGAAATTTCACTGAGATTGAGGGACCTTGAATTTTAGTTGGATTTATTTCCTATGTTCTGCATAGAAATGCTTTACCAGCAAGGCCAGAGTGGTTGCTACTTCCTGCTCACTTGAACCATTACAGATGGATCAAACAAAGGATTTATGTCAATGTTCATTAGACAGAGGACACTCACCTCAAATAGAACTCAAGAGCTAAACTTGCCCTCCAGAGGAGCTTGAGACCATGGTCAAAGGACATTGTACAAATAGAATAGACCTCTCAATAACATCTGAACACAATGCAAGGGAGGTTCCTGAGGCCCAAAGTAGAAAAATAAATATCTTTTACATTTATGGGGTGGGGATGTCTGTGTCCAAGACAGAAAGCAAAGTTGGAAGAGTATTAAATTTAGAGAATTATTTCTAAATGACTAGCCTTAGTGTCTAAGGCTAAAAATTTCTGAAGTTTCCAGAGAACCTTTAAATGTCAGCATCATTTTTAGCCCAGAGTTCTTTTCTTACACAACGTCTAAAAATATCTATTAGTTTAAATCGTCAGCATGTAAAACATTTGCTATGACTTTTTCTCATCGTATCACTCAAATCATGTCAGAACTAGAAAGGAAAAAAAGTGCTTGGATAATCTGGCAACCCTTAATAGTATTTATTGAGATTTTCATGAGGATATTTAGTAGCAATATAATAATAGTGGTAATAATTATAAGAAACCTAAAAACAAGAGTTTTATTTACTTCACACTTTTACTTAGATACCCCATGAGCAATGCAAATTCCCAAGGCCCCAAACTGGATTCTGCTAATAGTACCAATACTTATTTAATTGCCTAAATTATAAACTTGTTTGTTTTGAGTTCTGGGGATCAAACCCAGGGCTTCATACATGCTACAGAAGTGCTCTACCACTGAACTTTATCCTCTGCACCTAAGCTATAAATTTAAATCATCCTGTAACTCATAAATTTGTAGCTCAATTGCTGTAAAAGCATATAAGTATTCTCTCTAAATATAGGTGTGACTCCCTCCAACCCATTCTCCACTTTGCCAATAGAATGTGTGTAATTTAAAACTGTCTTTAATTTAAACATTTCTTATTGTGTCACTAACAATACATTAGATAGGAAAGATTGCCTACCTAACATTCATGCCATGTGCACAACCCCCTCACACCACCCTTCCCTTTTCACAACAGAATAAGGCTGTGGGGCTGTGTGGCCATGTCTACCCTGTAAGTATTTTAGAGGGAATTGACCCTAAGCCTGATTTGTTTATGAGAATTATGTTAATCCCCTTGTCCTTTCACCAACTGGTTTAAGAATGACTGCATGAGCTAGTTCTGGCCAAAAAGATTTGAATAGTTTGATGGGGGCTTCCTTGCTTCTAAGAAAGAGATAAAAAAAGAGAGAGTCTATTTTATTCCTCTTGACATTTTTATGGCTAAAACTACTGTAATCTTCTTGTTCTCAGGAAAAGAACCAGCCTGTGAACAAAGCCAGCACATTAATAATGCCTGAATAGAAAAGTGAAAAGGATTGGGCCCCTTTGGCATAATCGAGTCATTGATCATAGATACCATTTGGAGCCCACCCAACTCCAGCCTTCTTATGTGGGATAACCAATTTCCTCATTGTTCAAATACTCCAAGTTAAGTAGTTGAAAGCCAAATACCAATGAAATGATACAAAGTTGTACCATAAATAGGTTTTTTCTATTAAAGAATCACTATCCTGGAATGAAACAGACTTTTTTTTACTGAGAAGTATACCACTGGGTTTCATACAATTGTGTAACAGTTAGAACTGGAATTACAAATTTTTATTGCTTTACATTGGTATATATCTTATTTACAGTTTTTTTGGGTTGTTTGTGTATCACAGTACCCAAAGGAAAATGTGGTATTTGACATTTTGGAATTTGGAATATCAGAGAAATCTGACTTTGCATTTGAAATTGCTGAAGTCAATACCAACAGAGTTGAACAATCATAATTTAACTATAAAAATTAAATAAAACAAACCTATTTTAACATTTATTGTTTCTTTCTTTTATTGAAGTAAAAGTAGAAACAAAAATTTTTAGATGCCAATAATTGTAGAAAACCTGGAAAATATAAACAAAAAATAAAGTAAAAAGTAACATGTTTATTTTATACACAGCTAATTACTTTTAATACTTTGGTGTATTTCTTTAAATCTTTTAAAAGTCAGTAAATAAAATATGAAAATATAAAAATATAGAAATGCGTATGGTCTTGAATCATGTATTTTTCCTTAATATTTTCCTTTTTTAAAGTTTAATTTTATTAGTATATGTTTGCAGTTCATGCAGTTATAATCACCTTGGAGAGTGGATACAGTATATACCACAGTTTGATTCTTTTGTTTTAATCACTTTCCCCTCTGCTTTTATCACTCCTGTTTTAATTCTCCTAACCCATTTTTCAATCTCGTTATTATTCATCATAGCTCTTGTTTTGGCATATAATGTTTTCATTCACTGGAGTTATTTGGTTACTTCACATGGGAAATCTTTATTCTACTTATTTCCCCTTCCCCTCCTCCTCACCCCTCTTCTGCTTTTTCCCTTGAACCACTTTTCCATTGCAAGAGATCCATTCTTTGTTCCATTGTATCCATCCTTTATTATTCTCTTTGTGTATCACTTAATATTTTTCATGAACATTTTTCTGTACAATTATTTATTTTTCAAAACTATGGCTTTAAATGTTTATATGATGCTCTATCACATACATATCTGTGTTAATCGTTCTTTAGCTACTGTTGTTGGCTATTTAAAAAGTATCATAAGATTTCTATCATCATAAAATATTAAAGTGAATATAGCTGAGTAAAAACTTTAAATTGTACCTTTAGAATAAATTTTGTTTCGTGCTGATTTGACATTGGGCCATCTACTGTATTTCACTGATATTCTGTCTATTCTTAACATCAATCAGTAAATTGTTTGATAATTGCTATAGCTTTCCAATATATGTCAGTTTCAAACAGGGAAAGTTACTCTGCATGGATTTTCTTTTGAATGATTTTCATGTTTTCATGTTACTCATTTTGATAATTTCTTTAAAAATTGGTTATAAACTCAAAAATTTAACTGAACCTTTGATTAAGTTATATTAAGCATATAGATAGATATATAGATAACATAGCTACCATATTGGAACCTTTTATGTTGTTTCTCATATACCTTTCATTTATTGAGACTTCTTTTATGTCTCTCAGAAATATCTGTGGGTTTTCCCTGCTATTTTTAAAGCATTTCCTCTTTTTCTTTTCTTTAACTTTTGTTGCTATTTTAAGAGACAAAATTCTTTCAGTAAGTTACTGAAAACTTGACCCTTTTAGTGTGAGGCTATTTTGCTTTGACATTTTCTGATTTAAAAAACAAATAAACAAATAAACAAACAAACAAAAATATATATACAGCAACTTCCAGGCAGGAGTAGTAGTATGCTTTGAGTTCCAGTTCTGTCACTAATGGTAGCAATTTATAAAAAGCAATTTCTTTATATTTTGTTTTATAAAACCAAGAGTAAATATCTAATATACTTCAAACATAAATAATTTAAAAACTTCAATTATTGCTTTAAACTTTTAAATCTATATTCTAAATAAGGTAAATTTTAAGAGTATAATTTTTCTTTTCTTTTTATACATATAAAGCAATATAGGGTCAGTTGCATTTGGTTTTAGAGATTTGATGTATCACATAATTATGCAGAACTAATTAATTCAAAATCTGTTTATCAACAGTAGTCTGTAGCTACAGCATTTTCTCCCAGAGGCATTAACAAAGGCTTATCACCTGCTTTCTTGTTTCAGTTTGTCTCCAAGGCAAATCAATATGAAAAATATAAAAATGCTATTCCCAGAACTAACACTTTAACATCTTACAAGAACTTTTAGTATCTAATACCAATTAGTTTTCCTAGCTTAAATTAAAAACTGTTTTATTTAGCAATGAAATGTGTCAAAATACTAAGGATTTAAAGGGCACAATAAAGTTTTCCCATTTTTAAAAATGTAGGTTATGTAATTATTTATTTATATATGCATAAAAATTTAATTATATTTTTTCTGATAAATTGCTATAATAGATGGCTGAGAACAAGTAAGCATAAAAGAAAGCTACTATATACATTATAGATTCAACAATATAATATATATTGCATATAACCACATATAGTAGTACATGCATATTGAAATTCAAGTATGCTTGACATGGATCATAAGTTCCTTCATCATATACTATCAGCAAAACAGCAGAAGTGAATTATTGATGGATTTATGTGTTTAATTTTTGATAGAGCTTTCTGATGAATTGGACCTTCTCTGCCATTATCTTATTACTATATTTTTGAAAGTTCATTTGATAGAACACTAGGGAAAATGAATGTATTTGAGTTAGAGAGCTGTTTTTTTTTTAGAAATCTTTACAAAACAGAAAATGTACACTAGGAATTACAACCAAGTAAATTTGAAGTGGGTGAAGGTTTTTGTGTCTTATGAGTATGATTATTAATCTGAACCTCATTTGGACAGAATGGGTGTTAAAAGGCCAATTTATCTAGCAAAGAATTATACTCTGTATTCTGCTTAAGTCCTTCTACCTTCAACTTCTAAAATCCAAAGCGTTTGTATCCAAAGAGTTTGTCCCAATCGTGTACTTAGATGTCCATGAAACATTGATAAAACCTCACATTACCTCATACTTAGAACTAAAACCAACAAATAATCTAATGCTCAAGTTTATGAGGAACTAGATTTCTACTACGTTAATAAAGGGAGAGAGAGAGAGAGAGAGAGAGAGAGAGAGAGAGAGAGAGAGAGAGAGAGAGAGAAACCAATTCATAACCTAACTAATCCTGACCTCCTGGAATGGAATAGACCACCTAAGCTGAAAGAGTAAAAAGCCACATAATCTTTTCCTGGTCTCTGCTAAATTGGGCCAGGGCTTAGAAATGGAAAAGAAAAAGAAAAGGAGGAGAAGGAAAAGAAGGAGAAGAAGAAGAGGTGGAGGAAAGAGACAGGGTAAGTGTTTTTGGAGGCATATTGTCCTTCACTCCTACTGTCTTCATCATTTCATAAAGACTTTGGCATGAAGTGAGACTGTGGCTAGGTCAGTATATCTGGAGACAAGACAATCTATCTCCACAAATGCAGGACTATAGCTGAATAAACTTGTACTTAGGAATCCCTTGGGGTAGCTTACTTATTCTATCTTGGTTTATTCAGTTTTCTTGTCTTGCCAGAGGTTGCTATGAGCATTAACTGAGATACTGAATGCAGAATACAAAGCACTGTGCCTGGTTCAATGTGTGTTCAATAGATAGTAGATCTTATTTTTATTATGGCAAAGAGGGGCAGAAAATGGGAAGTTCTGACACTTCTAGCAGCATGTGTGTGTTGTAGATTGTAGCTTTGCTTTTCACCCTCTGTATGTTCAGCTTGCCAAAGAATCCAGCTGTAGAATGAGAGTAGGTTCTTCCTGTCTTACACTGTAACCCAAGATGAATACCTGTCAGATCTGGGGACTTGGTCAGGAGCTCCTCAGGTTGGCAAGAGTTCCAGGTGCACAGCCAAGAGAAATCATACTGATACCCAAATGGATAGGGATGTGCACCTGCAAACTTTTATCTTTTGGTAAAAGACAAAATTAACATAACAGAAAACGAGCAAGGGATATAGGTGTATAAAAAAATACTTTGAAGAGTGTCTGAAATTGAATAACACACCAGAATACATGGCCTCTGTGAAACGGCAAAAAGCTAAGGTTAGCCTCTTCAATCAGCAAAGTATTATTTACTTGATAACAAACACACACATTTTAATTGTCCGACCTTTCAATTTCTATGTTTTCTCATCTCTGAGGGTCTCTTTAGCACTTTCTCTCCAGAGTCACATCCTGATATTGTCATAATTCAGACTTACTAACTTCTGAAATGTTTCTTGGAATCTCTACCATTTGGTGATCTCTGACCACCGTTACACTGCCTGACAATAACAAGATGCATCATGCAAGTCTCACCGTGTTTCCCTCACATCCCCACACACACCTCACCTTCTTTCTGTCCCTTCCTTCTCAACCGAGTCTGGATGTCGATGTTTACCCCTGTATGCTTTGTGTTGTTAGTGTCTTCAAATTCATGTTTCCTTCTATGTCAACGACTGGAAAACCCCTGCCAGCAGCAGCCTCCCGGGCACTCACACAGCGCGTCTGAGTTCTGAAGGAAACCGTGAGCCGCATCACGCGTGCTGAGCCCTTCGGGCCCTTAATGCTATCCTGTCATCTCTTCCCTTCTCTACATGACTATTTCAACTTCCTTTATTTTCTTCTTCAAAACCCAGATCTCACCACAGTTATTCCCTCCACCGACAGATGATTTCACTTCCTATTTTGTAGGGAAAGTTGAGGTTACCAGGGAGAAATTTCCAAAATGTTGTCAACAATCATAAAATTTTCTGCATTCTCAGCACCGCCATTCTCACCACTTCTTTGTTATCTCATATTACAAATGACTGTTCCTGGATTCCCTCCCTCCCTATCTCTCTTTTCCTCTCCTCTCCTCCCCTTTTCTCTCTCTTTCTTTCTTTCTTTCTTTCTTTCTTTCTTTCTTTCTTTCTTTCTTTCTTTCTCTCTTTTTTCTCTCTCCTTTTCTCTCTTTCTTTCCCTCTCCCTCCCTTCTTTCTTTCTTTCTTTCTTTCTTTCTTTCTTTCTTTCTTTCTTTCTTTCCTTTCTTTCTTTCTTCTTTTTCTTTTTTGTGGCACTGGAGTTTGAAACCAAAACTTTCATACAGAGCTACACCCCCAGTTCAAACTTGTGATCCTCCTGCCTCAGCCTCTCAGAGTGCTGAGATTTCTCCTGTTCTTTTCTAATTCTTTAATAACTCACTGAAATTTTATGTTTTGGAATTCCTCAAATGCCTTACACTTTTCCCCATTCTTTGGTTCTTACTGAAGTTTAACTCTCTTCCCCTATTTGCTATTTCTTTTCACCATTTAAAGAATCTCAAAATATTTTGACTTTTTGCTACTCCTTGCTACTTCTGGGAGTGGACCTCATGCCTCAGTGTGTTGGGACCAAGCAAAACAAAACAAAATGGTTGGGAGGAGCCTTATCAATATATAAAGCTTTGGGGGACATTTTTGTGATGTTTCATTTCTGAGTGAAAGAAATAAAAATACTTTGTTTCCATGTGTTGGGAGGCTCAGAAAATACACAAATAATGGTGATGATATAATTAGCAAGCAGCATATTCTCTGTGTCAGGCATTGTTCCAAGTGTCCTCCATATTTTATATCTACTCATCATGTCTCTGAGGACGACATGGTTTCTATACCTATCGGCTGTTCAGAAACCAGACCATACATAACATTAACAAAAACAAATACTGTATGACGGCCAGCTTTATAAGCGCTTCACATCACTAATTTACCTTGCAGGTCAACCCTAGGAGGTTGATACTATGACCCTTTCTGCTTTGTAAAGTGTGGATTCCAAGGTCACCTAGTTGGTAAGTGGTAGAGCCAAGGTTGGAACCCAAGCAGTTTAAACACATCACCCTGGTGGTCGTATACATTTACTTTTCTGCAAAATCTCTAAGTGAGCTCACTCATCTGTGGACTTTTATAATCTGAGCTCATCTGAATGTGCTTCAGCACTACTACAAGAGGAATCCGTGCCCAGAACCCAAGCTTCAGAGAGCCTTTATCACAAAAGAAATAAATTCAGTAAAGAACACACAAGTGCCTCTGCCACTCAGTAAGTAACCTTAAATATTCACTCTCGTGACTAACATCATTTAGGCTTGACAACTGTTCTCCAAGTTTCTTGGCATCCTCAAAACAAAGGTTGGTTGTTCAAATGGTATGAAGTGATTTGAGTCACTGCTGATACTGGAACTAAACACTATTTAGAATATGGATGATAATTTAAGCGGTGGAAACACATAAGTGAAAATCCATGTGTATTAATTTGTCAATTCTTTCTCTTAAGTAGCATGAGTGAAATAGATTCTTCTTATGAAATATCCCACTTTTAGTAAGTGTCTATTTTCTTGCTTCACTTTTTATGCTAATTCTTGGTTCCAGACATACTTATAAAGTAGTGTAATGTTTGAAATAGTTGCTTAAGGTTGTAAATAGTCTATATTTTAAAGAATTCATATTACTCAAATTTATACAGTTTGAGCAGCCATAATATGAAAGTTCAAAAATCCAAATTTTGCACCTGGGTGTGATGGTGCACACCTGTCATCCTAGAACTGGGGGGCTGAGGCAGGAGGCTCTCTGAGAGCTATGTGGTGAGCTCAAGACCAACCTGAAATGCATAATGAGACCATGTCTCAATCAAACAAACAAACAAACAGACAGACAGACAGACAAATAAATAAATTTCTCCCAAAATCCAAAACATTTTTAGGGCTTTTACAGTGTCACAAGTGGAAAATTTCACACATGACATCATGTGAAAGTCACGATCAAAATGCCGGTGCACTAAAAATATTGCACAAAATTACTTTCAGGGTATGTGTGTAAGGTGTACTTGAAACATAAATAAATTTTGTGTTTAGACATGGGTCTCAACTGCAAGATATCTTATGCATATGGCAAATATTTCAAAATCTGAAAAAAAAATCAAAATCTGAGAAAATTTTTATCCTAGGTATTTTGGACAAGAAATAGCCTGGTTATAAATGTGATAAAAAATGCAGTGGATGTTTTAATGTAAAAATGTATTACAATAAAAGACACATTGCCATCGAACCTCTTCAAAATCCTCTCTCTCACTTTGGATACAGTTGTCCCATCTTTCTTGCTATTTTTTGGAAACATTTCTGGAAGTCTTTTTTCCAGAATCTTTAGTTTTGCTGTTATGGCTGCCTCAAGGTCCTGAATCGATTAAAAATGTTTATCTTTCATTATCATTTTGACTTTGGGGAGTAGCCAAAAGTTAAATGATGCGAGATCCAGTGACTAAGGTGGAAGAAGAAACAATGTTTTTACGAGCCTGACCTTTTGTTGAATGGCACTTGGTAGCAGCATTCACCATATTTTTAATCACACTTCATTATTATTATTATTATTATTTTGGTCCCAGGGATCAAACTCACGACCCTGCATTTGCCAAGCAGGACTTTATGCCACTGAGCTAAACCCCCAGCCCCTTAATCATACTTCATTATGACATTCCAGAATTGCTTCACAAAGTACCATGAATGACAAGTGTGTTCAAAGTGAGGAGGGTATTTTCAGGAGGATTAATGGTGTTATTTCTATTCTGCAATAATTACAAAAAAATTTAAACATTTACTATATACTTTCATCACTCCTTGTATTTTCTGGTTTCTAAACTTAAATGTCATAAAATATGTAAAGAGTACTGACTATTTATATTATTAAATGGATCTACATGTTGGTTTAATAGATGATAAAAGTTTCAAGGTAAGTAATAGTTATGCATCTGAAATAAAGAATATTTTGGTAATAACACTTTATTGTATTATCACTGTTTGTTTATTTATTTCATTTATTTATTTATTTTTTTGAGACAGAGTCTCACTATGTGTCCCTTGCTGACCTCAAACTTGGCAATCCTCCTGCCTCAGCCTCCCAAATTCTGGGATTACAGACAAGAGCCATCATGTTTGGCTTTCATATGTCACTATTGTAACATTTGAGTGTGTATGTCTTATCCACTTCTAACTTAAATCATTGATTAGAAACTTGAGAGTTCTATCTCTATGCTTCAGCAACAGAGTTTTATCAAATTGGAATTAGTAAGAAACTGCTTAAAACTGCAGCAAATTGAGACAGTTTGACTAAATTGATATTACTGTCAATAACACAGATAATGAAAAAATCATGGTAATAATATTATTAATAATATATTAAAATTAAAGCCAGAAAGTAAAGTGTTCTGGAACACATATATGCTAACTTTTAAATTATATCTCTTATCTCTTTATTTTATTTCTTATCCAAACATCATTGACCTATGAAAAGACATACATGATAAAAATTAAATTCACCCATTTTTCATATTTTTCCAAATTTTAATTGTATAAAAGTCACACATTTTCACATATCTTAGCATTTTTAAAATCATTATAAAGACATGTTTGTCAAGGTAGGAAACCAGAACACATTTTATCTAACTGCTTGTTAACTTGTCTTCTATTTTTAAAATAATTGGACATATAAATTGTGAGCTCCCATTTATTACTGTCTTGAGTCCTGAAAATGTGATGGATTAGCCTGGGGTCAAAGCCAGGACTATGAGTTTAGGAAGTAAGTGCATAGTTTCTTAGAAATGAAAGTTTCATGTCTATCTAAAAATAACATTTTTACTTATCAGTACACTGACCCATATAACAAATGTAAAGCACCAAACTAAACATATAAAGATAATCAATGACAAGTAATAAAACTTGGACACACATGACTGGCATGCACACACATGTCAGTTCTTCCAGGAAGCTTTCCCTGACCATAGATCTATGTTCCCTCTGAGTTTTATTTTCTAATCTTCATTTCTGTGGAGCAGAGTAGAACAGTAAGTGAACTGCCTAGACTTAGAAAAATCTGATTTTGAATCTTGATTCTGTCACCTACCTATGTGATCTTGGATAAGTCCACACTTAGATTAACTGAGCTCATTTCTCTGCCAATAGTACTGAGTTAGGGGACTTATCCTAGAAAATGCATAATGGTGTTGTGTGGGTGTAAATATACAAAAAGAAGCTGTATGCACAATAAAGAAAGCCTAGGAAACTTCAAATTAGAAAGTATAATCTATACAAGCATAGGATGGTGAAGCTCTTAGATTCAAATTCTCTTGAATTTGAATCTCACTTTACTCCATGGTTGTGTGACATTCTCCATAAGATCAGTATGGTAAACAGAGGAATATATAGTGCCATTGCATTGTAAAACATTTTCGTGTGAATAGAAAATTTTTTAGAAACTAATTTACTAAGATGTCTTGCTGTGTTAAATTGGATATCTACTTTTTTAAAAAAATTAGATTTCCACATTAAACTGTAGAAGGAAGGGAGGATGAAAATGAAAAATAGATAGAAATGTTGTTTCATTTCTTTAACTCTAAATTGTGTAATTCTGTCACTTCCCAAGGGTGCAGACAAAGTTTGTGTTTGAGCAAAGATGATAATGAGCAAGTGAAAAATATTTTATGCAGGTAGAGAGAGGAAAGGGTCAAACTTGCAGTCACAGCAACCTAGCAGTCATTAGTACTTTTGTGAACCTGAAGTACCTGTGTGTATTTACTCTATCTTCCATATATGTCTGTAAGAAGAAGTAGCAAGGAGAGCTTGGGTTATATGGCACTGAGTTTAAACCAAACATTAGTGGCTTAAAAACAACAAAGATTCACTGCCATCTCACATAAGTTTATATTCTTCTCCAAGACCCAGAGCATCTGCTACTGGAAAATTGCTGATTTTCCTGCTAGAGGGAAAGAGAATTCAGTGGGGTCTTACATCAGCTTTGAGCAAGTGAAATGGCCCCAGAAATATCATCTGTTACCTCTTCTCACCCATGCTAGCTGGGATAGTCACATAGACTCATCTCACAAGGATCCAGGAAACAGAGACCTACTGTGGGCCAGAGAGGGAGGAACCAGAAGTACATGTGACCAATGACTATTGTGCCATTGCTCTTTGGTTCAGGGAATAGTGGGACTCCTCCAAGTCCATCCAACATTGATGGAGAATGGTGCAGAGATGACTTACTGTGATTTTTTTGGTCTCAGTCTGTGTCAGTTTTATTTCTCTCATTTGCTCTCCTTGAATCTATCTTATTAAAGCTTACTAGTTTTTCATAAGAATTTATTCCTTATTCTAATTCAAACCAGAATTTAGGGCTGTCTTTCAAAATGTAAAAAAGCAGTAAGTATATAATTTTAGTGTATTCATCTAATGGCTTGGGGCAGCTGGTTAACTGAAGGTTCTTATCAATGAAAAACATACTTATGAAAAACTAGCAAGCTTTCCCACATTAGGGAGAAGGGATGTCTGAAAATAAGTCTTCTGCTTTATTCTAGTTCCCAGGATAAGTTGTGAACAGCAGTGTGAGAACTTACAGGGCTGTACACCATGTGTGGCTCTACAATTGCAAGTGCTGGTGCAGTCAGTCACATGATCTATTCTGGTCCATTTTAGGGAACAGGCCTCTGGAGTCCTAGGTTTGGGATGCTTTCAGCACAAAGTGACAAGTTTCTTGCTGATCTATACTTTTTCTGTTCCCAGTATGAGTCAAACTGTTCTTCTGATAGATGTGCAGGAATTAAAATGCAATTTCTCTGGAACATTGAAAAATGCTTCCCATTATCTTTAAAAACATCTTACAAAAATATCTTCTAGGTTGTTTTCTAATTATGCAATAAACTCACTCCTAGCTCTGGTATGTTGGTTAAAAGTCAAAACAGATTGTATTTGAATACAGCTATACACACTTAACATGCAAAAGCTGTTTTCATCATGATAATTAGACATTAAATTGTGATTTATATTGTTAAATACTGATTTGGAGCTAATTCAGTAACAGTCTGGAAATTTAGAAGTACTTTAGGATATTATATTAATGTATGCTCATAAAGTATCACATTTTCTTTTTTCTCCCAGATTTAATGCATTACTTAAGTTTGCATCTTGAAGTATGTTAAGTGAGTAATATGCACATGCAATTCAAATGCTAAACTTATAAAAAGTTTTGTAGTAAAAAATAAATATTTTTCCTATTTTTGTTGCCTAATCCTTGGATTCTTGCCTGCAGAAATAATAATTGTTATAAACTTCCTGTGTTTTCTTTCAAATATAGCTGATCGCTGTGAATTTTTGTGTGTGTATGCTCACGTGTGTGTAACATGAGTTTAAATTTCAAAACTGTGTAACATAAAATTGGAGCATTTTATTTCTATTAAAGTGACATATGTATGCTCTCAATTGTCCAACTTTAAGCTAATGGTCAAATAAGACCCATGTTTAGACCTCAAGGGTTCTAAATACTGTAGATAAAATAGAAGTCATTTTTAAAAAATGTGTATTGAAAACCACCTTAACACATCTTCATAAGATTTGTTCTTTAGCCCTAAAATTGAATCTAAAAGAAATACTTAAATGTTCCTATCCATGCATTTGTCTAGAATTGGAAAATTCCTTACTTGTAGGAAATTATTATATTTTTATTTTCAAATCAAATGAAGTTTCAAGTGAATTTCTGTAAAAATATCACTAGGTATAACCATGTCAAACCTGTCCTGCAGCTTTATTAACAGCTGACAAAGTCAAATTGATGACTTGTTTTGTTGAAGAGCTCACTGGACAACTGACTGTGAACTGATTACCATGTGAATGCTTATATTATATCTAAGTAAGCTCACTGAGAACCTCTTCAAACTAGAAAATACCTGTTTGAAACTTCTAAAAACATAACCTGGACCCCTAAGAAAACCTTACATGATAAGGATGGTTAAAGAGGCCGTAAGTAGTTCGCGAGGCAATATTAGAAGTCCTTTTTCTTCTAGAAAGAAAGGGTGCGGTTTTCCAGAGCAGCACATGAAGGGTTAAACTATCATTCCTTCCTGATAATTTCATATCACTTGTATAAGATTGCTAAATGTCAAAAAGTGTTTATTTTTTTTGCTAACAGTATAAAACTGAACATACTGTGAGACATAAGGTAGCAGGTGTCTTGGCTCTAAACTATCAAGTCTGTGGGCATTCTGTTGTAACAGGTGCTCCAAAAAATTTGAACAGATTTTAACCAGAGCTGTATGGGTTTTTTAATTAGCCTGGTTATTCAGCATGTGTAAAAAAGCATTAGGTATATACTTAAAACATCATAGGGTCTGAAAAACAAATGTTTCACATAGCCACTCTCTTTTTGGCTTTTCTTTGCTTCCTGCTATTATATTTGATGTATGTGTTTCTTTTATCACAGAATTTCCCCAGTGAAGGCAAGAACATGACAAAGGATGACCACTGATAATAATAGAGTCGGAGACCCAGGAACCTATCCTGTGGTTACACAGACACATTGCATACTTTTGACAGAATCCTGAACAAAGCTCATCTTCTCATATCACAGAAATTGATTTCTAAAACAATCCTCCTGGTAATATGCAATTTATTGGACATGAATTTTTAAAAAGAGCTATTCCAGGGAAGGTTAGGCTACTGCCCAATACATATCAAGCATAAGTTCTGTTTTGTTTAGGAATAAAAAATTAACAAAATCAAAGCCAATTCTATCTATATTTTAGTTACTTTTAGATTATTATGCTAATACGGATGTTAATTTAAGCTTCCTTTTTACTTTTGTGTTTAGTGCTAA
The DNA here is from genome assembly GCA_004027455.1 of Hydrochoerus hydrochaeris. Classification (NCBI taxonomy): domain Eukaryota; kingdom Metazoa; phylum Chordata; class Mammalia; order Rodentia; family Hydrochaeridae; genus Hydrochoerus; species Hydrochoerus hydrochaeris. The sequence goes on along the minus strand of PVLA01000144.1, from coordinate 305,225 downwards.
TACTTCATTTGATCTTTAGGATTCAACTTTGCAGCATTAATTAATTAACCCAAAAATATTTACTGAAAATCATTGCACTGAGTATGTGTGTGAATGCATATTGCATAAAGAAGTAGCATATAGTCATCTTTTAGAATATAGTGTAGTTAAAGTCTATGTAAATTATAAAGCAGAATACATTTGATATGTTGGTCATATATTGTAAACAAAGTACACTATGTGAATTGAAAGAATGGGAAGAGCTACACTTGGTGAAACTGAGGCAAGTTTCTTTAAAGCTGGTAACATTTAGTTTTGGTTGTGAAAGTGGAACAAAATTTTGAAGCGGTATAGGAGGTAGGATTTGGAGCTACTCTACAGGCACAAATGAAAGTACATCATAGATTTTTGGGTCATTAATTATAATTATTTTATGTTATTGGGGTAGTGTTCCATTTTTCAGGTACGCAGATATAATTTGTTTTGAACTGAGCGGGTGAAAGGGTGCTGATGGAAGATGGTTTATAGTGCACCATGTCCAGTGCCAGGGCTTTATCCTTTGCCTTAGTTTATGTTTACATCAGTGCTGTGAAATGTATCACTACGCCTGCTTTACACATGAGATACTACTCAGGATCAGCAACATTAAATAGCTTCCTCGAAGACATGTGATAAGGTTAATGCTTTGATTCAAACTCATCTAGTACCATACACAGATGTAGGTACATCCCCATAACACTACCCCATCCTCTGGGTTTTAAAGCACGCGCGCGTGCGTGTGTGTGTGTGTGTGTGTTTTCAATTTTGTGGATCTTTCTTTGGGTATAATTCACTCATTCTCATTGGGGGAAAATTGGTTCTTGGAGGGGAGCAAAAATTATATACTTTATTAATTAACTACAAAAATATGTATGACCCTGTATTGTATGTTGTAGGATGATTAGGAAAATAGTATAAAAAGGCCCTTTAGTGAATTGATAATGAAAAAGTTCAAGAAACATTTATCTAACTCAAGCTCCCTCATTTTTTAGGGAGCATATATAAAAAATATCAGACAGTGAAACATTGCCTCAGTCCTACAGTGGAGTCCATGTATGTGTGTATCTTTAAAAATCACTAATTTTTAGTGACTAAAGGACAGAAGAACTTTTACCACTTTGCCAAGCTCAACAATATCACAATATCTTCCCTTTTGGTTTCTTCATAGGTTTGCAGGTGGGCTTATTCATGTATTCATTTCACATTTAGGCTCCAAATGGCTAAATTTCCAATTCTTGGCTGTCAACAAGGAGTGAACCACCCTTCCTATTAAATTTGACCCTGGAATGTTTTATTCAAGCTTCTGTGTCTCGGAGTGCTCCTAAAATACACTTAAGAAATAGTAGGTGCTCACACTTATGAAGTAATGCATTGATACTGGGTGTAGCAGGAAGAACAGGGCTCAGAAGGACAGAGCTGCTTTTTAAAACATTAAATATTAAACTAACTTCGCAGATAAAGAAGCACCACTGACTCACTTTCTGATTTCCAGACATCTAGTCTTATGCTAAAAATGGTCTGGGGTCTAGAAGAAAAGTCTGGCATGCAGCAGAGCTTTTATTGTGGGATCATAGGTTCTACTGGGTCTCAAATTCTTTTACTATTTGTGTCCTGAGAAGTAGTTCCCAACAAGGGGTTTGTTTGAGGCCAGCCAAGGGGTTTACCACAAAGGAATAAGTAAAGCCCTGAAACAGTTTTATTTGTTGAAGATAAAAGTAATAGTTGTAAAACTATAAGCATAAATGATTCTATCAGACATACTTATTTTTTGAGGTACTGCTAATTGAACCCAGGGTCTCATACATGCTATGTAAGCTACAATCCAGCCTTTTTATTTTGTACATGTGATACTTTCATATATTCTCTCCTTCCTCAAATAATAATATAGTGAAATATTTTTGTTACACAATTTTCTTGGTCCCATTCTTTCTCACTGACCAATGTTATTACTTCTTGAGTATCCTTCTGAAATTTCTTCATGACTAAAAGGCAAAAATGAAGATATGGTCTTTCTATTATGTATAGTGTTCCATACTTTTTTCCTCTAATAATTGTCTTGGAGATGCTCTACTGATATGTGAAGAACTTCCAGTGTGTTTTTTTTCTTTAACAGATGGGTAATATTTCAAGATACGAATGTACTTTATTTAGTTGTATTGACTGACTTTGGGTTGTCTGCAGTTTTGTTCTACTATAAATAATTCTTCAGTTAATAACATTTGTTTTAATAATAGATATATAGGCTTGGCTGTAGGACATATTTCCAGATTTGAAATTTGTTTGGGCCTAGAGTTTCTATACTTATGATAAGGATAATTTTGTTAAACTGTCCTATCTAGAAGTGTATCTATTTATACTTATGGCAGAAATGTGGGGAATATCTGATTCTTTGTAAATTTATAAAAAAGTGTCAACAAAAATTTTTACTTTTTTCTAGGCTGAGAGCTAAAATTATATATCACTGTAGTTTTCATTTTCATAGCTCCAATACATCATTTTAATGTGTTTAAGCCAGTTTTAAAAATGTGAATTATTTGATCACATCCTTTGCAATATTGAATTGATCATTTTTATTGATTTTATAGATTCTTTATTATAGCATCTCTGACAATGTTGCAGATATCCATTCCCTTTTGACATCATTGACTTAAATAGAGTATAATTCAAGTCTTATTTTTAAAATTTACTAGGTTGATGAATTAAGATTGCTGAAAAGGATTGCTTCACATAATTCATTACACCATTTTCTCATATTACCAATAAATAAATAGTGCATGTATGAAAATAATTACATATATGAGAAGAACTATAGTGCCTCGTTAGCGTTACTCTACTTGTTTTGCCTCAGAAAAATTTTGAGTACCAACTGCTCGAGGTGGGGTAGTGGTAGTTTTGTCATTTATAGTCTATTGTTTCTTAATAAATAAATGACAGATACAGGAAAGTCAATCTTCTAAGCCTGCTCTTTTTATCTAATTCCAATTAGCCAAGAAACCTGAGAATGTTGTGTTTAGCACTTGGCAAGTACGCAGCGTTTAGGGCTTAAAAAATAAATATGTTTTTGTTGTGTGAAATGTTTTATTGTAGTTAGTAGAATAGTACGCATTTCTATTTTTGGCTGGCATTCATCCATGTAGATTGGCTAAGAAGTTTTCCCAATTGGCTTATTTTTATTACATTGAATTACAAGAAATTGTTTTATAGCTCAAAATGGTTGACTGTCAGCAACTTCATATGGCTCAACCTACATCTAAAAGCTGGGTGCAGTTAGGATCAGCTGTCACAGCAAGAAGCTGTCACACACTCAACAAAAAGAGACGACGACTGGAGTTTCTGGTATCTTTCGCCTGTGTGTGCATGGGAAGTTATTGGGTGTTTTGGGGCTCTTTTTGGAAGCTAGGATTGCAGTAATCAGCAGCCACCACAAGAGGGGGCATTTCTCTTGAAAATGTGAAAATTCTAAAGGCTTTCAGACCAAGAAAGGGAATAGGCACTATTCAAACTAAGAAAGGGAATAGCTCAGTGATGAACACAGCCTGTAGAAAGGAAAGGTACTGTGATTAAATACTAGGGCATTGACTTTCACAGAGGGAACCCCAGAAATTTTCGATTTTGCCACCTAGTTAGTAATGTTGAGCACAGGCTATTCAAAATAAGAGACCATGACAGCTACAGCAAGTCCATATTTGGTAGCTTAATTGTGCACTTGATGGATTCGATATCTTTTACACATTTGACAATTAGATAGTCCTGTTCCAGTTCTAACACAAAAATATTTTTCATATGTGCACAAGGAAGTGTCAATTGCCCTTGGAGTTGTTTTGAATTCTTATAGTCCAGGAATGAATAATATTCTGGTAGTGGGTTTTGTATATTTCATGTGTATGTTCTACAGAATCATATGTGAAAAAATGCAGGAGGACATGAAAGATGTGCTGCATTTATCTTCTGAATGATAGATATATCATATTCAAATCCTACCTGCCATGCTGAAAATTCAGGGTACGCTATCAGTAGCCTCCCTTTCTAGGATGCTACACAGCCTCTGATATTAGGCAGATAATGAAAAACATTTAGCTTTTGTATTAGTACATTTGTTAGGATCAGGATCTTTCCTCTCAATATCGTGTAGCTCTTGATGAGCAGGATGCTTACCCTTTGTTCAGTTCTGGAATTTGCTCTGACCAAGAGATAGTTGGTCTTTAGCTTGTAGAATGCCACGTGGCAAATGGGCGAAGGACAATCTAAAGTGCTGGGGCTTTCACAGTCAATCTTCATTGATGAGGAAGCACTGCAACTCTCAAGCCCCTAAACAAGATCATTAAGTGGTCCTACAGAAGTTGCTGAACTAGAGAACTTCTTACTAGAAAATTAAGCAACAGGAAAAAGAGACAAAATTAACATGATGAATTGTGATCTGACATTTTGCCTTCTTGGTCTTTCAATGTTCAACCTCAGAAGTCAATTAGAATTCGGGGATTTAGTTAGTGAGCTGTCATAACCTGATAGATAATAGGCAGGTAATTATTTCTTTTTTGCATGCTGTTTCTCCTAAATCATCACAGCTATCCACGATAACCAGAGTGACTTTCTATGGTGGTTTGTTGAGACTGTCTCTCTTCATCTCCAAAATAAGCCATCATGTTTTCATTTATTATTCTAAGAAAGAAGCATGCTGTTTTATTTTTAAAATGTGGCTTCAGTTTATTATTGTGGGCAGGCATGGAGTGGCTGTTTTATCTGTCACAGCAAGTGCTAACTGCCCTATCTCCTGCTAAAAGAAAGCAATGTACCCATAATGCTGGTGCCAAATTAAGATTCTCAGTGCATTGCCATGTCTAGTTTTCAAGAGGGAAGTGGCAAAAACAAACAAACAAACAAACAAACATCAACCAAATTCAAACCACCCAAGCAAATAAGTGAAAAAACAAAGCCGAGAAATGTATGAAGGGGTATTTGGGCCAAGTTTTGATAAATGGTGCATTATTCACTTTAGAGTTAAATGGCTTTCTAGACTGTCCTGTTTTGTTTCCAAGACAAAAAGCTTTTTCAGGTGAAAACAAGGAAGTGTCATTTGTCCTTGAGATTGTTTGGAGTTTTTATTTCCCAGAAATGAATAATATTCCAATGGTGGATCGTGAATATTTCCTATGTATGTAGTACAAAATCACATGTGAAAAAACATTTTAATACATTGTCATAAAAAGTGATAAAAATGTGTTATTAAAACAATGAAGGAGTGTATTCCTAGGGAAATGTACTATTCAGAATGCCTGTAAGCAGTGGACTATCTGTAATAAATACAGTAAGTGGAGATTGAGACGTCGCTGGAAAGAGATGTTGGGGGATGGGTAGAAAGCAACTGATGACTTTATAGCTCTAGGTCCTTGAAATATATACTAAGGCTTCTTTTTCCCCACAAGTCCACTTTACTGCCTAGACCAAAACCAGGGAAAAAGAGATAAGTGAGAAGAAGTGGAAAGGAGAATTTATCAGGGAACAGAAATGGTGGGGTGACAGAGACACTCTTGGACTATTCCAGAGGCTTTAATTTTAGTCTTTTCTTGGTGATTACCCTGAGCACATCTGTTCATGATATTATTCTATTAGTGAAGGGAAAGAATCTGTGCTTCTGTTATAAAGTACAGGCAGCTTGAGTCAACAGGTAAAACCCAGCTTTTACCTGCAGTCAGCACTACAGAGATGGCTGAAGCCTTTACAAAAGGCCTTACAAAAGGGAAATAGAACATCTGGGCTGCTGTTTTTTTCCTTTCCTTATCTTGCTCTAACATTACAAAGTGACCTTCAGTGCCAGTTCCCTTGGAAAGGGAAGAAGTTTTGTTGGGCACTGCTCCGGAGCTATTTGTATTTCACAGGAATGTGGGTTTCTTGCATAGAACTTAAGAGTCTGAGAAATTCAGCAAGATGGTAGGGTTGGTAAGCCATCCATGATAGTATTTGCATTTTCTAAAAGGACTTCAAGGAAGATGCATGTTATTTTGCCTGATTACATAAGTCATTGTTGAATCACTGTAAGACTGAAATTATTTTAAGAGTTAAACCTGTAGCCTTCAGCTTGCTTGGGCCACATTAAATGAAGAGGAATTGCCTTAGACTACATGTAAAATATAGTCAGCATATATAAGTAACAAAACTTATTTTATTTTTAAATTATTATAACATGGGTGTGTCCAGTAGGAATAGGCTACAGGTTAGACACGTGTGAATGAAAGGTGGGAAATGAAGGGAGGCTTACATTGCTCAGTGTCTTGATCATTTTGTGTGAAAGGTGGTGACACTCTTGGATGCTTATGAAGAATATTGAAGCACTAGACAGAAACAGAATGCAGCTCTTAAGTGATTATAAATATATCTTTTTATCTCTAAGTGAATTTCAAGGTTTGAAGGTGAGTTATGTTTTATAATTGAGCTCTCCTTACTAGAACTCTTAAGAGAACACTAGATTTCATTCTCAGGTATCAGGACCAAATAAATCTCTCCCACAACTGACTAATACTGTATTTGTCTGTTAAGGCCAGATCTTAAAATCAAGCATGCTGTCATGTCATAGTATCATAGTCATGGATATATGTTAGAGACTGAGTTAGGGAGGCCTCTCACATACTCGAGAGGACTCTGCTTCCTCCATTTTCCCCCAAATTTTCCCTATTTATCCAGATAATTGTTTTACATTAATAAATAAGTGTTTAGCATCTTTTGACCACCTCTTTTCTGTTTTGGGGATTCTAGTTCAATGCTTGATGCCTGTCTAAGGAAGAGGAAAGTCAGGGAAATTGAATACTATTAGAGTTTCTATGGACAATAGAAATAAATTTCCATGAAGATACAATTTTTTTGAAGCTTTAGTCACTAACACAGGTTTTCTTATTGAGCAGAGCTAGAGATGCATAGGGGCATGAGAATACCTTCCCAGTTTAAAGGAACAAGAATAGGAATTTAAATACATTGGTTTTTCTAGGATTTAGAGAGTTCCACAGGAATCTGAGTCAATACAGGGGTGTTGATCTATTTATTATAAAAGTAAGACCTTCTGCCTGGAGCCCTCCCTGCTTGGAGGGCCAGTATATGATCTCTGGCCTCTGCCTGTTCTTGTGTCAGATCACTGTAGCCAAAGTCTTATCTCACTGACTCTAAGGCAACTCTGTTTCAAGTCTTATCTAGCTTTCTTTGACCTATGCTAAAACCTTGTGCACTCCTGTCAGCCTTGCTTACTGTCTCTTTCATTGCCTCTCTGAAACACACTTCTGTTTCCTTTACTATAGTATAAAACACACATTGTTCAGTGTGAAAATGGAAAGACAATGCTTGAGAATCAAAATCTACCATCTGATGGATTAGGGCCAGTGGTGATGAATCTATAGCATGTGTGTTATTGTGGGAAGCAGCTGAAGCTGGAGATTGACCACACATGCCAGGCTGAAGTAAGGCCTGTGTGGAGAACAAGAAGTACCCCAGGTGAGCCATGTGAGCAGCTACTCCAGCTCCAAGAATAGGAAGTGCCCCAAGGCTGCCATGCAGGCAGGTTGCTAGGCAGAGGGGTTTCACATGACACCAACCTGCTGAAAGTATAAATAATGTACTGGGGGTTGAACAGTTCCTTTCCTCTCATCCTGAGAGAGGGTTCCACCTGACCTCAACTTTTTGTATTCTGACTCTTATTTTTAAATTTTTTTTTTATTTTAAAGAGAATAAAACAAAACAAGACAGAACAAAGCAAATCAGAACAGAACAATGCAAGCAACACAGGACTTCAAAACAAGACAACATCCTCACACTATCTTCCTTTTTCCCTGCCACCCCCGGAACTTCGAGAGCTGGGCTGGATGCAGCATATTTATTTACTTTTTAAAGACAAAATAGGTTAATATGTGAACAATTTTTTCTAAACAAAACCTCAGTATTCATTTTTAATTGCAGTATTGGCATTTTGTGATAAATACGTGGGTTTTGATTGCAGTTTGGGCACTTGTCTCTAAAAGGGTCCCTATCACTAAACTAGACAGTATTCTTTGTTCTAGATAAATATAACAAGCATAATTGACCAACTGAGAATTCAAGGCAAGCAGCAGTAGCCTGACTCTGAAGGTTGGGATGGGAGATAGAGTAGGGTGAGTTCCGTTTCTATGTCAGTTTGAACCAGGATTATAGTTTCAGGGAGCATTCCTTGATGTCGCAGTTTTATGTGGAGTCAAAGGAAATGACTATTCTTTATCCTAGTCACTCTACAATTTATCCCAAAGACTCAAAAGAGCCATCCAGATAACTGTGAGTCCCTGGGAGAAGAAATCCTAAGGCTAGCTGTTCTATGTTTCTGTGTTTAAACTAGAATCACGCCAGTCCTTGCCTGCTTCAGGCACTGTGGAGTCTGATTTCTTTCAAGGGCATGCATTCCCTGACCACTACGTGAAGAAGTAAGTAGCATTTATGAAGCATTTTTTGTTCATGGCTGCTCATGACATTCGATTCCATGATATTCTGTTATAGTGTTATGCATTATTGTTGCTATTTTACTGTTAAGGAAATTGCATCTCAGAGAGGTCACATTACCAATAAGCTTAGTTTGAACCCAGATCTGCTGCACTCCAAAGCCTCCAAAGATTCCATAGAACAGGAGAACTGCTTGCAGTGGGATTGTTTTCACATATGATTATCTTTATCATAAAAGATGTACATATACATTAAACACATAAAATTTTTCTGCATAGTAAAATCTGTTAGTGAAAAACATTTGATTTTGGAAAAATCAAGGTAAGTAACTTTTAGTAAAGTGCATTGTTGCATAAAGCAAGGTACAACTTGCAACTTTTGTGTGTCTGGGAATTTTTTTGGCAATGCTCCAGAATGTTTTTTTCCTCACTTAATTACTTTCTATTCTTTTATCTGGGTTACTATATCCTTTATTTCCTCACACTACCATCTTAATTAAGCTTTTCAAATGTGATACTACTTTTTCAAAATTTGTCAGGAATATGTTTTCACCACTATGCTATTTTGTTATAGAAATGAAGATAAAACAACTCATCTTGACTTCAAAAAGAGGCTTTATCATACTGGAAAGAAAAAGCAGTGACTCTAAAATAACCCTGCTACAAACTCCTGCCCTCCCCTTCCGCTTCACAGCAGCCTCATTTGCTGGGTTTGCTGATGGCCTTGCTGCCAAGAGCTGGTGCTGGCCCTCTTCCACCCTGGACCCTAATCGCATTAAGCCCATTAATGATCCATTTGTTTCTTCTCCTCTTGCTTCCACAAAAGGAAATGCATTATTCATGGATAACCTTTCTCCCTTCTCCCTTTGTGTTCTATCAATACTGCAGACTATCTGAATTTTGTGTTGTTGCAGGCTGTGAGATTGGCTGTTTTGGTGAGTCTGAAGTGAAATTACTCTGTTGTCTTTAGACATTAACAGGGCTCATGAATATATCTGTATAGCAGCTCTCAGTTTCACTTAAAACTCTAGTCATCCTTTTAAATGGCTCTCAGCTGACCCACTTCGACAGAAAGCTGGCTAAACCCCTGTTCTGTTCCCTTGGGAGGCAGCGCTTGCCTCTTGTTTATCTAACAAATATCCTACTGAATACTGAAACCTCCTCTGGAAACAGAGCAATTGTGTGCACATTTTTTCTCCATGCTACCTTCCATCATTGATGCCCACAAAATCGCCAACAAAACAAATCTGTGTTCTGAGAGCTACAGTAGCTATGTCTTTAATCGGGTGGACCAAGGTCCTTGGGGGTTGGAACTCAGTGTCTATTTTTGTATTAACCGAATTCTGTTTAAAATGGTCGTCCCATCTTCTGTGAAGCACATGGAACTTTTTAAAATATAAATCAATAAAAATTAAAATGTTCATTGCACTAGCCATAGTTCCTGTGTTCAGTGGCCACAGTGGGTAGTAATTGCCATGTTAGATAGCAGAATGGCATTTTCATCTCAGAAAATTCTAGCAGATAACGCCAATCTAGCTGTAACTGTAACACAAGCTAACATTTTCAAGTGGCTACAGTATACCAGGCACTGTCCTCAGCACTTTACGTATATAAATTTTCTTACTTTTTATAACAAACCTATGAGTTAGGACCTGTTAAAATTAAACTAAATTGGCTGGCAGGTGCCTTTGTACTCAAATCTGTATGTAATAAACTTCAATTTATCTTAGCATGTACACTAACTAAAAGCCTAAACATAAGACAAAATTTTTGTAACAAATAACTGAGTCTCAGCCAATCACAGGAGTCCAACCCTAGCCAATTACAGCAGGCCAGTGATCAGACTATGTTTATCTGAACTGTAACCAATTGAGCTGTTTCCAGACCTCACTTCAGCTTCCGGGCCATCAGCGCTGCATGCTCTCATTCAGGAGCCAGAGTTTGCTGCACCTCTGTGAGTTCTGAGGGTTGCCTGATTGGTAAATTGTTTGTCCTTGGCTCAGTTAAACTCTGCTAAGTTTAGTTTATCTAAGGGTTGTTTTCTTTTTGTTTTTGTTTTTAGTAGTATCACTCTTTGCCTGACTTGCAGATAACAGACACAGGCACAGAGAGACTATTTACCCAAAGCTTCTCATATCACATCCTTAACATGGGAAGCAGTTATATCCAGCACCTAACCTCAGCACTTCTGGATTCTCACACCACATGCACTAAGAAGAAATTGAGCCAGAGGCCACCTTTGATGCAAATAAATGTTTTTGTTGCAAAAAAAGAATCAAAGACCATTAATCCAGTAATCATCATTCCTCTTTGCTTTCCAGCCCTGCATCCTTTTAGCAGATAGTTGCTTTTCCATTTTATAACAAAAAGCAGGTTAGGACATCTGGTCCCTTAGCATTTTTCCTTGGTTCCTGAAAACTATTACTCTCTTTCTTAATCAATTTTTTTCTTCTTCCTTCTTGTCTCCTCCTGGGAAAAGCTGATTCCTTTGCTAGCTTGCCTAATTTTATCCTTTCTACCCTTACACAGAACCAAGCTGACATTATATACTTTTTTCATTAATTTCAGTTTCTTTTTTTCATTAATTTCAGTTTTCCTCTCTCATGTAAGCTTCCCTGTCTTTATAGAAAACAATTCAGTACTTCTGTCCCCCACTTTTTTTGTTTAAATATATTGTAATCCCAAATATTGTATACAGTTATCCAAGTATTGTAATCTCTTTTCTAGTCTTCCTCACAATCCAAAAAGTTATATTTACAAACCCATTGAGACATTATTGGAATCCCAGCAAGTTAATTCCAATCTACCACCTCCAGTGAAACCCACTGTGTGAGTAAAGACACCAAAACATATTACCAAGTTAAAGGCAGCCAAAGGGTCCTAAACTCAATCCCTGTGAGGATGTGGGGGCAAAGGCCCTGATCCTAGGCCTCTCCCAGAATTTTTAATCTTGTGAAGAAGGGGGTGGCTCGAGAAGTTGAGTGACAGTGAGGATGGCAGGAATTCTGCAAGTGACTTGAACTGGCTAGCCAGGTAGGGGGAAAAGCATCTCTGCAAAATGCTGAGATAAGGATATGCAGAATGATCAATTTGCATAATTCAATTAAGATAGCAACTGAATTGTTTTAGGAGGCTGTTGCTTCAGCTTCTGATATGTAAACTTTTGTGCCCTGGGGAGTCATAGCTTCTACCTTGAGGCTCGTATCCAGTTGATATTCCTGGAGCTGACTGGCTCTACTATCCTGCTTTGTTTATATATTTTAGAGAGAGCGCTATACAAGGAAACAGGAGACTATCTGATGGCTTTAGAGATTACATACCAGCCTTATTTGCAATGCTTAGAGCCAATTGAAGAGAGAAGGAAATACTATAGTCAGCTCTGTACATATCAGTATAAGGAAATAAGTCTCCATATAATTAAAGTTACAGCAATTGTTCTGCATTCAAGGAGTATCACTCAAGTTGTCTCTCACAAAATATGCAGCCTAACTTCTAGTCTTCCTTTGACACTGCAAAGCACTAGTCCAGACGCCAGCTCCATCACCTCCCTCACCTTGAGCAGCATGAGTGCTCTGCAGGCATCCCACAGGCTGCCATTCTACTCTAAGTGGCACTTACCACACTGTGTTGAATGCATACACAAACCTGCCTTTTCTACTAACTTCGTTTCTTGCAGCTTGAGTGTAAAGGTCAATTTCTAATTATCACTGAATCTCATCAGGTAGCATAGTAGCACAATGTAACCACTAAATAAATATTGATTGGAAAATAATCATTTACTCTAAAAACAAAACACCAACATACGATCCACGGGTTGACTTTCTTGTGACCTTGTTTCTTCCTCTGATAGTAGCATTTTGTTTTGTTTTGTTTTTTGAGATAGTCTTGCTATGTATTTCAGGCTAGCCTCATGCTCACTATGTAGCACAGGTTGTTTTTGATCCTCCTGCCTCAGTCTCCCAAGTGCTGGGATTGATACTAGCTCCTAAAACTTTATTCTTACACTTCTTGAAAAATTTGTTCAGTCTTTATTCATGACCAACTGGTCTTTAAATTCTTAGATTTGCGCTTTATTTCAATAGAAGGGAAAATGACTTCCTAAACACAAATATAATGTCTGTGCCTAGATATCACATTTTTAAAATTTGAAGTATTGGATGTTGATGATCCTTCCTGGAAATGCTCTTCTCCTTTAAATTCTGTTCATTTTAGCATTTGGATTCTCAATACTTCTTTGATCAAATTACTTCTTGGTCTTGGTTTCCTAGACTATCATCTGTTCTTCTACCACCCATTAATTAGGGATATCCTTAAGGTTTAGGGCATTCTTTCCCTTGCCTAGTGATGTTAAATTTCTGTGACTCCAATTATTTTCTCCATGGGAATGATTCTTCCATTTATATTCCAATCATGTCCTCTCTTCCTAGCATCATTATGTCTTGCTGGCTCTTAAAATTTAAAAAATGTATAAACTAAAATAATAATTTTTTTAAGTTGAACCTGTTGGAAAGTCCCTTGACTTTCCAAATTCATTCAGTGGGATTATTATTTTGTATTATCATATTTCAATTTAACTCATTTCTGATTGTTGTAGGTTGGTGTAAAACTAGTGCCATCTTGTGCCCTGCATTTGACCCAGAAGAGTGAAAAATTACTCAGGGTACAAGTCCCATGAGAAAAGCAGAATGAGCTGTACCCACAAGAGAAAAATTACCCTGCTCGACAAAGAAACAGATACGGGTGTCAACCAAAAGTTAATGTAAGTTTCCAACAGGATGTCTTGTCATGGTTTTCCGTTTTAAAAGCTCTGTAACTTTCCAGTTTAGCACCACTCATTTTGACTCTGAAACAGGGGTCCATGGTCGCTGAGCTCAGCTAATGAAATTCCAATTTTATCAATTTGGCTGCTTGGATTCCTATATTGTTAATGAACCCACTTCACTGATGTCTTCATTTCTCCGATCCATATACTCAGGAGGTCATTATATCCTTTTGGGTTTTTGCCTGAAATTGGCTTCGTTTTTCCTTTCACATGGCTGTTTCCCTAATCAAGACCTATTTAGCTCATCTGTAGTATTGCAATAGTCTTGGAGCAGCTATCCTCCCCTGCCTCTACTGCAAGCTTCATAATACTGTACCACTCAAACAGCTCTGATTATATTTGATTCTATCTTTTCCCAATTTAGAATATCTTTAATGACAACTCCATGCCTATTAATAAAGTTGATATCATGTGTTTGACAATCAGTGACCATGTTTAGCACTTTCTCTTTTCATTTTTACCTTCCATTGTTCTCCTGCATATACCTCAAATGTAGTGTTGTCTATCAATATAACGTACAGGTTTTTACCACCATGCTTTTAAGATATATCCTCTCTTCTGCTTGTGGTGTCCTATCCCACTTCCAGTTCCACTCACTGAAGTGTTTTCTTTTCAATTCCCCATTCAAATACCATCTGCTCCATGAAACCTTTCCCGAGTACTTCAGCCAGGAACAGTCTCTCCTGCTTTAAATTCTCACACACTTTGTGTGTACTATTACGAGACTCTCTGCTTCTTACTTGTCACCTGACTATCTGCCTTTCCTGAGTATTAATGCATGTCTGATTCATCTTCATACTTCTTACAATATTTTGGGATGGAAAGATGCTACTTAATATTTTCTGGTTCAGGGAACCTCCTCATTTTTATATTCCAGTTAACCCACACTGTTAGTCTCTTAGTTAGGCTGTGTACAGTGGTACGGGGGACCTTGGGTGTGAGCCTATCAGAAACTCAAAATGGAGACGTGTCTGAGGAAATAGCAGGAGGTGGAAAAGTTAAAAAGTAGCAGCATATGGTGTAAGCTACTCCATTGTTAGAATATCAGCAGGAGTACATGAAGACATTGAAAATCTGTCAGTGAAATCATGGCTGGAAATTCTGTGATATGTCTGTCATTTAATCTCTCTTAAATTTGTTTTGGATGGTAAATAAACTGGAGGTTGAAGAGGAGAGAGGTCAGTCCCAAGATTGACCTCATCACCAGTCTTTCTGTGATATGCTTGCACCCTTACCAGTCTGCAGCTGTTTCCTAAAGATGATTTGTATCTTTATGAGGCTTCAAAGGGGTGATAGTGAGAACTACAAATTACCTTCGTACTTTAAAGTGCTACAGTCATGTGGCCATCCCCTCAGTTCTTTGTGCTACTTTTCCATGAATTTCCATGACGTTTCTTAGATTTCCCACTAACATGTACTACTGAAATGGATTGACTCCTGGGCCTGAGTATTTGTACATTCACATCCTAGTCCCTGGAACCTATGTATATTATCCCAAATGGTAAAAGAGGTAATATTACCTTATATGAAAGAAAATATGATCAGGTTAAAGATGTTGAGAGGAGGTTTTGTTTTAGATTGAGTTGGCACTAAATGCTACCACAAATGATCACTCGTATCCTTATAAAAGAAGCACGAAGAAGGCAATGTGAGTGCGGAATGCAGCTACACACCAAGGAGCAGCAGCAACTGGCAGTACCATCAGAAGCTTGGAACAGGCATAGAAACGATTCTACCCTAAGCCCCTTCTGAAGGGAGTATGTCTTGGCCAGCACCCTGATTTTGAATTTCTTGCCCCTAGAACTGGGAGAAACCACTGTAATTGTGATAATCATAGATCTAGGTAACTAACACGTCTGTCTCATCTGGAAAAACATCTGTCCTCATGTTCAGTGTTTGCACCCATGCCTTGATTTTCTTGCCAGCTACTTGTATGTGAGATTTGCTACCTCTGCACTTGAAACCTTTTCCCAACAGTTATTTGTTGAAACTCTACTGTGTATTAAGTACAGTGTTGGATTCGAGGGTTAGAAAAGCAGATAAGATTTCATTTCTTCTCTCTAGAAAGTCAAAGTCTTTCATGGAGTAAAGTAGTCTAAGTGATGGGTAACATAAGGAAACTTCCTGGAGGTGACAACTGTAAACTGAGTTGCAAAGTTTGAGCTGGGTTTAACTGACTAGATTGGGAGGTTAGGCTATAAAACAATATTAGGTTACAAAAGAGCACGTATTAGGCTAGAGAGACCAGCCTTCATAATGGGCATCATGTGTGGGGAACTGAAATGGCAGGAGCCCTGGTAGTGATGAGGGGAGGAGCTTGAGAAGAATCAGAGCTGGAAACTTACAGAGGGGCTGGGTCAAAGACACCTTGGCATGCTAAAGTGAAGGGGAGGAGCCCACAGTGTTAGTCTCTTAGTTAGGCTGTGTACAGTGGTACGGGGGACCTTAGGTGTGAGCCTATCAGAAACTCAAAATGGAGACGTGTCTGAGGAAATAGCAGGAGGTGGAAAAGTTAAAATTTCCTAAAGCATTCAATGAATCTGAGCTTGTCAGAAGTCTCAAATGGAGACAGGTTTGAAGAAATGATGGAAAAAGTAAAAGTTAAAAAAAAATCTGTAACTAAGAAATCTGTCTAATTAAACCAAAAGAGAAGAAGAATGCAGTCTTTCAATTCAGAACTGAAGAAGAAATAAGAGGAGAAGGAGTATGATGAATAATAGTAGTCTTTATAGAAACAAAACAATCTTAGTTGCTGAGACACCATGTCCAACACCACAAGGTAAAGAAGAAAAGGCTTATTGACTTCATTTACAGTTCGTGGTTGTTTGGCTCCCAGGCAGACAGCGTGGCAGAGGTGCATGGCACAGGAAGCAGCTCCTGACCTGGGGAAGCAGAGAGAATCAAAGGAGGAGTGTGTGTGTGTGTGTGTGTGTGTGTGCGTGCATGTGCTTATGTAGATATACCCTTCTGGGCCATGTCCTCTGAGTCCCAACATGGCGTTTAGCTATAAAGTCATCAGTAGGCTAATCCTCTGAAGAGCCCTCTATGACGTGATTCAGTCACCTCAAAGAACCCCACTTATGAGCATTGAGTCTTGGAGGGCATCCAGATATAAAGGATAACACAAACAAAAACTAAACAAAATCCAAAAGAAATCTGAAAAAACAAAACAACAGAACCTCTGAAGAAACAACCTGGAGAAGTTAGACACTGAGGAAGGTGAAAATGAGGTATCCAGCCTGCCTCTGCTACTACAGACAGAAAGGAGAGGGAGAGGGAGAGGGAGAGGGAGAGGGAGAGGGAGAGGTAAACTGGGGAATTAAACCCAGAGCCTTCACATTAAACTATATCCTCAGTCTTTTTTATTTTACATTTTGAGACATAGTCTCTTTAAGTTGCCCTGGCTAGGTTAAAACTTGTGATCTTGCTGTTCCTGTCTCTCGGAGAGACAAGAGGCTTTAAGGAAATTTTATTTACTTTTCTAACTAATCTTACAAATAAAAATACACTGAAGGCTGTAAGAGAAGTAGGTTTGATGACCACAATGAAATTTAACATGAAAGTATCAGACTACTTTTAGAAAGAAAAAAATCTACTAGCAGATATAAAAACTGGTGAATAACACAACTGTGGTATTTCTCATTTTTTGATGAACCCATTTTTTTTTTAAAGACAAAGTTCATACCCAGGAATGGGAACAGAAGTCTTTATGTTCTCACCTTTGAGAAACTGACTGTGCAGACTTCTAGTGTTCCCATGTTCAGACTTGCTGATGGGATCAATATCCCTGTGACTACCTTGGGTTCTCTGCTGGACCACCTTCAGTGTACCCTAGGGTTTATGCATAAAATCCCATGACATCTGGTTGTTTGCTGAGGTTGATCATATTTTGCATGTTGAGTTGAAGAGCAAATTACTAAATTTTTACCAACACAGAAAGATTATTCTCTCTTCTGTTAAAGACCTAGAAATGATTTCTTTGAAAAATAGCCATTGTATATTAGTGTGGATTATGATGATAAAGTTAATGCAACAGTGGATGGCTTGAGTGTGGATATATTGTGTACCTCTCTGAAAAGAAATATCTTCTACCCTTTATATTCCTTGGGCAGAACCAAAAAAGCAACTGATGGTCTTCTTTCCTACCCATAAGTTCATGAAATACCACTATCAACATTTATTTGATCATCCTGGCTTCAATAGTAAACCAAACCAAAATATGCATAGAACCACTTCCTTACAGTTTGCAATGTAGTTTCAAGAATATTTTTAAGCATGACCTAGTATGGTGGTGTATGCCTATAATCTCAACACTCTGAAAATGAGAGTCAGGATTGAATGCTTGAGCCTAGCCTGGGCAGTTTAGTGAGATCTTTCTTCACAATACCAACCAACCAACCAACCAACCAACTGACCAACCAACCAACCAACCAACAATAACAACAAAAAACAACAGACTGAGGATATAGTACAAAGGCCTTGCATTTAATCCCTAATTCTGTGAATGTGGAAGAAGGTTGTTGGGTACAGACCTAAGAGTGAGAGGGCTAGCGTTGCTGAAAATGATTAGATTGTTCGGTGTGACCCTCCTGGTGACTCTCAGTCACATACTTATCCTTGGATAGAACAGCAGAGTGTTGAATGGAAGAGGATGATTGCCTTACTTATTCTGTGTTCACAAGAATTGAGTTTTCTTCATTCTTTGAAGCAAAGCAAAATTTCATTAGGTAAATTTGAGTTTTCTGTTATAAAAATTTTGGAAACTGAGTCTCAACTTGGAAAACTGACTGAAAAGAATTATTTTTCCCATAAGTCCACCCAGGAAACATATGAGTCATACACATCAGTGTATGATTTTTCTTCTATAGAAGAAAAGATTTTTAATGTTAATAACAAATTGGCCTCGAGTTGCTCTGTTATTCACTTTCAAAGTGCCTCCTTTTGTTGATCTGAACATAAGTAGCAATTATGATAGCACGAAAAGAGAAGAGAAGGTGGTGGATTTGGCTAGCAGAAACCAAGAAAGTTGAAAGTCATAATCTTTAGAAGCATCAGCAAGAAATAACAGTATGCAATTCTCTCACTGAAGGCATACCTTTCTTTCATCTTGAATAACTGGCCTTAAAAGGATTTTTCTCTTGCTTTAACAAAGGAATTTTTGTAGACTCTTGTATTTGGATTGATTTAACAAAATTATATATTGACTTGGGTTGCAAGCACTGAGTACTCTTATTTCCACTAAGTCTCTTTTTATTCTGGAGATATAAAACAAACTTTAATTTTCCTTGGTTACACAAGATCAAAGTAAAAAATCTTTTTGTTTTTCATGTGATTATACAATATTTTAATTTTAAGTATGTTCTCCCCTCAGTTTTTGTCGCTATTTTAGTACAGCTTTTTTTTGGGGGGGGGACCTTTAACAAATAAATGAGAGCCTGTTAGTGTCAAGATGAGAACTTCAAATATTCTTTATTACAAAAACTGAGAGCTTATTGGGGAGGTAGTAGTGTCACTGTTTTTCTGGTCTACACACTGCAGTGAAAGTTGGAGATGCTATTTAGGCAATGAGATGCAATCTGCTGTTAGTAAGGCTGCTGTGCTGTCACTACACAGTCTGATTATGACTTTCATGTTGTTAGCATTGAAGCCTTTGGAAATAGGATGAAGTGGAAAAGTAGGCATTAGATAAGAACTTCACCCTTGTTCCCTGTCTGGTTGATAGATAGAGATGAAATTAAACGCTTCCTGTCACTGAATCACAACTATTAAGACTCTGTACATCTAATCTGTCACACAAGTTGAAATTAACTGTTCTAAGAAAACATAAATGCTGTTATTTTAGCAAATGAGAAAATGTTCTACATGTAAAAGTTTCTAGTTGGGCATTTTAAAGTGAAATAATCAAGGTCCTAGGAAATGTTTATTGTGCATACATTGTTTTGTGCTCTGGCTGATATAAAGGAGACAGCTCCTTAGAGGCTTAAAGTTTTGTTGGTATAGAAATGATAAAGACATTGACAAAAATATGTAAATCCCTCAGTGGAAAGTTCTGTTGAAAAGAGCTACGTTTAAGGTGAAAGAGATGAAACTTGGATCCCTTGGAGGGCCTATCTGAATTGATGTGGCAGGTGGAAGAGATAAAGGGACAGTGTAGGATTAGAAACAAAGGGCAGGGCCAGGGATATAGCTCAGAGGTGCAGTTCTTGCCTGGCACATGAGGTCCTGTGTTCAATTCCTGGCACCCAGAAAAAAAAAAAACAACAAAGGAGAATGTTTATGTTGGGAAAGAGACATGGTTGACTGGAGCACTGGATTCATATTCAAAATTTATAAGGGATATTTTGGATACTTGAATTGGTTCCAGATTTCTATAGCTAAAACTCTTGTATTATGGCATTGCTATCATAACAAATTATCACAAATATAGAGTTCAAAATACAAATTTATTAATGTATAGCTCTGTAGCTCAATGACCTATAGGCTCAGTTTCTGATATGAATTATAAGACTGAGGTGAAGATGTTGTATTAACCAGGTTTTGTTTCAAGATCATTCAGGTTGTTGGTATTAATTTATTTTTTTATTTTACAAAAAAACCCCCACAAGATTTCATAGTCAAAGAAAAGAATAACAATAGTTATTACATTGTGTATCATTACCTTCTTTTCAAAATTATGTTGTTGATCTAACTGAGTTCCAGGCAAGTTATAGGACTGAAGTCCCTGTTTTCTTGTCTGCTGTTTAACAGTGATTGTTCTCAGCTTCTAGAGGCCACCTGCATTCTTTGCTCCTGGTCTTTTTCCTCCATCCTCAAGACAAGCAATGATAGTCTTTCTTATGCTTCCCACCACTTCTATGCCATTCTCAGGGGCTCTTCTGAGTCTTTTGATTTCCTCTTCCACTTTTAAAGGCCCATTGATGACATTAGATCTGGCCAAAATTAATCTCCTAATCGTCCTATTTTAAGGCCTGTAACTATACATCTATTTGCAAAGTCTTTGCTGACATGAAAAGTTACACATTTGCAGGTTCCAAAGATTGAGTACCAAAGTTGAGTTTGAATATGATACAAAAAGAGTTTGAGAAGAACTGTGGGATACTGAACAAAGGACAGACATGGAGGTGCACAGAGAAGGCTGATGATATGTCATCCCTTCAAAGTGGTCTTATTTTACTGTTCATCTAACATTTATTTGGAGAATGGGATCAGTAGGAACCAGAGAAAGGAAGAGAACAAAACTCCTGATGGTTTTTTTTGGACTTAGACTCAAACAATTCTGCTGTGACTCAAACTTGCAAACACCATCCAGGAAGAAGAAATCTCTATAGCTAATACTGCTTATCCTTTGTATAGGGTAACTGCCATGGTGGGATGGGTAGCGCATCCTCTCCCAGCCTCATGTGGGTTGTTGTAGCAATTATTCTGAAACATGCAAGATTTTTCTAAGGAAAATAAATCCAAAATAAATATTTTTTGTCTTGTTGTTCCGAGTGATATCTGAATACTCTTGTATAGATTGACATATTAGGAAACTATCCTACTATGGCTCCCATACCTAAATCCTGTCTTACGATTTTGTTATGATTCTTATTCATTTATGTGCACTTTCTATGTGGAAGCATTGTTCCAGGGGCTAGAGTGGGAGAGCGGGAGAAGAACACCATGAACCAACTATGCATTAAATGATGAAGACATGAAGAAATTCACATAGGTTAGGGGGAGAAAGAATGATCGGTGAAGATGTAAGGTCACATCTGAGCAGTTTTTCCAGTTCTATTAAGCCATATGGTTATCTGGTGTAAGAGTGTTTCAGGCAGAGCTTAAGGTAGGAGTTGTTTGGGACAATAATGGAAAATAAGTGATTCCAAGTGTGAATGTCCCCCATTTTTCATGTACTGGAAATTTAATACCCAAAGACATATGTTAATGACTTTTGGAAATGGCACCATTAGGAGGTAATTAGAATTAGATGAGTCATGATGGTGGGATCAGAAAGATTCCTTTATTGGCTTTATAAGGAGAGAAAGAACAAATCAAGCAAGCAATCTTGTTGTCTCCATGTAATCTTCCCACCGTGCCATTATCCAGTGAGAGGGACCTCTCCAGATGCCAAATAGATGCCAGGACTCAGCTCTTGGACTTCCAGAATCTTGATTCAACAAATTTTTTTTCTCTATAAATACCCAGTCTGTGGTATTCAGTTGTAGAAACAGAAAGTGTTCCAAGATACAAAGTGGCAGGAGCAGAATGATTCAGGGAAAGTAAATATTTGGAAACGAGGTGAGAGAGGTATTAGGCAATGTCGTAGTAAAGTCATCTGTTTGCATTAAGTAATATTCCAAAATTGGGCCTGCAAGCTCTTATGTACTGTTGGTTCCAAGATTTTAGTATGATTGCTGTACAGAAGGATTTATTTGTTTCAAGAAATTTGGACCAAAGAACAAAATAGCATATTTCAAGTTTCAAGTATAGATTGTTATGAAAAATGAACTTGTTATATGCATTTATTGACTATTGTTTATAACATAAACAAAGCTGCTCTTCTTCTATAATAAGAAGAGTTGGTAATATTGTACCTTTCTCATTTTCCACCCTCAATATTATTATACAATAAAAATCTGAATATATAATATACTGCTGAGAGAGTAATGAGCAGCATTCAATCACACATTTAAATGAATTAAAAAAAAATCTGAACCATGTCCAAGTTCTTCCATCTAAGCATCACTTAAGAATCTGTTTGTTCAGTTGAGTTTCATCTCTGCAGCTGCCAAGGCACTTTAGTTCTGCCAGATTGACTTTCTGATTACAAAATAAAGGGTGGTCACTTAACAGTGGATGTGAAAAATAAGTGTTTTGCGAAAAGAACATTATGAGAAATCCTGATAATAGAAAACTGGAGGCTCCCCTCTTACACATCACCTTAGCCTGCGGGCAGTTAATTTTCAGAGGGTATTCTCACCTTCTCCAAATCTAAGCAGCCTTTGGCAGGATGTATGTGCTTTTGAAAGATGGATGCACTTTGCTGCAGCTTACATTCATAAATATTTTGTAGTATAATAGATTGTCAAAACAAATCTGTGTTTTCCATTTGTGTGTGCATGAGTGTATCAGTATGCCTGTTCATCTTTTTGTCCATCTAGAAGTAAAGCAAAAATAATTTACTTTCCTCGTTGTGGATTTTTTTTCCTGATGGTATATATTTGTGCAGAAGTGGTGATTCACGAAGATCAGGCAAATGAATGGCCATTTGATTGATGGAAACGGTTCCTGTATCTTTATTTTAGTAATGCTGTATCTTCACTGAAAACCTGTGGTTGCTTTTATGATTCTTCAGTGGAAAAATCCCATCTGAAGCATATTAGCTGTAGCACTGAACTGGAAAAAGAAAGTCAAGGTGGTCTTGTTGACAACATAGTTGCGCCTTGGGAACATAGCATTGTTCTACAGTAAAAGCACCAAGGTCCATCAATGCTCACTTACTCATTGCATGACTTTAGGTATAGATTCTCTCAGCCTCCTTTTCCTATTTTGAAAAATGTGGGAAAACAATGCCTATGTCTTAGCACTGGTTATGAGATTACAGAAGACAATGTAAGTTAAGTGCTTAATGAGAGCCTGTACCTACTGAGTGTTCTATAAATGGGAGCCATTTTTATTATCAGTTTTCTTTGGCTTGTTTCCCTTTGATGGCACAGCATGTAGACTTGGCATAAAGCAGCAGTTTTTCTGGTGCATGAAAACGCAAGGCCCTAGAGGATAGCACATCAAACTCTACAACTCAATATATACCTTTCTTTGAAATTTTCACAATATTTTTCATTTTGCAAGTAAACCTGGGGAAAACATTTTTCTGTTTGACGCTTGAATTTGCCAGCAATTCTAGTTTCCAAGGAGATTGTAAATGGATGTATTTGTGTATGCTGATTTGCCACAACTTTAGAAGAACTCCTCAGGGAATTCTTTAAAAGAAACAGAACATAGTGAAAATGGCTTTTCAGGCATTTAAAAGAAACGGAACATAGTGAAAATGCCGTAGTGTGTGCGCGTCTATGTGTGTGTGTGTGTGTGTCCCCTTAGTGATCTAAAAGTTACTTACAAGTGGTCAGGCAAAATAGAAAGATTTGCTAATGAAGCATTTCTCTCCCTATGACCGAAATTTTATATGCCATTTCAAATTTTTTTATTATTTTTTCTTTTTAAAAAAACATTTTCTACAATTTGGAATTGAAATTAGGGTATTTTGTACCATCTGCAGTGTTTGGTGTGATTCTCCAGTTTCACTACAGTTACAATACAAACAAGGATGGAGCTGAAGTCTGATTTTTTACTCTAGAAAACCGATGCAGTGTCTATCCTTGATTGGTATTCAATACTTGTTAATTGATGATAGAAGTTTCCTTCTAGTTCACAGCTTCCATTAGTGATTGGGGCAAAGAATTGTCCATTAGTCTGAAAAATTATGGATCACTGAACAAAGGAAGGAGATTTCAAAGGCTCTAGGTTCTAATTCTCAATTGACAACAATACCCCATATGATATTGACTCGGGAATATCTTAGTTCCTACATAAGTAATTCTGACTTCTGGTTTCATAAGAAGAGTTGTTGCTTTTAGTTTTTCACATATCTAACATTTAGATGTTGAAAGCTTTAAATTTAGATTTCAGTGTTGTTCTCTTCACACAACACTATTTTTTTTTTGCATTCACTAGTAAATGCCCACCCTTTATTTTGCAAGTAGAGAATTGATCTGGCAGAATATAAGTATCTTGGTCCAGGCTTGATTGATTGATCCATTTTCACTCTGTGCATTCATTCAGCATTGAGGGGCACAGTGCCATGTGAAGATTGTAAACTTTGGAGTCAAGAAGATTGGAATTTGCATCCAGGTTCTCTTACCAGCTTTTTGATCTCCATAAAGTTAATTTATCTCCATGAATTTCTACATTCATATCTGTGAACATAGATTGCTGTGATGATTACATGAGAACATATAAGAGAAATTCCTCAACTGTGTATTATTTGTAGATAGAAGATGTATTAACACAAATTTCTCACTTCCTACTGTGCAAACTGTCATCTCATTGAGTAGATCTACATAGTCCTTATCCTCAGGAGACTGTGCAATCTAGAAGGGGAATGTATAAAAAAAGAATAATTGTAACACCAATCCTAAGAAACAGCTGAAGCAATTCTCTGATTGCCTTATATTATTAAAACAAGCCTGTGTATAGTTTGAAAGGAAAAAGTGAGTGGTAACCAGGACCCAGGAAAGAGTCTAAGTGATATGAAGTTGGTGGCTGACCTCAACTTCTGGTACAGGAGTATCCCTTTGCCAGTGGTTTCTTCTCCAATGACTGACTGAGTTAAGTGAGACCACAAAAGTTAAATCTCTTACAGCATTTGCTAATCAAAGGGATTATGTTTAGCTATATGTTGATTGTATTGGATTAAGTATTATTAAAGAATTTGTTTTTTTAATTGCTCCTAAAAGATTAAATGACATATTAATCTTTTAATTCCATTATCTTTAATATTTTTGATTCAAAATATATGCAATGGATTGTGAGTGCTGGGGGATGTACCCAGCCCCCACAAACAGATTTGTTACCACCCCATCTGCCATTCCAAATGCTAAATTCCAGGAACACCACTGCTTTGCAGTATGTTATATTTTACAAGACTTTGAGGAAAGAGAAACACAGAAAGATAGTGACAATCACTGCAGGGCTAGAGAGACAGAGAGCATAAGGTTAGAACTAAAACTTCTAAAAAGCAACTGGAGTGTTGGAAAAAGGAACAGAGTGAAGAATTGAATACATTTACTTAGGACTTAGTGAACAGGCTAAAGGTATTTATGTAGGCAGAGAGCATATGGAAAATGAATCGTGAAAGAAGGCAGCAAGTCTTATCACAAATTATTTCATCTTGAGGAGTTCGTGTGTATGTGTATATACACACAAGCTAACTTTTCATATATGTATAATTGGAAGAAGAAAAAGTTACTAAATCTAGTCCATGGTATATGAGAGTGGGGAAAAAAAGTATCTACCATGAGGTTGTAATGATGGCTAATGTGTTCTGCTGGGCTATATTATACTATGTCTAGTAGGGAAATTCTGTGGCAATTATAAAGAGAAAGTCATGGAATAGGGGAGGTGTTGCTGACAGCTGAGATCTGAATGAATATGGTAATTTCTTTTACTTTCTGGCACTTTTACTGCCACCCCCCAAACTCTTCTTGGATGCAAGATTTGCTGTCTTGCCAAATGACTAGGGATGCCAAGGCCTAAGTAGCTTGTGGGACTGGTGTCTCTTGCAAGAAAGAGTGTTCAGGAAATGGGACTCTTGGAGAGATAGTGGGATTTGGAAAGACTATGGCATGATAGGCTTGAAAGTTTCTGCAGATGTGAGGTGGAAGTAGTAGCAAGGGGAAAATGAACTTGTCCCTCAGTGTCTCCAAGGAGGACTGTCATCTCGCTACATAAAATTATCATGTTGGGGAAAGAGTTAAGGGGAATATGTGCAATGAGTGAGGGTGGGAAGAGATAAAGTACATGAGAGGAATATGAGAATCATACAGAGAAAAAAAAAAAGGGCCAAATAGGGCCAGAGCAGTTGAAAAGATTGCTAAGTCTGGACAGTAAAAGAAAAGGTTACAAGATGGTGAGTCTACATGCAGCCAGAAGATGGACAGGGTTGGACTTGCCATGCTTATCCACAGGAGGACAAGTTACAGTTGGAGCTGAGGAGTCAATGTAAGATCAGGAGTTGGAGTATTGACTCCTGTGTTCAATCCAAGGGCTAGAATTGGGTTGTGCATATAGAAACAAGACCTGAAGTTGTACTCCCCAGAGTGGGCTGTCTGCACAGGTACCTGAGTAAGCCCATGTACTGGACTGGGATCTACTCAAGAGTTCATGCATAGAAATCATAATCCAGACAAGCACACTGCAAAATCTTTTACTCATAGTAAGTGTACAGCTAAAACCTCCAGATATATAAAGAAAATACAACAAAATAAAGAACTTGCACCTGGGGAAATAAAGAAAACTGAGTAGTTTTATATGACCAAAAATGCAAGCATATGTAAGAACTTAAAAGAGATAAAAGTATAAAAATATCTATGCATTGGATATAGAGATAAGAGTATATGATGTTATTAATTAAGTACAGCATATTATGGAAAAGAAATAATTAGAAATAATGGAAATGAAAATAAGGTTGTTGAAATAGCAAGACTCAACACAGTAAACCAGATGCAATCAAAGAGTGAATTAGTGGATCTTAAAAGTGAACTGTAAAAATAACAATAATATCTAATATTGATTGAGTGCTTACTATATTCCAGATCTTAGTCCCAGGATTTAATATGTGTAATTTTATTTCATCCTTGCAAGAATTATACAAAATAGGCTCTCTTTTCATCCCCGTTTTACTGACTGTGAAATTAAGGCCAAGAGGATATAAACAATGTGCCAAAAGTTACTTATCTGGTCTTGAATTTAAGTAGATATCTGTGTTTAACCACTGCACTGTGATACCTACTCTCCAAATTTCTCAAAGTGCAGCTAGAACAAAGAGATAAAGAAATAGACACTAATGAAAGAAAAGTGGAGAGACAGGGAATAAATTTTAGAGCTAGTGAGCAAAAATCTGTATGTACTAATAAATCTCTAAATGATTCATATGCACTTAGCAGACTGAGAGTTTTGTTCCCCTGCAAATCTTATTTCTAGCTATAATAATGACCTATGTTTTCCTTTCATCCTCTGTTTTATGTTTATTGAAGAACAATTTGAATTCTGGGAGAATGGCACACAGAAACACCTACTAAGGCTGCATCTGAAGTACCAATGTAAGGACCAAGCACCATAAGGCTCATATCAGAGGATGGGTTCTACTTGGTACACTTTCTGTGGCCAGGAGGATGAACTTCACTTGTCTTCAGAGCTTCAGGAGGGAGACAGAGTGCCCAGGTCATTCTCATCTTGATAATGAACAACCAGGACTCCTGATGAGTATATGAAATCTTTGCCTGGACTAGAATGAAAATGTCCTGTACAGACAATGCATGTACTTGTGGATACTCAAATCTTTCTAAGGTAAGATCTTTTCCAGTTTGTTAATGCCATAAGAAGATGATTGAAGAAGAAAGTAAAGTACAGTCACTTTATCATTTGGGGATCTAGGAACCTACATCATCTCCTGATTCCAAGACATACCCTTTTGATTGTCTCTAATGTACCAGCATAAAGGATTTATCATTTCTTTATGTAGTATACTCAAGGCATCCATAATAGTCCTGGCATTTAGAAAATTCCATAATTCCCAGCTATTGTCTCAGAAAGCTGTTTGTTCCATTCTAGCCAGCCACTACAGTTCAGGAATGTTTGGGGTTCAGAAAGAATCTCTCTCTTCTCCCTTGAGCTTTATCAGGTCAGTAGGAAAAGAAACTTGACAATAGTCCTACTTGAGATGTCCCATAGAATGACATACTGGGCAATTTAACAATTTAGAGAGACTTTATCTCAAAATGAAAAATAAAAAAATAAAAGCTGGGTAGGTAGCTTAGTTTGAAGGCTCTGAGTTCAGTCCCTAGCCCCTCGTCTCCCCACAAGTATGACCAGTTTCCTCTTCCATGCCTTTTGGCTATACTGTTTTTTGCCTTGAAGCCAGCCCATCATGGACTGATGCTTCCAAAGCCATGAGCCAGAGTAAACCTTTACTCATTTAAATGGTGGATGTCAGGTGTTTCGTCCTAGCAATGAGAAGTGACTAATTCGTGAGGAAACTGACAGGCAGAATAATTGAAGCTGGTTATAGTGTATTGATAATTATTTGTGGTTTTGGTACAGCAAATGTAACTAGTAAGACCAAATCATTCACAACTAACTTCAATGGGTCCATTATTGGCAGAAAATAGATTCTAATGAAAAAGCCTTAATACTATAGGGTGATAATATTTTTTTATGTTTATTATATTCTAAAGACTAGCTTGGTGATACCATGAAGACTCCATCCTAAGGTCAAGATACTTGATAATAACTTGTTCTCAGCCTTGACATTAAAAGAAAGAAAATATCTGAAAACTAAGAAAAGAATCTGCCAAGTTAAGGAAGTTGATTAATGCCACTTGGGACTAATAAAAAGCAAGACAAAGCAAAGCAAAACAAAACAAAACAAGGAGAACACCATGCCCAGAAAGTTGAGAAAAAGAAAAATTAGCACTAGTGTATCAAGGTTTTATGAAAGCCTGGAGCTTCCTAGGAAGGAAATGATATGGACTATTACCAACTAATTATTGAGTGAAATTTGCTGCCAGAGAGTGGTGCATG
This sequence comes from Hydrochoerus hydrochaeris, assembly GCA_004027455.1. NCBI lineage: Eukaryota > Metazoa > Chordata > Mammalia > Rodentia > Hydrochaeridae > Hydrochoerus > Hydrochoerus hydrochaeris. The sequence goes on along the minus strand of PVLA01000144.1, from coordinate 276,599 downwards.
AATCAATTTCCCCTTCATGAAGTGCTAATTTCAAAGCCTTAGTAGACTTCCAGGGCTCTGATTTCTTGATTGTGGGAAAAGTATACGGTGTTATTATTCTTTTCCCTGTTGTTAAGAAGTTTGCCTGATACTATGTCCTTAGATGTTACCTGGTAACATTATAAGCCTGAGACACCTTAGATTACACCTTTTGTAACACAACTATGGCCAAATAAGCTCAATATCAGATCGAACAGTCAGTTCTCACTTTGGAGACTTAGTCCTTTGTATCACATATTGGCAATCTTTTCCTTTTTTCCCAACCATCTGCAGCCCTATGTGCTGAGAGCCTTTCTTGAAACAGTGGATCTGGACAGTGTGTCAGCTAAGCTAAACAATCATCTTTGCAGGGTAGCAGGGCAGTCTCTCAGAGGATCTGTGTCCCTGTGATCACCATGTTTTCTTACATATTTACTTTGCTACCATACCACCAAGTGATAAGATCAAATGACCTTTCTCATATTTGGAACACAAGGACATATATGGTGTTTAAGACTAAAGAAAGTATAAAAAAAACCCTTCTGTTTTCTTAAGTCTTTCATGACTGTAGAGGGATCACAAAAGTCTTGCAGTCAGGAATCCTGAGTTCTAATTCTGGCTCTTCTCACTTACTTTAGAATTTCCCTTTCTTCAAGGGCAAAAAAGTGGGCCTTGTGCTTGATGGTCCACATAAGGAGGTACTCTAGCCCTGTCTATAATTGTCTGTGAAAACAGCTTGCCGCTGAGGATTCAAGCATTGTGTTCTTTCCTGTCATTTGCCTTTTTGACTTTCTTGTTCTTTTCCTTGCCTCAATCTGTACTTATTTTGCATAATTCTTAGGGCATTATCATGTGCTGCCTTTTGACAATTTGATTTTTTGACTTTTCATCTCCTATAAATTAAGCATTTTAAAAGCAACAGGGATGGCATTTTATTCACCCTGATTCTGCATCAAAGTACCAAGCAAGGTTCCTGGCACATAGATATTTGATGAGCTAGATTTTGAATATCTGGAACAGGCACCATGAAAACTCAGTGGCACCTGCCTCATACCAGGAGCCTGGTATCTGGGAATAACTGTCAACTCTTTTTCAAATTCTCATGTCCCACTCAGAATCGCATCTGTGGTTGGTCTGATGAGTTAGAATTTGTACCTTTTATCTTAAATTATTCAGGAACAATTTGTATGTTTTGTGTTTTTCCCCAGCTTCTTTAAGGCTATGGCCTTTGGGATTTTAAAATGATCATTTCTCTTGGATTTTTCCCTCAGTACTATGCTGACATACATCAATTTCTATAACCTCAGTTGTCTTGGGAATCAGTGGGATTTGATAGGAAAATTTTGAAGGCTTGAGTGAACAATGATGATTAGGTTGTCAAGTATTCTATGGGGGAGCAACTACTTGATTAGTAGACACAGAGATGCCTTTTCTGTTCGTTTATTATTTTTTTCCTACCCTTACAGTCAAGAGACCATAGCAATTTATAGAGTTATAATCATCTCCTTTTTTCTCAGTTTATCAGAGAATTTGTATACTAATTGAACTCCACTAGTGCCAGAAAGACTCAAATAGAAGAAACTGTATAATGCAAGTAGCTGCTTTCTTATTTTCCACAGTTGTCTGAAGTCTTACTTTTTACTTTTTTTTTTATCACATGAAGGATTATAAAACTATTTGTTGACCACTGCTCTCCATTATTTACAGTAAAGTAAATAATATATAGTAGGATAGCATTCTGACTACTACAAAATTGTTTTCCTGGCTTTTGCTGAAAATAGTAACCCAAATACTGAAAAGATTGAGCCTACATGTAAGGAACAAGTTGGGGTCAACATGCAGGTCAGTAATTTTTTATTATAAGTTTGCTCACTCAATTATTATAGCAGGTCCTAAATTATGAACACCTTTAGCCATTCAGTAGGTTACTATGAGCCAAGTCTTTAGGCATCCATAAATCCTGACTTTTAGGTACAGATTTCAACTTCTTGCAAATCAATGGGTCATGAGGAATCTTTAAGATTCCCTTATCAAGTTTTCCTTAGCTAATTCAAACAAACTAGGTTTTGACTTGTTACCTTATTTGGGTGGGGAGTTGTTGGTAGAGATAAAAGTTTTTCTTTTCAGGAATTTTGCAAGTAAACTGCTGCATTTCTGTGACTAAAGACAGATATGGATTCTGATATGGCTGCTTTGAAAATATCCACTTTAAACTGTCCAAGTAACCACAGGACCATCTATTTAACTTGAAAGGTTGTGGCTTCAGGAAAACTGGAAGTGTTTTATTTCTTAGATTGTTCAGAATGATGGCATCTCAAACACGAGCTTATCACCCATAGTTTTTGTTTTGGTGACTGTTTAAAAACAAAACCAAAAACTATTTACATAAGTATTTTATTTATATACACACACAAACAAAAATTCAGAATGGTCCTTAAGTACGTTACTTATAACATGAATTCTGATTCAGTTTGACTATGGACAATTCCCCCAATGTTTAGAAAAGCAGAGAACTATATCAGGCTATCAAATACTCTTCTGACAAAGGAAGCAACTACAAAAGCTTTTATTTGTTTAAAGAAACCAGTGTTATAGATGAAAAACAAAATCTAACAACTTTCCCAAATTCTAACTTTCAAAACTAACATATTAAACTTGAGTTTCACTAGAATGCTGTTTTTTTCACACTAGTAAATCAAAATCAAGACTTATATTACCCATATTTTATATATATATATAAATATATAGTCTCTCTTCTTAAAAAATCAATTACAATTTGAGGACATTTCATATTTGCCTCTTTTGCCAACACCAAGTCAGCCTCATCTGAATCTTTCCCTTCATGAGAGACACCAATTCTCCACCACTGTCTGTGGCACCAATTACTCATTCAGGTTCAAGACCTCTATTAAAAGCCTCTAAGTTTGTTAGCAGCAGCTCTTTTTTTTCTTCGATTTGTTAACATCAAAGTCACTGTCAGATACATATTTTCTTTTTGTACCATCTTTTTCTTTGCCAGCTTTCTGAGAATTAAGAAATGCTTTAGTTAACTCTGGACTGTCTAAATTTTCTTCAGCTTCCCAGGTATTGTCATCTGTAAATCCCTTCCACTGCAGAAAAACTCCACCTTCCCACTCACTACACAGCAGTCCAGTATCTAACACGAGTTCTTCAGGGTCTGATTCTTCAACTTTTTTCCTTTTTGTTTCTTTCCAGTTTTTTGCAATGTAGTTTTATTGGACGCCGTTTTTTATTGCAGACTTGAAGAGTTGCCTTGGAAGCTCCGTCCTGGTCTACAGCACCTCAGCCCGCCCACCTGCAGCTCCACTCACATCCGAGTGCCTGAAGTCTTACTTTTTAAACTGCTGTCATCATTTTGATAATTTCTAATGTCAATAGGATGCAAATCCTTGGGGCTCCATAGTGCTCAGTTCTCAAAGGGATATGAAGGAGATACAAACTGTGATTAATGTAGACTTTTTAAAAAAATTATTTTATTTTAAAGAGAATAGAACAAAACAGAACAAGGCAGATCAGAACAAAACAACGCAAGCAACACAGGGTTTCAAAACAAAACAACAGGAAATCAACAATGGCTACCATAATGTCTCTTGTTTTCTTCGAAATAGTTATCTATATCTTCACACATAGTGAATTCAAACAAGACAATGTGGTATAAAACCTATCAAAACAAAAGAACGAGAACATCACAGGCCTTCAAAACCAGACAATAGGAAAATAAGAATGGCTACCATACTATCTCTTATTCTGTTCAAAATAGCTATCCATACCTTCACACATACTGAGATTAAATGATACAAAACAGACTAAAATAAATCAAAGCAAAGAATAAGAGCCTTACTGGACCTCACAACAAGATGATAGGAAACAGCAATGGTTACCGTAATGTCTCATTTTCTTCAAAGTAGCTGTTCATACCGTCACATATAATAATGTTCTAGGCATGTGTAAGCCTCTACATATACATCTACCCTTTCTGTATTAGAGGGAAAACCAAAATCAAAACAAAACAAAGTATAAGAAAAACAAGAAACAAGAGTCAAATAAATAAGTATAACGAAGAGCCCAAAACAATAACAATGTAGGCTTTCAAAACAAGGTGGTAGAAACATAACTAAGGTTGTTACTTTGCATAGTTATCTTCAAAACAGTTACTCAGATTACCAGATATAAACGTGCAAAATTGATCCAATCCTATGAATGTTAATTCTTTTGTTCCCAGAGCTAATAGAATTAGTAGCACAATCATCTTAGCTATTTTTAGAGTGTAAATACAGTTTTAAATCTTTTTCTTTTCCCTTCCTTCTTTTCTCCTTTTCCATCTCTGGGTTATTTTTTCCCCCTTTGAACAGTTTCTTAGTCTCTCACAATATTTATTGAAGATTTTGTATCTTAGTTACTCTTTCAGTTTTTTACACTAGAGAGACAATACAGTATTTACACATGTGAGTCTGATTTATTTCACTTATGAGTATGGTCTCAAGTCGCATCCATTTACTATAAAAGCCTCAATGTGATCCTTCTTTATAGCTGAGTAGTACTCCATTGTGTATAATAATACCACATCTTTTTTATCCATTCCTCAGTTGATGGGCATCTAGGTTGTGTTAATGTAGACTTTTTGTCTCTCTCCTTTTCTTTCTCTTCCTCTCCTTCACTTATTTCTGTCCTTTCTCTTGCTTTCTCCCCTCCCTTCTCTCCTCCCTTTTCTATCTTTTCTTTTTCTTGTACTGGAGAGGAACCGAGGAGCTTCACACTGATCCTTATCCCCAGCCCGTTTATATTTGGTCTTTTGATACAGATTCTTCTTAAACTACTTAGTTATCTGGATTGGGCTAAAATTTTCATCCTTCTGCCTCAGCTTCCCAGAGTGCTGGGATAACAGATATATGTCAGCATGCTTGACTGTCATTTTTTTTTTTGGACTGCTTAGTATCTCATCACCCAGCCTGTGTTTGTGAGATTTTTTTTTTTAATGGCATGAGGCCAAATCTTTCCATCACCAAAGAAGCTGAAAACCTCAGTACTTGTTTTGCTAGATTTCCTTGACACATGAGCAGGACATATGACTAGGTTTTACCAATCTGATGAGTTGTAATCTGAGCAACTACTTTGAAGATAACGGTACACAATATATTAACTATTGTTAATCTCCTCCTATTATGTTGATTTGAAATCCTGTATCATTGCTTATTCTTTTTTTTGTTTGTTTGTTTAAAAAAACTCACATCTTTATTATCCATTCCATATTTGATAGGCAAGAGTTAGCTATTACAAATTGTGCTGCTATAAATATGGGTGCTCATATAGTACTGTGGTATGATGTTTTCAATTCTGGGAAATTGCCCAGAAGGAGAATAGCTGGATTGAATGGGACTTCCAGTTAGGATTTTTGGGTTTTGACAAATCTCCACACTAATTTGCACAGTCTACTTTCCCTACAACAGTGGAGAAGGGTTCCTTTCTCTTGATATTCCTGTCAGAATTTGTTATTGGTTCATTTCTTCATAATAGCCAATCTTTCTGGAGTGAAATGAAATCTCAGTGTTGTTTTAATTTGCATTTCTCAAATGACCAGTGATGCTGAACATTTTTTCATGTATTTATTTGCCATTTGTATTTGTTCATCTGAGAAGTACGTTATTCATTTCAGATGCCCATTTTTGGATTGGGTCTTTGAATTTAGGAGCCCTAATTTTTTCCAGTTCTTTATATGTTCTAGATAGAAATCCTTTGTCTGAGAGATGGTTGGCTAAAGTTTTTTCCCATTCTGTGGATTGTCTTTTCACTATGTTGGTGATTTCTTTTGATGTGCAAAAACTTTTTAATAAGACAAGATCCCAGTTGTTTATTTGAAGTATTTCCCTCGAAGTTTGCATTTTGTTCATGAACTCTCTGCCTACCCCTATTACTTCAAGAGTTCTATCTACCTTTGTTTTCCAGTAAATTTAATGTTTCTGCTTTAATATTTATATCTTTGATCCATTTTGACTTTAGATTAGTGCATGGTGATAGATGTAGGTCTAGTTTTAGTCTTCAGCTGTGGAAAACTAATTTTTTCTGCACCATTTATTATAAAGGCTTTCTTTCTTCCAGTGAACATGTTTGGCCTCATTGTCAATATAAGGTGGATGAGTGTCTTTGTATATTTGGATTAGGTTTTCATTAAATCTGTATAACAATTTCGGGAGTATGTCCATTTTAACAATGTTGGTTCTTTTTATCCATGAGCAAAGGATATCTTTCTATTTTCTGATATCCTCTATAATCAATCTCCTTTTTCAGAGTACCATAATTTTCAATATATAGATATTTTTACTTCCTTTATTAGATTCATTCCTAAGTATTTCATTTTTGGGGTGCTATTATGAAAGTATTATTTTCCTAATTTGTTTCTCAGTGAGTTTATTGCTTGTGTGCATGAATGCTACTGATTTTAGGGTGTTGACTTTGTGTCCAACTACACTACTTAATTGCCTACTGACTCAAGGAGTCTTTTGGTGGAGTTTTTGGGGTTTCTATGTAGAGTATCATGTCATCTGCAGATAATGATAATTAACTTCTTCCTTTCCTATCTTTATTCATTTTATTTTTCTCTCTTGTCTAATTGCTCTGGTTAGTGTTTCCAGAACTATATTGAATAGGAGTGCTGATAGTGGACTTCCTTATCTTGTTCCTGATTTTGGAGTGAAATCTTTCAGCTTTTTTCCATTTAGTGTGATGTTGGCTGTTGGTTTGTCTTAGATGGCTTTTATCAGATTGAGGTAAAGAACATTTACCCTGATTTTTTCTGGAGTTTTTTTTTTTTATCATGAATGAGTGTTGGACTTTATCAAAAGTTTTTCTCCATTTGTTGAGATGATCATGTGATTTGTGTCTTTGGCTCTGCTGATATGGTTTTACCTCTATTGATTTGCCTATGCTAAACCATTCATGCATTCCGGGGATAAATCCCACTTGATCATGGTGCATAATCTTGATGATTTGCTGCATTCTGTTTGCTAGTGTTTTGCTGAGGATTTTGGCATCTATGTTGATTACTTGTTCATTGACATTACTGGTTCATTGACTTGTTCTCTTTTTTGGTTGGGTCTTTCTCTGGTTTTGGTATTACAATAATATTTGCCTCTGGGAATGAGTTAGGGAGAATTGTTTCCTTTTCAATTTCATTAAAGAGTTTGAGCAGTAATTGGCATTAAATCTTCTCTAAATTTCTTACAGAATTCAGCCGTGATTCCACCAGGACTTGGGATTTTTTTTGCTGGTAAATTTTTAATTACATTTTCAATTTCATTAACTAATATTGGGTTACTCAAATTTTAATATCTTCTTCATTCAGCTTTGGTAATTCAAATGTATCTAAAAGACTATCCATTTCTTTTGTGTTTTCCATACTATGTAAGTAAAGATTTTGAAGTAAGTATTGATGATCTGAATTTCCACAGGATCTGTAGTGATTTCACCCTTTTCATTCCTCTTTGCATGAATTTGAGTTTTTTCTTTCCTTTTCTTGGTAAGGTTGGCCAGGGGTTTATCAATTTTGTTTATTCTTTCAAAGAATGAAATCTTTAATTGGTTAATTCTTTATATTGTTTTCTTAGTCTCAATTGCATTAATTTCTGTTCTGATCTTTATAAATTCCCCCTTTCTATGAACTTTTGGCTTGACCTACTCTTCTTTTTCTAAAAGCTTGAGGTGTAGCATTAGGTTGTTTATCTGTGCTAGTTCTGTTTTCCTGGTATAAGAATTTACTGGTATGTATTTCTCTAATAAGACTGTTTTCATGACATTCCACAAGTTCTGGTATATTGTATCTGTGTTTTCATTTGACTGTAAATATTGTTTAATTTCTTCTTTAATTTCATCTGTGACTCATTGGTTGTTCAGGAGAGTTTTATTTTCCATGTGTTTATATAGCTTTTGAAGTTTCTTTTGAAATTGGAAATTAATTTTCAATTTCAATGCACTATGGTTGTATGATATGCATGTGATAATTTCAATTTCTTTGCATTTACTTAAGCATTTTCTGTGGACTAGTGTACAGCATATTTTAGAGAACATCTCATGTGCAGCTGAGAAGAATGTGTATTATGATATTGTTGGGTGGAACAATCTGTAAATGCCTATTAAGTCTACATTTTTCATGTTTGATTCAGTTTTGTTATTTGTTTGCTGACTTTTTGTTTAGTTGATCTATCTCTTTGTGATGAGGTATTAAGATTCCTTGTTATAATCATGTCATTGTTTGATTTTTTTGTGTCTATTAATATTTGTCTAATAAAGTTGGGCACTCCCATATTTGGTGCATATATATTTATGACTGTTGTCTCTTCCTGTTGATTTTTCCCCTTTTTTTCTTTTGATTATTCTTGGTTTTAAGTTTACATTGTCTGCAAAAAGAATAGCTACCCTTGTTGTTGCATGGAGCATTGTTTTCCATCCTTTGACTTTCAGTCTATGAGTTTCTCTTTGAGTTAAACATGTTTCTTATATACAGCATATTGTTGGATCTTGCTTCTTGATCCATTCTGCCAATCTATTTATTTTGATTGGTAATTTGAAGCCATTTTACATTGATAGTTATAACTGATATGTATAGCTTATCTTTGTCACCTTGTTTTCCTGTTGTTTGTTCCCTGATTTCCCCCTTTTTAATTTCTTTCCCTTCCTGGTAGTTTCTTTCTGTTGTTGCTCTGGGAATTGTGGTCATTTTAATCTCTATCTAGAATATCTTTTAGTACTGTTTCTAGAGTTGGTTTGGTGGACATGAATTTCTTCAGTTGTTCTTTGTCCTGGAAGTATCATATTTCTCCATTAATACTGAAAGATAGTTTTGCCGGATATATCAATCTGGGTTGGAAGTTGTTCTCTTTCAGGACTTGAAGTACTTCACTCTAAGCTCTTTGTGACTTGAGGGTTTATGTTGACAAGTTGGCTGTAATTCTAATGGGCTTTCCTTGGTACATGATCTCTTTATTTTCTTTAACAGCTTTTAACATTCTGTTTTTGTCTGAATTTCTGGGATCTTGATTATTATATGTCTGTGTGTAGATTTATTTTGGTTATTGCTGTTTGGAGTTTTATTTACCTCACTTATCTGTATGTCAGATTCTGTTACCTAATTGGGAAATTTCCTGCTATGACTTCTGCAAATAGTCTTTTTTAAAAAAATGTCATTTGTGTTGATTCCTGCTTTTTCATTGATATCTATCAGTCTTACATTGTATTTCTTTGCATCATCTTCAAGCTGTTGAATTTTTATTTTGTGGTCCCTTGCTAAAGAGTTTTTCTTTCATGATCACTAGCTATGATCCTGTCTTCAATGTCTGAAAGTCTCTATCTTTAGTTTTGTTTAAGCAGTTTTGTTAGCTTTCAGTGGAATTTTTAATTTCCTGGATATCTATTTGAATCTGTTTCATGCATTCTACTTCTTTCCTACATTATTCATTCAAGGTTTCCATCATTTTCTTATGTTCCTGTATTATTTTATCTATGTCTTCTCTAGCTAGACTGACATTAACCTTCATTAAGGTTGTCATTTTTCATTTTACCTGAGAGATTATTTCTGATATGATTTCCTCTATAGCTTTGTGGATTTGTTTCTTTCCTTTATTTGCTATCTTTTCAGAAATTTCAGATGTATGTCTTCCAAGTCTTTCTATGTTGATGTCTCCTGTACTTTTCTGGATGTGTTGAAGGTCTGAGATTGCATTTTGCTTTTTTCATTTTATCATTTTCACTCTTAGTTCATATTTCAGTCTTTTTAATTTCATTAGTCTTGCCCATTTGTCTGTTTATCTTAGTCTGGGTCCTACCACTATGTAACTGTTCCCAGTTACCCAGTTTCCAGGTCCCACAGTGTAGGGGAGGGGTCAGTCACCTGAATTCCTCCTATAGGGCCAGTTGACTGAGTCATGGATTCTTCCTGGGATGACTAGCCTTGGAGTATTAATGTGAACCAACCTTGGTTCATAATGTTACTGCTACTTTATACCTTTCCATGCTGCCAGACCCACCTATCCATGGTGATTATCCAAGCCAGGGCAGAACTGGGGTTCTTCAGGCCCAACCAGGGTCCTCTGGGTGCAGTGAGGGCTCACCTGTGCTCTCTTGCCAGCCCAGTGAATTCTTTTGGGTGGCCATAGGACATATGCCCTCCAGGTGGGAAAAGGGGTCACAGGTTCTCTTGCAAGCCCACTAAGCTCTTACAAGTTGGGGAAAGGGTTCTGGCTCTCTCCTTGGCTCACTGAGGTCCTCTAAGTGGGGAAAGTAAGTTTTTTTTAAAATAATTCTACTTGCAGATGAGGAGACTGGTGGCCATATAATTATAGCAATCTGTTGATTTAAGTACTCAACCAATCAACAGCAGGAGGATTTATTCTTGGGCATCTGATTCTGGAGTCTTTGCTCACAACTATTACTCAAAAGGAAGCTTCTTGGAAGAAGTAGGATTTTAGTTCAAAGACATACCTACCTACCTCACCAAACCTCTTACTTATGTATGACAAGGGGCAATTCATTCTCTCCTCTGAGCTTCTGATTCCTTATCTATAAAATGGGGGTCTTATTGCCAATCTTACTGAGTGACTAGAGGAGTAAATGAATTATAATACAAAAAAAAAAACAACTTTCATAAACTGAAAATGCTGTAAAGATTTAAGACCCTCTTTTTTGGGCTTTTCCACTAACCTAAGGGAGCACTGCATGAAATGAGTATCAACTAAATGTTGGAGGCCATTCTGGGTGATAAGAGATGATTGTTGGTTGCTCCAATTTCCTTTTTTTTTCCACATGATATCTTACCATGTAATTCAGGTTGGCCTTGAACTCAGTATGTAGCCAAAACTGGCTTAGAACTCAGAAATCCTCCTGTTTCAGCTTCCTGTGTGCTGAGATTATAAGCATGTACCATCATGCCCAGCTAATTGCTCCAATTTCTGTTTTCAATTGAACAAATTAGAAGATAACACTTCAGATGTATGAGAAACACTGTGATCTTATATGTCAAGAATCTTCACATTGGTAACATGAAACATATGCAAGTTGATTGAGTTGTCCTGGATACACATAAAGTCATACAGTTAAAAGATTTGAAAGTTTGAAAATCTGTTCTATTTTTTTTAAAGTGGCTGCCAACAAAGAGAAACCAAGTCTGACTTATGTCTCTGCTTGCTTAAGGCTCCTGTTGCCTAAAATTTAGGTGGGTAATGAAAAAAACCTAAGAAATTATGGCTGGCTGGTGGGTATGACTCAGTTTATAACTATTACCCTCTGATCACCTATGCTTAACTGCTTCCAGTCTGAATTCTTCTGATTTATTTGCTTTGGTGCTGCCACTCATATTTTTCTGAATTGAAAATCTGATAATTCCACTGACTTGGTTATAAAACTTAACGACTTCCCTTAAGATTAAAGTCTTTTGCATGTTGGACTGAACCTCCATTATTATGTACTGTCCCACTACCAGCTTATATTGTTTGGGTGAATATGACTACTTTACCTGAAAGTAAAGATGGCTAATTAGAATACCAAGAATTTGTCCAGAGATGAACAGAAAATACAATTTAGGCCAATATAATTAGGTCTTAGTTAAAAAGAGATTACTGCTGATCAGCTAAAATCTTGTAAAAAGCCATGCTGAAAAATTCACCGCTTAAACCATTCACTGTTATTATATAACAGATTATGTATTTTTTGTGTGTGTGTATGTGTGTGTGTGTGTGGATACTTGGAATTGAACTCATATCCTTGTGCTTGCCAGGTAGGTACTGTGCCACTGAGCTATATCCCTGGCCCTCTGTATTGTTTTTCTATGATTTGAAACAAAAGAATTCTTCCCTGACATGTTCTCTATCCTGCTCCAGCTTTTGTCTTCTGACTTATCTCCTGTATTTCTGATATAGCTAGTATGTTAAGCTCTCCAATGCACAAAGTTGTTTCATGTCTCTATATTAGTAATCTTTTCACTACAGGAACAAAATATCTGACATGAACAACTGAAAGGAGAAAGATGTATTTTCGCTCAGTTTCAGAGGACTCCATCCATGGTTGTCCAGCTGCCTTGTTTAAGGCCTATGGCAAGGCAGAACATCATGAGGAGGACATGGTGCAAGAAATCTGCTCTCCTAATGCCAGGAAGCTGAGAAGCAACCAGAGATGAAGGGTGCGGAGACCACATATAGTTACTACATTATACCTCCATGATCTGCACCTATGATGGCAAACTTTTTAGAGTTTCAGTGATACAAACAGTCCACTGTGGCATCCACGCCTCAGGTTTGCCACCACTAAACACCCTCAAAAGAGGCCCCACTCCCTAAAAGCTCATGTTATGGATTGTGTCTAGATGTCCCCCCAAAGTCTCATAGGTGGTCATAGGTAGGCTTTTTCAGGAGTGGTTGAATCTAAAGTGTGTGACTGATTCATGATGTAATGCAAGGATTTAACATGCTAAGACTAAGGGTGGGTGATTACTAAATCAGTCCATTGATTGGTTTGGCAACATCCTCATCCCAGTAGCAAGGGATAGAAAGAGGCTTGTCTTGTCTCTTGCTTGCTTGCTTGCTCACTTTGCTATCTTCTGCTTGCCATGAACTGGTTCTACTCTGCAATGCCAACCTACAAAACTACCCTGCCTTGTTGCCAGCTGATTATGGACTGAAACCTCTACAAACTGTGAGCTAAATAAATCTTTCCCTTTTTAACTTCAGCTGTTGGGTATTTTGTCTCAACAGTGAGAGAAAAGGAGCTAATATAGATTGTTTAGCTAATCCACTCTCCATTGATGAGATCAGCCACCTCATGATCCAATCACACCTCTAGATCTCCTGGCTCTGAATACTGCTGTAGTGGGGTCAAGCCCTCAATACAGAAGTTGTAGGACACTTCATATTTAAACTGAAAAAACATCTAGGCTTTTGCATAAGCGGTATGTTCTGTCTAGAATGCCTTTCATAATTCTATTTTCTTTTATCATTCTGTTCACCTGTCAAAATGCCACCCAAGAATGATATCTCTCAAAAGCCTCCTTTGTAATCCAAGTCTGATTTAACTACTCTTCCCTGGGTTTGTTCTCTCACAATTATTACTCCACACTACAAGCACTGGTTTAGTTCTCTGTCTTTCTGTCTGGATTATACATTCCTCAGAGAATGAACCTATATTTTATTTAGTGTAAATCCCTAGCTCTTAGGGAATAGTGTTAGGAAATTTAATAAATGTAGTTGAATGAATTAGAAGCAATTCACTCACACTTAGCTAAAATCTCTAGTGTAGATAATTTTTGGCATAATAAAGTAATTTATCTAATTGACAATGTTTCGTTCAGCAGTTCTGTGCCTTTCTAGCCAGATTCTATTTAGATGAAATTAATTTTTAGAACAAATTTCCTACAAAACTCTTATATACCCAAATTGCTTATTCCCAGACCACAACATGTACAGTCTACTACTCCATAGATTTGGGTGTGGGATTATCTATCAGCCTCCATATAGGTTAGGTACACTGGACTCAGATGGTTGCTGGCAAGAAATCTTGGAATAGAGTCTAACCCATTGGCTTGGGAGTGGCTAGGTTTGGTGAGCTCTGAAAGAGAATGCTGTAACTTATGTGCATCGAAATGACACTTAGGGTGTGGAGGCAGATTCATTTAATATCAGATAGGCACTGACTAGGAATCAGTTGTTCCTCAAAATGTCAGGCCCTGATCTCTGGTGGTCAAGGGCTTAAATGAGATAAGCAAGCAGGAAGTACAGAGGCAGAATGACTTGTCAGTTGGGAGGTTGGTTCTTATAATATGCGTCATCATGACCAGCTATGCACCACTGTGATCAGTCTTTCTAAGAAACAAAAGCAACAGGAACTGTAACAGGAACTATTACCTAGGCAGCTAACAGACTGAAGCATACTGGCTTGGGGGAGGCATCTTTAGCTACAATGCAGTACTTTCAGAGACTCACCTTCCTTGCATTTCTCAACCCACTCAACTTGTTTTCTATTCTCTACTCAGATACAGCTCTTGATTAGCTTATCAATACTAGCTTAAAGGCTGGAGATTTAGCTCAGTGGCATAAGCACTTGCCTGGCAAGCACAAGGTCATGAGTTTCATCCCCAGTACCAAAAACAAAACACCAAAGAAACAAAAAACAAAGAAAAAAACTAGATTGATACAAATACATAGACATATTCTGGATTTTGTTTGATTTAAAGTTTTATCAGCCTGTGAGCTGCTAAATGCCAATTTCTTTTCTTGTCTTCTGTGACTCTCAGCTTCACAATTACCTCCTAAAAGCTTGATTTCAGTCTCTTTTTCAGGTTTATCCTCCTTTTCATGGCCATAAATATTTGGTCCTTGACTGTTCAGTCCTTGTCTTTTTTTGTTAGTGTTCTACATTTTCTTCCTTTGAGTGCTCACCCATTGCCTGGGCTTCAATGAGTCATATCACCACAGATGTAACTCACAAATTTGATTCTCTAGCATAAATTTTTGTCTAAGCATCAGACTCATGACACAATTGTTACATAATAGGCTTAATTAAATGACTCTTCAAATTCATTGTGTCTAAAAATTTCTAAAACTGTCCCATGCTTAATCCTAAATCTGTATTCTCCAACTCAACCAGGAGTACTGTCATGCTTCCATTCAAGTCAGAAGCCCAGGTGTCATTTTTGGTATGGTATGGATAATTTTATGGAAATATTGATTGACTGTTTTCATCACTCTATTTTTACTACTACCAAATCAAATTTTTGCTACTTACTATAATAATCTTTCAAATGATTCCCCAATTTATAATCTTTCCTTCTTTAATCTTTTATCACCCTGTACAAAGAGTAAATTTTTCAAAGCATAAATTTGTTTTGTGTTATCATATAATTAATTAAAAATACTTAATAGTACCCCATTGCTCCTGGACACAGATAAAATAAATTAATTTGATTCTGAAGGCTCCACAGGCTGTCTCTCTGTATGTATTTTCTGCCTCATGTTGTCTCTTTTGATTTCTGTTGCTTGGGTTATACTGGCATTCAATCCACTTTCCTATATGCCACTTTCCTACATGTCACCTTCATTCCCAGCCCAAGCATTTTTGTACATGCTCCTTTAATTCTCCTCTTTAGCTGGTTAAATCCTCTACCTATCCTTGGATCTCAGATCCATGTTCACTCCTTTAGGGAGGCTTTCCCTGAGGTCTCATTTGTGCTTTTACAGCACTGAAGACCTAACCTTTACAGCATTAACCATAGTTCTTTTTTAAATTTTATTTTAAAGAGGC
Source organism: Hydrochoerus hydrochaeris (assembly GCA_004027455.1). Lineage (NCBI taxonomy): Eukaryota > Metazoa > Chordata > Mammalia > Rodentia > Hydrochaeridae > Hydrochoerus > Hydrochoerus hydrochaeris. The sequence goes on along the minus strand of PVLA01000144.1, from coordinate 261,284 downwards.
TAAAACAGAGTAAAACCAATCAAAAAAAACCAGTGAAAGAGATACAGGACTTCAAAACATCATGAAATCAACAATAGTTGCCATAATGCCTTTTGATGTCTTCAAAATAGCTGCAGATAACTACAGACATAGTAAAAGTAAAACCGAACAAAATAGAATAGATACAATAAAAGCAAAACAATTAATGCAATAAAGAATTTCAAAACAATTCTATAGTAAATCCAAAATTGCTACCATAGTTAATCTTGCTATCTTTGAAATAGCTGCTTCTGCCATTGGATTTAGCATAATCAAACAAAACAAAACAAAAGTCTGGTGGTGGCCCTCACATGGCACTGGCTTGTTCCCAGACTGGACTTGTTTGCTGGTGTGCCTTTGTTTTCCCTTCCACCCCTTCTCCCCCTCCCCCATCTGCAAATGGCACTGACTCACAGGGAGAGGCTTGGGTCTAGCTGCTCCCATCCTGGTGGCGGCCTGCGCATGGTGCTGGTTCCCAGACCGGGCTTGTTCGCTCCATTAACTACAGTTTTAACTGATATTTTTTAATGTACAATCATATCATAGTGTTTCATTTAGCTTACATTGTTATTCACTTGAGGGAAGGGCCATCTAATTTTGCTTATCTTTTTATGGTCAGCTAATGTTACCTAATAAATGACTCCAAAATATAGTGACTTAAACAATTGGTCACTGCATAAAAAGATTCTCAACATAATTAGTCATTGGGAGATGCAAATCAAAACCACAGTGAGATTCTACCTCATGCCCACCAAGATGGCTATTAAAAGTGAAATATAATGAGTGAAAATGTGGAGAAATTAGAGTTCTTGTGTATTGCTTGTGAGACTGTAAAATTGTTCAAACACTCTGGAAAACATTTTGACATTTCCTCAAAGAGTTATATATAGGTCCTGTGTATGTAGCTCAGTGGTAGAGAATATTCCTATATGTGAGGTCCTAGATTTGATACTCAGCACCACACACATATGAATGTGCATGTATGCACACAGTAAGCATAGAATTATCATATGGCCCTACAATTTCACTCTTAGGTACATGACCAAAGAAACTGAAAATAGATGCTTAAACCAGTACTTGCATATACTATAATATGATTATTCACAAAAACAAAAAGAGAAACAGCTCAAAAGTCTATCAATGGATAAACAAATTATACATATATAAAAATAAGTATAGATGTGAGCAATTATATATATAGTAATATATCTATTGCAATATACATATGTATATTATAAGGATATATTTTTATATATTGATATGTATTATATATGGATATTATTAATATATATATGGATATTATAAGGCCATAAAGAAATAAATTTCTGATATATACTACAATATGGGGCCAGGGATTTAGCTCAGCAGCATAAGCACCTGCCTTGCAAGCACACAGTCGTGAGTTCGATCCCCGGTACAAAAAAAAAAAAAAAAAAGAATGCAACTACAATGTGGATAAATGGTGGTTTAAGTCAATAATTGCAAAGCTGGCAAAAGATGTACACACTTGGCTCCTGAGAATCTATGAGTGCTAATGGCAGTTCATGCTGGTGATCCTCACTAAGGCAACATTCAGGAGCATTTTACCTTTTTACTCTTGCTCTTCTTGGATCATCGCAATCAAAGATCTGCCCTTACTTGTTGCTCTGACATTGAATTCTTCCTTTGACTCATTCACTTAACAGGTAATAATCAATCACTTCCATTATACTCAGCTCTGGGATAAAATGATGAACCACACAAACAAGGTCTCTGATCTCATAGAATTTCTACTTTCGAATGAGATTAACACTTCCCTAGGGAGTTCTATATCTGTGACGTTTTGCTCAGGGATGCTAAGAAGGTGTTAGGCTGGGAGTATCTTAGCACAGATGAAGAAGATCCCCAATTGCTCAAACAGCCCATCTGTAGGATGAGATACTGTTTTGCACAAAACTGTCACCACAGTGTCTTCTTGATCTGTTTTTCTTTGAGTTGAAACCAAATAGTTAATGATAGATCTCTATAGAATTTAATTTTGATAAAATTGTTTTATCACAATTTGAAAAACAAGATTATTTTGGCACCAAATAGAGCTTGAAGAAATCAAAATATGTTTAATTGTTTCACTGCATCACATAACATCCAAGATAATGGAATGAATTCTCATATTTAATGTCTTACTTTTCTCATTGCTGAGACAAAATACCCAGCACTCAAAGTTAAAGGAGGAAAGGTTTATTTAGCTCACAGTTTGTATTTGTAGAGGTTTCAGTCCATAATTTGCTTCTCCAAGGCAAGGTGGCATGTGACAGAGGGGCAACAGTTCATGGCAGCAGAAAACAGCAAAGCAACAAGAAAGAACGGCAAGATTCTTCTTGTCCCTTGTAGTGTATCCAGTCTACTAGGATTAGGGCAGTGCCAATCACCAATCAGTAAACTGATCCAACAATCACCTACCTTTAATCCCAGCATTGCACTATGAATCAATCACACACTCTAGATTCAGCCACTTGCAAAAAACCCCTATGACTGTGAAGGCTTTAGAGGGACATTTAGACACAGACCCTAACATACATGAAGGAGAAAGAGGGCACTGTTCTTATATATTTTTTTCTTTCCATTATTTTTGGAACTGGGAATCAAACTCAAGTCCTTGTTCTTACAGGCAGGTGCTTGTGTTGGTGAGCTATATCCCCAGCCCTTTTTTGCTTTTTATTAAACCATATTTCACATCTTTAAATATTCATTTAAAGTCAAATATTAAATTTGTGTTACTCTTTCTTTGCTTTTCAGATATATATTATGTAGTTATACTATTAACCATGGACATATATTCTTCATTTTATTATGTTATTAACACACCTTTTTTCCTCTCTCATGGAGGGTAGAGATGGAGGTGAGCAGGGTGAATCAACATATAAAATATAAGTTGTTGCAAAATAAACACATTTTTTTCAGATGACTGGCTGAAGTTCCTAATGCAAATTATGCCTTAGTGAACATAAGAAAAATTTGTGATTTATTTACTGTGGCCAAGACCCAAACATAAAGTTTAATGCAATCAGTCATGCATGACACTCATTGCTATATCAAGTGCACCTGGAAAACAGCAGAATAGCAACATTTGGGTGGTACAAGCAGCCAAGAGGCATTTTTTCAGAACATGAAGTGGCCAGTTATCCCTGGTGAGTGGAGGGAAATGGATTTGAGAAACAATAACTCATCTTAGAAGACAAAACAAAACAAAACAAATCAGCTCAGCTGCCAAGGTCACAAAACCTGAGGACCTCTCCAAAAGCACACATATTACTGAGGTAATTTGTTTTAACACAGGTTATTTCTCCATAAAAATACACTGCCTTCCTTTCAATTCTTGTGTGTATGTAAAGAAAATTAACCCCCTGGATCAATTAATTTGGACTTGAGGGTGGTGGGCTCTGAATAAGGGGGTTGCAGTGAGGTTCTGTGAGAGCCCCTCAGGGATATGGAGTGGGAATATCTTTGTTCTGCTACATTCCATGAGAAACTAGTATGAGCCTTAAAACAAACTCAGTGGCCAGACACTGGGAGAAGAATAATAAAGCAGTGATCGTACATTTCTTTTAGACCCACAATTGACAGTAGAAGCCTTGATTAGATAATTTGTCAGGTCAGATTAATTCCTTTGTGCTTTATGGAACATAGCACATTATCCCACATTTAGGGCCATCACCTTCCTCTAACCTGAGCTGAGAGTCTCTTCAGGATGCAAGACTATCTTGGATCATCTTAATTTTCTCTTTTTTCCTGGTGGGTGAGGAGTGAACATTTGTTCAGCTGATGTGAGAGAAAATTAAGTTACTTCACAGGCTCTGTGGTCCCCAGCTGATCACACATTTTCTGTCTAATTAATGGAGATCTTGGTGGGTCTGCTGCCTTGGCTACTACTTCTGGTCCGCTTGTGCCTCTTGGGTCTTGTGACTTGTCTCTCTTTTCATTTCTGTCTTTCTCTGGGAATACTGACTCCTGCCTTTTCTACTTCACAGATTTTTGGTAGCATCAAATAAGAGAACATGTAGAATCCTGAAAAGCTGGAAAGGACTTTTGAGTAGTTGTGGTCTTAAGCTTTCCTCAGGCTAGAAGCCCCATCATCTTTACCCAGAATTCATTTGTGTTTGAGAAATACTGGTGATTCTTTTTTGGCTGGAGGCTTTAAAGTTATAAAGTATGGTCCACAAACAAGATAAATTTCTTGTTTCTCATTTGAATAGGAGTGTCTTATGTCCTTATTCTAGGTACTAACATTTAAAAAATCAAGGAACGTCCAGGTTTCTTAGTCATTCAAAATTTTAAACTCAGCCATTTTAGTCAAATTCATCTTTCTGGTAGCAGATTTCAAGGGCACGCATGCTTATGCAGTGTGAGGGGTCTGGGAGGTGTCTGGTTCTGAAGAAAATGTGCAGGATTAATGCCTGCTATGATACTGTCTTGCATGGTTACTGGGCACGGCCCATCAGTGTACATTATGATATCCAATGCTATATTTATCTTATATCATCATCCTTGATTAACAGTCTCAAATATGTTGGTTTTAAAATTATTTTTGATTTTAGGAGTGGTTAGGAACTATTCACACCTCAATAATTTTGTCTTCATATATCCTATCCATTTTATTATTTACCATTTTTGAAGTTAAAACAGAGAATTTTAAAACATATTTTAATGATTCTAAAGCTAAAATCTATTATGTATTAACATAAATAACACATTTTTATGAAAATAATTATTTTGGAAAATAAAAATAATGGTAAGAGTAGCTTTTAAAAATATTTCTTCAAATTTCTTCAATATTTGACTTTCTAGAAAATAGCGATATTCTCACATCTGTTTCTGCAGAAGTGAGAATATAGCTATTAGTTATACTGGTTTGTTTTGATTGGTTTTATTCTGTTTTATTTTCCTTGGTTTTATCCTCTTTAAAATAAAAAAAGGAAAAAGAAACTAACATTTGTTGAATTTGGGTATAGTATTAAAAAATATGTACTATTAAATATTTTGGTTTTCCAACTACATTTTTGTGTCAGGCATGATTGTCTTTATATGTATTATTCCATCAAACAAAACAAAACAGAATAAAACCCAACCCAACAAAACAATGAACATGATACAGGGCTTCAAAATAAGATAATTGGGAATTAATAATGGTTACCATCTTAAGAAGGAGATCCCTACTAGATGCCACACTGCATATCTCTATCTTCTGAATAGATGATCAAACCACTGTTCCTAGACCTGCAAGATCAGTGCAACAACAAACACCGCAAGCATCAAATTGCATTTCACATGAATAAGTTATCATCACAGCCTATGTGTCTCCAGATCAGCTGGTTGCTTATATGGGGGTGGGGGAGGGGACTGGCTCTTCTTGTTTGCCAATCCTGTGTGCTGGAATTATGGACAACCATTTCCATCCACCATGCCAGTAGATAGTTCTGGACACACTTGGTTGACTTTTGAGAACATGCTTGAAAATACTCAAGACTGCCAGGACTCAGGTGTGAAGAACCTTGATATTCCTTGGAAAAGTAGAAAGTTTAGTTTGCAACTCAGTTGTACTACATCTCTGACATAAACACAATACTTTGAAATATAGCAGAAGTGCTTAATGTCTACTCTTCATGTCATTACATGGGATATTATAAATAGTTTTACTCAAGAGATTAGAATTAATAAATTACTAATTTGTCTTGTATTATCAATGACATTCTTAAGTGAAACAAGTATGTTAAATGTGAATGTGTTGGGATAAAGGATGTAATGACAAGTAGTACAGTTTGTGGCCATGGCCTTGATTTGTATAGTTGTAATCAGCTTTTGCTTTTGTATCATCAGTGCAAATACCAATAGCATGGACATTCAAATAACATTTTAGTATTATTAAAATAATTTAACCTCATGGATTTCTTTGAGGGACCTAGGGAAGGGTGAGTGATGGGAACCACATCTATGGTCTGGATACACAGATTCTGCGCAGTCTCTAACTCTATGTTCAGAAATTGGCTCTGGGGGGAAGGCATCGTCTTGTTTCTTATGATTTGATAGGGGCACTAAGAATCTGTGAGTCTGCCTCTACTTCCTTAGGCCCAGTGTCATAGTACAATATCTGCTGTCACTTTTATTGCTGCAGTGGTACAAGGACCTTGAGAAGGTGGTTTTCATATGCAGTCCTATCAGCTCTCAGACTCCCAGATTTGTATATTAGAGCATTTGTGTTCATCATCAGGACTTGGTAGATTTAATATTCCTACTAAGGAACATTCATTAACACTCTAATACTGAACTAAAAATCTGTCCTGTATTGTAGTCACACCTTGGCAGAGATCCCATCTTTGGGACTTACACATAATTCTGATCCTTTTTGAAAAGAAACTTTCTGACCTGTTTGAAATAGGCAATCAAAAACACTTCTGCCATTTCTATTCTCAAAGGAAAAGAGATGAGAATGAGATAAATTTATATTTAAATTTTTACATACTTACTTACATATCATGGCATTGGGCAAGTCACTACATTTTCTTAGTTTCATGTTCATCAGCTGTCAAATGGGGCTAATAATTCCTTCCTTATAAAGTGCTTTGGTGATCAGGGACTTAGTGAAGTATTTTAAGGAGCCAAGCTCATTGCTAAGCACATAGCAAACATTAACAAATGATATTCTTTCTCTTCTGGGAAATATCATAATTGTTCATGATTTATTATAAAATACAAATGTATTTTTAAAATGTAATAATAAAAGGTATTATTACTAATGGTATGACATCATGAGATCATTAATTTTATTAAGAGTATGCCACTGTGTTTTCTCTTCCATGGTGGCCTACCCATGTGGTGTGGAGTGTATTTTTTCAACTTTTACTTGGCCCAAACTCACTCCACAGAGCCTATTTCTTTTCCTACCTTTCATAAAACTTTGCTACTGTTTGTACTTATCTCTACCAATTCTTTACTCAGGAAAGAAAGAATCTAGAAATCACTTCCAGAAGGAGACTCTGGCACCCCAAAACTTGGTAAATACTTAGCCTGCCAGGAGAACAGGTAACACCCTTTGGGCACATTTTTGTTGTTGTTTCTCTCTAAAATGTCATACAAATTTTTTTTTTTCTTTCCCTGTCTCTTTTTCCTTTAGGCTGGGACTCAAGAGAGCCTTCTTATGATGCTGGGAATTGCTTACTGCTTTTCCCTCCATGTGGGAGGATTGTAAAAGAATGCATGGTCTCAGTGTTTCTTTTTTAGACATAGGAGGCCTACAGGCCCACTTGAAGTTTATCTCCCCTTTTCTTTCTTTTTCCTGTTTGTGGTCACTCCATGGGTATGAGTTAAGTAGCCAGAGAACCTATAATTAACCCAGTTGCAGAGAAGATTATTTAGGTACCATGCAAGTGACCTAAAGTTTAGTATGCCTTTTGACCTCATATTTCTATTTTCCATGATTCTTTATTCAGCTTTCTCACTCTTTTGGGAAAAAATAGCTATTGGTAACTGGGTAGTCTGCCTGAGTAGCTACTTACCCCAACTAGTTCCTTTTTGCACTAAATCTCATCTATGCTTTCTCCCTAGATGACTATTTCTTTCTCAGAGTGCAATATTTGCCAGGGTTTCCATCTTGTCTCATCATATGATTGGCCGCCATCTTGTCAAGTGACTGGACCTATTTTGGATCATGTTAGAACATGGATTCTAACATGCTTGTCATAGTGGGGAGGGACTCTACCCTGATTTTATGGGCGTCTCAAAGGGTTAGGTAGAACCATCAAATGACTCTCAACCTTGTCTCCTTATGGAGTTAATGGGCCCTGTTTTGGGGACAAAAAGTCCTCAGTAGGGCTTTCTTCTATGTTTCTATGAAAAATACTGGCATCACCCTAGATTTGAACAGAGATATGTCTAGTCAATCTTGAGTCTCACAAGGGACACTTTGTGAGCTCATATCAGTTTTCCTCTTTCTGTGTGGGACACCATCTTAAAAACTCAAGACCTAGTAGAGCCATCATGTTGCTCAAAATGATGCTTCTGGGAAAGAATGCCATGGGGTCTTTGGAGGTATAAAGACTACTAATTTCTGCCCAACAATTCTAACCAGTAATGGAGTGGTGATTGGAAAACACTTCTTACAGCTTTATGAATTCTAAGGCACTGCATTTATCTGTAATGTTTCAGATGTCTCGGAAAAGATTCAGATAACTAAATTGCAACTCTTTTGAAACTAACAATAGTTTTCATTGTGAAATAATGGTTTATGAATGAATTTTTAAAAATTTCTGAATTACCTAAATTTATAGGGAAGGCTTTATGTTTTTTTCTCAAAAGCTTTTTTCCCCATGAAACATTTACAATATTTATAAGGTTTTCAAAATGAACCATGATCTAACAATAACTTCAACTTATGGTTGAAGTAATTTTTTCCAATTGCACATCAACTTCTCTATTTTATATGTTACTAATTAGGAAAATGACTCAATTAACAGTATTATTTTCCTATTAATTTATCCTACATTCCTATGATTTTGAATTTATATAGCCCTTTTGTGCCTTTTTTTTTTTTTTTTGGTCTTCTCCTTTGCCTTTGGTCTTTCTCCTAGTTATCTTTTCTCTTGTTATCAGCTAGTTTGCTTTCAGCAACTCTTCCTGCTTACTGTAAAATAGCTGGAAAATTGGATTGTAAGGTCTGTTAGAATACTAGAATACAGGGTGTTTTCAAGAGTCTCTTCTATGAGTAAAGTGTGCAGATGTTATCAAATAGATTGCAAAGCGTCTCTTTTGGTAAGCGAAGGCCATCTTTGCTTTCTTATTATTCTTCACTTTTGGCCTTAATGACCAAGTTGACCAGGCCTATAATTCCCTGACATTTGAGAAGTATGTTATTCACATGATATAGAATCTTTAGGAGGCATGTTCTATTCCGTGCTGTTAAGTTTTGTATTTAACCAACAATTGCAGTAATGCTGCACAATAAACTATCCCTTAACTAAGTGAAATGCAACAATAAGCATTTATTTCTCACTGTTTACTGCTCAGTTGGAGTTTTGCTAATCTGAATGTGTTTAGTTGGGGTTGGCTCAGAACTGTGTGTTGGAGAAAGAACTTCCTTTACTTGCCTTCTAAGATCAGTAGCTATTTGAGACAACGATGGGGTGTAAGAAAGGTGAGAGAGACACATACATACGGTCTCTTAAGATCTAAACTGGGAAAAGGCACATTCTTACCTGTTTGCTTTCCACTGGTCATAGACGATCACATGGTCAGGAAGGAAGTATATCTCACCCAAAGACTTAAGCGAATACGTGTTGAACAATGAACTAACTGTAAGTCACTGCTTCTTATAAATGAGTTAAGATTTTTTTAAAAAAAGTAACTGCAGATTGATTCACTATAGTTTAAAAAGGCAGATTATGTATTCTAGTAAGATTTCAAAACTTCTAGAAACACTTTTGATCATTGTGTTCTACAAATGTAGGTAATGAACCAATAACCTAAAATAAAGCAAAGCAAATCACTTCTTTTAGTAACTGGAGGAAGAACTGTTACCAATATTCCTTCAACCATGACATTTTTCAACTCAGTTCTGAATCACATTTTATAGATATTGGTAGCTCTTGTAGGTTCCCATTGTACATGAATCCCACCAGGAGAAATGTGTGTGTTTGTTGTCTCTGATAATACCATCTGCTCTGAACAGTGTCTGCCTGAAGTCTGCTTCTCTTTTCATTACGACAGTGTCTTTGTGTAAGCAGAGAAATTTCACCTTCATAACTTATTTGTGGCTGGGAAGACAGGGGCAACCTTGGGGAGAATCACTGGAGAAAGGCATTGCCAATTCTTTTCATTTTCTTAGGGACAGTCCTCATTCACTCTCCCAGAGATCAATGAAAGCAGATTTCTCTCATTTAGAACATTTGAACCAGTTTAGAGGCAAGATGTTGACCTTTATATATACTTCCTGGTTTTTTATTATTTCTTGATGGAATAATGTCTCTTAAAATGAGAACAACACAGCCTGTGTCTCTACAAATAAAGAGATCTTAAAATCAATAGAAGAACAACCAAAATAAATTATAAATTGAATTCTATAAACTATTATAGAATTAAACTATATGTATACAAAGTTTTCTGCAGAAAAGCAGAGAACAATGTTCCCAGACACCCAGATGTTGTAACAATTGTTCATAATAATTAATTTCCTACCTTTACATGCTACAAGTTTTTAATAGGTTAATTCAGACATCCTGTATCTTCTACTGATGTTTTATGCATGTAAGACAGTCAGAATAGGGAAATAAAGCAAGAAAAATGTATGTATTTGCTACTGTTAAGTTTCTAAGTATGACTCTTTTATGGAGAGACTATGTTTAACTTCATCATTAAAAGTATTTAATTTCTATAACAATGGAAAAGTAACCTGAAATAAAACACTAATGGTACTCTTGTTTAAGATTCAAAATAAGTCTTATCTAATGTGAATAATTCTATAATAATGACAGTAATGAGTATTTTTAAGGTTTTCCATGTAAAGAATTCTGCAAAATGCTTCATAAAAATTATCTCTCAGGTTGGCATGAGGACAAATATTCAGCTTCTGTAGAAAATAGATGCATTGAACATTTAAGTATTTAGAATGCTGAGAGTGCAAAATCATTTATTTTGTACAGTTATCCAAGACATGAAAAATGCCACTAAACAGCCATATTAAAAAAACTGGAAATAGAAAAAAGCTCACATCAGCATTTTCCCTTAGTTCCACGAGAGTATTTTTCTTAGCTTAGGAAAGAATTTATTTTTTGTGTACATTTTAAAGTCAGAAACATTCGGGATTATCAGAGAAAACTTTACAGAATACTAAAATGCACAGAAAATAGGCTGAGGATTAAATAACAATTCTGTTACATCCTCTGCAAATGAAGGACATTTCCCCTTTGTGCCAAGAAATCTCTGCAGTGTTTGTCGCGGTGAATTTGCAGGTTGACTATTTAGCTGAAATTTTTCACTAGGGGGCAGCCTATCACCGGAATGTGACATGATACTCTGCATCATCTGATTTCAATAAGAAACTGGCACAGGGAGTCACACATTCTCGGCACAGCTTGTAAAAGAAAATTGATGTGTCTGTAAAATGTCGAATCAGCACAGTCACTCACTGGTGAGTAAAGGAAGGAAAAAGTCTTGCATAACATTAAAAGCCCAGCATAAATCGATGCTTAGCTATACAAATGTTATGTGCTTTGAACACAAAACCTAGTGATGTGCATGTGCTGAGCAGGGGAACATGGGCTCTTGCTGGATTTTTAACAACTGTCATAGTTTAGGTTTTAAAATGCAAACACATGTGTACACTCACATGCACAAGGAGTTAACAGCCACCGTGCAAGTAAGTCTTTTACAATTGGAAAGGATATGAAAAGAGTAGAAATGAATTAATTCGTTGAACTCTTAAAAATCTAGGTTTAAACTGAACAGATCATAGTGGTCCGGCAGCTTTTCTTCTGCTTGGTGACTTTTGTTTGACCCTATATATCCATCTATTGGTTTTCCTCTTTGTGACTCTTTCTCTTGTGTTTTATATTCCTCAAGTGACCTCACCTAACAAAATCAACAGCCATAGTCCAGAGGAAAGTCATAACTGTATTTTTTTTTAACCCAGTTCTGAATGGCCTGAGAACATTACACACAGGTAATACGTGAAATGTGATATTGCCTGCTTCTGCAAGCAAGCTGAGTTGTGGGCTCCTATTGTGTCTGTGATCCTAAAAGTCAGTCCAGAGCTCCAATATCTCTCTGAGTAACTAGGCAAACTTGTGTGGTCTAGGAACTGGGATGGAGCTAAGAGTGACTGCCACTGCCACCCCAGACCCACACGCAGGAAGTAGAACTTGTGACAGTAGACAGCACGAGTGGGGTAGAATCTAGTTTCTACCTCCTGCTAGCTCAATGACTTGGGCAAGTTACTGAATTTTTCTGTGCCTTAGAGTACTCCCTAATAAAACGAGTGCTTAGAGGAGTGTGTGGCATATCATGAGTTCAGTAAAGGTTAGCCTTCATTGTTATTATTGCAATATAGAGATGAGAGACAGGAACTTCAGGAGAATGCTAAGTTTCATCACCTATAAAATGGGGTAATATTAGAATCCACTTCATAGAGGTATTTATAAGAATGAAATGAATATAAGGTATTATAAAAATTAAATGAATTAAATTAAATGTGAAGTGCTTGGAATAGTATCTGACAAATAGTTAAATGTTCACTGACTGTTAACTATTAGAATTATTATTATTGTTAGAAATATAAGTAGAGATGATAGTTTCCCCTCTAAAGAGCTAAAGGGTTGTTTTAAGGAACTGATACAAGTGCAACATAATCACTCAGGATACTTTGAAAAAAAAAGCCAATTCTTTGTGATACTTCACTTGAAAATTTTGTTGCTTGCATCATTTGGTATCCATGTGTTTACTGTGAAGGAGGAAATTACCATTTTTCGGCCTTTTTGTTCTCCCTGCTGATTGGATGGTGACCTGCCCACACTGAAGGTGGATTTTCACTTTTGGTCCACTGACTAGGTTCTCATGCCAGTCTCCTCTGGAAACACCGTCCTTGAAAGGAATGTTTTACCAGCTCTCAAAATATTCACCAATTCTGTCAAGTTGACACCTAAAGTTAACCATCACCATGAGTCTTGGCAGTGGTGTCGTCCAGAAAACTGAATTTTAGGTTGCATCTAGTTGATTTTTAAGAAAGAAGTCCTGGAAACACACTTTGATAACTATTTCCTTAGTTTTGGGAGATCCTGAGTTAGACTTTAAAAACATTGGATTCTGAAAGAAGCTGAAATATTTTAAAGAGAGAGAGATGGAGGAATTTTGTCTGCCTTAAAGTTCAGAAGGCCATTTATTTATTTGGCAAATCCCAGCAAGCTTGAAGAAGAATAAAACTGCAGCTCTTTGGGGCTTGTAAGGGAGATAGGGTATAATTTACACAAAGATAAATTTTGTTTAAGAGATGCAAGTGATCCTTCCAAACAACTAGATGACAATAGTTTTGATCTCAGTCTCCCTCTTGTTACTAAGGTGATTGTCTATTTTATCTCCAATAGAGTCAAATGTACAAAGTTACTTTACACTTGGGGCCCTGTATTTATTTATTCCTCTAAACCATATCATGTGATTATAATTTCTTACCCAGATGGAAATCTTGGAAGTCATAACACCCATTTATATCTAATTCTTCACTAAATAACTGGTATAGAGCTTGATAAACAGAAATCTGTAGATTAAATAGCTGCTTAACTTAAAGTGTCAATGGCTGAAAGGCAATATTGTAATTTATGGTGTGCTTCATGATAGTAAACCAACACAGTTCTAGCAATCGTAATGTAGAAGAGCTTCATGGTAAAGCGAATTCATTTTGGTCACATACATTTATTAGAGTTCTATTCTTTCAATATACAATGTGGAGGATGAAGTGTGCTCTTTTAGTGTATACTTACATGGCAAGTCTAAATTGTGAAAAACATTCGCCTTACATGGACCCAATTTTCATGGGCTCAATTTGAAGAACCCCTCACTCCTTGAACATTCCCAGGGGTGAGAATGCCCTTTCTTCTTTCCTTCATGTTGCACTAGTGGGCATTGTTAACAGTGAGCTCCAGATAGGTAAGTGCTATGTAAATTTTCTGATCCTCCAAAGCAGGTAAGGAGACAAAAGCCTTCAGGTTACTACAGATGTCCACACAATAACTGCTGACCTAAAACCATCAGTTCCCAGAAAAATCAGATTTTCTGGGCCCTGGAATTGTTAATGGCTTTTTACCTTTGTACTACCAGAGTTTATAGCTCTGAAAACAATTGTATTGTAGGAATCACTTATATCTCAAAATGTTATTTTAATGCAACAAGACCACTGGTATAAAATAATTCTCAAACATGTCCTGGGTCATGTTTGGAATTCCCATAAATCTCATTACTTTTGAGCCCCAAAGTAAATTCTTTGCTTCTACATGAATGCAATTACCTGAGAGCTTTTAAAATCTTTCGTTAGTGGCTATTTTTTAAATGGGCTTTAAAAAATCTGGAGTCTTAAGAATGTTGCACAGAAATGTAGGCAAACAGTGAGACAAAGTAACATAAGGCAATGTTTTGGGCAAATAGATGGTAACATAAGGAAAGCTTAAAAATGAACATTGGTGCTACCTGGCAGTGCACATCCTGTGTTTCATTAAATCCCAAACATCTGAAAAACATTTTCTGGAATTCATTGCCTTTAACTCCCAGAAGAATCTGCCTTTCTCTAAGTGACAGACATTCTCCCCATGCCTGTGGAATTTGCTATGAGCATTCAGCAACTGAAAAGGGAGAGATGAGATGATGCCAATAACGAGGAAACTCAATCCATTTTGAAAAATGAGCAGAATCAGGTGAGTTGGTAAGAAAGGAAGAAGCTTTTGGAAAATGTGACTCTGTATCATAGTAATCTTAAGGGAATCCTAAGTGTTTTTAAACAAAATAATCCAAAACCTGATACAGATAATTCATAATTATACAAGCCTCCCTATATAGTCTCTCTCTCTCTCTCTCATATATATATATATATATATATATATATATATATATATATATATATAATTTAACTATTGCAGAGGGTTAGAGCAGGTTTATTGGATTGAACTGAAGGAAGCCATGATCCCATCACTCTTTTTCCCCAGGAGGTCAGATGTAGGGGTAAGAGAGGTACACCTCAGCCCTTGGTGACATGGTCAGTGCTCAGAACCACCACCAGAAGCATTTGTCTATTGTGATCTTTCTAAAGTGTGCAAAAATCAATGGGTTTATAACTGAAACTTCTGGCTACTGCTTGCCCTTCTTGATCCTCCATGTTTCCCCTCATGTTATCAGTTTTTGTGGACGGACTGCTCAGAGGAAGATACTGTGTACTGAAGCTGGATGTGGAAGCACCCAGGCAGTATTTCTTTTATTCACATATTTTTTCAGTTGTGGGCAGGTAAGTATGTATCAGTTAGGTTCCTTCTAGGAACCAGGATTCTGCAGAGGGGCTGTTAAGGAATATGACCACCCTAGGAGAGGAAGGTGTGTGTAGGGAAAAATAGGTATGAGTCCCTCTTCTTGCCCTGTGATCTTAGCTGCTTTCAGCTAAGGGTCAGCTGTGGGTCAGATCCACCTGGAAGCTAGAAGGCAAGGCCTGATCGTGAAACAATTTCAAGACAGCCTTCTAGGGCAGAGAACAAGACAGAGAGTAGGGCAGAAACTGGATGAGTGGTGGCAGACAAACATAGACACTTTAAAAAAAATCGCAAATCAGACATTTATTTTCTTCTTTATAAGCCCTTATAATATATTTTAATTAAAAATTTCTTCAAAATTTAGTTTTTATTTTTATATGTATGCAGTACATAATAACATTCATCATGGGGAGTTGGTACAAGTATATAACACATCTTTTACTTCACTAAAAAATCTGGGGAAAAATGTTCAAACATGCAGGGTAATATTTTATTTCTTCTACTTGCTTTGCTTCTTTTCTGCTGCCAGTGAATAGAGAAAGACATATAATGCATATATTTTCTGATGTCCTTGCCTCGGATTTTGTCTCCTTTGACATAAACTCATTGGTTGTTCATTTTGGCCTTTGCTAGACAGTTAGCAAGTCCTGCATAACCTCAGTTCATGATGCTGTCAGATCTTCCACCAAGACGTACTTATTGGTCTCTATGCTAATGTCCCTGAGAGCATTACAATCTTGGACTTTGTGCAGGAAATAGAAACTCATTGTTGCTGAAAGAAGGAAAGATTCACTAATCTTTTCAGCAAGCATTTATGAACCCTGCTCAAAACTGGACAGTTTGCTAAGTCCACAGAACATACAGATACTATAAAAACATGGGAAGCAGACAAGAAACCTCAGAAAAGCAATTTAATGTCATAAATGATTTAATAGATCAAGCAAACAAAGCCTTGGGATATCATGAAGTGAAGTGTCTGGACAATCAAAGAAGAATTCACAAAGAAATAACAAATGTACTAGGTATTAAAAAACAAATAGGAATCCGATAAGAATATGGGCTGGATAAATGCATATTTGGGGCAGCGTGGCCATGACTGGTTGGGATAGGGTGCTAGGAGAGATCAGAGACAAAATTGTTGAAACAATTTGGAAAAGCTTTCCCTATTTGCCATATCTCAGAATTTATTTAAACTTTTACTTAAGCATAACCCATCATACAATTTTGGTGTTAATTTCCAAGCTCTCCTAATTTAGGAAATATAGTAAGCATCTTCTGTCTTCTTTGATCATTCTAGTTCATTGTTATTCTCTGTTCCATGCAAGAATTTAAAATTACAAAATTGGTGCACTGAGCGTTCCATCTGCGGTGGAGCTCTTAGCCTGGTAGGACCCTGCCCAGCATCCAACATCACTGGAGGACCATTGAGAAGGTCCCTCCTGGCCTAGTTGGGCCCTGCCCAGCAACCCCCAAGTGGCCTGGAGCCTCCTGCACTCCACCTCATGAACTGAAAGTGCATGCTGCAAGTTCTATCCTGTGGTGCAGCCTCGGCATGTCACTCTGAGCCTGGAAGTACCCTGCCTAGTGTTCACCATCACCAGAGGCCCCCCAAATCCCTCCTGGCCTATCTGGACCTCACCCAGTGGCCCCCGTGTTACCCGGAGCATCCTGCAGTCTGCCTTGCGAGCCGAAAGCATGCACAGTGATCTCTACCCAGCTTTGAAGCTGCAGCATATCGCTCAGAGCCTGGTAACTGGGAACAACCTGGTAGGCCTGTCTAATGACCCCCACTCAGCTGGAGAAACTCTCTGCAGTAGGGATAGATATTCTCAATCCAAGAAATAACTGAGACCTTGCCTTCAGCTTCCATAAGGGGATATAAGAATATGACAAAATGAAAGAGCAAAATGCAATGTCAAACCTCCAGCCCATCCCAAGCAAGACTAGGAGACATGGACATAGAAGAAAATGTAAGCCATATGCCTGAAATCCCTGAAATGACAGCAACTGAAGTAAAGAAACAGCTCAGGAAAGCTATAAAAGAACTCAGATTAGAAATAATCTCCCAGGTAAAAGAAGAAATGATAAATGTAATGAAAGAAATGCTGAACACATCTAAAGAAGACATAGCTAAAAAATTAGAAGAGCACTGCAAAAAGATGGAAACCTTGAATAAAAAATATAAGAAACAAACAGAATGCATGAAGCAGGTTGAAAGAGATATCCAGGAAATAAAAAAGTCCATCAAAAGTCGGCAAAACCGTCTCAATGAAAGTGAAGATAGACTTTCAGACCTTGAAGATAAGATTGCAGCTAGTGAACAGGAAAGGAAAGATCTTTTAAAAATAATAAGGAATCAGGAAATAATTCAACAGCTGCAAGATAATGTAAATAAAAATAACATAAGATTGATAGGTATAAATGAAAAAGAAAGTGACAACACAAATCATATCAAAAGACTATTTACAGAAGTAATAGCTGAAAATTTCCCAAACATGAGAATGGAAACAGAGATACAGATAAGTGAAGCATATAGAACTCCAAATAGCCATAACCAAAATAAAATTACACAAAGACACATTATGATCAGCATCCCAAAAATTTAACAGAAGAACAGAATATTAAAAGCTGTTAGAGAGGAGACAGATCACCTATAAAGGAAAACCTATCAGAATCACAGCAGACTTCTCAACACAAACAATGAAGTCAAGAAGAGCATGTAATGAAGTATATCAGATCCTAAAGGAAAAAACTTCCAAACCAGATTGATGTACCCTGCAAAATTGTCCCTCAAAATGGATGGAGAAATAAGATACTTCCACGACAAAGAACAGCTGAAGAATTTCATGACCACCAAACCAACCCTGCAAAGAATACTAAAAGACATTCTAGATAGACAGGAAAAACCTACTAAGCAAGGCAAACAATTAAACAGAGGGGAAAGATAAAGAACAAACAGCAGAAAGATAACATGACAAAAATAAACCAATATATATCAGTTATAACCATTAATGTAAATGGCCTCATTTCACCAATTAAAAGAAACAGACTGGCAGAATGGATCAAGAAACAACATCCAACCATATTTTTTTTTCTTCAGGAAACCCATTTAACCCAATAGGAAACTCATAGACTGAAAGTTAAAGGATGGAAAACAATACTTCATGCAACAAGAACCCCAAAAATGCAGAGGTAGCTATCCTGTTTGCAAATAATATGATCTTCAAACCAAGAATGATCCAAAGAGATAAAGAAGGTCGCTACATACTAGTTAGGGGAAAACTTCAAGTGGAAGATATAACAATCTTAAATATATATGCACCAAATCCAGGAGCACTCAGCTATACAAAGCAAGTATTAACAGAAATGAAAAATCAAATAAACAATAACACAATCATAATGGAAGACATTAACACCCCATTGACACAAAGAGACAGATCAACTAGACAGAAAATCAGCAAAGAAATAACAGAACTGAATCATACCTGTGAACAAATGAACTTAGTGGATGTGTTTAAAGTGTTCCACCCAACAATATCAGAATATACATTTTTCTCAGCAGCACATGGGACATTCTCTAAAATAGACCATATACTAAGTAAGTACTCACAGAACATGTGTAAGTAAATCCAAAAAACTGATATTATCCCATGCATGTTATTGGATCATAGTGCCATGAAACTAGAAATTAATGACAAAAGTAACTGCAAAAACTCTGCAAACATATGGAAATTAGATAATACACTCCTGAGCAATCAGTGGGTCACAGAGAAAATTAAAGAAGAAATTACACAGTATCTGCAAGCAAATGGAAATACAAATACAACTTACCAGAATCTGTGGGATGCAATGAAAGCAGTCCTCAGAGGGAAATTTATTGCAGTGAATTCTTACATCACAAAAACAGAGCAAACACAATTAAACAACCTGATAGTACACCTCAAATATCTAGAAAAAGAGAGCAAGACAAGCCCAAAGCCAAAAGAAGGAAGGAAACTATTAGATCAGAACAGAAATCAATGCAATAGAGACTAAGAAAACAATACAAAAAATCAATGAATCAAAGAGTTGGTTCTTTGAAAGAATAAATAAAATTCATAAGCCCCTAGCCAACCTTATTTTAAAAAGGAAAGGAAAAACCCAAAATCATTCAATAAGGAATGAAAAGGGTGAAATCACTACAGACCCTGTGGAAATACAGAAGATCATGACTACCTACTTCAAAAACCTTTACTCTCATAGGTTTGATAACAGAAGAAATGGACACATTCCTAGAAACATATGAACTACAAAAGCTGGATCAAGAATATGTAAAACTACTGGATAACCCAGTTTCAATTAATGAAATTGAAAATGTAATAAAAACCTTACCAACAAAGAAAAGCCCAGGCCCAGATGGATTCACTGTGGATTTCTACAAGAAACTCAAGGAAGACTTAATGCAAACGCTCCTCAAACTATTTAATGAAATTGCAAAGGAAGCAATCCTCCCTCACTCATTCCTGGAAGCAAATTACCCTAATACCAAAACCAAAGAAAGACCCAACCAAAAAAGGGAACTACAGACCAATCTTCCTAATGAACATAGATACAAATATTCTCAATAAAATATGGGCAAGCAGAATGCAGGAAATCATCAAGAAGATTATACACCACAACCAAGTGGGATTCATCCCAGGAATGCAGGGATGGTTCAACATATGCAAATCAATAAATGTAATCCACCATATCAACAGAGCCATAAACATGAATCACTTGATCAGTTCTTTGGATTCAGAAAAAGCTTTTGATAAGGTCCAACATTCATTCATTATAAGAACTGTACAGAAAATCAGAATAGATAGTCTTTACCTCAATCTGATAAAAGCCATGTATGATAAACCAACAGCCAGCATCATATCAAATGACTAAAACTGAAAGCTTTTACTCTAAAATCAGGAACAAGACAAGGATGTCCATTATCACCACTCCTATTGAATATAGTGCTGGAAATACTAGTCAGAACAGTTAGACAAGAGAGAGAAATAAAAAGAGTAAGGATAGGAAAAGAAGAAGTTAAATTATCATTATTTGCAGATGACATGATACTCTATATAGAAGATCCCCAAAACTCCACTGAAAGACACCTAGGTATAATAACTAAATTTAGTAATGTAGCTGTATACAAAGTTAACACTCCAAAATCAATAGCATTTCTATACACAAACAACAAACTTACTGAGAAAGAAATAAGAGCAGCCACATTCTTTACAGTAGTATCCACACACACACAAAAAATGAAATACTTAGGAATCAATCTAACAAAAGAAGTAAAAGATCCATCCAGGGAAAATTATACTATCCCAAAAAAGAAACTGAAGATCTCAGAAAATGAAAAAACATTCCTTGTTCATGGATAGGAAGAACAAATATTGTGAAAATGACCATTATCCCAAAATTGTTATATAGTTTTGAGGCAATTCCCATCAAAATACCACTAACATACCTCACAAATCTAGAGAAATCATTTCTAAAATTCACCTGGAACCAGTAAAGATCTAGAATAGTGAAGGCAATTCTGGGCAACAAAGGCAAGGCAGGAGGCATCACAGTCCCTGACATGAAGTTATACTACAAAGTGACCATAATAAAATCAGCATGGTACTGGAATAAAAACAGACCTAAAGATCAATGGAATAGATTAGAAGATACAACTACAAACATACTCAACCACCTTATCTTTGATAAAGGGGCCAAACATGTTCCCTGGAAGAATGATAGTCTCTTTAATATATGGTGCTGGAAAAAGTGGCTCTCCATATGCTGAAAACTAAAATTAGACCCATGCCTATTACCATGTACTAAACTAAAGTAAAAATGGATCAAAGATCTAAATATTAAAACAGAAATACTAAATCTGTTGCTGGAGGTCAAAGTAGGTAGAAATCTTGAAGACTTAGGGGGTAGGCAGAGAATTCATGAACAAAAATCAAACCACATGGGAAATACTTCCCAGAATCAATAACTGAGATCTCATCTTATTAAAAAATTTTTGCATGTCAAAAGAAATCTCCAACAGAGTAAAAAAGAAACCCATGAATTTTGAAAAAATCTTAGTCAACTGTCCCTCAAAGGATTTCTGTCTAGAACATATAAAAAAATCAGACCTCTAAAATTCAAAGACCTATTCCAAAAATGAGCATCTGAGTTGAATACATAGTTCCCAAATGAAGAAACAAAAGTGGCAAATAAATACATGAAAAAATGTTCAACATCATTGGTCATTCAAAAAATGCAAATTAAAACAACACTGAGATTCCATCTTACTCCAGAAAAAATGGCCAGGATCAAGAAAACTACCAAGAAATACTGGAGAAGATGTGAATAAAAAAGGAACCCTTCTGCATTGTTCGTGGGAGTATAGACTTGTGCAATCACTGTAGAGGTCATTCTGGAGATTCCTCAAAAAGCTGGGATTGGAAGTCCCACTTGACTCAGCTATTCCACTTCTAGGCATATTCCAAGAAGAATTTAAAATGTCGTATCACGGTGATATATGTGCACCCATGTTTATAGCAGCAAAATTTGTAATAGCCGGATCTTGGAAATAACATAAATGCCCATCAACTGAGGAATGGATAAAAAAGATGTGGTACTTTTATACAATGGAGTACTACTCAGCCATAAAGAACGCTCACATTGAGATTTTTATAGGTAAATGGATGCAACATGAGACCATACTCATAAGTGAACTAAATCAAACTAATGTGTGTGAACACCTTGTCTCCCTAGTGTAAGAAATGGTAAGAGTACATAAGATACAAAATCCTCAATAAATACAGTGAAAGGGTAAGAATCTACTCAAAGGGGGGAAAAATAATATCTCAGGGAAAAGGAGGGAAAAATAAAATTATAAAATTGAAGGATATTTGAAAATTAACTATATTTACTAACAAAATACTAATACAAAGTATATTTAATAATTAAATATGTTTAATAATTAAGAATATTTACTAATACAAGAATTTAATAATAATTTTTAAAGGACCAGTAACTGCTCAACGTTAAGACTTCACTTTGAACTTAGATTTAAAGTCTCAATGTATTATATTTTTATTGGTTAAGCTATTGCCATCCTCAATTTACTATTTGACAGATTCAAAAACTTTGAAGTTTACTTTCCGATGGAATATCTTCTGCCAGTTGTAAGGTTGTACTGACAAACCAAGAAAGAATTGCCCCTGGGTCTCTCTCATCCTTTTTCTCTCCTGTGGTGCTTTGCTTTGTTGGTGAGGACAGGCTGAAGGATGCAGGAAGTTACATGAGCAACACTCAACTTTGATAATAAAGAGAACAGCTTTCAGACTGTTTTATACCTGAAAGTAAGAGACAATATTTCTCCTACTTTAAAACTGGATTCCCCCTTCCTTTTCCAACGTCTCCTAACTTACATGGCTTAAAACTTTTTCTTAGATTGTTTTATTCTCTTATAGGTTGTGATAAGAATCACTTTATTTAAATTTGGCTTAATTTTTCTTTTAAAGCAAGTAAATACATAAGAGCATGAAGTAATTACTGTGCTTAATTATTGTTGTTATAATAAAATGTAATTATTATGTAATAAAATGTAATTATAGAATAATACTGATTTTACCAGGGAGGAGAGAAGTTATTGGCTATAGTTGAGAAAGATGGCCAGTAACTTGACTGGCTGTAAGTTTTGTGTTCAATGAATAGGTTAAAATGGTTCTTAACTTGTCACTAATGGGAGTCATAAAATGGAAATTACAAAGTATTTCAATGCAATATAAACTTTTAAAAATATAATTTATTGAGAAAGTATAAATAGTTTCCCAATACAGTAGAATCAAACAATCCTCTGGAGACTTTTTTCTTCAATTTCAAGCTAGGGGGGCATTTATTGGGGATTTTAAAAAGTGTTATCTTGTCTGACAGGAGTTTAAGCAGCTTTTATCCTGTGATGAGTCTGAACATAGCTCTTCACCAGTCCATGGCCCAACAATGAAGCCATCAACCAGGTACCAAGATGGTAGGATTAACCAGATCCTCCAGAACACTAATGATTTTAAAGAATAAGTTTCATTAAAGGTGCTTTAAGGAGATGGATACGTGATCATCATTCCCATTTCCATACTTTTTAAATTTTTTCTTTACTTATTTGCACCCTTACAAAATTACCGCCCATGACTGGAAAGGTGGTCAACCTATACTGACTCTAAATTTTTATTATAAATGGGTTTGAAGAGATTTAAGTCCTGTAACTTTAAAAATTTAAAAAGTACAATCTATATGAATACACTGTTTTATTTCCTTTTAATCCTGAAGGGATTCCATGAATAAGGCAATATGTTATTTTATTTTCCTTACTTATAGATCAGGAAAATGTATTCCAGAGGGCAGAGGTGGTTTGGTCATGGTTGCACAAGTGAATGCTGTAATTAGGACTTGAACTTTATTCTTTTGAGTCCAAGGCCTTCATACCTACCCTTTATCCATCTTTGAATAAATAAATATAACATTTCTGATCCACTGGGAAAAGGGTTTGGACGCTGAGGTGTTTCTCCAGAGGTTACGTGTTTGTCAGGATCTAGTCATACATTCTCCTGGGTCTCTTGTTGATCTGTGATCCACAGAGATAAGGAGACTGAATGTGTTACACATAGCTTAAGTCAAAGAAACAGAAGAAGGCTGGTGTTCAAACAGAGAAGCACATGAGCAAAAATCATGCTGGAGAAAGTTGTGATCCAGGTTAACATTTCAACCCTCTAGGAACCTGTGTTGTGTGCCAGGACTGCTGCCAGGAACTATTAATAGAGATGAAAAGCATGATTCCTGCTCTGGAGAAATTCACAGTTTGGAGAGGGAGATAAATAGAAGACAGTGCAACAATGTAGTATGTACAGGGTGTTGTGGGATCCCAGGGTTAAAAATCTGTTCCAGCTAGAACAAGGGAATCAGATAGGGGCAAGGTAGTAGAAAATACTGTACAAGGAGGCTAAATAGGAGCAGAATCTTAAAAGAAAAATGTGAGTCTAGCAGAGGAGGAAAGGGAGACAGCACATTGCATGTTCAAAGGCTTGGAGGTGAGTGAGAGCATGGAAGACTCCAGTGAGCCTCAGTGTGTCACTAATAGGTTTTGAATGTGAAAGAAGATGAGGACAATAGAGCCAGAGCTAAGTAATGCAAAGTGGTGACTGCTGAATTAAGTAAAGAGTTTGTAGAGAAGAGAAGCTACTTCTGGTTTTTAAAAAATTAAAGTTGAGGTAAAATTCGTGTACTGTAAAATGAACCATTGTGGAGTACATATAATTCCATGCCATTTAGTACATTCACAATGTTGAGAACCATCCCTTTATCTAGCTCTAAAAAGTTTCATCACCTGAAAGGAAACTCATTGAGTGACCTTCAGTCTTAGCAATTACTAATGCATTCTCTGTAAGGATTTAAACTTTCCAGATATTTCATATAAATAGAATCATAATGACATGACCTTATGTATCTGCTTTTGTCATGCAGTATAATATTTTCAGGGTCCATCCTTATTGTAGTGCACAGAATACTTCATTATTTTTATGGCTAGATAATATTATAGTGTGGGAATATATCACATTTTGTTTATCTGTTCAAGGATTTATGGACATTTGGGTTATTTCTGCCTTTTGACTATAGTGAATACTGTTGCTATAAATATTTAGATTTGAGGTTTTTTTTTGAATACCTGCTTTAAATTATTTGAGTATATTAGGAGGGGATTTCCTAGGTTATACAGTCATTCCATGTTCAACTTTTTTTTGGGAATTGCCAAATTGTTTTCCACAATAAGCCATCTTGCATTTTCATCAGCAATATATGAGAGTTCTAATTTATCATTACCTTTGTCAACATCTACTTTCCATTTTAAAAATTCATAACCTTTCTTAGTGGATTTGAAGGTGGTATCTCATTATGGTTTTACTTTGTGTTTTCCTAATGATTAGTTAAAGTGTCTTAATGTGCTTGCTGAGTTTTTGTATGTCTTCTTTGGAGCGATACCTCCTTATATGCTTTACATATTCTTAAATTAGATTACCATTCCTGTTGTTGAGTCATGGGAGATTTTCATTTATTCTATGATCTATCTTTTTTTCTCTTAATAGTGTCCTTTGAAACATAAATATGTATAAGTTTGATAAGTTTCAATTTATCTTTTTTTTTTTATTTTTGTACCAGGGATCAAATTCATAACTTCGCACTTGCCAGGCAGGTGCTTGTGCTGCTGAGCTAAATCCCCAGCAGTTTACCTATTTTTGATGTTATTTGCTGCCTCTGCTTTTGGTATCATATTTAAGATTAATAACCAAATCCAAGATTATTAAAATTACCTTTATATTTTCCTTTTTAATCAAAGGAACATGTGCTATTTATTTTATGTAATATTTATACTTTTTATGAAGACTTTTTCCTGTGATTTCTTCTCATAAGAATTTTATAATTTTACCCTTTATATTTAGGTCTTTGACGTATTTTCAGTTAACTTTTGTATATGGTATGAGGTAAAGGTCCAACTTTGTTATTTTGCTTGTAAATACCTAGTTCTCCAGCATCACATATTAAAAAGACCATTCTTTCCCCATTGAATTAGCATTTTGGTTTAAAATGAATTGATCATATATCTTTTGGTTTATTCTTCACCTTGTATTCTAGTGATAGACATGTCTGTCTTATCTTTTGTCAAAATCACACTTTTGATTAGCACAGTTTTGTAATAGTTTTGAAATTGAGAAGTGTGAGTTCTCCAACTTTGCTTTCCTTTTTAAAGATTGTTGCAATTCCATATAAATTTTTGAACCAGTTTTTCTATTCCTGCAAAATGACTATTTAAGTCTTTATAGGGATTTCACTGAGTATGCAGATCACTTTTGTGAGAGGATGTTTTCTTGATTTCCTTTAGTTCTATGTCAGTAATGTCTTTTATAGCTTTTAATTGATTTAAGACAGTTGATTTATATCAGGAAAGTCGAAAATCTAAGTTTTCTCCAGGACAGTTTCTATTTCTCTTACTTTTCTGTGAGAATACCATAACTTTCTTATTTGTTTATGCCTTGTAATTTTTCTTATTGAAAACTAGACATTTTGAATTTTATAGTATAGTAGTCCTGAAAATCAGATTCTCTCTCTTTTTTGGGTTTTGTTATTACTGCCTGTTTTGTGTTGTTTATTTAGTGAACTTTTAAAACTATTTGTATAAAGTCTATATTCTTTACCATGCTTGACTACTAAAATCTGTGTCCTGTTAGCTTAGTGGCTGGATAGCATTCTGACGGTTTCCCTAAATGCCTGGAACCAAAAGAGAAAAAGAGAAAACAGAAAAAGAAAAGCAAAATTCTCCCAGCCTTTATAGATTGGCTTTGTTTGAGAGCATAACTTAATGCTTAGCTAGATCATTTTTTTCTTTCCTTCCTTTTCCCTCCCTTCCCTGCCCGTCCCACCTTTTTCTTCTTTCTTTCTTTCTTTCTTTCTTTCTTTCTTTCTTTCTTTCTTTCTCTTTCTTTCTTTCTTTCCTTCCTTCCTTCCTTCCTTCCTTCCTTCCTTCCTTCCTTCTTCTAGGAATTTAACCCAGAGCCTTCACCTTGAAGTGCACCCCAGACTCTTTTTTAAAGTTTATTTTTAATTTTTGAGGACAGGTCTTATTAAGTCACTAAGGTGTCCACTGGGTTTGGACTTGTGGTTCACTTGCCTCAAGCCTCCCAGAGTGCTGGGATTACAAGTGTGCACCACCACATCTTCTACCATTTTTCAACTCTGTCTTAGTTTTCAGGTCCTGCTTGTTCAGTCAGTCACAGGGCAACACTAGAAGTCTTGTGAGAACTTGTATGAGCATTCATCATGCTCTGAGCATGTGTGGAGTTTTATTATATGCAGAAGCTTTCAAAATCTTTATTTTCCACACATTTTACTTAAGCCTTTCTTCTCAGAGTTTTCAGTCTGTCTATTGCTTGCCTTGACTATATCCCTATCCCAGGCTCCAATACCTACCACTTTGCTTTTGGCAAGCAAAGCCCAGGAAGTTTCTCAAACCCCAGAAAACCCTGGAAATGCTCTGAGTCCAGCAAAACAGAGGCAAACCCTTACATTTCAGGGACCCATGCAAGAGTCCCAGACAGCCACAATCCTTTGAGAATAATATTCGTATTATTTCTTTTGGCGCTAGCAACCACACCAGGAACGCATGCTACCATCTTAATTCTAACTGTAACCACTGAGATGCTGAATTAAACTCAAGTCAGAAAGAAAAGGTATATAAGTTGCTTTTGATGTTTACTTCTTATATGCTTGTGAGTTTCCTCAGAAAAGAAAGTAAAAACCCAAAGATGCTGTTAGAACTGAGAGCTTTCAAACCATCTTAACAGTGAGCAATGAATTTGTGGAAAGGTGACAAGACAAGGGAAAAGGTTTGGTTTGTTCTTCTAGGGGCAGTAAATTGTGGGAAAGTGAGTACAGGAGGGGATGCTAGTGGAATGTAAGGCTTATTTCACTAAGGTTTGCTTCCTGATATGGGGAGAGAGGGGGGAACATTGTTACAAAGGAAAACTTATACCCTGTCTGTAGGCAGAAATGCAGAGTGTAGAAGGTTTATCCTACATCCGCTATTTCAAAATTATTTTCAACTCAAAATAATTCCTTTACCAAACTGAAGTATTTTGGGATAGTACTGTCAACTCCAAGGACAAAGGTATTTGATACAAGGAGCTAGATGTTTACAAAACTATTAAGAGAACAGAGTAGTAGGATCTAAAAGATGTCTACCAATGACTTTCGGAACACAGACCCCCTTGAGATACTGTACGCCCTATCAAAAAATATGAATGAGAATTAAGAAAGCCAGGCTTCAAAGCTACAACCACCATTATCACTAATGCTTCTGGGTGACAGTCATCAAAATGTGACAACTGGGCTTGGAACAGGAAGTATGAATCCACCACCCTGATAGCTGCCTCCTGACAAATGAAGCTGGAGACTGGACAGGAGCATTTCCCTGCCATTGTTTCCCAGAAAGAACTGAAAAAAAAAGTTTTCAAGATAATTTCTGCTTTATTTTCACTTTTTGAAATCTCATGCAAGTGCATCTAATTGTAGAAACTATTCACATGTAGGCTCTTAGCTGAAAAACCCAGGAAGTAGAACTTTTTAAAAAATTGTACTCTCCTTTATACAGAAATGTACAATAAAAGGATGTGGGAATGGGTGGTAAGTGCCAGTTGACTACCCTGAATCTTGCTGTAGTTGAGACATTTCCTCTGTTTTTATTTGTTCTTTTGATTAGTAGTTCTATTACACCAAGGTCAGAATGGGAGGACCCCTTAAGGATCATCTTAGCCAATTTTGCAAAAGAGGATACAAAGACTTACGTCACAAAATTTAGGTAACTTGTTTCAGATCCTGCAACTAACGACAAATATTACTTTAAATTTAAATTTATTTTAACTGATATGCAAAAAACAAAATTGTATATATTTATGGGTATCATGTAATATTTTGATGCATGTATACATTGTGTAAAGTTTATTTTTTTTAAATTAATTTTATTTAAAGAGGGGAAAAAACAAAACAAAAAAGGGTAGAAACAATACAGAATTTCAAAAAACATAAACAGTAAGAAATCACTAGTTGGTACATTACATATTGTCTTCTTGGATATAGTCGTTCAAGTTACAAAATTAAAGCATACGAAGTGGACATTCAAACAGTGAGGCTGCAAACAGTTCTGTTCACTGATCCAACAAAAACTTAGCAACATGGTTATCAATCCTACACACTTAAACATACATGCAGTTATATCCTTTAGAGCACTTTCTTTTCCTTCTTTTGCTTTTTTAAGTCCATTATCTAGTTATATCATGTTTCAGCTTGCTCAGTACCTTACTGATCTGTTTTGTTGTTGTTATTTACTTTTTAAATTTTTTCTTATGTATTATTTATTTATTTATTTTGAAGGTAGTAAAATACAGCAGAAAAAAAACAGGGCAACGCCAATTGAGGCAGTGCAGTGAAATTGGTACAGACTCTCACAGCAGATTACCAGGATAACAACAATAGGTACAATAGTATATCTGGCTTTCTTCACAATAGTTGTTTCTTCAATCAGGTAGAGCAATATTGAAGGAAATACCGAAATTACAAAAACAGAATTTCACTAGAGCAATACCATTGATCAGAACAGAGCAAAACAGAGATAAAAATATTTGCCTTCAAAGAGATGGCAGAAGAAAATCCCCTTATTTGCTATATTGCATATAGTCAAATTCGTAAGAGATGCTCAGATCTCTGGCTCTCACTTGCTAATTGGGGGGTGTGTGTGAGATGGATGTTTGATTCTTAGCCTGCGCACCAGTAGGTTCACGGCTGCCCACCAGAACGGTGAGCTGGCTGCCTGTTTTTCCAGTGCCCCAAGTTCCAACATGGCGCAGATCTCATGAAACACTAATATGGTTACTGCACTGGGGGGGCCGCAGCTTGGGAGGCCTCAGCCACTTACCAGAGCAGTGTGCTGGCTGATACATTGTGTAAAGTTTAAATCAATATATCTGTCTTTTCCAACATTTATCATTGTTTTATGTTGAACACACTCAAAAGTAATTCAAACAATCAAATCTTAATTACTGGTCCAGGAGTTTTTCCAGATATTTAATTTATTTACATTCTCCTGTGTTCTGAAAACAATTTAATGTAGCTTGTTAAGAAAATCAACAATGGTGGGATAAAATGGGAAAAAAAGGGGAAACATGAGCTCTCCAGGAATTGAGGGAGCATCAGATGAGGTACCTACCCTAACCCTAACCCAACCCTGACATATGCAGGAGCAGACAATTTAGAGACCCTGACATGCAGGAGCAGACAATTTAGAGTCTGAAGGATAAGCTAAAGCTCAAGCTGTGATTGAATTTAATTTTAAAATGTTTGATTAATGAGTTTTTCAAGTTTGCTATATTAAAAAGGGTTCCTTTATGTTCAACAATAGCAACAAGAATACCAATGATGACAATAACAGTTCCTTGGTAAAGGATGCTTTAAAAGAATATTGATTTCTTAAAAGTGATATCTTCAAATCATAGAGTTCAAAAGCACTAAGAGACCCCAGGAGAAGATTAGGGGGCTGAAGAAGCAGAATTTTTTTTTCTGCAAGTTGAAAGTTACCTCAAATGTTTGGGATTGGAGACAGCAATGGCTGGCTCCCACCTGGGACATACTGCATAATGTATGTACATAATATACATAATGTATGTACATAAGCAGTGAGGGCTTATGTACATACATTAGAATTGCCCACCCAGGCCGAGGAGGATGTGTAAGGGTGCAGACCTTCCAAGCAGCAGTTAGATGGGATGATTAATTTAGGAAGTGAAGAATAAATTTGTATCACTAGAGCTAAATAACCAAAATAGAAGTAAACCTAGTATACATCGTTAGTTCTGTGTTTCTCTAAGATGCATTTTGGTGATTAATACCTCTCTCTATTCTTGCCACTCAGTTCATTTAGTAATTACTTTTCCCCCCTAGAATATGATTTGATATTCTCTCCAACCTGTTTTTCTAATTGCAATTAAACCCTAGGGATGTTATCTTTTCCAATGCCAGGGAATAAATCAGTGCACTAGTGAATGGCAAAGCTAGAACTGTGATGTGAATGATCATCCAACCAGTATTTGCTCCTCCAATATCAATGAAGGGCTCAGTAGACAGACTCACTCAAGAATCCCAGGTGTTCATTTTCTCAAGAAAATAATTTTTCTGCATTCTTTGGATCCTCTGACAAACTACTTCCTGATGCACTAATTTGCTGCCATGTTGAAAAGTAGTACATGAATAATTAGTTTTATTTAGAAAGCAGAGAAAAGTAATGTTAGCTCAAGGAACCATGTAAGATTTAAGCAGAAGAATTAATCTCCTGGAAGAAAAAGTAATGCATTTGAAAGGACATTTAAGGACCTGAAGAGAAGTCCAAATAAAAAGAATTGAAGAGAAGCTTATATATTCTTTAAGTTATGCCAGTCTCACTTTGCACAGGTTGATGCAAAGGAAGATGTTAAACGCACATCTATAGTGGAATATAGTTCATGAACTCAGGTAAGATATTCAGACATGAGCACTTGGGTGGAAATGTTAAATTCATGGAAGACATTCTGGCATAAAGGAAGAAGTAGCTTTCGCATCAGAGAGACATGATTATGAATTCCAGCTCTGTCTCATCCTAGCCAAGTTACTTAACCTCCCTGAATTTCAGTTTCTTCATCTGTGAAAGTGAAATTAGAAATTTTCCCTTACTGTTCTCACAAAGTGATATAATATCCAGAAGGGACTGGTATATGTTGTACCCCAAAAGGCTGTACCCCCAAAATAAAATGAAAATTGTAAAAAGGCAAAAAGAATAAAAAGGCCAAGACGTTTTGGAGGGAAAAGAAGAGAACGCTTTTTTCATTTAGGCTGGTATCCAGAGACACAGAGTGAGGGTGGAATTTACACTGCTGTGTGTCTAGGCTAAGATTTGGGGGTGGTTTATAAAGGGAAAAAACCTGCAAAGATGTGGGGGGGGGTGTGCCACACCTGTACATTCCTGAGGAAACAGGACATTCTGTTTTTTTTTTTTTAAAGGTCAAAGGGTGTGGCACATACAGAACAGAATGGCGGGTGCTTAAGTTAGATTACTACAGTATACTAGAGTTATAAATAGTAGTTATTACAACAGAACTTTTGTAGCAGTAGGGACTAAGTTAAGGAGGAAGACCACCAAGAAATTTGTTTAAAACATTTTTAAATTGCCGGATGTGATGGTGCACACCTGTAATTCCAGTAGTTGGGAAGCTGAAGCAAAAATATGGCTGTGAGTTTGAGATCAGGCTGGGTGAATTCAAAGCTAGCCTGGACTACATAGTGAGACCCTGAACTACATAGTGAGACCCTGACTATGTAAATGAGCAAATAATAAATAAATAAAATATTAAGTTTCTAAGTTAAAGAGAAACTCATACATTAACAAAAGCACACTGTAAGTTCCTACAGTCATTGGAGGGGATTTGATGCTAAGTGATTAAAGGGAAGTCGATGATCTTGAGGAAAATGATATTCAGTTTAACTCTCATTTGTAGGAAATGGGAGAAAAGTCAGGTCAAAATATAAAAATGGCAAAATCACTAACTGGATGAAATGGGATCTTCAGTAGTATGTGAAAGAGGGGACAGTGCAAAACAAGTGGTTTTGATGTAATTGGAGAAAGATGGGTTAAAAAATAGTATATCTATGCCCTGGGACTTACATCATTCTTTGTCAGGGAAAAGTGACATTCAAAATTTTCTAAACATGTATTCTCTCTGCAATTATTGCCAGCAAAATTCTAAAATTACAAATAAAAAATTAAAATAGAAAATGAGAGCTTAACCAGATTACTGACAATCTGTTTCCCACTGAAAAAAGGGAAGCTAAAAAGTTGAGTCAGGTAAGAAATTAAAAAGCTCAGTTATCTACTTGTCAGTTATCAGGCTATTAATTCAGAATGAAATGCAGAGATGAATCCTTAGGAGGAGACAAAGTAGAAAGCAGAATAACCTCACATGGAACAGAGCATTTGCATCTTGAAGAACTGACTTAATCAGGTATTCATAAGAGATCTTTAGGCACAATTAAGCCCAACATTTTAACATGTGGATAAAACTAAAAAACATCAGTTTAGTTATAATTCAAGGAGTATTCAGAAAAACTTGGCTGAAATTGATTTTAAAATTATTTTTAAAAGCCAAGAACCAGACTATAGATATTAATGAAAACACATGAAAATTGTTTACCAGGAAATATCCATGCATCAGGTATAATCTAAATATTAAGTGATGAAATGTATCTAGATGCATGTTACTTTGTAAACCAAACATTATTTTTTTTAAACCAAAGATTACTTTTAAATACCTCAAACCAGCAAGCTGAGGAGCTATAGCAAAATTTTATGTGTGAATGAAAAAGAAACTGTAGATCCAGGAATTTTATTTATTTACTTTCCCAAATAGAAAAGTATCAGCATGTAAAAGAAAAAAAAAATTAATTCTCAAGTGAAAAACTTCCCCCTTTTGCTGTCTGACATTTTATTACTTGAAAAAAATTAAGGGCACTCCAATATTTTTAATGAAATCTAGTTTTAAGGAAATGGAAAGAAAAAAAAATCTCTGTGTTCTTTTTCTTATTTTGAAGGAAGATGTTGGGGGAAATATCAAGGATGAATTTTATTTTCAAATTAATGCTGGAAGCAGAGGTTCTGGGTTGGGAAGGAAGAAGTCAGGACACAGTGAGGTCACTGGAAGGAACAGACACTCTACCAAGACTTTCTGACAGACTTTAGCACTGACCATGGTCTGGGAGAGGCTACCAGTATACACTGCATCACTGTGCCTGCAGGTGGGGACTTTGTGTGACTCCAAATGCTTCGAATCTAATGCCTAGAAGGCCTGCAAACTGTAAAGTCTAATGAGAGGTAGAATTCCAAATGCTAAGAAGCATAATCTTTCAAGGGAGAAAGGGAATGATATTAACACCTGTTTAATCTACTAGGTGTGTCTGGAAATAGTTTCGTAGGATATTTTTTAATCATGAAGTAATATTCTTTCACTGAAAAAAAAAAGAGGACATAGGGGATGGGGGTGAACTGATACACTTTTTAAGAAACAAGCTTGCCGGTGTGTATTCATGAATACATACAGAAACATATGAAGAAAAAGATAAAATTGGTTATGATTCCACTATCCAGCAATAACTGTCAAAACACCTTGAATTTTACTCCTATAGAATTTCCCCCACAAAAATATTTTCTCTCTTTTTGTAAAATCAGATCATATTATTTTGTGGTCCGCAATTTTCACTTAAAAATATGAAATGTAAATCTTTCCATGTCAAGAAATATAGGCACATACTATGATTTTTCCTGTTGGTAATGTCTGTACATTATGTAGTATATATAACTAATCTGTCTTTTTATAGATAGATAATATTGAGTTACATAGCTTAAATTAAGTTTACTTTTACATTCAGCTCAATATTTGAGTCTCAGTACATTCTTGATGTGCATCAGAGAATGAGAAAGTATCTTTACCCAATCACTGGATGAGATTTTAGAGTCCTACCATTCTATATTGCACTATCGAAGAGTAGGCCAAATACCCTGGCTTGATTATTCCTTATTTCTAGAAGTTGAGTTACCAGCTGAAAAATAATGCACATTTTAGACCCCTTTGCCATATGCTGCCAAGTTAGCTTCTAAAAAGTATTGTCAGTTTACCTCCATGTCTCTTTTTCCTAACCTTGCCCAACCCTATATGTTATCATTCTGTTTCATTTTCACAAAACTGTTAGGTTAAAAAGTGCCATTTGGAACCAGAGGTTGCAAAAATTCCAATTACTAAGGAGGGTGAGGCAGAAATAAATTTAAGGTCAGCTGTGCAACTTATCAAGAGCCCATCTCAAAATTTAAAAGGGACTAGGAATGTAGCTCAGTGCAGGGCTCATTCCTCAGTACCAAAAATAGTAAATAAATAAATGAAATGAATGCATCTCATCTTTAAAGGTTTTTAATTACTAATGAGATTGAATATCTTCTTGTACCTGCTTATTTTTCTATTCTTTCTTTTCTTTCCAAAGGACTTGTTACAACATTTTCTTTTGTGAATTTCTAGGGGAGTATGACTTGATGCAAACAATGAGAGGCTCAATCAGCTTAGTTTATTTTTACAGGGATATTAAGTTTCTTGGAGGGCAAGGCTTGACAGTGATGAGTTAGTCTCCTTGTCTCATCATTGACTTATGTTAAGTATTGGACCTTCGCTTGTAGATAAAGACTCTTCTTCTGACATTTTACAAATAATCAGACAAAGAAAGAGTACCCATGGGCCTAAAATGATAAACTTTTGGGACTAGAATACAGGGTGTGTGAAAAAGATATAAAGTTGCAGCCATACCTAAAAGCTTTTTGATAGAATATTACAGTGGTGGCTGAGAAACCTTTATTTAATTAATCAGGCTTTAAAATACTTTTCATTTCTACATAAAGTTGAAAAATGAAAACTGTTCTGTGTTTTTAAGATCAATTTTTGAAAAGTGACCAACAGATAGTAAATTAATTATCTTGAATATATAATGCTATGGATTTTAACATATGCATAATTTGGTTTAAGCATGACCACTATCAGGATGTTAGCCTGTTATATCTTCTTCCCAAACTCTCTTCTGCTCCTCTTTCATACTCTCACACTCTCTGTCACCTTAGTTTTCTGTTTTCAAGAGCGTCACCTCATTATACTACCTCAGCAGCAATATATGAGGGGTCCAGTTGCTCTACATCCTTGTCAGCACTTGGTATTGTCAACAGTTTTAACTTTAGCCATTGTAATAGATATCTCATCATAGCTTTAATTTGAATTTCCCTCATGGCTAATGATGTTAAACTACTTTTGTTTGCCATCCTTACTTCCCCCTTTGGGTAAGTATCGTTCAATTCTTTTGTCTTTTCTAAAGTTACAATGTTTTCCTACTGTTGTTTTGAAATTCTTTATGTATTCTGCATAACAATCCTCTGTCAGATTTGTGATTGGCAAATATTTTTTCCTAGCCTTTCCATCCTTTTTCCAATGCATTTTAGAGATAAAAGTCTTTAATTCTGATGCAGTTTCAAGATCAATCTTAAGATACTGTATGGATGCTCATTGATGATGTCATCTCAACTTCCCTCCTCATCCTCATGTATTTGGTTTCCAGGATCCTTCCCTCACCTGGTCTCCTCACAAAAGTCAATTCTCGTTATTAATTATATAATGTAAATAAAATACTTGTTTTTAAAATCAATGTACTGCCATGTGTGGT
Source organism: Hydrochoerus hydrochaeris (assembly GCA_004027455.1). Taxonomy (NCBI): domain Eukaryota; kingdom Metazoa; phylum Chordata; class Mammalia; order Rodentia; family Hydrochaeridae; genus Hydrochoerus; species Hydrochoerus hydrochaeris. Next base: position 225,369 of record PVLA01000144.1, on the reverse strand, counting down.
GGCACACCTCCTGTAATCCCACCACTTTGGAGGCTGAGGCAGGAGGATGGTTGCAGCCCAGCATGGGATACAAAGTGAGCTCAAGGCCAGCCTGAACTGCATTAAGAGACCCTGTCTCCAAAAGAGGAAAAAAAAAAAAAAATCAATGTACCATTTGTCATATTTACTGTGTAATTTTGTCTGTAAATATTTCTGGGTTATAACCCTGGGAAAATAAACACTTCCTCTTCTCATCTCTAGGCAGCACCTAGCATCTCAGTATAGAATAGCATTGCTGGAAGGAATTTTACAGCCCTGGTGGTAAACGTGTTCTGTAGATTAGCAAAGTCAGCATTACCTGGGAGCCTGTGAGTAATCTCAACCCTCAGACCCTGCCTTAGGTTAGAATTTGCATCTTAATGAGATCCCCAGGTGCATATTAAAGTTTTTGAAGTACAGCTGTACAGCTCATCTGGTTCTCACTCTTATTTTCCAAACAAAGAAACTAGGTCTAGAGAGAGCAAGGTCGGCCTCCAAGTCAGCAGCAGTTGGTGCCAGAGTCAGGACAAGAATCTGACTCTCTTAGTCCAAGGCCAGTGTGTTCGTCACTGCCCCAGCTGCCTTCAGGGCTCTGATGACAGTGGTAGCCCTAGCTTCTCCATCTTACCCTGGCGCATCCTGGGAATGTCAGCACTTCACTGGACTGGAAATGAAATAGTTTTTAAAGATTCCCCTATGTCCTCATTCTCAGTATCCCCTAAGACTACCCAATTTTCAAAATGCAGGCTTCCAAATTTTTGTAATGAAATCAACTAAAAACTCTTTGGGGGAATAAAGTGATTTTTCTCTTTCATTTGTTTACTTCTCTGTAAACTCCTGAGATGGCTAACACACTAGTTGTTAATCACACCATCTGTTCAAACAGCACTGCTAAATCTTTCGATTCATACTTTTCTTCTTAAGGAATTTTTTTTCAGAACAATATGTTTGTGTCTGTGTTACTCCCATCATTTGGCAATGCAGTTTGAGCTATTTAAACTTTCTTATTTATTGTAAATGACTTTTCAATCAGCAAATATTTTTTTAAAATGTGCATACACCACAAAAAAGCTGTGTCTACTGACTTTTCAAACATTGGAAACAGTAGAAAAATCTGTTCCAGGCTGTCTGCTGTCAAATTTTTAACCATCTGATTATATTTAAATGAAGCCTTAGGAAGATGATTTATCTGACTGACCCTGAGAAATTTTCCCTATCGGCCCTGAAGATGGCAGTGTCGCGCAATTTAGTACAGCCCTTTCCTTCCTGCCCCCTCCCCTGAAAGGAATTTCTGGAACGGCAGAAAGTGGGGGAGGATTCGCTAGATCTGATTCCTCTAACACTTAGCATAAACCTCTTCTGAACCCTGGGACAGTTTGGTTTATCTTTTGGTCCTTTTGTTTTTGTTTAAAGCTGTACCCCATGCGTTTCCTGTTTCCAGCTGGGATCAGAAATGGAAACAGTTTAAAGGTTATTCTCATATCAGGGGTAACCAGGAAGCATCTACGCAGCATACTGAGAAGATAGTTTTCACAAGACTGCTTGGATTTTTCTTTTTCCGTTTTTTTTTTTTTTTTCTCCTAACAAAGGCTCAACCCAAGATAAGCAGGAGCTAAGAATGCTAGAGGTTTTGAATACCTACTGAGACCACATCCCTGGGAGCCTGCTTCCCCTCCTTTACTCTCCTTAACAACAGAGACCTGTCGCCTGACATTCTTTAAATTTCATTAGCAGGGCCTGGAAGAGTAGGTTTAGAAGGCTACAGGCTCAGGCTGCCAGCAGTATAAATCCAAGGGCAATTTCTTGGTCCTGTTATTGCTAACATGTGGACATGGGAACAGAGGGGAGGCAGGAAAGTATAGATAAACTCAGCTCATGTTTGAGGCCGTCAAAATTCAGCGACAACTTAACTAGCCAGGAAACATTTATTGAGAACACTTATATGAGAGGTCTCAAATTAAGTGCTGTTATAAATAATAATCATAAGCAGCCATATTTATGTTCTTTGGGTCCAGCCCTTGGTGGATGCATGTGTTCTGAGAGAGGGAGCTCCACTTGGAACGGTGTACTTGAATGACCTTAGATGTCTTTATCGAATGTGACCTAGTCAAAGAATTTCTGAGGCAAAAATCTGTCATTAAAACTAAGGAGCCTTGAGATATGCAGATGAGAGTGTAGTCTCAAATGTTCAGGTGTAAATCATACAGTTTTCAAGGTATTTTTCCAGTGAGTTGTATCACTAATTAAGCTAAAAGGACATTTCAAGAGGGTTCTGTTAGCATAACCTTAAGTCCCTCTCGGGAACTTTTTCATCTATTGTTGTCACTGAAATATTGGTATGTTGTGGAATCTTTTTTTCCCTTCTTTGTACTTAGGAATGACTTACAACACCAGCCATTCTCAAAGTGCTGCCCTCAGCCCACACCAGCATTGCTTGGGAACTTACTAAAAAGGCACATTCTAGGGCTCTACCTCAGACTTAGTGATTCAGAAACTCTACAGGGGAGCCCAACACCTGGGTTTCAGCAAGCCTTATAGTTGATAGTAGTGCGTATCAATATTTCAAAACCACTAGACTATATAGTCATCTACCTGTCATTTGGAGAAAAAGGATGGAGCTCAAATTGGTTTATAACCAAAAAGCTGAGCAGTATAGAAGGGAATCTTTACTAGCTGACAGTATTTGCTTGAGTGAAAGCTGAGTTGGTGTTGAACTTGATTCATCTCTGGTCCCTGAGGTCTCACTGGGTCCAGTACCCTTTTCCAGGATCTTCTCCCATTACTCCCATCTGTCTATTCTTCTACCTTTTCCACAAGTCTGGAAAATTATTTTCTGTCATCTCAGGGATGAAAGGAAGGGAGGTTGAGACATGGATGAGTACAATTTCTTAGCAGTCATTTTCTTCCAAATCTTTTACACAAGCTTTTGAAAATCAAAAGTGAGGAAAACGATTCCTTTCTTTTCAACTTTCTATGGTTTTATCTTCTTTTTCAAGTTATAGGTATAGATCAATTGGGATGGAAGGTGAAAACAGGTAAAAATAAGAAGGAAATATACTGGGTAGTATTTTAAAAATATTATTCCAACTGGAATCATATTGGAAGGTAAACTGCCACATTTTCCATATTAGAGGTTGCTGTGAATGATTTGAGAAGCTCTACCTATATCTTCCCAGTGATAAAATAATCTACATCATCTAAGAGCTAACATAAATTTCTTCTTAGAAATTTGTTTTGAGTAAAGCTTAGATCTACTTGGACATTTATTCCTTAGAATGAACACTTTTTTTTAAATAATATACCTTAGTTTATCAAATGCTTGCTGAGAGTACTTCTTTCCAACAAAATCCCTTTCTCGGAGTCTGCCTTATGTTTTAATTACTCTTTCAAAAACATTCATCCTCCAACTAATACTGTTGCCTCTCCTTTCTTATGATCCTCTTAGTATTTTTTTTTTTTTTTTTTAATTTTCAGTGTTAAAACCTCTTTTCTGGCTGGGGATTTAGCTCAACGGCCTAAGTGCCTGCCTTGCAAGTGCACGGTCATGAGTTCAATCCCCTGTACCAATAAAAAAAAAAGAGCAAACCTCTTTTCTGCTCCCTGTTTTATTTTCTGTTTTAAGTGAGATTACTTCAGGTGTAGACATTTTTGGTTTCCTCAAAAATATTATAATCTTACAGGAGATGGGAAATGCAAAAATTTGTCATGAAGCCACTCACTTTCTCATGCATTATTATTGTGTGACTGCTGAGGCTATTATTTTATATGAAGATGGGGTTAGGCTATGGGCATGCATCTGAGATCTGCTTCCATCCATACCAGGAACCCAATTAGTATTACAAAGCCAGGTGAAGTGTAGTGTCTGTCACTAGGGGAAGGAGCACACACACCAGACCAGCCCTGATGGTACAGGGAAGGAATGGAGTATGGTCACTGAGTGCTGTGGCTTTCAAAGAGGTATTTGGATGTCTATTGTATATGTAAATGTGTGTGTGTTGGGGTGAGACTATGACCAGGAGATGTGTTATCTGTCACGTGGAAGTCTATATTTAAGGTTCTTTTCTTTTTTTTATTTAAAGAGAAACAAAAGCATGTAAAGGTTAGAGATAATATAGAATTCCAAAAAAAAGATAAACAATAAGAGATCACTAGTTAATAAATTACATATTGTCCTCTTAGAAATAGTTGTTCAAGCTACAAAATTAAAGCATACAAAGTAGATAGTCAAACAGTGAGAGTGTAAACAGCTACGCATGCATGAATCTCTACATGTATTTCTATCCTTTCTGTATTAGAGGGAAAAACAAAACTTAGCAAGACAAACAAAACAAAGTCCTATAAAAACATGAAACCAAAAAGTCATATAAAACCATAGTACAAGGTGATCTACAATGATTACTGTGTTGTTTCTTATTATTTTCAATAGAATGTCTATATCATCAGGCATAATTGAATATAGCAGTATAATTAAGTAAAGCAGTAAATAACAATATTAGTAAAAATAAAACATTGTAGACAGTATAAAACTTCAAAGGCAGGTAATAATCAAATCATAGTGGATATTCTAGTGAATCTTGTCATCTTAAGTGCAGTTGCCTATACTCTCAGACTTGATACTATCAATCATAACAGCTTTGAATAAAATCTATCAATACAAAACAGTGATCCAACAAACCAGATTTGATTACAATCAGTCATGGTAAAACAGTGTAGGTTATACAGAGCTTTAGATTAAGTTAATAGGAAATTAAGGATGATTACCGTACTATATCCTGTTATTTTCGGGATTACTGTCTGTGCCCTCAAATCTAGTACAGGTAGAATGACTGGAACAGAATATAATACACCTAAGCAGAGTAGTGTTAGTAATGTGGGTTTTAAATCCTGATGCACTATTAACAGTATAGTGTATCAAGGCCATCTATGTTAGCGATTCCAGTTATCCTTCTCTGCCTCATTTCTGCTATGCTATTTTTCTGCCTTTGTTTGTCTAGTTTTCTCTTTCATTCCACTGCCTGCCCCACTCATTGAGGCCTTTCTGCCACTGTTCCTAAAATCCTGGTATTTTTTTCTCTCTCTCTAGAATGTCCTTCAGTATTCTCTGTAGTGTTGCATTGGTGGTCACAAACTCCCCCAGTTCCTCTTTGTCATGAAAGCATCTTGTTTCTCCATTAATTTCTAGTGACAGTTTTGCAGGGTACATCAATCTGGGATGGAAGTTATTTTCTTTTAGGGCTTGGAAGACTTTGCACCAAGCTCTTCTTGATCTGATGGTCTGTGTTGAGAAGTCAGCCATGATTCTGATGGACTTACCTTTATAGGTAATCTGTTTCTTTTCTCTGACAGCTTTTAATATTCTGGTTTTATATTGAATTTCTGGTATCTTGATTATTATATGTCTGGGTGTAGATCTGTTTTGGTTGTAGGTGGCTGGAGTTCTGTATGCCTCACATAACAGTGTCATTTTCTTTTCCCATGCTTGGGAAGTTTTCCTTAATTATTTCCATGAATAGCCTATGTAATTTGCCTGTATGTATTCCTGCTTCTTTATTCATGTTTCTTATTCTTAAATTGTAGATTCTTTTGTCATCTTCTAGCCTTTGTATTGTTACTACTTGTTTCCTTGTTGTTTTTTAAGAAATCCTTCCTTTCATGATCTCACACTGCAAACTTGTCTTCAAGTTTTGATAGTCTATCCTTAGTTTCTTTTAAGGTGTTTTTCCAGCTTTCAATGGAGTTTTTAATTTCCTGGTAGTCTCTTTGAATCTGCTTCATGTATTCTATATTTTCTTTATATTCTTTATCGAATATTTCTCTCCTTTTTTTGTGTTCCTCCCTTCTTCCATCTGTATCATCCTGAGAGATGCTTTCTGAGAGCATTTCTTTTATTACTCTACTCATATCTTGCTTTACCTGATTTAATATTTCAGTTTTGAGCTCGTCTACAAGATCCCGAAGGTATCTCTTAATGTCCACTGAAGCCATGTCTGATGTTGTGTGTTTGCCTCCCTCAGTCTCCCTTGTTTTTCCTTCTCCTGGATCAGTGCTCTCAGGGTTCTGGGCTGCGGTCCTCTTCCTGCTTCTCTCTCCTGTCAAGACCCTGGCTTCCTCCACACGGATTACAGTGCAGACCCCAGACTCTTTCCCTGTTGGCCACATTTCTTCCGAATCACGCTGGCAAGGGAACTCCACCCTCTCCTGCCTGTTCTTGTCACTGAGGTGTAAGCAGCGGCTGCATATGCCTGCCCCTCCCCACCGGGCCAGCCAAATTTCAGGTGCCTTCTCCCGGTTAGTACTTGCTAGGCCCAGGGAATCGATTTGGGATGGCTTATTGGGTCCCGGCCAGGGGCATGGCCCAGTCCAAGCAAATCCCATGAATCTGCTCTTGGGAGGGAGGAACCAACTGAAGTCATCATCGCACCCAGTTCAGGGTCCTCCTGCCCGATTCCAACATGTCACCCATTTGGTTGCACCCTTCCTGTGTGGGGGGGTCTCATTCCTAGCACTGACAGTGGATTAATGAAGGTCCCTTCACCGGCTCCACTCTCCATTGGGCTCACCAACCCCTGACTTCAGCGCTGCTGAAGTTCCCATGAGTGGCAGTGGGAACAAGTTTGGGCGGCTCTGCCAGCCAACGCGGATTCAGGCCATTGCAAACTTGGTGGGTCACTGCGAATGAAAATGCTGTGTCCCATAATTTTTCACTGTTTCAGTTGTAGTCCCAAAGTGTTTGATGAGCTTTTTTTACATTTTAATTTCTTCATGTGTCGAGAGGATCCATCTCCCTCTGTCTGGGTCTCTCCAGGGTGTTTTATTCTGGCAAATGAGTTGTTTCTCCCAGGAGGCTTTGTATTTTGTTGCTCATTGATCAGCCATCTTATCTTCTCTCAAGTTATTTTCAAATAATGCTCAGAGACTCCTTAGGTGCTCCATTTAGGTACTCCTAAGGGTACTTGTCATTAAGAAAGTGAACCTAGTGGTTTTTTTCTCCACATTTACTAGAGTGGTCCCAGAGGTTGCTGTTTTATCTGTCAAGGCTTTGTGTAAGAATCTGTTTTGAAAGAACTATTTTACTAGTGAAAAAATGTGGGCAGAGAGAAACAAGCAGTTTTCTTTGTAGTCCAGATTGTTTTGTTTTCTGCATTTTCATGTTTATTTCTTTTTAATTCTTGGATTTATTTATTTATTTATTTATTTATTTATTTATTTTTTGGTACCAGGGATCAAACTCATGACTTCATGCGTGCCAGGCAGGTGCTTAAGCCACAGAGCTAAATCCCAGATCAATTCTTGGAATTTTGAAATATTTGGTTGAACATATCTCAGCTGAGCTGTGGAAAAAGTTTTTGTCCAAGAGGAGGTCATTCCCAGAGACCATCATGGAGGTAACTGGAGAAAATCCGAGGAAAAGTCCTCTAAGGTGAAGGCATCACCTGGCAAGAGGCACAGAACTCAGCTCAGGGAGCTCCTTCTCCTGGTTCCTCTCCCCACCCTGTTGCTAGTTTAGTGCTAAAGAGTTATTTTCTCCAAATATAAATATTTCCTGCATCAAATCAAATGATGAACATTAAAGAGATGCTGGGGGAGGGGGGTGAGATATATTTACCTAAAAGGAAAGATCACTGAAAATGAACTTGTCTTGCTTTGCTGATAGCTGCAAGAAAATACTGAGATCAGAACTGAAAAAATCTATACCTGATACCTCCTACCTGCCCACTGTCTCTGACAGACTGGTGTGGCATTTGGCCTATTTTATTAAGGATCTCATTTTCAGAAATCCTAATACAAAATCTGATAGCCTCAACAATTCACTGCAGCCCTCCTATGATGCCAAACGGAGTCCTAGAATTTCAATTGTTAGATTGTTTGCAGGAAGTCAGTGGATATAATATATGTGATTTCATTTAAGATTTTGGTGGTCTCTCGGACTGCTCAAAGAAACAAGCTTTAAGTATAATTTTATTTGTTTACTTTTTAGTGCTTTAGGAAAATCTTTTCTGGCTTGTCTCAGTAAACAATTAAAAAACAGAAAGTTATTTTGCAGCAGTAGCAACTGTGACCATAGTGGCCAAGCAGCTACCACCGCCCCAGCTGCTACCATGCTTCATAAAACTATCCCAAATGAGATGAACACATTTAGCAGAATGATCAATTCGCTGCTGCCATACCACTTCTATTTATAATCTTGGCAGAGTTACAGATTTCAAGGGTTTTTGAAGACAGGAACCTTGCTACAGGAAGTGATTTTTGCTCTCATCGGTTCAGAATTTGACTTCAAGGGAGTGGGATTTTCCAACCACTGATGGAACTGATGTTCCTGAAGAACACAGCTCACTTCCTCCTCACAAGGGGTAACTTTTAATATATGCAAAGAAGAGGCTTGGGAAGGTCTCTTTTTAGAGAACTCTTCATGTTTACAAGGATGGTAGAGACATGTTCTGTGTATTTTTAAATGCTTGTTCACTGATAATATCTTTAAATGACCTAAGGGTTTATCTCACACATCTCTTTCTGCTTACCTCAAATTATTCATTTCCAATACTGGCCTCTTTGTTAATTAAATGGTATGTCTATGGGGGCATTTACACTTGAATGATAATTAATGTGTTTTTTCCCAATCCAGCTGCCCATGAACTCTAGCAGATAAATTGTTTTGTGTATAGCATGCATTTGTTGCTGAGCTTGGGTAATGATTTCCTGCTGAATTTTAAAAAAAAAGAAAAATTCAACATCATCCAAAGCACAAGTCATCTATATATCCATATCTTTTTACAATTTAGATATATATGTGAGAAAAAGACAAACATTTCCTAATTTATAAATAAAAGCATTGAAATACCATAGTAATCCATGGTGGAAGCTACCTTGACATTTTGGTTAATTTTCATAATCATTTTATATTCTTGCCTGTGTCCCCTAGTGATTTATTTATAAAGCATATGATTTCTGAAATATGTATAAATTAAGATTAGGTTATTTAAATAGCTTTGGTTCCAGAGATATGCTAAATGTGATAAATTTACTTTTTAATTCACAGTGCCTTCTCTTTGGGGTGTGTGTATGTGTGTGTGTGTGTGTGTGTGCGTGTGCGTGTGTGTGTGTGTGTGTTAGCAGATTATGGTATAGCGTGGTTAGTCTTAGGCGCTGAAATCCAATCTGCAGTCAAATTCCAACTCAACTATTTGGCAACTAAGAGAACTTAGGTGCATTCTTAACCTCTTTGTGCTTGGTTTTTTTCATTGATGAGGAGAAATCATAATATCACTTTCTTAGTGCTAATGTGAAGATTAATTGCATTTAATTTATGTAAAACAAATAGGAAAGTATCTGACACATACTGATCACTATATTAACTATCAGGTTTTCAAAAGGAAATAGTTTAGCATTAAAGCAGATCCATTGGAAAAATTGCAAAATCTTGTCTAGTTTTATATCATATTTTTATTTAATTGACAGAAATCTCTTAAAGTATAATTTGAGTCCCAGAATACTGAAATTTCAGATAGCGTGGCATGAAATTTATAGTCTTAATGAACACGAACCTCAAAGAGAAGACCTATAAATCTAACTGACAAAACATTAGAGAATTACCCACCTGAAAAGCTAAGTGTCTAAGGTTGGACTGTATTTTCACAGTAAGGAAAGGAGCAGGAAATATTTCCAGAGAAGCTCCCATCAGAAAGCCCCACTTACATAAAAGTTATAATTTCGTTTCTGCCATACCCAAGTGAAAAATGGTATAAAAATCATATAGTCAAGAAAATCAAAGTTAGAAAAACATTGGCCTTCAAATGCCCACTCTTGATTCAGAATGGTAAGACTAAACTTATGTAAAAACTGGGTGATATTGAGTATATTTAAAGAGTGATAATCTGACTTGATTCTTGATCAGGATCTGAAGGGGAGAATTTCCAAACTAAAACATTAACATAGTTGCATAATAAGTATCTGGAAAGGAAGTTTAGATGTCACAGTTTGGAGAAACCTTTCTGAGGAAAAATTTTCAGAAGTTGGTGAGCTGGAATTTCCTTTGGAAAAAATTGTCTCCAGAGCTTCACAAATGCTATCATATAGCCAATTTTTGCTAATGGAAATTTGCCTGATGGAATTAAGTACCCAAAGACTACTTAGCTAGTGTTTATGAAATAATTCTGAATGGTGGGCACTGTGTCACACACTTTAGATAATTTTATTTGATCTTCTCTACAACTTTAGTATTTTCCCATTTCAAAGGCGAGGTTCAGAGACAAAGCTGGTAGTATTCAAGCTGGGATTCAGGTAGTCTAAGTTAAATCCACATGCTGTTGGTCTTAATCACTATATTCTCTTCTACAACCTCATATGCCAATGCAAAAGCTAGTAAGTATCTGTACAGTTTCACTATATCAATTCTAAGAACTTAGATAATAATTATGCAGTGAGATTTCCATGGATACTAGCACTAGTGCTGACAGTTGGACTAAAAAAACAGCAGATTTTGCAATGCTAGGAAATCATAATCTACTCCCACAATTACTGAGATCAGCTTTCTTCTAGTGAAGAAATGAACAAATTGCAGACATAAAGCTAGTCTGGGGTAGCTGTGTTTCATTGACATTAAGCTCCATAGGAGCACCTGGAGAATACTATAGCGAAACCACTGTGGACACTGTGCACTGAATGGACTGATATTTGAAGCAGTGCACTTCACAATCTGCTTAATAATTAAAGTAATTTATCTTCAGATGAACTTGGGCCATTTTGTTATTTCAAGATGAAATCTTGGGGAATACGGATGCCTGTAGAGAGCCTATGTTGTGTAAATACTACTATGCAAAGTAACTAAGTTACTTTTTGAGGTGTCATCTACTATGTCCCTATTAGGACTTTGGCTGTTAAACTAATACCATTATGTCTGTCTGAAAAAGACTTACTCAGAAATTGGCAGCAAGGTAACTCCTGAAAGCTTGCCACCCACCTTGTGGGACCCAGAACACAAATGGAACAATTGGTATACAAGTATTTATCTTGTCCTAATGCCACATTAAGAATGAAACATTTTAACTGTAAAGGATTCTGAAGTGATACGGGACAGCATTTGAACACAGGTGTATCCTGTTCAGTTTCACAGACACCATCCAGTAGCATGTGGCTACTGAGAAGTTGACATGTAGCTAGTCTGCAGTGAGACATGTTGCAAGTGTGAAACGTAAACTAGATCATCATAGGAAAATAACATAAAAATTTCAATTTTTGATATTGATTATGTGTTGAAATGACCATTTTTTGATATATTGACTAATAAAATATATTATTGAAAGTATTTTTTCTTGTGTCTTGTTACCCTTTAATGTGACTACTATAAAATTTAAATTACATACATAGCTCATTATATATCTATTGGCAATGCGTGTTGATACTCTGCACTGGCAGCAGCTGAGAAATGAAATCTGCTTTGTCTTTCATCACAAAAAGTTTTAGAAGTCAGATGGAATATTTTAGTGGATTTGCTATTTCTTTTGATTTTCTTTTTTCTTTTGCCAATTTTTTTATATTACTTTCATTACATTCCTCTAGTTTCTTTGGATTTACTCTCTTTCTCCCTGCCAATCTTCAGTGGAAGGTTCTGATACCATATTATGGTGACTGTTTATTCTAGTAACAATAACTAGATAATTTACTATCATTTTTATAAGATTTTCTCTCAGCATTTTTTCTTATGAAATATTTTTCTTTTCTTAAAAGTGAAAGAATATATCTGTAAATACAGGTCCCATGACCCATATGGGACACGGTCAAGAAAAGTTTGAGTGGAAGTTCTTATGAAATATAACTTATTTTTGTAATGGTTATAAATGTTCGTTTTAATTCTGGCAAATCATATTTTCCACATGATAGGCATCACATAAATATTGTTGAGCCAATGAGGAAAAAATAAGTAATCTAAAATTTGTGACATTTGTTCCTGTGTTTCAAAAGAACTGGAAAGCATGGGAGGCAATATTACCACTCAAATTTCAGGAAGAAATAATATATTTCTGGAGTATCTTGTTGTAATTCCAAAGATATTCTCTTTGACATACTTAAAATATTCATTTATAGTCGCTTCCATGGTTTTTCTACCAATATTCTGCCTGAATTTGTGATTTGTCATACTTTAAATTGCTTCTCAAGCATGGCTACTGGTTACTTCACTATGTTGAGACTGGGTGAAATTGTTTTTGGTCTTCAGACCTACAGACTGTGAAACAAAAGTCCTAGAATTCTGGCATCATCTATTCTCCTCAAACTCACAGTAGGGAGGGAGAGAGAAAGAGAGCGAGAAAGAGAGAGGGAGAGAGAGAGGTTTTTAGCACTAAGCATAGCAGTACATTTAATAAAGTGTTGAATGTAGTCTTTTATATTTTTAAAGTTATTCTTCTTTTTCATTTTTTATTAAATTTGCTATAGCTTTCCATTTGTCTATATACAAAAATGTACATCAGCAATAGGACTTTTGAATTCTATTTGCTATCTTATCAAAGACTGAACATTTTGCTTAAATTCATTTGACTCATTTTCTGTGTAATGAGAACATTTTCTATGTTACAAATCTATAAATATTGTTACTGATGAAATTATCCCGGGTTCTAGGAAGACAATATGTTAAGCACATCAAAAGCTATCATATTTTTATTAGTCTCTATACATATTTAGATTCCTGTGATTGAATTCAATAAATAGAAAACAAGAATAAGCACACCCACACTCTGAATGATTGAGAAAGAAGTTGATAAACAAGACCACATTTAGTGGAGCATTTTAATTTGGTGAAGAAGCTGAGTAAAGAAAAGAAAAAGAACATCAATAATGTGGAACTATAATGATTATTTCTATTGATTAACATCTATGTTGTTCTCCTAGCTAATACAGGGATAACATCTTGTACTGCACAGTGTAGCTGTCATTTGTGCTTCCGCTTATGAAAACAGCATTCTGAATTCCTCAAAGCAATGATGCATTCATTCAACATTATTTATTCCAGAGAATTGAGTGTACCAACCTTTTAGAGTCTGTATGTATGAATGTATAAATATATATGGTGATGGCAACTCCAAGACTCTTGGTTTGCTGGGAGTCAACAGTGATTTGTATATAGGTACACATCTGAGCATAACTAATAGAAATAAGGCAGGTCAAATGAAAAATATTAAAAAGGAAATCTCCTGGAATGAATTATTCTGTGTCATCCAGTAGAAGAAGTTGAAAAGATTGGGGCTTCTGAAAACAACAGAGAAATGATAAGAAAATGTTAGCTAGAACATTCTAATGACCAGTGGAAGTGCCATAGACAGGACTGCTGAGTAGCCTCTTACAGTTATGAGTCACATTTTCAGGAAAAAAAGCTATGCAATTAGTCAAGAAGGGTGGCAACTGTTGCACTCTTTGTTAGTGGGAAAATAGGAAAAAGAATGACAGGGCAATTTAAATAAGAAAAGCAGAATTTATTTTGAACATTGTGAAAAGTCTGGAGTCAAAATTAAACATCTGGAAGCAACAACTAAGTTTTTCCCCTTTCATCATGGAGCATTATTTTCTTTAAAAAAATAAAGCAATGCTGTTTACATGTTTAACATTTAAAAAAATGAAGACTGGCAGTTGCCAGATGGTGGGGCAATGGATAAAGAGCAGACCCAAAGATTTCCTTCCCAGCTCAGCCCTGCACCCTGCAAGTTTCCCCAGAGTGGAGACTGCAGCTGTAAATACAAATCATGAAGGTGGATCTCTGGAAAGCCTTCTCCAGGCTCTCAGAACCTGAGTCCCAGGAAGATGACCAGTAGCCTCTGCCTATATTTCTGGAAATATTCAGGAACTGCAAAGGCCAGCGAAACTCATTAAATTCTATGATTTGATTGCTGAAGATCCTGACAAGAAATCTCACTTTGACCTCCGGGAGAGGCAGAAACCTGTGATAAATTGTCTCAAGGAGCATTGGCATTTCTCCTTGCCTCAGGGTTGCTTTCCTGAGAGAGATTGCTTAGAATCCTAGCTGCATTTATGACCAAAGAGTCTCCTAACAACCTCACTTGTTTGTTCCAAAGGAGCCAGCGTTTTTCCTGGGTGAGCCCACCGTTCACAACAAATCTATAGATATAAGTTCGGCTCTAGAGAAGTCCTTCCCGGCGGCACCCAATGGATAAGAAAAATCACTTCTCCATGTGAGGCTCAAAGCTTCAACAGGGAAAGCATGGTTCCTGTCTGAAGGGAACTCACCAAATTCCTTGTTGAAAGCTGAAATCATCTTAGAAATCATCTGCAATCAAGTTTGTTATTTAAATATTAACAATATTACTTTATGTTTATCAATATAGATCAATTGTACTTGGGATGCAATTAACAGTTCTCAGAAACAGAGGGTTGAAGAATCTGTGTTGGATGAGGAAGAAAATTGGAGTTTCATTTATCAGAGTAATTATGGGAATGAAGCATGGGACAAGGAAAGCTTTTCCAGCCTTGGAAACAGACTGGTTTTGGTTTAAGGACTGACTTAGCCATGCTTCGTGGTGCTTGGCATTAACCAAGTTACTTTCTGAGGAGACTTCCTGAACTTCCATTTCTCCTTCTGTAAAAGAGAATTAATTGTACCTATGTCATAGGGTTAGTGTGAAGTTTAAATACACACTTAACTAGAACAGAGCTTTGTACATAGTAACTGGTCAAGAAATGAGGACCATATTTGTGTTAAGATAGAAGAGACAATGACATTAAAAATATAAGAATTTAAATGTCAATAGGAATTATCAGGACTAAGAGAATATCAGGCCATTTTATATGTTTTCCTTCATTTCTTCTCTTTAAAAACTGAAAAAAGAGTTTTAAGGAGCAGGGAGGGAAAGGAGAGGTTAAGGATAAAAACAAAAAACAATGGCTGAGATGTATGGAATACATGTACCAACCTCCCATCATAAATATAATCATTATGTGCTACAAACATGTACTAATAAATAAAAAACCAAGATCAAGGAAGTTTATGATTTGCTTTTCTATATTTAGCATATCTGTATTTATTCTTCTCTCTCTCTAGATTTGGGTGATTGCATGTATTAATTTTGGTTGAAACAATGTATATTCTGGAGATCTAACTATGATACCAAAACTGACTCTCCAGTGTGGGAAGAAAGCAGTGATAGGGCTTCAGAGATCTTAGGGCTGGTTGAGATACTTTTTTCAACTTTGCCAGGAAACCTTTACCTTAGGTCCATTTTCCTTTTTTCTATAATCCTGCAATCATAAAACATGATTATGAAAGTCTCTTTGTTCTCTAAAGTGCTGTGATTCTATACTGACTATAAAGAGAGCAAATACCCACTTCTGCATTTCCTGATCCGCCTCAGGAGTTCCTGGGTGGAAGGGAGAATGTATACTTTAAGATGATTTTTCACATGGAGAAAATTATTCCCTATGAAATGGTCTCCCAGCTGATGGGAAGGCAAGAGGAAGATGCTGCTGTGTTCCTCTGAGGTTTCCAATAATTATTCATAGCGACACAGCTGAAAGTGGATTTGGTCAATGAGTCTCCATGCCACAGACTGCCTGGTTAAGACTGTTTCTTTTTTTTTTCTGCTTTTCAAGTGGGTGTTTGCTCTTCCATTTGCTGAATTGATAAGTCATGAATACTTTCTCTAGCCATTTAAAAGTCATTTCCTTTCATTTTCCCTGGGCACCAGAGGCAATCTTATACATGAAAGCTTGTGTGTGTGCCCACACGCACGTGTGTGTGTGTTGATTGCTGCCTTCAAAAGAGCGTATGAGAGCAAACAACTGCTTAGAGATTTTCAAGCCAAAATTTATCAACAACCTAAACTCTACCACTGCATTCATCAGAAAGCAAAGATGTATGCCTTGTATTACTTAACCTTTCCAAGCCACCTGCTTCTTATTATATTTTTTATTTCATATTCAAGTTCCTGCTTGAAATTCAAACATCTTATTATAATCATGTGTTTGCTTTCTGAACTAGAGAGAAACATTCTAAAATCTGTTGTTTGGGGCCAGGTATATAGCTCAGTGGCACAGCGCCTGCTTGGCAAGCACACGGTCCTGAGTTTGATTCCTGCTACCAAAAAATAAAAATAAAATAAATCTAGTGTTTAATGTATAAAAATTGCTATTTATGATAATTCAATTATTCAATGAATATTGTGGAGTGTCATTTGCACTCCAGTATTTTAGATGTAGGGAAAGATCAACAAGCAAAGAAACGAATAATGTCTGCCTTCATGGAGTTAAATTCTTATATGTCTGGGAATAGGGAGGGAGATAGGAATTATACAAGAGCTGATTGGTGCATATTGAAAAAATTATTAGAGTAAAAGCTACATTATGGTTAATTATCCTCCAATCCTCTCCCTTGCTTTGAGCTTGCTGTGCCATCTCAAAATATGGCGAGGGCTGCTTCTGGGTGCCATTTAATAGAAAGGCAGGTTCCCAAAAGTATTACAGTGATAGGGGTAGGGAATGAGAAACTAAAAAGAACTGAAGGAAAAAAGTTAGAAGGAGAAGGGAGCTAGGGGAGGGGAAAGGAGTGACAAAAATGAAAATAGAAATTAACATGTGTTGTGTCCATGTATCAACTCCCTACAATAAATGTAGTCATTATGTACTGCAAATCTGGACTCATAAAAATAATATTATGGCATGTTCTCATTCATCTCATTTACTGGATCTCACACTGTTTGACCTCTGGCTCTTCCCCCAAATTAAAATGACCATGAAAAGTAAACATTCTGAGTCAATTCAAGCCACAACAGTGAAACTAAAGGACACTCATGAAAGAGGACTTCCGTTACCACTTTAGAAAGTAACAGGAATGATAAGACAAGTGTGCCCAAAAGGAGGAGGAGCATTTTAAGGGGGAATTAATGGCAATGCATCTTTTTTTGCAATAAGTTTTTTAAAAATTAAACATTCACTGTCTTCTTTGATCACATCATTTATAACTAATAATGTATATTAGACTGTAATGAGCATTATAGAGAAAAAGCAGGACAGAAATATGACAAATTTCAGATTTATGGAAGTGTTGTGAGAAGAGAGGTGGGCATTCAAGTTCAAACAGTGGAGAAGACCCCACTGGCAGGTTGACTTCTGAGCACTGGTCTGAAGCAGGTGAAGGAGTGAACCACGAAGGTAACTTGTAGAAGAGCTTCTTCTCAACAAAGGATAGCAAGTGCAAAGGCCAGAGCTGCCTGGTATGGTGCAGAGGAAGAAAGAAGTGAATGTTACTGGAATGGAGTGGGTGAAGAATATGGTTATGATTGGGATCTAAAATGTTCCCCAAAGACTAGCTAATGGGCTTTTGAGAAGTGATCAGATCATGAAAAGGCACTGAAAATCCCCTGATGAGTTCAGGACTGAATGGATAATGGACAATTAGGAGGGGTTACCACGTTGAAAGGTTTGGACCATAAGGGGGTGTATGACTTTGGGGACCATATCCTATCCCTGGCCCCTTCCTTTCTTCTCCCCATCGTGTTCGCACTCTCTTTCTTGGTGGCCAGGAGGTGAACAGCTCTGCTCTGTCATGTCCTTCCATGATGTTTCTGTGCGTATGACACTGGTCTAAACACAATGGAGCCAGCCAACCACAGTTTAAAACTTTTAAAAGCATGTGCCAAACAAAACAAAACCAAGCAAACATGAAAACCTGTTCTTTGTGTTCCTCAGGTATTTTGCCACAGTGATGGAAAATTGACTACACAGGGAAAGTAGTAGGAGACAAAGTAAGAAGTATGGTCAGTTCAGAAATGCAGAATTGTTTCAAAGAAATAGAAGGACGAACTAGTAAAAGTATGGTCTGGGACAACATCAATGAACAACACAGAGAAACAACTTCTGCTTCTGGGTTGACCTTTTGATAAAGGTTGAAAGAATAAAGCTCCCATAGGCAAATTGCATCGTATGATAAAAGTGATAAATGCAACTGGGAAAAAGGGACAGGGAATGCTAGAGGTGTGCTGGTATGCACTTTATTAAACACTATTAGGTGAAACAATCTTAGAATATGAAAGTTTGAAAACTAAACTTGGACTCTTTTTTATTCTGGTTATCCAATTCATAGCCCATCATGATTAACCAATGCAAAATTATTGATAATAAATCTGATAATTAATATTTATTAAAAAGCATGTTCTAATTATGTTCTGTGTACCACAAATAGGTAACAAAATGTAGACAGAGCCTGGCCTCACTGGGTTTATAGTTCTGTGGTAGAGATAACATTGATTCAATAATCATATAGGTAAATATAAAACTGTGAGAGATAGTGACATAGTGAGAGACATTTAACACCAAAAAGCACATAATTTGGCAAGAAGCAGCAATATATTATTCTGCCTTTAATATCTCAGCAGTGATATTGACTTTCCCAAGCAGAATGGGGTTTTTTTATTTTTATTTTTTTTTTATTTTAAAGAAAATAAAACAAAATGGAACAAAGCAGATCAGAATAAAACAATGCAATCAACACAGGATTTCAAAACAAGACAATAAGAAATCAACAGTGGTTACTATAATGTCTCTTGTTTTTGTCAAAATAGTTGTCCATATCTTCACACACAATGAGTTCAAACAAGACAAAAATAGTTTAAAACCATTCAAAACAAAAAAATGAAAGCATTACAGGCCTTCAAAACCAGACAATAGGAAAGTCAATAATGGCTATCACAGTGCCTCTTGTCCTTTTCAAAATAGCTGTCTATACCTTCACATATATTGAAATTAAATAATACAAAATAGACCCACAATGGATTTTTGTAGTGATAGTGAAATAGGGACTGGAAATAATGTAAATGTTTTTTCTTCTATTTAAAGATACATTGTACACTACTCTTTGGAGAGGCAGTACTACCGTCTACAGTACTGTCTTATAGCATTTATTTAAAATCTGTTTAAACAGCAAGAGTCTCATGCTGGTATAGTTTGAACCATATGGAAAAGACAGGATTCTACTCCAAAGATGAGTAAGCTTAACTCGCAATCTGGAAAAGGCCACAGTACCTTGAGTTCTCAGTAATGTTTTTAATGGATTCTAGGGTAGAAAAAGTGCACAAGTGCTGTATTCTTTCTATGAGGCCAGCAAGTCTAACTCCAACTCAATAACTCACTTTAGGTAAACCCATTTTAGCATTGTTAGGGGAGTATAACTTTTGGTCATTCTTCATTGTCCATTACTTTAGATGACTGGTGATATGATCCAACAATTGAGCCAGAAATATATTCATTCACAAGCAGCAGTGATGTATATTTCTGCATTATGTTCGTCCTTGGCAAAGGATGCTTCAGCAGCTCCCTTTGCTGCCTCGCTGTCAGCTTGATAAACAGACAAGCTTCCTTCCCAGCAGGGCTGGTGGGGTTCCAGGTTGCAGCATTGCCCACTTCAGCAGTCTGCAGGCCATTATTTCTGCCTCCCACAAGTGCACAGAGCCCTTCAGAGTGCACAGGAGCATTCCAGAGGATGCCTGGGCTGGTAGCCTCCTGTCAGTACAAGGAGAAAATAAAGGTTTGTTCTGTTCTGTTAAATGTCTCTGCTAGACTTTATAGAGACATGCTACCAAAAGGAATAAAGGAAAGTTAATTTTGGCTGTTGCACAGCAACAAATTTTTGAAAATTTATTGCCAGGTCCTTGCAATGGGCATGTTTTTATATTTTAGCTTTTCTTTCAAGCATTTCTTCTAATTCAGAGGTGATTCACTCATGGGCTAGATTTTGAAAAGTCAGAAAAGAGTCAAATAGTGTATGAATGAGCTCCATTTTTAATGGTAGAAAGAGTGAACTAAGACACAGAGATCATAGAGACTAAAGAACAGTTCCTCACAGGAAACAAGTTCTGTCTGAGCTTTTCAACAGAACTAGTAGCATTCGCTTATGTGAACAGACTGTGGATTGATGATTTACCAGATACTTCTCTCAGGTATGTGGTTTGGATAAGCATCTCCTAAAGGCTCACACATTAAAAAATTGGTCCTCAGCCCAGGTACTTTTGGGAGATGGTGGAACATTTAAGAGGTAGAGCCTACTTAGAAATCTGGTCATATGGGGATTTGCCCTGGAAAGAAATATCGAGTCCCCTTCTTCTTTCTCTACTGTTATTTCCCTAGCTAATGAGGGGAACAACTTACTGTACTCCCACATTCACTGTAATGGCCCTCTTCCACAGGTCCAAAGCAATAGGGCCAGCTGACCATGGGGTAAAATTTTAAAACTGCGATCTAAAATAGGCCTTTCCTGTTTTGATTGATTATCTCAGGTAACCCACACAGTCATGCATTTATTACTTTTCTATTGCTGGAACAAAATATGGGATATATACAACTAGAGGAAAATGTTGCTATATCCTTCAGAGGGAGGAATGCTATATTCCCACATGGTGCAAGGGAGAGAAGGATGGAAAAAGGGACCAAACTCCTTTTAACAAGTCCCAATTCCTTTAATCACCCAATATCATTTGCAAGGGGTAAGCCATACTTACCAATACTGTTGTACTGAGGATTAAATTTCAGCATGAATCTTTGAGGAGACAAAAATATTCACTCCATAGCAACATCATGGTGGCAGTTATTACTGTAAGACCTTGTGTCTCTGTTTATCTCATAATCTCAATTCATTATATGCAGTTCCAGTTGCATAGTCACATTAGATATCCTGGACTGTAGAGTTCAAAATACATGCCAGAAGCTGTTTTTGGAATGAACTTTGAAGGCCTGACCTTGCTCCATAACCCAAGGATCTCTATTGAAACTCTCATGTTGGGATTTAAAAGAGACTACATAATATTTTAACTACTAAATTTCCCTTTCTCTCCATCTGTCTTACTGTCTGAGCAGCAGGGCATCTCACACCACTGCAGTTGTGACCTGTTTGATACAGGCTTATTTTTTGTTCTGGGCAATATATATTACACCTGAACATGGCAGCCTCTCAAGTCACTCAATAAGTTGTTTGTACTCCTTATCACGTGTGCTCACTCCAGTATCCAACTAGCTTACAAAGTGTGGTGCTTCTTTGTCAGTGATAAGAGATATGAGTAGAACAATTTCTCTTTTCTATTAAAGAGGATCTTATAACATATTCCATTTATTGGATCTTTAAAAACATCACCCTTATGGTAACTCCCTAAAATTTCAAAAGTTTATTATCATCTAGATATGTATCTCTCCAGGGTTCCCTGAATGCTTTCTTCTGTCCTCCTCAGGTCCAACTATCATCATCTTATCAGTGTTGCCTGCTATTTCTTTCTGTGCAACAGAAGACAATGAAGATCTCTGAGAACTACATTGTGACAGATAGCTGATGAGTTGATTGGCCTTGGGGCAAGATAATAAATGTAAATAGTGTCTTTTCTATATGATAGCAAACTGCTTTTGATCCTTAGTATTTTATTTTATTTATTTTTTGAACCTTAGTATTTTATAGAAATGAAAAAATATATATACATACATTTGTTTGCCTAAAAGTTGCGATATTAAGTTTCACAAAGTAATAATTTAATCTATCTAGTATCATGTCTCACCTGGCATATTAGTTGTAGTTGTAGGTCTCAGGTGGTTGTTTACTTTGGTCACTCTCACTTATAGTGATTTCTCTCATTTTTATAGCAGCCAAATAGATTAATTAAATGGAAGTATCCTTTCATCCTTTATCTTTGATGGTGGTATAATTTCTGCAATTTCTTTCAGATATAGAATTGACATTTCAAGGATGTCCCTTTCTCCTCCTCTCCTTCTTCCTTCTCCTCCTCCTCTTCCTTTTCTTGTTCTTCCTTTTTTTTTCCCAATACTGGGGAATGAACCAAAAGCCCTTGCATTGAGATATATCCCCAGCCTCCACCCACTTTTAGAAACAGGGTCTTGCTAAGTCATTAAGTTGCTCAGGCTGGACTCAAACTTATGATCCTTGTGCCACAGTCCTGGGATTGCTGGGATTGCAGATGTGTGCTACTGTGCCCAGAACTTGGTGCCTTCTAAATACATGCTGGTTTTTATTCTGCTAGGCAAAGAACCAACCTTGATTGTTCTAAAGGACTGAGCAATTAAACACATAGATAAACAGGGACCAGTTTTCCATCCATTGCCTGGTTTCCACAGTTTCTATGTAATGGAGAGTTACAATTGTGTCTTGGTTTCTTGCTATTAGAGTTAGCTCAGACTCTGTATCTGACGTTTCAATGGGCTGAGGTCATCTCTTTTCCCTGTTATATGGCTGGTATTCTGGTAGATAACTTCAGATGTTATGGAAAAGTATCAGTACATAAATATATAAATATTTTATATATATATATAATTTGTACTGATGTTCCATGGTACTTCCTAAAAGGGACCTAAACTCTGTCAGTCAGTGAGGTCTAGATCAATGCCTGTGATTTGGGTCTAAAAATTGACTTAGATCTGGAAGCTGGATGATTGGTTATGCTTTTCCACTGCAGTGGCTCACATCAGTGTTTTACTTACTAGATTTCAACTTCTAGTTATACAGATTAAGTGAATCTTACCTAACTGCTGTGTTGTTTGCTTTCCTGCCACAGAGGTTTATCTTAGCTCATGGTTTCAGTTGGTTCAGTCCAAAATTAGTTGGCTCTAAGGTAGTGCAATGGTGGAAATGCATGGCAGAGAAAGGCTAATCATTTCATGGCAGCATTGAAGCAGAGAGACAGAGAGAGAGAGAGAGAGAGAGAGAGAGAGAGTCAGAGAAAGACAGAGACACAGAGAAGAGAGAGACAGAGCCATGGAGACAGGAGAAGTTAGAGACAAGAATATACCTCTATGTAATATTCCCAGAGCCTCTCTGCCACTGACCAAGGGCCACTTGTGGACAGGACACTTTTGAGAGACACATTGTTAGATCTAAACCATAACAACTGCCATTTGTTTTGTTCCTATGATTTATTAATAGTTATTATAGATCTCTACAGTTTAAGACACCCTGCCTGCCACTCTGGCCTTAATGTATACTTCAGTAATTATGACCTTCCATTTTCTGTGAAGGCAAATTAGTCTATTGTGTTTTAGAATTTTATCAACTCTAGTAATACCAGGGAAAACACTTCCAACATAGCACCACCAGATGTCATTAACCATGGCCAGCTAATTTTCTCTACATGTTTGTGCTCTCCTCATCATCTGTTCTTTATTGGTCTTCTCAGGCAACATAGTCAAGTGGTGGGTTCTTTGATCTAACAACTAATTTCATTACAACATTCACACTTCTCTGAGCTAGCTTTCATTCCCTTCCTGTAAATTGTGTCAAGGTTTGGTTTAATCTGATTACTTTGATAAGGTCTCAGCTTCAAGAAACTATTCTTAAAGTGTATTAGGACCAGTTCTGTGTGCCCTTGCTAACCCCATGTTATGGAAGAATGTTCCAGTGTCAATAAATTCTCCCCTTTCTATAGTCTAAGCTCTAGAATAAGCACTCCCAAGATGTACTCCCACACTTGATCTCTGTTTGCTCATGGACCTATATAGGCTAGATCTTACAGTTATTTGAAAGTACTATTTCCTTCTCCCAAAGGGACCATATATGCCTTCCAGTGATGGTATGACCTAAAGATTCCTATCATTATAGCTATTACTTCACAAAATAGGAACCAATGGAAGGTTCTGCTAGCTGTTAAGTATGTATACTCACAGAGGGGAGAAATTGCCATCTGGTGTCCAGTTCAGAGACAGTGAGGGGATATAGGGGGAAACATGACAGGTAGGAAGGTGTCTTGTGAGGTATCTTCCTCAGATGAGGCTTTGTAGAGTCTCTAGTCAGGATTTCTTAATATGACACCATTGACACTTTGGCTGAATAAATGGTTGTTATAAGATGCTATTCTGTGCCTCTTAGGATGTTAACAACACCCTATAATGACTTCTACCTATTAGATGCCAATAGTTTATCTCAATCTCAGTTGTGGTTGTCAGATTTCTCCCATGAGAACCCCTGCTTAGGTGATGGAAACTGCTTTTCTTTTGTAACCAAGATTCTGGAGATGCCCTTGGAGTGATTGGATGATTTCTCAAGTTGTAGTGGAGATGAACTGTCATCAGTCTATCTCTGAGCACATCTGGTACTGTAGCAGTGGTTGAAGAACAAAAATGAACTAAGAAGATGTGAGTCAGCATATAAAAAATGACTGATACAGAGAAACAGAAAATGCCCAGCATTTTACAGATTGCAACACTGAGGCTCAAGAGTTTTAGATGATTTAAATTGAAATATGCACTTAAGTTTGACACACTTGGCATAAAGATGGATAGGATAAACTACCTCTATATAAACTACCTCTAATATTTCATAAAATATTAATATGACATATTATATGATAAATAATTGCTTATAAATGTTGATAAGGTCATATAAGCAGCAAGTGAAAAATCTACAAATAGAATGAGGTTTATTTGACTTCCAAGTCTATATTCACTGTAGTATATAAATGTATCTCATGATTTATTATGTTTACTACATGCTAGAATTTTTGCTAAATTGTTTGAATACCTGATATCATTTAACATTCCTAGACTTATAATGAAGTGGATATTCTCACCCCTCATTTTTCAAATAATGAAGTAGCATTTTTAAATACACCTTTATATGACCCAGGCATATTATGTTTGAAGAGACAATACTTTGCAAGGAAGGATGACCTTAGACTGATAAAATCAATGTGAACAAGCTCAGAGATGCAGGCAGGAGATAATGTAGCATGTTGCTCAAAACAGAACCCAGCAAGTGATTCCAACTCTTATTCTCATCTTCCAGCAGCGTGACTAAATAAGATATGGATTGATACTAAGGAACTCAGTTCCTTTTAAGAGTGGCTTATGAAACAGTGGAAACTACCTAAAAATATATAACTAATGTGAAAGAAATACTGTTGTTACAAGGGAATTGATAACTAAGGATAATGGCAAAAGGAAGAAATAGCAAGTGGGAGCTAATTACTGGAGAAAGCCCCTTGACACCGAAACTGGTTAGCCAGGATAATGGTCTCCTGAGGGAAGTGGCAGAATCACCATTGGTTAGTGCATTTAAAAATAGGAAACAGAGTGCTAGGAACAAGACTGTAGGGAATAATCTTGCATTAGGCTGCAAAGGAGATAATTGACTAAGTGACCTAATATTAAGAGCTTTCTTTCTCATGTATTTCTTTAATTCTAAAAAAAGTAAAGCTTTATAGGCTGTATACATAAATGTAGGTTCCAAATGACTGGAAATACCTAAATATAACCTCAGATTATTCATAAATACAAAGTGAGAGCAGCTATGTACCAGATAGAGCATAATACAAGGGTCAGAGGAAATGTAGGAGATGGACAGGAATCAGATTTCACTGATGCACTCAGATGCCACTATGCCCAAGTGCATTGAGCTATAAGGTTGTGTCAGTTAATTACCTAGATCTCTTTTCCTTTCCTCTTCCAATTTTGTGCTACCACAATATAAAGCAGAGTTTATGAAGCCCACCATTTGTGGTCCCACATCTTCCAAATTGGTGCTTTCTTTTCTTTAAAACTGGTGAATAATCTTATCATAAAACTTTCCCAGGGCATGGTTCAAAAACTTGGCTCCAAGTCATAGCAAAACTTGCTAAAAATGCAGAATTCAGGATCTCACTGTGAACTGATGGAAGTTGGATGCCAGGGAGAGATATGTGCCATAAATTTGCATATTTTACAAAGTTCCCTAAGTCTTAAAAACACCATGAAAAGGAGAAATCTACCAGGGAAAGGACATGATGGCTTAATCAAAACAAACTGCAGAGGAAGGAAGTGTATCCCTTTATTCCTCCCCTCTTCATTTGCTTTCCTTGATTTCCCTTTATTTCCAACCAAATGAGATATCCTATAACTTCCATATCACTCGTGCATATGCACACCTATAATTTATATTTTGCTTATTTGCAAAAGGTTTTTTATATAATTTTCATATGTCTAGTATGCTAGATATTATATCTCCACTTTGTATTTCTGATACAATTTTAAGCCTTGGAAAGACAGTGATATTTTCATTGTCCTTCATAATATTGTGGTAAACAATGCATATATTTAATGAATGCAACTAAGTCAAATGTGTAAAAAGAAATAAAAATAGAGCATGCAACAGAAAACCAGTGAATGTCAGCATTGCTATTGTGACAAGGCATAGTTTCATGGCTAAATGCTTAGCTCGGTTTTTGTTTTTAGCTCTACCAAGAATCTCATATGAAAATTTGAGCAAGTCATGTAACCTTTCATTTTCCTATCTTGTAAGCAGGGATAACAATCATTTTCTTCTCCCACAAAGCAGCTGAGAGAGTAAGCAAGATAATATTGCCATTTAATATCAGTTTTCACTTAGGAAAGCTAAAAATGACATGAACATTATCAACAGCATCATTTCACAAACTCCAAACCATTGAACAGCAGTTCAGTCTGGGTTCCCCAGAGATAATTATTTTTCCTTATATCAAGTTATACAGGAAAAGATAAAACAGGAAAAAAAACCAAAGATTCCAGGAATTACATCTAGTTAAAATGTGTATCAGTAATCAGTCTACTAATACACTTCTCTAGATGATGCTAGATACCAGGACAAGGAAAATAATTGAAACTGTTTAATTTTTGACATGCTACCTAATGAGCAGCTAAACCGTTTTCATAGAAGGCAAAATTACAGTGCTGCTGCTGGTGTGCAGCTACGGTATCTAAAGTTAATTGGATTTTCCATTATGATGGGCTTGTTTTTCAGAATTTAATCTCTGGGTCTTTTCCAGTGGCTCTGAGTTGGTAGTGAGACAGGAGATATATAGGACATGTAGAGTGAATTGCAGAGTGGGGAGGAACCTCAACAGGTCAAAGAATCCTCAGGTACATTAGGACATTACAAAATGCAAACAGGGGCTGGCTGGGGTTTGTGTAGAATGTGTCTATCATCCCAACATGGAATTTCTCAGGAGAGGAAACTGACTACTTGTTATTATAGTCCTCCCTCCACTCCCCAATCAACACAGTAATGTGTTTTGATTCTATTAGGAGGAGGTTGAGTGTTATCTGTGCAGCCTGGAACAAAATAGCAATACCAACTTCTTTTCTAGTCCAAGGGATTGTTTTACAGACTATCTAATTTGGCTTTGGGTTGTTTGTGTTTTTGTTTTGAAGTGAAAAGAACTTTCAAAGTGAGAGAACCAGTTTGAAAAAATCTTCAGGAGCCAGGAGTTGGCCAGGAGACAAAGACTTTCCTAGTTGTAAAGTGACAACTCACACTGTCATCTTGCAGCCAACAGTGGGTGATGCTGTGGCTGCCTGGGTGCAGCCTCAGTGAGCCCTAAAAAAGCTAAGCACATAGACCAGGACCCTTGAAAGATCTGTATGCTTACATACAGGAAGAAGCTTGTTTAGAGTTTTCAGGCTGTTTATTGCATCATTGCACCTATTCATGTGTGCTAAGGGCACTGATTCTGTAAGTGTAAACATTTAAACACATCTTGATTTTGCTAACCACATTGTGGAATTTCTTCGTTTTTAAAGATACCACATGTCTGAAAATAAAGTGATCACAGAGCTGTTTAAACTTCTAGGGCCTGAACAAGTGTGGCACCCATGGATGGTCCTGGTATCAATGAACACTTCTTAAATGACTCCTGCAGAATGTAGGCAAAAGCTAAGAGTGGTAAACTCAGGGACAGTTAGTGAGAATCATGGAGTCAGGCAAATTTTCAAATACTTTTCCAAGAATCTGCCTTTTACTGAACCCTAACCAAAAATATAGTTTTTGTCTATGTTACCTTTAGGTTAAAGACAATCAAATGATTTTTGTTCTAATGATGCATTGAACGAAAGGTGCAAGAAACATTTTTGACACTTAGGTAGCTTAAAGCATTGCAACTTGATGAAACTGTAAATTTAAATTGGAAGTGGCCTTCTGAACATGTAAGTTGCTGTTCAATCAAAATTCCTCTTTTGGATTGGGGATATAGTTCAGAGGCACATGCGGCTGCCTGGCAAGTGCAAAGTCCTGAGTTCAATCCCTGGTACAAAATTCCTCTTTTATGACAGAACTTCGCAACTATGGAATAGTAACAAAACTTCTATTTAGTTAGCACTTTCTCACATGTATTAGCTCATGTTTTCTCAAAAGAAGAACATGAAAAGAAGTAACAGATTTGAGCTTTGTTTTAAAGGACAAAGTCTCAGTAGTATCTTTGGAGATACTAATTTCCTTCAACAGAAAAAAACCTAATGGTGAAGAACAATAGTCTAAATTCTATGGAATCCAGAAAACACACGCACATGCACACGCACACGCACATGCACGCATTGGCTTTTCAGATGTCAAGGTAAACTTCGGCACGCTCTTTGTTACATACATGTCTAATTCTGGTAAGTTCACCCAATTATTTGCCAACAGCTACCTGCATTGCCACTGCAACCTGGAAGTCAAACCTAGCAGGAGAAGTAGATGAGGTTCCCCACCCTCCACACATCTCATGGATGGGAGAGCAGTGATGCAGCACACTGTACAATCTCCACTCCCCAGTTCATGTTCCCTGCCTACTACAATTGCACATTGCTACTGTCAGTTTTTAGGGTACAAAATAGTTTAAGCTTTTCGCTATAAATTATGACATATACCACTAGAAAAATGTCTACTACTGTCCCTTTACAATCTAGCAAATTGATTTATATTTCTTGTCACATTATCACTACATTTCAGGAAAGTTTTTTACTTCAGATTTTGAAAATGACAAGGAATGTCATAGGTCTTCAAAATCTCTTTTTTTCCCCCATCAGGAAAAGTGTCTTGAAAGTCTCCTTCTTATCCTCTGTACTTTAAAAAGTCATACTACATTCATAATGAACTAGCTAAGAAAGCAATTAGGAAAATAATTCCACTCACAATGGCTAAAAAAAAAAAAAACTGTGTGTAATAGTTAATTGTGGGGCCAGTTTAAAGACAAAATGTCCAGCAGATTGGATTAGGCTAGTTCTGGGTGCGTGCATGGATGCTGGACTTACTGAACGGGGAGACCCACCCTGAGTGTGGGTGGCACCAGCTCACTGTCTTGTAACCAGGATGGAATAAAAAGAAAGAAGCAAGTCTCACTTCTGCTGGAGCTCAGGGGTGCTCCAGTCTTCACTGTCACCTGTGGATGTCTGTCTCTAGGCTTCCCGCACAGACCCTTCAGCTTGCATGGGACTGCAATAAGCTCCAAGTCATTGACCTTTGACTGGATCCACTGACTCCAGCATACAGATTAGCCTGTAATTCTTCCATATCCAACTCTGAAGGTGTCCATAGTAAGCCTACCTTGTAAAGCTTTTATATCATATATAAAAACATATGTATATCCTAGTGAACCTTTAAAAATACACTGGGGATCACTCTAACCAAGGAGGTAAAAGACATCTACAATAAAACTTTCAAAACATTAAAGAAAGAAATAGAAAAAGAAAAGAGAAGATGGAAAGGCCCACCTTGTTCTTGCATGCAAAGAATTAATTTTGTTAAAATTGCTACATTATCAAGAGCAACCTACAAACTCGATGCAATCCTCATCAAAATATCAATGCCATTCTCTACAGAACTAGAAAAAAATATCCTAAAATTCATATGGAAACACAAAAGACCCAAGATAACCAAAACAAGCCTATGCCAAAAGGACAAAGCAAGAAGCATCATAATATTCAACTTCAAATCATACTGTAAAGCCATAGTAACAAAGGATTATAGTACTGGCACAAAAAGAGGTATAAATCAGTGTAACATACATGGGTCACTGCAGGGATAGCCAGATGCTAGCCTTTCCCCATGAGTCACTGCTGTTTGTGAAGTGTGGGGGAAGAGAACAAGAAGTCGCCAAGAAGCAAACCCTCCCTGTGAATCAGTGCCATGCATAGATAGGGAGAACCATATGCCAGTCCCTTCTGGTGCATGGGTTGGGAAACAAGAAGAGTCACCCTCCACCCTCTCCGAAAGCAACTGGTTGATCTGGAGAAACATAGCCTGCCATGATGGCTATTAAGGTAAAAATACAATTTAATGCTTATAGTGTTTAGTGTTTCACTGACTTTGCAGGTCTGACTGTTTATTCAGAGGATAAAAATACACAATGTAGCATCTGTGCAGGATCTCCATCAGAAGATGGTAGCCATTGTTAACTGCCTATTATCTTATTTTGAAGTCTTGTATCATTTTCATTGTTTTGTTGTGTTGGATTTTATTCTGTTTCATTTGATTTTATTATATCTGATAGCACTGGCAGCTATCTTAAAGATAACAATATATATTAATGGTAGCCATTTTGGATTTACTGTTATCTTGTTTTGAAGTCCTTTATTGCATTCATTGTTTTGTTTTTATTAGTTCTATTCTGTTCTGTTTGATTTTTAATATGTCTGAAGGTATGGGCAGCCATTTTGAAGACCACAAGAGGCATTAGGGTAACCACTGTTGATTTCCCATTGTTTTAAAGTCCTGTGTCATTTATACTGGTTTGTCTTGAATGACTTTAATCTGTTTTATTTTGCTTGGTTTTATTCTATCTAAAATAAAAAATTTTAAAAATCAGTGGAACAAAACAGAAGACACAGGAAAAAAACTTATGACACTAAAGCCTTCTGATACTGAACAAAGGAGCCAAAAGTATATGTTGGAGAAAAAATAGACTTTTTTAAATATATAGTGCTAGAAAAACCAATTGTCCATTTGTAGAAAATGGAGACTACATCCCTATTTTTCACCCTACAAAAATCAGTTCAAAATAGAAGAAAGATGTAGGTATCAGACCTGAAACTGAACTGCTAAAGGAAAACATAGTGGAGATGCTTAGAGCCATAAGCACAAGCAAAGTATTCCACAATAGGACTCCAATGGCAAGAAAATAATAGCAAGATTCAGCAAATAGGACTACAAAAAATTAAATTTCTGCACAGCAAGGGAAACAGCTACAACATAAAGACCTCCTGCAGAATGGGCGAAAATCTTTGTTTGTTACTCTTTTGACAGAATTAATACCTAGAACATATGAAGAAGTAGAAAATAATAATAAAAAAAACACCCTTAACATTAAAAAAAAATCAAATAGTCCAGTTAATAAATGGGCAAATGATTTGTACAGATACATTTCAAGAAGCAAAGTGTGAATAGCCAATAAATACATGAAACAATGTTTAATATTATTTTCCTTTAAAGAAATGCAAGTCAGAATGTCTGTCATCAAGGGTATAAAAAAATTAAATTCTGCCAAGGATATGGGAAAAAAGGAACCCTTCCACACTATTGACATAGACGAAATTAGTACAGACCACATGGAAATCAGTATGGAGGTTCCTCGAAAAACAAAACACAGCAACTGTTTGATCCAGCTATACCACTGGATGGTATACACTGGAAAGAATAAAAGCCAGAATTCTATATGGATACCTGCATTGGCATGTTTGTTGTAGTACAACTCACAATAGCTACAGTATGAGACCAGTTTAGATGCCCACCAACAGATGGATAGATAAAGAAAAAATTTACACAACAGTGTGTTTTTCAGCCATAAAGAAGAAAAAAAATTTCTTGCTTGCAGGAAAGTGGATTGCACTGGAGATCATCATGTTGAGCAAAATAAGCCAGATTAGAAAGACCAGTGTTGCATCTTCTCTATAAAATTTGTGGAGTCCAAAATGTAACAAGAAGATAGAAGGAAGATTATTTTTAGGATGAGAAAAAGAGAAATGAAGAGAGAATATGAGAGAGGGTAATAGGGGGAATGGCTATGATAAAATATGCACACTGAAATTGGACATTTTGCAAAATTAATAGGCACTAACAAATAAAATAAAAAATAGACAAGTCTTGGTAGGTAACTATAATTGTCATGATATTTCTTTATCTAAACAGCTAACATTTATTGATAAAGAAAAAGGTAAAAATGTCATCATTCTTGCCCACAGGGATTTCATACTGTAGTGGAAAAAAATGATATTAAAAATAGCTGTCTACAATCTTAGAGGGCATCACAGAAACCCCTTAGTTTTCCTATTTTTCATGGGAAGAAACCAAACATATCTAAAGAGCAAAAGTACTGTGTCAGGGTTCTGAGACTTAATACATGGCAGCAAGTTGACCAGGACCCACAGAAAAGGAAGAGATGAGGCTGAAGGGTGTGATGCTTTCCAAGGTAATTAGGGAGGCAGAACTGGTCACAGGAGCTCACCATGAGTTCTAGTAATAACATTTTAATACCTAAAGTTGCATTCTAGTCAAACAGTTGAGTCATAACAATTTATTATTGACAAGCTAAAACATTCCTTTTCCCCAAAAAGTTAATACAAAAGGAACATAACATAGTTCCTAATTATAAAAAAAATAGTAAAAGTAAATGATTGTGGTTTTGTGTGCACATATGTGTGAGATAAATCAGTATTCCATTAACATATCTCTATCTCATTCCTATATCACATCCTGGGAACTCACTGTTAGTCAAAACAAGCCATGACAGTCCAGCAAAACACGAACAAAGAACTCTATAACAAAGAACTCTGTAAGAGAAGTCTCTGACTAATTCTGTAACAGAGGCAATGACAGCAACAACAACAACAACAAAACATTTTTTTTTTTCTGAATTTACCTTCACATTCCTTGGAACAATTCATAGTCTCCAGGTGAGGTTCTCTGCTTTCCTGTTAGGTCTATGTGATCTGTTATCTTATTTACTGACAGCCAATATCTACAGTAATTTGGAGTTTAAGTATATTCAAAGAAAGTTTTTCACTTAATGTGTTAAATTAAATACACGTTTAGAATGGTATTTCTTGGCCCTCCTTTCCCAGTGCAGCTTCTAGAGCACAGTTAGCATTCACATAGTTGTGAGTGATAAGACTTAGCAGTGTTTGTCAAAGATTTTAATGGGAAATAATGCAAATAGAGACAAATATCACAAATAAGCATATATACTGTTTACCTGCCTCAATCGGATATTTGATGAAAATATCAACATACCAATGCTCATTATCTTTGTGTGTGTCATCACTCATTGACTTATTTATTCATTTAAAATATTTATTAAGTGCCTACCTTGTACCAGATATGTTCTTTACCTACTCAACAACTGCCCCCTTCTTTCTGTGGCACGGACCAAATCAATTTTAACTTATACAGTTGTCCCACATGGCTCAACTGAAACCCAATTAATTTAAACCAAGCCTGGTCTCATTCTCCTTATAAGGATTGATTTCCAAGAGAAATCAATGAAAATTGAGAAGAAGTTTGCTAGGGGGCTTCTGGAAAAGATTTCTTGCTCTTAAAAAGGAGTTGTACAAGGAAGAAACTGTCTTTAATGGTAAATTTTATGTGCCAGTGGGCTAGCCTACAGTTCCCACTTACTCAATTAAACACTAATCTAAATGGTACTGTGAAGGCATTTTGTAGATGTGGTTACCACCAATAACCAGTTGACACTAAGTAAAGAAGGGTATCTTTGGTCATCAGAGTGGATTCTCTCTAATCAGCCCAGGAGTCCTTAAAAGCAATGTTGAGTCTTCCTTAAAGAAGAAATTGTGACTCAGGACTGCAGCATCAGCTCCTCCCCAAGAGTCACAGCCTGCCAGCTTACTCTGTGTGGATTCTGGAGTTGGACTTGCCAACTCCTACAACACATAAGCCAATTACTTGGAAAAAAAATACATATATCTCCTTCTGGTTCTGTTTCTCAAAGAGCCCTAACTGATACATTGTTCTTTTTCAGTCTCCATAAATTCAGATTGAAGATTATAAATGTGGAAAGAACCTGGTTACTTGATAATCCGAGTTAATCAATTCTTGATCCTTGCTTATTTAGGATTTCTTGTGATGTTAGAAAATAAATTCATTAGGTTTTTAAGCCATTTAGAGTTGGATGGTCCATTTCTTGAAGCAGAAAACAACCAGGCCAGCACAGAAACCATAAGAAAACAATTAGTACCATATATAATCACAATTAGCTAACCACAGATAGTTTAAGATAATGATATATCAGTATTTGGGTCACTCTATTTTCAGATTAAAATAACTCTCCATCATAGACTATCACATAATACTAAATGAATTCATTTAACAGTCCAAGAAGCAAATATTATCTCCCTACAGCCCTGATATAAAAGTAGAAAGGAGGTGGTGATAAGTTGTTTCAGTCTATGGAAGGAAACCTTGAAAACAATAAACCATGCTGAAAGCTGTGGGAATTGTTGAATACTTATCTTAGTCTTTGTTTTGCACTTTTGAGGTCTTACCAGAAAGAATCATCTGCATACAATCCAATTTCAATGGATCATAACCATTTTAGCTCTGTTCCATACTAGGAGCGTAGTTACCAAAAAATTATAAACAGCTGCCATTCCTGCACAGGAATATGTGTAAGTGTGTGCAAAATGCTTAATGCCTTCTGCAGGGAACAGGTGTTGCATGGGCAGCACATGCTAGAATGAAGTAAATTCGCACGAAGCTGTGTAATCTAGTTGCTAAGATCTGGTTTTGTGAGTTACACACCTATGAAAAGGGATATGTGACAGAAACACCGAATACTCTTAGAAAGAGAAGTCTGCTTTTCATTGTTGCATCATCTTTGCAAGTTAATTATTTCTTAAAAAATTCAGTTACTCTCAATAACAGCTCCACGGGTGTGCAGAACAATAGGTGGGAGCCTAAGACTGACATAGTGTAATTTGAGGGGCTCTCTTTCCTGGACCCACTCAGTACACTTGAGAAACACAGCAACTACCTGATTTTTAAAAACTTCTTTGAACTTTTGTTGGGTTTGATTTTAAATGGAAGTTTTACTTCCTTATTTTAAAAGAGAGTTTGTGTGTGTGTGTGTGTACTTTTATTTAAATGTACCAAATTTTATGACATTTAAACTAAACTGAGTTTTTCCTTCTATCTAGGAATAAAATGGTGGTCATTGTTATTCACTGAAAACTTACCACATTCTCAATGGGTTGCTACTGAGGATATAATGATGGAGAAAAGGCAATGATTGCCAGTACAACAGCATACTGAAAACATGAAAAACTCTTCCTTACAGAGTACTATCTTGTACAATTTGGTTCAACAAATTCGTAGAAAATGTAACATTGTAGCCAAATTCTCTTTGCTGAGCTGATTTGGAAGATCTTCAAAGGAAGATCTTAGATCTGCATTTGAACTATGCCAGATGATGAGTCCTAACAAAAATGCAAACTCCTTTGGTTCACATAAACAGTCTGCAGGATATACAAGTCACTTGGGAAGAGGATCAAATGTCTTCTTTCCTGATGGGTTAGTCTAAACTTCCTGGTAAGATTCAACACCCATCTCACCCTAATAAGGGAAAAAAAACTTGATTCAGCTTAGCATTAAATGAAACTCCATGAAATAAATTGTTTACCTAACTAGAAATTAAATATCTTCTTCGACATTCTCAAGATGCAGTGCACTAGCCATTTACATAAGAATCTATGGAGTGCTCCATAAAAGAGTACATTGCTGGTCTCCTCTAAGCTTACAGAATCAAAATATCTGGGTAGGGTCTGGGACTTTAATTTTCTAATAAGTTCCCCAGGTGTTTCTGTGTTCACTGAAGTTAATACAGAACTTCTGATTTGGGGGCATATACCATCTCTACCTGACTTGCTGATCCCAGTTGCTGACCTAGGTGGATGACACCTGCTAAGATTGCTTCTCTGCTTTCTGATTGACTTGAGCCAGTTAACTTTCAGATGGCTGATGGCATGCAGAGGAAGAAAGTAAGTGGAGGATTTATTTCCCAGGCATCCTCTTTGCTCTGTTGCTTGCAAGCATCATTCTACAGTTCATAGGATTTTTTTTTCTTTCTCAATTCCTACAATGATACATACTTCTCATTCTTTTGGGAACAGATATGTAACAACTCGTTCATGTTATTTGCTTTGGAGTATAGGACTATTCCTGTAACCTATTACATTTTTAAACAGTCCTTTTGTAAATAAACCATCTTCAAATCTAATGAAAGTGTATTACTTATTTTCTGTAGAAATATTCACTGAAACAGATGTGACTAATAGTATTCTAAAGCTATATTATAATTTGTTTTATGAATTGCTTTTATATATTTTACTTCCATAACATAATCTGATATAAACAAAACAATATTTTAAAGTTACCATTTTATGAATGAGAAAATTAAGGCTAAAAGAAGTATTTGTGAAAGTTCTGCTAACTAGTTAGTGAAAGAATCAGAGAGGAAGTCAGGATTAATGATTCTGCTGAGAACTCTTGACTTCATCAAATTGCTAGGCTCCTTCCTTTCCACTACTGTCACACAAACTGATACCATTACTTGATATAAGTGCAAGTGGCAAATAATTCTTTTTGTAACAATGAAGAGTACAAGTCAGAGCTCATTATAATTCACTTATTTGTTTCATAAGAAGCTGAGGGCCAAGCCTCCAGAAGTAGGAGACATTCGCAGAGCACAGCATCTCCATAGTGGTACAGCTTTTCCTATGCAGCTGGCTGTTATGCAACATGGTGTAGGCAGATGTTTTTCTCCAACCATGAATTACTCACTCCTTAGTGTCCTTCTGTATTTGGAGGCCTCATTTACCACAATGTCTCTACCACTTTGTCCATGTAACCGGTTCTTCCTGCAGAAGGCAGCTCCCTCATGGCAGACATCTGCCTTTTCTTTTGCTATTGTATCTCTGACTCCTATTCTAGCTCTGAGCACACACTAGCTGCTCAATCAGTATTTGTTGACTGAATAAAGAAATTTTTATATGTTTAGTGCATCTTACACTAGTGTATTATAATGGAGTCATTTTCTGCTATCTAGTCTTTCTTATCCTCTAGTCTAGCCAGTTATCAATTTAATTCTACTTTTGGACTCTCCACATTTCTTCCTTTTCATTCTCATGATCACTACCCTAACTCAGGTTCTCAATGATCTTTCTTCAGAGTTGGTTGTAATAGTTAAAAAAAAATTTTTTTTTTTGTTTGTGCCAGTGTATCAGGTTCAGCTCCAATCAGTTCTCTTGTCATAATAAACTTTCAGTGGCTTCAAAACAATAACGTAGACACTGTAGTATAGCTTTCTAATGCTGCACATCTTGTTCCATATTTATTTTCACAAACATCTTTTTATATACTCTGCATTCTAGTGCCTTTGGACTTCATCTTGTTTTATTCCTTTATCTTCTCATTTTTATGCCTTTGCTGGTATTTTATAATGCCTGAAATACCTTTTTTCTGTCTGGTATATTTGTCCAAAAGGCTATGCTAAAAAGATACTTCCATGAAATCTTCTCTGATTCCTTATTGCCCATATTTTCATGAAGTAATTTTTCCTAATTTTGAACTCCTGTGTTAACTTACCTGTATCATTTTTGTGGCTCTGAATATACCTTCTTTATTACATATGGTGCTATGTACTTAGAACATATTGATATACATCTGGTGAAATAACCTGTGAAATTGCCCAAAGACAGCAGGGAGAAGAAATGGGGCCAGTGAAAATTTAGAAGATGAGATGATTCTAACAGTATGCAAAGAAATCAGAGGAACATGTCACTGAAGCACAGGCAGAGCAGTAACAGCAAGTGCTCATGTTACTAGACACCAGTGGAGACCTTGCTTGCCTGAGCAAGAGATGAGAGTAAGGATTGCTGAATATCTAGAGAGAAGACCTTGAAGTACACATGGGTAGAGATGACTTGGAGCAAAGGATTATTGGTAGGTATTGATTATATTCTTCATGACAAAAATCTTTTTTTGCAATAAGCAACAGGACAGTCTGGAAGCAGAGTGTTGAAGGTAGTGAAACAAAGTACTACAGTTACGACCTGAATAAGACTGAATAAGGATATGGTAACAAAAATATGGCTAGAGTTGGAGACCAACAGTGAATTGATGTGTGTGGATATTGGTGTGGTGTAGAAAGAGAGATCAAAGGTAGACTTACATCATTGTTGGCTAGGCTAGGCTGACCTTGGGGAAAAGCCTTTGAGACTTGAGATGCTTTTAGGCCATTAATATCAGACACGTTCAGTAGCAGTGCTGATTTGAGTGACAGAAGTTGCCTCAGAAGTATAGAAGAGGTCAGGGCAGATGTTCAGCTCTGTGAAAGGGGTGACAGTGCTCCTGGACTTCTTGGATAGCTCCTTTTTAGATGTGACAAGCATTGGAGGTCCATTTCAAATGGAAAATACTGATTCTTTGAGCATGTTGCTTAGATTATACTTACAATTCCATCTTGGCCACAGCAGACTCTTCCTAGTGCAATAATATGTGGAATAACTGATTCTAAACTTAACAACATTTACACTGGCAAATGAGGCATTGAGAACGCCTGGATTTTTTTTCTCCCTGAGTTTTTAAATGCTTTACTGAACAAGCCTAATTGTTCAGTTTCTCTGCCAGAAACTCATCACTGGTTAAATGAATTCAGTAGTGTTAACTTCAAAGTGATATTGTGAAGTTTAATTAATGACTGTCTTATTTATAAATCCTTACAAAGAATTGTTTTACTTCAAACCTTCAAGATGAAACCAAATTGAACTCGAGTCTTTTTGTGTCAATGGCTTTTCAAAGAAGCAGGGTCTTTTTCTCCCTGTGGGGAAATCAGTGTAAACATGGTTGGAATTTATCTAAACAAAAGAATGGGGCATTTTCCTCATTCCACAATGAAATGGAATTTTTCTTAAAAAGGAAGTGCTTTTCTAGTCCATGTTCAATTTCTACTTGATTTTGCTTCCCCCACTGCCTGTCCATTATCTAGGACTAGGGAACACTTAGATTTAAGTGGTGAGCAGAGTTTATCCAGGGAGACAGAATTGGGGCAAAGTTGCATATTTCATTCATCTTAAAATTTCTGTTCTCTTGGCTGTCTGTGGCCTGTAACTATAAACTATAGCTAGATAGTCAAATTTTTTTTTCATATTTACCTCCCATAGGATATGTGGGTAAATGCCAAAGAATAAAACAGCTGGAATAATACTTTTGAGAAATATCTCCACATTTTGAAAGCCCATTCACTATCTTTTTCACTCTATGGGAGAGATGACAAATCTATGTAGAAATTTTGTTTGAGTCCCATACAAAAATAACCCCACAGTTCTCTGTCATATTTGGTTCTCCCCTGTGTTTTTGTTTTGTTTTGTTGTTTCAGGGTAAAACAAGG
This sequence comes from Hydrochoerus hydrochaeris, assembly GCA_004027455.1. NCBI lineage: Eukaryota > Metazoa > Chordata > Mammalia > Rodentia > Hydrochaeridae > Hydrochoerus > Hydrochoerus hydrochaeris. The sequence continues at coordinate 186,211 of PVLA01000144.1, read as the reverse complement.
TTAGATAAATCACAAGTACTATTCTACCGAAGTCAAGGTTACAACAAAGAAAGAAATGGTTGGTGAATGTCAAGGTCAGTGGTTGTGGAAAATAGAAAGGGTAGCGAAGTCTAAAAATGGGAGTGTGGTTTTGGCAAATTGTATAACAGATAAGGATTCAACCTACTATTCCCTTGCTTTTCCTTTCCCACCTGCCTCTGTTCCTCTGCTCTACCTCAAAGCCTAGTGGCTATCTCTATGCCCTTGAATTCCAGTGAAAACAAAGCTTCCCTTACCACAATATTGACTGATGCTTCACCGATAGGTGGGAATGCCTTTGTCTTTAGGACTGTGCAGAGATGACTGTGTGCCTCTAGTATATAGATTTTTTATAAAGGGGGGGGATGAATACGTTTGGTCCAAGAAAGATAGGGTTGAATGTGGGTAGATATCATCACTGGAAATGGGAGGAGGAGTGATTTTAAGATTAAAATTGTAAAATTTTATGCACTCTATGGCTTGTAAAATAGCTGTATTTGAAATTTTTGATCATGGGATGTAGAGAATTTCCTATCCTATTTCTTCTGAAGGCACAGAAAAATAAATTACTATAGCAGAGAGAAAAGTACCAGTTGATTGGGACAACCATGGCCCTTGTACCCTGCTACCAAACACTATAGCTGATTTTCTATATGAAAACAAATCTTTTCTGACATTCAGAATCAACTTGATGTTTACATCTAGTTTTGAGCTAGAACAAGGTTTCAAAGTACCAGAATTCTCATACAAAACCACATTTTGCAAATATTCAACCCAATTCTATAGACCAAAGAAAATTGGATGGCCATAACAATAGTCCTGATAAACTTTATAAAATCATCTACAACTATAGCATCTTCTCCTGATGGAATTACAACTTCTTTTGGTTTTCTGACTCTAGAACTTTTTAAACTAAGAATGGAAAATGTTTTAAAAGTCAGATGTTTACAGTCTGTGAACTTATCCCATGTGAAACTTATTAGCCCATTATGTAGAGAAAAAATATTTTTTGGGGGGGCAGAGGATATATAAGTAGCTATATCCTTATCATACTGTGAAGAACCATTGGATTAAGAAAAGCTGAAAAAATAAAAAAAATAAATTTCTGTTTTTGTCTTACAGGGTAAATAAATATTGGATTTCTCATAGGAGGCTTATAAAGTATTTTATAAGCAATAAAATTTTAATCTCCTAAGAAGGCAGCATGCTACATCACAATAGGAATCAGAGCACAGTTTTTTCTTTATCTAGCTCTGCAATATTGGGTAAATGTGGCAAATGCCCCTGGTTTCCTACCCAAAAGCCATTTTATCCAGGCTAATTGTTGCTTTTGTTAATCAACTTTCCTGTGGGTGGGAAAACCTCCATTTCTGAAGAGGTAAGAGTGTTCCTCATCCTAGGGGATTAAACTGTAATTTGTTCAAAGCAATCAAAGAACGTTCATCTCCTTTTGCAGTGAGTGGATTAGTACTGACTGTGTTGTCTGCTCTAGCCAAAAAGATGAGAGAGGAAATCACGTTGGGTCTCTCTTGAAAATTTTTCTTTGTACTTTTAAAAAAAATTAATTTTATTGATACATTTTAGGCATATATAATGATCACATTCATCACAGGGAATTTGTACCTGTGCATAATATATTTTGATTCTTCTTTTTCCCCCAATCCCCCTCCCTTTCAACCCACCTTCCCTTCCTCATGAGAAACTTAACTAAGTTATTCAACTCCAACATCAGCATAAAGGAGAAGGTGGCATCATAAAATTCCTGATATTTGCAATATGAAGTATATAATCAGTGTCTATGAAATATTCTGGACACAAATGTAAAACTTGAATCAGTTCAGGGGAAAGTAATCAAATTCAAGTTGTGGGATATTATATATCAGACAACTGACCTGAACTCTCCAAGAATATTATTCTTATAGAAGACATTTCCAAAGGTAGAAAAACTATGCAAGATTGTAAGGTATCAGAGGTGTTTGCTCCTTTATTATACCTTGGAAAAAGAAGGTGGGGAGAAAGCGCTCCAAAAGATATTTATGAAACAGCTGAAGAAACTTGAACGTGGATTGTATTTTAGATACTATTAAAAAAAAAAACTTTCTGGCATATGTACCAGTATTGTGATTATACAGAAAATTTTCTCTTTTTTGTTTTCTTTCTTTCTTTCTTTCTTTCTTTCTTTCTTTCTTTCTTTCTTTCTCTTTTTTTGGAAAAGTTATTCTGACAGATCTAGAGTTAAACTCTCAAGAGGTTTGAAATTTGTTTTCAAATGATTTAAGTTGTAGTGTTAGGCACAGATAGCAAATGGAATAATGTTAATCTAGGAATATACAGACTGATAGCAACATCATATGAGAACTTCTTAGAAATGCAGTTTCTCATGTCCCAACACAGAACTACTGAATCAGACTGAATTTTAACAAAATTTCCAGGTGATTCTTGTGTACATTAAATCAAAACCATATTAATCTATGGGTATGGACAAATGCAAGAGCCTGATCTGTGGACAGAGAGAAATGAAACGGAAAGCGGGGTAAAAATGACAGAGCTCTAAACAGATAGTGGCAATGTTCCACTTATTATTGCTGCAACAACAATCAATTACTACTGTCTCTTGCAGGTCTCAGGTTAGCCTTGGTTCTCCTTGGGATCTCTCATGTGATTGCTGGTAGGTAGTAGGTGTGGAGTCATCTTGAGGACATCCTTTCCACATAGCTGGCTCCTGACCTGGAAAGACCCTAAATAGCTGCGAGCTGAAGCAGCCTGAGCTCCTTGGTGTCTCTCTTTTCAAATAACCTTTCTAGCATGAAAGCTTCAGGACAGCTGGATTTCTTATATAGAAGCTCAAGGGTTTAAAAGAGCAATTTGCAAGAAAAAGGGCTCGATGGAAGCCATGTCATCTTTTATGACCTGGCGTCAGAAATCACCTATCACTCATCCATCATAATCCTCTGTTTGTTGAGACAGATCTAAAGGCCTACACAGTTTTAAGAGAAGGCATAGATTGCCAGAGTCCAGCTGCGGCAGGGCTAGGGTTTCCCAAAGGTGGACAGGGAGTCGGTGAGTGAGAGACAGAAGACACTGCACACCAGTCTGTGAGTGAATCTGAATCCCCTTTATTTTTTAGAAGCTGGAATATATATTTGCTAACCTTGGCAGCAACCCCCAGCCCCAAGCAGGAAGCACCCCAGGCTTAGGGCCAGGCAGGGACAATCCTAAACAATAGGTTTCGATTAACCTCAACCCCAAGCAGGAAGCGCCCCAGGCTCAGGGCTAGGTATCAATTAACATCTCAATCTTGTTACTTAGTTAGCTTGGGAAATGTAAGCTGATGCACCTGGATGCCTGCAGGAGGAAGAGATGTGTGAGACTATCATGCCGCTCCCTTTTTCCTTATCATTTTTTCCCTTATCACTTATGGGAGTGATACATTTTTTCCCTTATCACTTATGGGAGTATGGCAGTTCCTGTGAGGACAGTGCCTGTCTTAGGTCAAGGACTCTTCATATGAACCCAACCAGGCCTTACCCGTCATGGGCCTGCAGGACAGCAATTGGTCCTGTGCCTGTCTTAGGCGGCCGGTGGGTAACATATGTGTCCTAGTTGCCCGTCTCTGGCTGCCTGTTCAGTGTCTCAGGGCAGTTGTCTCACAGGAACCCCGCAAATCCTCCTCCATGAGCTCTCCCACCCAAAGCTCCTGCATAAACTCTCTCACACTACTCACAGAAGGCAAAACCCCACAACCAGTCCTCACAAAGGGGTTATCTAGAGGGCCTCCAGCAACCCCCTGGAGTCTCCACCCTCGACTTCATATTGAGCATTACATAAAAACATACACATGTGAACTACACAAATTACAATTATCAGTACAAAACATTCCAAGATCCCCGCGCCCAATTCCCACATGCGGTGTCCTTTTCCTGGAGAAGCGATTGTCACAAAGCGTGGATGGACTAGGACGTGGCATGGACAGAAAAGGGCGCCGCAATAGATACCACCTCTTGGTATGAAAGAAACAGGGTTCAGAAAGAGTGTGTGAGATTTAAAATACTGTTGTGGCCTGTTTGGGAAAAGGTAGTCTGACACAGAGGATAACATAAATTCTGGAACTTCAAGAAATGGGGTCCAATTGTACTTTCTTTTCTTGTATTTTGTAAGATTCCTTCAATCTTTCCATAGAACTTACCTTTTTATTGTATGTGTTAGAGAGAGTTGGATTCTGTTACAACCTAAACAGTCTTGACTAATAGAAGGAACAACTTCAGGCGTTCTTCACATTTGACATCCGTCTGTAAAATAAAACCATTTGCATTCTGATCATATTCTAACAACCATGATTTGGCTTGTTGGGAAGCACATACAGTATCTGACTAATACTTAGAAGAAATGTGATCACATGGAAGGTAGGACCCTTGTTCCAACAGACACTTAGCAATGCTGACCAGGTTCAACAGTGCATGGTCAATAGAAAACCCACTAATGATTCTGTAGTTAACAAACTATTCCTACAAGTCTCTGAGCAGTGTTTCCCCAGGTATGGTTCAGGAACTGCATGCATCCAAATGACGTGAGAGATTAAAGTGCAGATTCCTAGACTCTCTGAGGACCTCTAGCATATAGAATCCAGGAATCTGCATTTTTAGAAGTTTCCTCTGTGAAGCTCTTAGCTAAAATATGCACTACAGTTCTCAAATTTTAAAGTAAATCTGGGATGAAATGTGAGGTTCTGAACTTTTAAAAATGCTCCCCAGTGGGCCAGAGATTTAGATCAGTGGCAAAGTGCCTGCCTGGCAAGCACAAGGTCATGAGTTCAATCCCTGGTACCACAGGGGGAAAAAAATGCTTCCCAATGATATTGACATACCTGTAGCAAGACCTTAAGGGGAGATCTCAAAATGTGATCCCTGGGTGATAGCATCAGTGTCCCCTGTGAACTTTATGCTCTACCCTACACCTTAATCAGGAAACTCTGAGGTGGGTCCAGTGATCTATGGCTTAACAGGCCATCATGCCGATTCGGATGCTAATGTAAATATAAGAACCACTGATCTAGGGATTTAGCTCAGTGGCCTAAGCACCTGCCTGGAAAGCACAAGGTTGTGAGTTTGATCCCTGATACAAAACAAAAACAAAACAAAACAAACAAACAAAAAACCAGAAAAGAACCACTGATCTAAGAAATCTCTATCTGTGGCTATGTTGATAGAAGCTTCAAGACAGCTGAATTTTTTTTTAACCTGGAGACTCAAAGTTATGAAATGGCAAGTTCCAAGACAGAGAGCCAGAGGAGGGCTATTTCACTTTTTATGACCTGACTTTGGAAGTTACCCAGTACTTCAAAGTAAATTAAACATAGCTGACCATCAGAATCTCCTTGTATGACATCAAGCCTCTTATAAGTTTCCAGATACCTCAGGAGATTCTAATTCTGTAGGTCTGGGCTAGACCCAGTTATTCTGAAATCTCCCGGTGCTGGGAGAATCACTGACTTTGAGTGATTGGCTAGGGCATTAGTAATCCAGAAGAATGGCTACTAGGATTTGGGAGAAGAAGCTGGAGAGAAAGAAGAGGGATCCTTACTTAAGTGGTTACTATGTGACGAACCCTGGGTTGAAGATTTTATATAATGTCACTTAGTTGTCCAAGGTGCTTCCATGACTAGTACTATTGCATCCATTTGATAAACAAAGACTAAAGAGAAAAAAATAGCAATTTTTCTAAAGTGACATAGTTAATAGTGAACAGAACATTAAAACCAGATTTCTTTTGCTTCAATTTTTTTTTCTCACTCCATTCTGTAATAAACAAAAAAAGGGCTTTATAAAATGGTTGAAAGAAAGTCTGGAGATCATGATGAGGCTGCCACGGGCAATGTAGTGTTGAATTAATGGCACAAGTGCCACTCATTTAGACTCTGCTTTTGTGAAGAGGAAGGTCCATGTGGTTATTTCTTTACTCGCTCTTAAACATTCACTGAACATCTACAGTTAATAAATACTATTCTGGGTGCTGGAGATATAGTAGTGGGGAAAACATCTTTGGGGCACACAATAGATGCTTTGTGATCACTGCCTCATGTGTAGTTGAGTAATTTAGAATTAACCATAGAATGGTCATAGTTTAGCTACTGAGCCAATGTATTAGCCAGTGTCTAATTATGTAAGACACCAATTTCTCTTCCTACTCTCTTTTGTTAGGCAGGGGATATACTGATGCTAATTAATAACATAACCAGCAAGGAAGTGAATTTGGTACTTAGTTATGAACAAAATATTGTGGGAAAAATTGAAATAAATTTAACTGAATTGCTGTAATGAATCTTGGAAACCAACTAAAATGTCATTACTCTGAGTTTTCTTATTGCTTCTAGTTATGTGAATAGTAGAAAAACTACAAAACATCTTTCACATATTTCCTTCAAATATATTATTCCAGAACCCTTTTTTCAGCAAGTTTTTAAATATCCCTAGAGTGAAATTAGACATACTACTAAAAAATATTTTAAGTGAGTATATAGTCATGAAAAATAAACTTAATATATTTAATTTTAAAATCTGTAAAAGATTTAATTTGTCTTACTAATGTTATAAGCAGAGTGCATAAGAAATATCATTGGTGACAAAAATTTACATTGCCAGTTAATAATCATTGATGTGATTATTGATAGTATTAAGATTCTTCTTTAGTTCTGTGAATTATGCTAATGGTATTTTTACTGGGATTGCATTAAATCTGTATAACAATTTTGGCAGTATGGTCATTTCCACTATGTTGGTTCTTCCTACCCAAGATCAAGGGATATCTTTTCATTTTATGATACCCTCTTCAGTCTCCTTCTTTAGAGTACTATAGGTTTCAGTGTAGAAATCTTTTACTTCCTTGTTAGACTGAGTCTTAACTATTTAATTCTTTTTTCAAAAAAGCATTGTGAAAGAGGTTGTTTCTCTAATTTCCCTCTCAGTGAGTTTGTTATCTGCATACAGGAATGCTATGGATTTTTGAGTGTTGACTTTGCATCGAGCCAGGTGAATGAGTTTGGTTATTATATCTATAAGTATTTTGGTGGAGTTTTTGGAATCTTCTATGTAGAATATCATGTCATCTGCAAATAATGGTAATTAATATCTTCCCTTTTTATCTTTATTCCTTTTTTCCCCTTCTTATCTAATAGTTCTAGCTAATTTTTCCAGAAATACATTGAATAGGAGTGGTGATAGTGGACATCCTTACCTTGTTCCTGGTTTTAACTGAAAGTTTTCAGGTTTTGGCTGTTGGTTTCTCATACATGGCTTTTATCAGATTTTGATAGATAAAAATCATCTATTCCAATTTTCTGTAGGGATTTTAACATGAATGGGTGTTGGACTTTGTAAAATGCTTTTCTGTGTCTATTGAGATGATCATGTGATTTTTGTCTTTGGCTCTGTTGATGTAGTATATTGCATTTATTGATTTACTTGGAAAAGATAGTGGTATACCATTGACATTTCAGGTTGATACTTTTGAGTCTCACTCCATCCCTTCCCTCTAGTTCTTTCAGGAAGCTCTTAAAAAAGAAAAGTATTGCTACTTTTCAGCCTTTGAATGGTTAAGATGCAATAACTATCTAAGAATCTTTGCAGCATTTGATTACATTATTCTCCAAGTTAAGTAGGTTATTTACAAAAACTTCAACATAAAAAGTTTATCCAAGGGAAAATAAGAGAATGGCATTTGTGTTTACTTGATATATATTGTCCCATATCATAGCTAAAGATTACCACATATACTAGGTAAAGTCCTTAAAACCACATGGTTAAAGAGTGTCAGTATAAGATTGCCTGACTTTAGCATGAAGACATTCCACAATATCTGAAAGAAGAACTTTTCAGAAAGGGAATTTGTTATATTTTAATAATACTCCTAAAAGGCTTATGGTTATCTCCATTATTTAAAACTAGAATCTATTCTAGTATATCTGGAATTATTTTATGATGCAATGTTTCGATTCATTTCCTCTGAAGACAAAGGGAATGATTGTGTGGGTGGACAGGTGTGGGGAGTGGTGTTTGGAACTTTGCAGAATGTGATGTTTGCTGTCCTGATTTTCCTTCTGTGCTGCCACTGTAGTTCATTCACTCAACTCCTGTAAACCTGCCCCCCCCATCTAACTGTAGCTTTGCAAGAGCAGGAGAGAGCTCTCTGTAAGCCTGCATCCCTAGGTGTTGGGGAAATGAATCAACCTTTTTACAGAGGTACTTTGATCATTAACAAGCTTAATTTTCTGGATGCAGACTGACAATGTTTTCAGCAAAGTGTACTGAATACCTAACACATGTCAGGCAGCATACCAGACACTGATGATAACATGTGAAATGAAAAACAGTGCACTCCCAGGGCTTCTTTACTGTAGAGCTCTATGGTCCCCAGAAACAGTGCCACATTTTATGTGTGTTGTGCAGCCTCAAGTTGTGGCAGGTAACCTATGTGGGCTTCAGTTTAGGCCCTGATATGCCCCTTACTTCAAACAACCACAAAGCACACACTTTTATGTGACAAAATAAATTAACGTGCTGAGTCTATGCCTGCAACATTAAGGATAAGCATGTGTTTGACATCACTCCATCCCATCTTTAGATGTAGGACATCTGACTTTATAAACCACTGAGGAAAACTGACTGAAGCACCCTGGAAGGACACAGGCATATGTCCTTTCAAAGAATATTTGATCTTTTCCTCTTTTTAACCAGAACACTGTCATTTCAGACAGGACAGCTTTGCCATATGCTAAACTTACAGCTGTTTGTGGACACTTTTGCTTCTTTTCCTGTGTCCATCTTTTTCTAGATGGCAGAGATACATCCCACATTGTCAGTGTCCAGGGACCTGTACACCTACTCTTTCCTTCTCTTTCTTTTGTTTGCCACTCCTTCCAAGAGTCTTTGATAAGGTGTCTGAAACAACACTATGGGAAGATTCTAGTGGATTCATATACTTGTGCTTTCAAAACAACATTTTAACTCCCTGACTCTCAGGCAGAGTGGAAAAAAATCACACCAAAACAAACCTCTACGCATTCACAATAATCCTCAAGGAAAGTCTGCATTGGAAATCACATTGCCATATAATTATCTTGTTTACAATTCCTTGTACATCTTTTCTCATAGAAAAAATGCAGTTTGGAAATAGAACAGGAGTAAGATGCCAGTAAACCATGGCAAAGTTCTGACCACTGCTTGCTTAGGAATGGTTGTGGAGGGACAGAAATGTGTTTGCAATTAAGACTGCCCAGAACAGGACCGATTACATCTGCACACAGGCAAACTGAGGAGATTTCCAGAATGAACTTGTCATTGGGCCTAAGTGAATAAAAGGCAACATAGGCTGGAGCCATTAGAAGGAAACAAATATCCTTATCATATACTTCCACCCTCACATTGGCCTTTTCTAGTTCACTCATACCTCTTAAATGAAGAGGAACAAAATCACCATTATTTTAGGCCCTCTCATGGTATAGTTCACAAGGTTTTATGTATTTTCCAGCAACAGACAAAAAAGGAGGAAATAAAATGAGTGTTATGAAGTGGTTCCCATGCTGTCTGTGATTTGTAAGATGATCAGTTGATGTTAAAGAGATCCCCGCAAGACCCAGAAGCAGCCAGTCTTTCGTCATCCCACCTCTCTGCTTCAAGGAGCAGCATTCATGCTTTGCTTCTGAGCTCTAAACATGTCCACTGTTGCTGCTCAATCCCACTTTGATCTGGTGGGACAATTAGCCGAGCTCACTCTCAAGAGCACAGTGAGCTGTTTTCTGACTTAAAAGCTCTTAAGGTTTCTCTCCCTTGCCATAATTTTGTAACACAAAACACTCTACTAAACTTGCTACCACTCCCTCAATTAAAGAGCAAAATATAAAGAGTTTCTCAGGGTACCTGAATTTTTCTACTGAGTTTTGGTTTTGTGATACATGTTTTATCCCATACAGATCAGTTTTCTATTCTTTCTGCAATAGAACAAAAATCCAGATAGTGATTCAGAAATTTAATTTTCCACTCATTTCTCTGATCATGCCTTTGCTTATATTTTTCAAATGAATCTGTATTATTGCCTTTGAAAGCTTTTAAATTAATCACTATGTGGTGGATTGACAACCAGTAGTCAACTTGTAACACCCAGCTGAACTGAATAGCTGAATAGCTGTGTGTGGAAGGCCCACCTGAAGATTGTTGCCAACTGTATTTAAAAAAAAGAACTGGACAGGAAGAGATGGTGCTATTAGTTCTCCGAGATGAGCTTGTCATGCTGGCTTTCCTTTTTTTTTTTTTTTTTTTTTCCTGGTATCGGGGATCATGACCTCATGCTTGCCAGGCAGACAATTATGCCACTGAACTAAATCTACAGCCTTTTTTTCTTTTTCTTGGTACTGGGGATTGAACTCACAACTTCACATTTGTCAAGCAAGCACTTGTGCCACTGCATGCTGGCTTTCCTAATATGAACTCAGCTGCTCTCATCAGATAAGCCCAGGATCTTGTCACTGAGAATGGCTGCGGTTCACTTTGGAGGAGCTCTGGTCGTTATTTTGACCATTGTTCTGTGGCTCCAGAGAGGAAAATATGCCATTCAGTCCCCTGTAGGAGCTTGTCATGCTGGCTTTCCTGATATGAATGCAGCTGTTCTCATCATTGGAGGAGCTTGGGACCTCGTTGTTGCTAAGGATGGCTGTTATACTTTTTGGGAAAGCTCTGGTCTTTACTTTGAGCCTTGCTTCCTGGCTCTAGTGCAGATCCCTAAACCTGCTGGCATTGATCCTTCATCCCTCTGGCATAGACTTTCTGGCATCTACCTTTTTGGCCTTCCCAGTGCAGAGCTTTGATACAGAGACATTATCATGGACTCTAGGCCTCCAGCTGGACTCGAGTAGGACATTGCTATGGGATCCAGGTTCTCAACTGGATTCTTTGGGCCTCTAGCGTGTGGACAGATTTCCTGCACTCTTTTTGCATTTGACTCTTTTGGGTGAATATTATAAATTAATCCTATAAATTATGTGTCCTGTATTAACTCCTTTCCCTTCAAGCTCTAACATCAACATACTACAAGTGGAAATAGTACTACATGGTATAATATCTTTGTTCAGAATCACTAAAAGCCTGATAAGAGATATTTAACAACTTTAAATTCTGCCTTTCTCTCTCTCTCTCTCTCTCTCTCTCTCTCTCTCTCTCTCTCTCTCTCTCTGTCTCTCTCACCAAAACCACTACCTGTATAAAGATGAAGGGCTCAATATAGCCATTTTTAGTGAGTCAATATTTCTTGAACATTTTAAATTTTATTTCCAACTTATCAGAATTGATTCTTTAATGAACAGAAACTATTTTATTTATCTATATTGTGTTTCTACATATAAACTTCTTTTTTTGTTTTTTGCATACATTATTCAGTCAGGAGAGCATTTCTGTAAATGATAACTCTTTAGGCACACAGGAATACAGAACCCAATTGAGATATTTAAAAATAAAGCAGCATTATTTGTAATTGTTCTGGGATAGTAGCCATTAAGTGATACCTTAGTCTTAAGTGACTTCTCCAATTTTGTGAATTCATGATCAATGGGACTCTCTGGATTGCAAAACTCTACTTTTGCACAATCCTGCCTTCTCCTGCCATTCTCCATCTTACATGGGTTATTCAGAGTCCTTGGTCAGGCCCATAGATGGCTATGACAAGGAGGGGCTCTGAGACCAAGAATCTGAGCCTCTGTATTCATTGGGAGTACCGTCTGGATTCCACAGTTGCCTGAATAAGGTGTCCTGGAAAAAATATAAAGGGGGTGATATTAATGAGCCATGTTTCAGTAACACCAGAAAAGGGGCACTCACAACCAGAGGCACAGCACAAGCCATCTGTGAGTAGGTGCTTACCCTTTCTGGAGCCTATTCCAGGAGTCTACCCTGGATGGGTAAAATGTTTTTTCTGCTGTGCACTAATATAGGCTGCTGGCTTCACAATTAGTTGTTCAGGGTCCTTCATTTCTGGGGATCTATTTTCAGGCAGTCAGTTTGGTGGACCACTGGCTGATCTGATGGCCAGTGGCTACAGTGACATACCACTTTAGTTTTTCTTGGATGATTGGTCCCTGCCTCCTCTTAGTACTCCTCAATGTGAACGCTTTCCTTATGTAGTTAACAAGGCAATAAATTCTATTTGTTAACTTTTCTCTCTTTGCTGGGACAAAATACCTGGCATCCCAAATGAAGGAAGGAAAAATTTATTTAGCTTAGAGTTTGTAGAGGTTTCAGTCCATAACAGCTGATTCCAAAGTAGGGTGACATGGCAGCAGGGCAACAATTCAAAGAAGCAGCCAGCAAAAGCAACCAGAGCAAAAGGGAAGTTTCCACTGCACCTTTGGCTCCACACTCACAGCTTTACACACTGCCTGCTCAGGGACATACCACCTGTACTCACAAGGTCTTCTGAAATTGAGGTGGAAGCCTTTTTTGACCTCTGCACTCTTGCATTCTGTATGTACCTAAAACCAACACCACATGGATGATGCTGAGGTCAGCTGCCAGTTGGAGCAGCAGCCAGGTTTTCCTCTGTAAACCTGTAGGTTGGCTGTAGGGGTCCAATGCCTGAATCACTGGGCACACTGCATCCAATTCTGAGGAACAAATTTCTTTTGCCACCACCATTCTGGAGCATAGTGCTCTGCAACTTTCACCTCAAAGCAAAGTCTTTCACTTTCACAAGTTTGAGGCTGCAGTGGTTCAAGTCTTGCTGCTTTTTGTGATGTCTTCAGGCCATCTTTTTTATTCTCCTGTTCCTTTTTAACAATCAAGAGTTTCTCAGCTCTATCTTTGCAGCACACAGCTTTATTATAGCTTTTTTCCCTCACCAAACTCATAATGTTTCAAATCACCCTGCTGGGATCTTTGCTCTTGATTCTCAATATAAATCTTGGTAAAACCCCAACAGTAGCCATGCTACCACCTCAACATTAGACTGCCTTGAAATTTTTTCTGCCAGATTAATTAGTTCACCATCCTTAATCTTAGTCACAGGCAAAGTCTCTGGACACCAGCAAAATTCAGACAAACTTTTTGCCAGGTCATAACACATATCAGCTGGAGGAAATTAAAGAAATAAATAAACCCTCCCTTCCAACAACTAATGCAGTCCTTCCCAGCAGAAACCTCCCAAACCTGGTCTTTACCTGTAGGATTTCTATCAGCCTTCAGGTCTTCTGAGTTCTGACCAGAATTTCCCATACAGAGCAGACTAAGGTGTTCCAGTGCTACTCTTTCAGGCAATATCTCTGAATCTTTCCAAACTCTTCCCACAAGCCATTCCCAAACGCTTTTGAATCACATGGTCAGGTATAGTCACAGCAATGACCCCATTCCTTTGGTACCAAGTTCTGCTTTAGTTATTTTTCTCTCATTGCTAGGAAAAAGTACCTGACCCCTAAAATGAAGGAAGGGAAGATTTATTTAACTATTTGTGGAGGTTTTGGTCCATAATCAGCTGACTTCAAGGCAGGGTGGCATGGAACTGGGGCAGCACTTCAAGACAGCAGCCAGCAAATGCAGCCAGAGCAAAAGGGGGCAGAGCAAGCCTCTTTTCCTCTTTTATATTGTACACAGGCCCCCCCACTCCAGGGCCTGGGTAGCACTAACAAAATCTTGCTAATCTTGCAAAATTTTTCTAATGCTAATTTTACTGTAATTCAGATATAATATCTTTCTTTGAGTTATAATTTAAATACTGTAGGTTGAAAAATTGTTTTTCCTCAAAATAACCTCAATTTTGGTCAACCTTTATGCCCTCCCTGGATCATAGTAGTAACTTTTTGTTTCAAGATTTTGTACTCAGCATTGTCCCTTTTCATATTTCCTCAAGTGAAATGATCTTGCATCTTGATTTTGGTGGTCACATTTTGCAGACTGAGAATTCTCAGTTGCCTAGTTGAAGGACAGGATAAGTGTGACCCTGTATCTTTTTAGAATGCTATTCTAGCAATGCCAGTAATAAATGAAGAATGCTGCCTCGAAGTGCCTCTTGCTGACAGTTTTCAGAGACTGATTAAACATTTGCGTGATGTGTCTAAATTCCTGACTAATGGTTGGGATGTCAATGAAGAGCAGCCCTGCCTTCTCCCTTCTTTTCTGTGGCTAATGAAAAGACATTCAGCATTAAGCTCAATGGCACTGTAATGCACAGACACAGTGTCTTTCTTCTAATGATTCATTACTCTCTATTTTAAAATGTAAGTACATTTATATTAAATGATAATGTCATAGTGAGCCTAGGTTTTTCATATTATTGCTTCTTTTCCCTTGCCATGTAGCCATGCTTTATTTCTAAGGGAAATTCACAAATCACAATGTTATCAATTCAATTGTCTGGGAAGCTCTGGATATTTGATTCTGTTCTTGAAACAGTAGGGTAGAAAGCAGAACAGGAGTTCTTCTGGAATGCCAGCAGAAGCATGAAGCAGTGTGTTTGTGTGGGTTCAGCTCTCTCTGATGTGATGCATCGTTGCTTCTGGTCGTGACATAGCATTTAGCTGACCTTGCTGGGGAGTGAACTATTCCACAGAGACATAGTTTCCAGATAACCGGGGCCAGCTTTTTCAGGTCAGCACTGTTACGTTGTAAGTTAACAGTATGGATGAAAATCTTCACAAAATCTACAATTTATTGCCTGTTTAAGTAGAGCAGACAAAGTACATGACATATTTTCTTAGGGAGGTTTGTGCTGTAAATTTGTGTTATTTATAATTTATACTCCACTTATGCCTAAGTGACCTTGAGATAAAATAAAATAAAATTGCACACTATGGGTCAGGGCAAGCTCCCTGAAAAGTGTCTAGAGCAGAGATGTATTTTACATTGAATCTGATGCAAATGCTTTAAGTATCAGGCAGAAAAAGGGACACCTTGTTTTGGAAATCAGAAGAGTTGTGTTTTATATTTTCCCTCAGTTGAAATTCTATCCTGCATCAACATGGAGGTGGCCTGAGAAGGAAATTTGCTGATGCAGCTATGAAACCATCTGCAGGTTATTCTATTTGGAACATTAGCATCAGCCTGCCCCACCCCCACCCAATAACAAAAGGTCACACTCCCAGAATTCTGTCTCTTGTCACCAACTCTGCCTCTGCCTTGTTTCTCAACCTTCTGCCTCTGAAGGCATAAAGCTAGTACTTCTTCCTCACTTCTTAAGTTCTTTTTCTCGCCTTCTCCTAAACTTTGTTTTGTTTCAATTTTGATAAATTCTTCTACTTTCTCAATCCGGTCTTCTACCTAGAAGTTGTATAACTGAATTCATCTTTGTTTCTAATAAATAAAGAGACAGGTTATTTGAATAGAATTGATTTTGTTTAGTAGATTAGGAGACTAGTGGATTTAGTCAAGTAAATTGTTCAGAATACATAGGAACAAGTAGAACAATGGTATTATTGATGGTTTTTAAGGTTTATGTAGTAGTCCCTTTTAGCAAGAAAAAAACAGTTGACTGTTAAAAATAATCCTCTGGAAGAATATGAACATCATAGTGATAAAATAATTGTCCATGCCCATTATTATGAGAAACTATGTCAACCCAAAGTACAACAGTGACTTCAAAATTGGAAGACAGAGATTCATTTGAGTATAGCTGAAATGAAAAGGGGAGGCATTTGCTCATAGTTGTTCAGGATTTTATAATCTATGCTGTTTTGGTGCCTTTCATGTGGGCCATTGTGCTGTTTGTTTTAGCAACTCTAAAATTGTTTTCTCATTAGTTTATAACTGTGGAATACTTATTACCTAGAACAGAAACTTACTTGAACTACATCATTCCTAAAGCCATACATACTTATGGGAAAAGTATGACTCAAATTTTGTGTCAAGATTTTTCTTTTGTTCAGTTTTTATCTATCTGTTGGTGTATGCTTGCCATGCATAATGATTACTTACTTCATGGGGAGTTGATACATGTACATATCTCAACTTAATTACTTTTTTATCTCTTTTCCCCTCTTCTTCATTCTCTCCTTCCACCTCATAATCCCTGCCTCATTTGAAACTTTTCTATCATCTATCTTTTCTTTTGTTCTTTATTTATATTTTGAGTTTCTCATATAAGAGAAACAATGTGACATTTAAGTTTGTTTATCTGGTTTGTTTTATTTAAAATTATGGTCTCAAGGCATATCAGTCAGGGTTTACTAGAGAAACAGATATAACACAAGATATACAAGTGTATAAGAAATTGCTACAAAGTTAGATATAACACAAGATATACAAATGCACAAAAAGTTACTACAAAGTCACCCACAAAGTCAGACAGGGAAGCATGCAGAGGGTGCGTACACACTGGAGGTTAAAGGGTCCAGTGGAAGGGCTGGAGCTTACTGCAATGTCCCATTCAAGTTCCTATCAGGAAGCTGATAGGTCTATGATGGAACACTGAGGAATCCATGATGGAAGGCTGAAGAGTCTATGACTAAGGTTGAAGATTCTAAGATGAAGGCTGAAGAGTCCCAGGCAGAAGCCGAGTAGTCTATGCCAGAAGCCAAGAGACGACATCCAAGATGAAGGTGAAGACTGGAGCTCCTCCAAAGAACCAGCAATTAGTCCTTCCTCTTTTGCCTTTTATTGTGTGCAGCTATTTCCCTGGGGTGGTTGTAGCACTCACACCATCTGTGTGCCCTCCTCTTGCATAAGCTGATATTGTTACAAACTAAGGACCCTGGCTCCCTGCTGAATCAATTAGATAAACTTCTGACCTTCTCAAATTGACACAATGAACAAGTAACAGCTTGTCCTCTACACCCCAAGATATAGAGCTACTGCATCACTTAATTGATCCTCTAAACTTCTCAAGTTGACATAGTGTATCAACCATAACAATCCACCCCTTGCTAACTTGGCAACTAGACACATTTCTTTAAATAAGTCTCCAGATGCAAAGACATGCTTATAATTACACCTAACATGTTACAACTGTCCTGAATACAAACAGAAACATACTAATTCCCTCACCAGAATAGAAGGTGAGCTTTCCTTGGGTGATGTTTACTCTTACCATTCTACAGCTTTAACAGTATGACATAGCTTCATCCATAAGAACCAATGTTAAGTCTATCAACATTATATTATATTAGAACTATATTAGAGGAGATATAGTACAATTAAATCTTCTTTTCTGTAGCTGATTACAGGATTGTAGCTGATATTTAGAACTATCTTTTTCTACTACCCATTCTGTATTCTCTTGGTCTTCAGTGAGCATCTTGGTTCTTTCCCTGGTGGAGTGACCTATACCTTCATTCCTGAAAGCTCAGCCATTTGTCATTCTGACTATATTAAGTTGTTGTCATTCCCCTTTAACTTCAATTAAACAAGGCATGGTAATACTAAGAGGTGCCCTAAAGGACCTCTTGTACTCCTCGTGTATTCTTTCTTTCCTCCATTGTGGAGTAGTAGTCCAATTTCCTCTTGACAGTCTGGGTCAATCATCTCTGACAACACTGTGACTCCCTTGTTTCCTCAGAAGCATGAGGAGATCAGAATGACTAGGGGAAAGAAAGTCTTAGCTTCCAGGTCTATGGTATCATTTTTGTGCTTCCTGGTATAAGCTTTCCTCTCTCTGGAACTGAAGCCAGCAGAACATAAGGTCATAGGGACAGGAAGCAAAAATTTTGCTAGTGGATCACTAGGTGTAATAGTGAGTGGTACTATTCCTTCTTCCACCCCTTCATTCCTGGACTCATGAATCCTGGCTATGGGAGACACAGTACCATACAGTGGATGTTGATTCAAAGGATATACAGCCTTTTGAAGTACCTTACCCCAGCCCTGCAAGCTGTTGCCACCTAGCTGGTGCCTTAACTGTTCAAAAGACCATTCCTCCTTTCTATTTATCCAGCTGCTTCTGGATGGTAAGGAACATGGTAAGACCAGTGAATTCCTTGAGTATGAGCCCATTTGCCTCACTTCTTTGGCTACAAAATGTGTCCCTTGGTCATAGACAATACTATGTGGATCCCATGATGGTAGATAACACATTCTGTGAGTCCACAGATAGTAGTTTTGGCAGAAGACTTACATGCAGCAAAGGCAAATCCATATCCAGAATATGTGTCTATGCCAGTGAGGACAAAGTGCTGTCCCTTCCATGATGGAAGTGACCCAATATAATTAACCTACCACTGGGTTGCAGATTGGTCACCCAGTGGAATGATGCCATATCAGGGACTCAGTGTTGGCCTCTGTTGCTATTGGCACATGTATGTATCACAACTTAATTACTTTTTCATCTCTTTTCCTCTCTCCTTTATTCCCTTTCCTTTCATCTTATAATCCCCTTCTCATTTGAAACTTTTCTGTTATCTATCTTTTGCTCTTTATTTATATTTTGAGTTTCTCATATAAGAGAAACCATGTGACATTTAAGTTTGTTCATCTCATTTATTTCACCTAAAATTTTGACCTCAAGATGTATCCATTTTCCCACAAATGACCCATTTATCATTCCTTTTCTTTTTTTGGTACCAGGAATTGAACTCATGATGAAGTGCTTGCAAGGCAGGCGTTTATGCCATTGAGCTAAATCCCCAGCCCATTTATCATTCTTTATGGCAGAGTACTACTCTTTGTATGTAAATACCACACATTTCTTATTCAGTTATCTATTGATGGATAGGCTGCTTCCAAGATATAGTTATTATGAACTGTGCTGCTGTGATTGTGGGTATGAATATATCATGATAATATGGTATCTTTAACTCTTTCAAGAAGATACCTAAAAAAGAATATCTAGGTGAAATGGAATTTCTATCAGTTTTTGTTGTATCTTCATACTAATTTCCATATGAGTTGTACCAGTTTTCATTCCCACCAACAATGTAAAGTGTTCCTTTTCCCCCATACCATGTCCAGCATTTCTATTATTTGATTTTTTGATGATAGTCATTCTTTCTGGAGTAAAATAGAATCTCAGTGTTGTTTTAATTGTCATTTCTCTAAAGGTGGTTCTAAAGGAAAACATTGGAATATTCTGGTGTATGAGATATTTGTGTACTTGTTGCCATACAAATCTCCACCATGGTAGTGGAAGAATGAGGCATTCTATAAATTAGATTAGTGTGTGTATGTGGGAGAGAACTAGATATAGAGGAAGTAGAAGGGAGGTTACTATGCACTGAATGTTTGTATCTTCTCAATATTCATAACTTCCAATGTGATGAGATTAAGAGATGGAACCTTTGGGAGGAAATTAGGTAATGAAGGGGGAGCTTTCATGAGATGAATGAATGCCCTTATAGAATAGAGCTCAGGTAGTCCACTTTCTGCCATGTGAGCATTCAACAAGAAATCAGCAGTTTGAAAGCTAAAAGAGAGTCCTCCTCAGAACCTTGACATACTAGTACCATGATGTAGAACTTTCAGCCTCTAGAATTGTGAAAAATAAATTTCTGTTACTTACAAACTAGCCAACCCATATGATTGTGCTATAGCAGTCCAGTGATAAGCACAGAGGTTAACCCTCATATTTCAGTACTTCTAATACTCACTAGATAAAATTACTCAAACAATGTGACACTTTCTGCCAGATAACGATTTTATGCCTGTTAGTGCCATTTCATATAATTGCTTGAGTGAAGTCTTTTAAAATCAGATTATAAAAAAATTAAAATCAGGTTATCATTGTAGTAGGTGTTAGTGTCATGATTAATTAATGGATACACACAGCACTCAGTATTATGTTATATATTAGTTTGGAATTTATAAAAGTAAAAATAAATAGATTTTGCTCTTGCGTTGCTTACAATCTAGTTAGAAATACATGGCTATTAAAACTCAATAAGGTAACGCTTAAAGAGAAATGATGTTTGCATGGCCCCAAATAACTCACCTCTTCCCTCTGAATTATGAAATGCTTGAGAAGTAGATAGAAGATTACAGATTAAATAAATAAAAAAAAAAACAAAGAAAATAGACTTTCTTGCCAGTAATGGGTTAAAGAATGTAGCTTCAATCTACAGGCTTTGCTTCTTCTTGAATTAACACTGTCTGATAGTGGGTAGGGTAGCTGTTCGAGTTTCTTCACACAAGGCTGCAGAAAGCAAAAAATAGAATGTGGGTTATATGTGGGCAGCCAGTCCTAGATAGAGTAAAAAAGGGTGGATCTCTAGTTGGGAGTATAGTCTTCTAATCCAGTCTTACCAGTCTGATAATTTGTTCCTCTTCCCAGGGGAGTAGTGAAAAGGGATGAAAGCAGCCCTCTGGAGTTTAAAATTTTTCCCTTAAATTGAAAAGTTGTCCTTTGGGGGTGCACATATAGTGTCCTACTTATCAAAGGGTAGGCAGGGGCAAAGAAGCAGGTGTGTGGTGAGTGCAGTCATAGAGGGAGTTCTCAGTTTTCCCATTCATGCTCTCAAAGTCTTGGGAAAGAAGCTATGGGATGAGGAGGGTACTCAATTCATTTTCCAAATCAGAGCCTATATAAGCCCTGAGTCTCAGTTGTATGGCAAATAAGAGACATCTATACCCTCAGTGAATGCTTTTCTGCATTGATGCCCTCAGATACAGAAATCATACTCACTATTTCTATACCAATGACTACAGTAACTTATCATGCATTTATGCACACAGTGTGATACCTAGCTCCCTTGTGGGGGAACTCACATGATTCTTTTGTGATAACTGTAGAAGGAATTTTCTTCTAAAGAATGGAATCCTTGATATGTAATTTCAGATTGAAATACAGTGATTTATCTGCAAGACTTTTGCATATGTGATCGCTGCTGCTTCAAATAAGTAACAGATGTGTAGGCCTCCATTGAAACACAAATATGCATGAGGCATTCTTTACATATGAAAATTTGCCATTATGAGAGATGTGTCAGGAATTTAGCCTTTTATTGTCTGTCTAGTTTTATTTAGTCATGAGCAGAATATAATAGAGAAAGCCCTGGTGAACATCTCAGCTCAGAATTGGAAAGCAACGATCCAGATTATCTTTTTGGAAAATGCCAAATATGACCTCTTCAGCAAAGCAGGCTAGAAATAAGTGGCGATCACAGACTATTCAGCAAAAACATACCTCAAATACTCACACCAAGTTTTCTGTTGGCTGTTGAAGTCGATCAACAGTGTTACAAACTTGGGCTGTGATAAGTGTAGAATTCTTCAGTGCATATTTGCAAATCTTACCAACTAGTTCACTGGTAGGAACAAATACAACTGGTATTAGAATCAGTCCTCAAGGTGGACTAACCTCAACATTCAGATTATTAAAAATGTTTAATACAAACCCATTCAGAATTCTGCAAATAAGACTTTTGTATCTTTTTTTCTTATAAAAATATTGCTTTGCCTGTTTAAAAATTATATAGTGTAAACTGTTCATCATGGCACATACCTGCAGTGCCAACACTCCAGAGGCTGTGGCAGGAGGCTAGCCATTCATTTGAGGCCAGCCAGAGCTACATAATGAGTTTGGCCAGCCTGAAATATGTAATAAGGCTTTGTCTCAAAAACAAAAACAGCAAACAAAAACTCTCCTCTTCTCAAAACATTTTGTGTAATTGTTGTAGTCTGGGTTTGCAAGAGAAAAGATTTAATATAGGACACATAATTTTTAGGGTTATTTTATAATATTTACCCAAAAAGATAAATGCCGAAGAGTAAAAGAGATCTTTCCACGCTGTAGCTAAAGGCCTGGATCCCACGGCAATATCCTACACAAGTCCAGCCGAAGACCTAGGGCCCATGGCAATATCCTCCATCTAAGTCTGTATCAAAAATGTGCACTGGGAAGACCAAAGGTCAGTTCTGGAAGCTAGAAAGTCTGCACAAGCAGGGTGAAGGATCAGCGCCAGCAGGCTGAGGGATCTGCCCTGGAACCAGGAAGTGACACGCAAAGTAACAATCAGAGCTTCCCTGAAGAGACCACGTTATCCTCACCAACAGGGAGGACCTGAGCTCCTTCAAAAATGAGAACAGCTGAGTTCATATTAGAAAAGCCAGCCCGACGCGCTTCTCTTAGGAGGATCAACAGTGCTCTCTCCTCCCCTGCAGTTCTCCTTTTATGCTGTTGGCAACAATCCTCCGGTGGGCAGTCCACACCCAGAACCATACTGACTCATTTCAGCTGGGTGTTACAGGTTGACTATTAGTTAATCCACCACAGTAATGTGTTGGTAGGTCTTCTTTAGAACATAAGTATATTTAAGGTATGCAAAAACTTTCTTCAATATTTTATTAAAATTATTCAATTTATGCTGGGTGTGGTGGCGCATGCCTATAACCCCAGCACTCAGGAGGCTGAGGTGGGATGATCACTTGAAGTTTGAGGCTTAGTTCAAGGCCAGCCTGAACTGCATAGTGAAACTGTCTCAAAAATTATTTGATTTATACTATGTGCACTTGACTTAATAATTTTCAAAATGAACCAAAAGAGCACAATTTTGGAAGGAGTCAGCAAAACTTTGTTTGCTCAAAATACCTATAACTGATATTTCACTTCCTCATTAAAATGTTTCCTCAGTCCTGTTTAGTGAAATGATCTGCTATATTATCTGCCTGAAAGACCAAATGATAAACAAGCGATTTAGAATTCTTTCTCGTTTATGGGATAATATCATGTCAGCTCCACTAAAAATCACCAAAAAAACTAAAGAAGGAAAAGTTTAGGATGTTGCAGTGATAGAATGAATTGTGTGGTGCTCTTTTCACTACATTTTCAGACAGTTCCAGCTTCTACTATTGTGCAGTTTAACAGCAATGGTGCTCAGATGATAACGATTAATTTTATGTGACCTATTTTCTTTCACCTCTAGATGACCTTAAAGCTTTTTTTTCTTCTTTTTCCCTTATTCTGACCAACTTCTACCTTGCCCAGTCACGAGTAACTTCAAAGCAATTCTGTCTGATACTATGTTTTACTGTGTGACTATTCATTCCACTACATAAAACATCATTTGTTTATGAACATTCTCTGAAAAATAGAGGTAAAAGGAGTCATTAAAATTTTTCTCCGTGCTTTCTTTAGCAGGGAAATGTTAAGAAGGAGAAAAATGCAGATTCTCTACATGCAGTGGCATAGTTTCTGTTGGCTATTTATAATTCACTTTTGTCCCCTTGCACTTGAGGTAAAAGTCAGTTGTAAAAATAGAGGCTGTACCTTTTAAAACTGAAATCAATAGTCAGAAATCCCTGCAAATAAATTAGGCCAGACACTTCATTGCTTCTCTTTCACATTTTCTCTACATGGCCATTTTTATTTTTAATAAGTGTTCTAGGATACTTTTCAAAAAGTCTTTCATTCATTCAAAGCTTATTATTTTTAACACTATAAACATCTACTTTTAACATAACATGAACACACAGGATCTACACATGGATTATATGAACAGTCCATAAGGACATGCTTAAAGGCAACTTCAGATTAGAAGATAACCCACATCCCAATCAGCTAAGGTGCAGGTTAGCATGATGCAAACCGGAGCACTTATAAATACTGAAAATAACACAAAGCTGTAGTATGACTCCTTTTGGACGTGGATAATCAGAACAGGCTGGAGCCGTCTGTGGCTAATGGGATGTTTCTCCCAGCTTTGTCACCATGGCAAATAATTTATAATACACAAACATTTGTAGTGCTAAGAAATCCACCCACTCTTGTTGAAAGATGGCCAGGTTTTGTAAAATTACATTCTAGTGAGGGCTACCCTGCTGATTTCTGAGATAAGTTTTTTCTGTTTGCCATTCATGTATTTAACAAAGGACCAAAGGGAATATATATATATATATATATATATATATATATATATATATAATGTTTTTTGATGTAAGTAGGTTTTTGTGATGGCAAAATTTGAGACAAGAAGTCTATTGTGCAGTGGTGCTGGTGAGGGGAATCTGTGGGTTTGTAAACCTTTCCTATAAACCCTCTCCCCCAGTAAACATGCAATCAAAATAAATATATTTGCAAGCCAAATACATTTTCAAGCAAGTCCCTTAGTTCCCTGAGCAATTGGACTGCCACCCTGAAGTTCCAATGGAGAGGTTTGGATATATGTCCTTATAACAAATCCCACAGGGCCACTGTTTAATGGATGTGACAGTGTATTTCAACTTCCTATTTAGCCCCCAGAAGCAGGGCCGGGAGCACCGAGAGCACAGGCAAAGAACCTATGGGATTCCTATCTGCCCCCCACCCCATGCCTGGCCAAGACAAAATACAGCACACTCCAACTCATTCCATTACTTAACAGGAGGGAGAAGAAAGCCCTGGTAGCTAACACTTCCTTGCAGAGCCAAGTGGCAATGCCAAAAAAATGCAGAATATGTGTGACTGGGGAAATAATGTAGGCAAAACAGTCTTTCCCACAAGTAGGTGGAAGAGGACAAGTCACAGTTAATTTCAGACCACACATAGGTGTATAGTGCCAGGAAGGGCCAGTGGTGTAAATATTTACATGCAATAGTGATGTATGAGGTAAAACTTAACAGAATGCTTGGGAGGAGAGAAAGAGAGAGAGAGAGAAAGAGAAAGAGAGAAAGGCACAGAGAGACAGAGAGATTGATTACCGGAAGCTGTAAGCAGCACTGGGTTTGTTGGTGACCTGGTTTGAGTTTTACAAGCCTCTTTATTCTGTGTTACCCCAGCATTATCCTGCTACATAAGATCTGTCTCAAAATCTCATGGCATCAGACAGGAAGGCAGGGAACAAAGGCACTGATACTCATAATTATGAATGCTTCTTTGAGGAGAAAAATCCTCCTCACAATTGTTAATTTTAATGATTATTAACTTTCAAAAAAACCACAGGATTTTTTTTCTAAAAATCAAGCTTTGTAGGATCAGAATATACCCTTAGATGTGACAGTTTCAAGTAGCAGTCCTTTGCCTTAGTTTTATTTTGGGAAGCATTTGGATGCTAATTCAGAATTTGCATTATTCAGCCAGTGCTATTGCTTAAGACATCAGGTACATAAGAGTATGAACTAACCTTGGAATCAAGTTTTCCCTGTATAAAATGCTACATATGCTGAAAATACTAATCCCAAATAACTTTGACTGGCAGTGGCAAAAAAAAAAAAGAAAGAAAGAAATCTTTAACAAAACCAGGAAGTTACCTAAACTAGATAAAACTTTATGATTAAAAGTTTCTGGCCATAATGAAGACATTTGAAGAGGCAAAATACATTTTTTTTTCCTTTTCAAGATATAACAAAATAGGAAGTAAGTCTTGGTAAATGGTAACATTTTTGCTGTGAATTTAAATATTTGTTTTATTATCCTATGCAAAACATCTATATTCTTAAGGCTTAATAAATTAAATATAGCATTGACCAAAACTAGATTCTATAGCAAGCAACACCTAGTGATTTAAATTGCCCTTTTAAACAGCAATTTTAGCAACACTCAAGCACAGATAGAAATACTGCCTTCTATTTTGTTTAAAGTTCATTTCCTGTCTCTAGGATATTAGTCAACCTTTCAGTGTTGGCCATTTTGTTTTTTTGCTTTTTCCAATGAAATTCATTCCTGTTCTCATTTACTCCATTCCATTCATGACCTCTTTTCCTTCCAAGAAAATTAAATACAGCCCCAAACATGTCAGACTCCAATTAGTTTTACAGCTCTCTTTACCTGTCTTTTATATTCATTAATTTGCTTCCAATCAGCTGGCCATATGTGTGCAGTCTCCACAAACACCTGTATTTGCAAAACCAACAAAACCTATGTTGAACAGATTGATTTTTCTGCAATTCTTTTCATGAAATTTGAAATCCCCTGAAGTTTCTACCAGAAATTTCTTGGTAAATCTTAATAATATCAGTTTTATTCAATATCTTTCAGTTCCTGGAAGCAATATTTGTTTCTATGGGTATTTTTCTATCTATGTGTTTTTATTAAAACCCACGATAGGTTATATTTTATCTTTTCCTTAGCTAAGTGCATTAAAGAAGAATAATGCAAATAAAAGGTACATATTTATGGACATGTCCTGGAATCATACATTGAGTGCTTATAAATAAGCCGGCTATGATCCCTTTCACCTCCAGTGCTGAAGAGGACAGAGCACTCTTATCTGTGTGATAAGATAATTTGCAATCTTCTCTTTTTCCTTAGGGCAACTAAATGCATGTGTAAGCTTATTTGTGCTTCTAGAAATGTCTTTAATATTTCCCTGAACTCCACTGTAACATTTTCAGTGAAAAATAGTTCTGCAGTTTGTTTCATCATGCTAATTTAAATGAATTATTATACTGTGCTAGAAAAAGCCTTCCTGCCTTCTAAATTAGACTTTGCAGATATTTCCGATTTACCTGCAATTGGATTACAAGAGCAAAATAACGCTTCAGAATTATCTAGTTAGAAAAGGAACATGCATCTTAGCAAAAATGAAATGAACAACAAAAAAGGAAGCTTTACGAAAAACTGACATAAGCTCATTCTTATATTTACATAAAGCAACTAGGTGTCAATTTGAAATTATCTTGTGATCTGATCATATTTGTTGTCACTTTGTAACTCAAAGATACACCCCTCACCCATTCTACCTGCATTCATGAGCCTCTGGCCAAGGTATGTGCTTTTCTTTCTTTTAGATTCTTCTTGTGATTTGTATGACTTTGAGAAAAATGAAGCTTTACGTGTCTATGGTTTGTATGGTGCTGCTGCTCTGTCATAATGCCGAGCAAGTTAAATGAATAAAATTGCTTCCTGAATTTCTTAGTTTGAATTAAAGGCTAAAACTCATGACCATGCCCAAGCTTTCACCTTTTTCCAGGTTCACCACTATCCAATATTTCTCATGATCTTCTAAAATCTCCCCTTTCCAATATTTCCTACAAGTCTGGAGTTCTGATTAGCTTGCATTTTGAGATTTTATAAAACTCAACAAATGAAAACAAAACTTCTTGTGGACTCCACTCTGAAAAGTTGAAAGTGTCAGAAGAAAAATTTTTAAAAACATTCTTCAAATCTAATTGTGGTGGTACATGCCTATAATCCTAGCACTCTGAGGCAGGAGGATATCTGTGAGTTTGAGGCCAGCCAGGCTACAAAGTGAGTTCAGGCCAGCTTGAACTGCATAGGGAAACCCTGTTTCAAAATAGAAAAAAAATAAAATCAAAAAATTTAATTGGCACATAATTGTTTATATTTATGGGGTACAATATAAACCCACACCTGTATACAGCGTATAATGATCAGATAATGATAATCAATTTACCCATTACCTCAAATAGTTAATATTTTCTTGACAAATTTTGATGGCTAGTGGATGCTTGTGAATGGCCCTTCTTTTCCTCTTATCTGTGGGCTACACTCTAATTCTCTGTGATACAGTAGCTATGCTGTGATCACCCCTGGCCCAAGGGCCCTCAGAAACCTTTTTCCTTTTCCCTTCACATTCCACTTAAATCAGTACTTCCTTTGAATCCCAGTTGAAGATGCATCTGAGTCTCACCCATTTATAGCAGCTGCTGTGGTGAAAGTAACCTACCAGGGTTCATGGTATGCACTCTTTAAGTCCAATCCATAACTCTCCTTGAAACCAATATTATAGGTCCCAATCCACTTACTTTTCCTTTTTATTTTGAAATTATTAGAGATTCATAAGAATTTGCAAAGAAATGTACAAGAGGGTACTACATACTCTTTATTACACCTCCCTTCATGTCAACATCGTGCATAGTTACACTGTGATATCAAAATCAGACACTTTCTGGGCATGGTGGTGCATACCTGTAATACCAGCACTTGGAGGCTGAGTCAGGAGTATCACTATGAATTTGAGGCCAAACTTGCCTACCTAATGAGTTCAAAGCCAATCTGTCTGAACTACCTAACTAGACTCTGTCTTAAAAAAACCAAACCAAACCAAACCAAACCAAGCCAAGAATTTGACTTCAGCACAATCCACAGAGATTATTCAATTGTTTATATATTGTGAATACACTCACTTATAAAAATCTGTTAATTTTTTCACATTTTTATGGTTTGTGCCTAGATGGTCCCCCCAAAGCCTCATGTGGTCATAGGTGGGGCTTCTCAGAAATGTCTAGATCTAGAAAGTATGATGCTGGGATTGTGTGATGCTGGATTTAAGGGGATGTGATTACTAAATTAGTGCACTAACTGTTTCAGCATGGTTTGGAGGGTAAACAAGGGGAAGGCCTACCCTGAGTGTGAGTCCTATCTGCCCAAAGGGCTGATTGCCTAAACAGAATATAAGGGACAGAAGGAGGGCTGTTACCATCACTTGTTGCTTGCTGCTTTTGCTGCCTCCTGCCTTCTGCCTTCCACTCTATGAACTGTTTTCTCTTCTCTGTGACGTTCTTCTATCACGCCACCTTACCTTGGAATCCTCCACAAAATGTGATCCAAAATAAACCTTTCCTTCTTTAACTTTAGGTGTTGGATATTTTGTCTCAGCAATGAGAAAAATAATTAAGACACACATAGATTCCCATAACTGCTAACATAATCAATGTAACTGCTGAAATAAAATTAGCCTAGGCAATATCACAGGTATAAAAGCAAGAATCATTCCATGAAATTGTCCAGTATTACATGTTTATAACCATATTCACCTGTATAGTGCATGTATGTGTATGTAATTATTTTATATTCACTTATATCCATACTTACATATGTATATAAATATAATGTATGATATAATGTGTGTTTTTTCCCATGAATCATGATCCACACATTTTGAAAGCTACTGTTTCAGAATTTTATTACTCAAAGTAAGGACAATGGTCCCTTTGGCTGCAGTCTTACTAGGAAATTCCTAAAAAGAGTAGAATTTCAGACTCCAGGCCCACTGAATCAAAATTCTGTATTTTAGATGCGATTGAGAGAGTTCAGGGTGGTATGGCCATATACAAAAATCTGTATTTTAAAACAGTATCTTGAAATGATTTTCTCACACATTAAGCTCTGAGGAGCAGAAATGGATAGCGTTACTCAGTCTGAAAGAGGGTAAGATACAATCTCTGCTTTTTTTTGAGAGTTGAGAATGAAGGCAATGATCCTCCACCTATGGACAGTTTGAATTGACACCTGGCATCGTGGGCTCTTTCCTTGCCTGCTTTAATAGTAGGGAGGACCAAAGTCTACAGGGCAGGCAACTGCAGAAATGATGACACACTTCACAGCAGCAAGTTCTTTATTCTTTCAGGAAGTTGTAACATTTTCCATGAGAAACCAGAGGGGAAAAGTGTTGTTTATAATTTTCCTAAAGTGATGATTAAAGCTTGGGGAGAGAGCTTAGCCCTCTATATTTTCTGTATCAATAAAAGTGGTTGACAACTCACTGTCCCTTGCATTGCCCCACACTGAATGTTATTTCTACTTCTCTTTTCCAACTAGGTTAAGGAAAGAATGCAGTGAGAAGAAAAATGAGAGAACAAGTTGGCTGTGCACTTTAGGATTAGGATCTGGTATTATGTATCCAAAGCTCCTAAAATACTTTGAACCTCATCATTATGAGATTATAAAATTATTGAGGCTTGCTTTGTAGTAACTATACTTCTGGCTCAAAAATAACCCACATTTTAGCAATTCCAAGTGAGTGGGACTTTCCAAAATCTGAGCCCTGGAGTTTTAAAATTGGAAAGCCAGGGAGGAATGAGGGAAGTGGAAAGGAATGAGAGATTTTGGAATGACAATGATCTAGCTAGGATTCATTCCACCAACTCTTAGCTGTTCTTCTTGAAATAAGGGTAATTAATGTAATTAACATATTTTAGGCAAAATAATGCACACATTAACAAAATGTCTTTCATGAGAAAAACATGAAATGTGGTTTCATCATTTTATTTCTGCTTGAGAAGACAATATTATGAAGTAATGTGAAATCCTTTAATTAGACATAATTTAAAAGCCAGACAGAAAATTGAGAAGCTGGGAATTCTACCTAGAGAAGCAATATTTATACTCTAGAGCATCAGGCAATGTATCACACAGAGACAGATGTTTTAGAGTGAATTAAGATTATGATATCACACTAGCATTTTACTTTGTTCTAAATACATTAGGTTATACTCAAGTTACAGCTTTCTAATAAGATTAAAAATCTACTTTGGTAGATGCCTCAAGTTGAATATAAGAAGAAATTTAGATATTTTTCCTTGTAAGCATTTTCTTGAGGACATATAAATTTAAAAGTTGGAAAAGAAAGGAGGATCAGGAGGAGGACAAAGCTGAGAGCAGATACTGAGAGGGCCCTGTGAACACTGAATTGAGAACTACCTTTGCCTGTTTTGCGGGTTTTTGAAAAGAAAACTGAAGCTGACTTTGTGATACATTGCATAGTGTAAAGAATGCAAAATTTTCAGATTTTAAGATCATCCAAGGCTCTAAATTGCTCAGTACCCTAGGCCATGTGACCTTTCAATCTGATTTGAAGCCACCCAGCACTCACACCCTGATTACCAGCTGTTAATGAATTGAATCTCCTCTCTGGCAAAGCCCTGCCCCACAAAGGCTTACATTTAATGCCTGGACCTCCAATTAGTGATTCAAAAATCTTCCTGTCTATAGCCTTGTTAATTTTAAAATAAACATCCCAAGTGTCTACCTCCCCTCATCCCCTGTCATCTCCCTCCTTTCTTCCCCCAGGAAGGAAACTGCAGGAAGCTTCCTCCCCCAGGCAGCCCCAGCACGAGCTACCTGGGAGGTATTTAAACCCAGGACCTTCTTCCCATTCCTCTTTAAATAGACCTGCTAAATAAAACAGCTTTAAGGTTTTAAACTTTTAATTGCTGGAAGAAATAACTAATTTCTAAATAGTCTCAAATAGGGCTTTAATGACCTTTTTAAAAGTAAACCAAGGCCTGCCTTAATTCTGTTCTTACCTATGCTGATTAAGGGTTTGTTTTGTTTTGTTTTTGAGCAGATTTTCTCAGGCTTTTTTCACCTATAACCCACTCAGTCCCCCAAATATCCTTACTGACATCTACAAATTAAGGTGGGTTTTATGAGATCTGACTTGACTTAAAAGCAGCATCAGAAATTAACGATATAATTATGATTTTATTTGGGACAGTTGCTCTGGACTACTTCAAAGAAAAAATATTTTGGGTTTTTGTTTTTTCCTGATAGATGGCACTGTGTGAGTCACTTTTTTAAGGTTATCAGGATTTATTGTATCTTTTGCTCATGACTCTGGGCTAGGCCCCATTGTATAATATTATGAACACAGGTGTTTAATAAGCAGCTGACAATGATGAATGAGAATGAGCCCCTGAAACACTTGGTGGTATCATCAGACATCACATATTACTCTTTCATCATGCTGAATCCTTAACTCAAATCCAAGAATAACTGGTTATACAAGAATTTTACAGTTCATATTGAGAATTAGAGATTATTCCCCAAGATAATTATGTGGTAACCGAAAGAGCTCATAAGTAAACTTAATATAATGGAATTTAATTGTTGGTGTTCAGAGAACAATACTGTAAAATACAATTCTTTGGTGTGCGCAGTATTTTCAACTAAAGGACATTGGAAGGCCTCGAACTAAAGACTTCTCCGATCTATTCCTTCCCTCCTTTCTCCTCTTCTCCTTTCTCTCCAAAGTCATGCCATAGAAACTACTCTTTTTCTCCAAGGTAGGTCATATCCATAAAACCTAGGAATATTACTATTACTGTTCCCTATCTTCCTATGTAAGAGTTGGCCATAAAGAAATTGTCTGAGGTACCTAGTGGAATAGTAGATCATGTAGACCTTCCTTCCAGAAGGGATGGTGTCCTGTACCACAGAAATATCACACAGAGAGGTCAAACAGAATCCTAAAACAGGAATGCTGGCTTCCCTCTCAGCCTGTAACCATTAGATCATGCCTCTTTCATCCACCGATGTTGCTACCTGGCTGTTCATTCTTCATCAAATCATAGACACCCTTCCCCCTTCCTTCCCTCAAAAGACAGTTTTCCCTGGGCCTTATTTTGCTTTTTTTTTTTTGCTGGGGGGAAGGGTACTGGTGATCCAGCTCAGGGCATTTTACATGTAAGGCTGCCACTGAGCCACATCCCCAGTCCCCAGCTTTTAAAACCTTCAAATTTTCTTTAGTTCAAAGTAATGAACATGTCAAGTGTTATATTTTAGAGTATTATTTTCTGAACCCCACCAATTGAGTCCCACTATACTAGGCTTACTTATAAGTGGATGCTACATGACACTTTTGAGTAAATACGTTTGTTGTGTTCTACTCTTGTTAACTTGTTTTTGTTATCAGAGTGTTTGATGTGACCCTTTCCAGGGGTGAGGGAAGGTATCACATTTTTTCACCTCTGCACAATGTACTTATTGTATTATTTATGCACTTGCAAAAAAGATAACAAAAAAATGCGATTCCTATTACACTGACTGAATTAAGAAAATGTTTTAGGCAGAGCTAGAAGTTGGGGAAACATAAATATTAAAATGTTTCTCATCTTCCAACTTTGGCCAAGACAAGATGAAACAAGTTTAAAAAACAAAGAAAAGAAAGGTGAAAAAGAAAAATAGAAGCTAGAAAGAGAAGTAAAAGAAAACAAGAAAGCAAAAGGCAAAAAAGAAAAAGGGGAAAGAGGAAGTTGTAGCTCTTGGAGGAGGAAGGACAGTGCACTGCATCCAGGTGTCCTTGCCCTGCTCAGTGTAGTCTGCGGCAGAAGCTGCAGATGGACATCTGAGGGGAAAGACATGCCAGTGGTACAAAACCCTAGACTGGACATCAATATTCTGATTTCTGATATGTTACATTGATAAATAAAGCTAAAGGTGAAAAGCATACATTGACATTGATTATAAGGGCCACTCATTGTGCTTAACCATCAACAGTCTTTACCTCAAAAAATGATCAAAATGTATTTCACTATAGACTAGAATCTTTATAAAGTATTTCAACAGACAAGCATATTGTAAAGTAGAGAAAACAATATAAGGGACACACTAATGTATCCATCTGTAAATCTAAGATATGTTAGCACTTTGCCACATTTGCTTCACATTACATTTTAGTCCTAAAAAGAAAAAAGAAAAAGGCTAACATCCTACTCATCTCCTATCCTACAAACTCAAAGTACACACCATTGTAAAGTTGGTGTGTGCAAAAGACAGTGTGACACTTGATTCAGGTGTCACCCCTGTCCACCTGGCCCTTCAAAAGAGAAAGGTTTGTTCTCCCAGCTGCAGGAGAGTACTGCTTGGAAGACTCTTCTCAGCTATTTGTGCTTCCTGGGGAGAGAGGGGATTGCAACCTAGGCAGATCATGTAGAATCTTAAAACCTGCAGGAAGATGTTTGGAGTCATTTTTTTTTTCTTATTCTATTAACCATAACCTTTTGATTAGGCTAAAGGAGTTGGTTTACTTGGAGAACTTATCTGAAAAATTTATCTTCTGCTTCAAAGACTAAAACTATCTTTCTGTTTGATATTTAGGGTTTTCTTCCTTCCTTTCTTTCTTTCTTTCTTTCTTTCTTTCTTTCTTTCTTTCTTTCTTTCTTTCTTTCTTTCTTTTGAGCTGCACATGCTTAACCTTTCCTACCCTAGAGCACAATGTTCCTTCCTTGCACCACAGCTATATCTTCTAAGACTGCTCTGATGATTGTCCTCTTCTTGCCTTTATTCCTGCCATTCCATGGTTTGGAATGCCCCCATGAATGCTCCTCTCTGCAAGAATGCTCCTTTCTGCAAGACCCAGTTGAGGTCCTCATTTCTATAAAGTTACTCTGTCCATAGATGATCAGTAATTTCCCCTCCCTCCAGGCCATTCATCTTATTTGCAATATGTCTTCATGGGTCTTGTAACTTTTAGACTCAGTGGAATGGGGACAGAGACAAGTTTCTAAAAAAAAAAAAAAAAGTAGATGGGAAGTGTCTTAGTTACTTCTTTGCTGGAACAAAATACTTGACACCTGAAAATTAAAGAAGGAAAGATTTATTTCAGCTCACAGTTTGTACAAGTTTCAGTCTAAGGTTGAGTAGCTCTTAGGTAGGATGGTATGGCCAGAGACATGCCAGAAGAAAGAAGTCTGTGGCAAGGCAGGCAGGAAGCAGTGAACAGCAAGCAGCGGGAGAAAGCCTCCCTTTCCCTTTTATCCCATCCATCCTATAATCCTTTTGGGTGATGAAATTGGGGTTTCTCATGTATACCCAAAACTATGATTAATCAATTAGTGAACTAATTCAGTTCCATCACCCTTAATCCAAGTATCACACCCTTAACCCACATTCACACACCCTAGATTCAGCCACTTTTAAAAAGCCATAACTATGATCACATAGAAATTTGGGGGACATCTACATACAAACCATAATAGGCAGACAATCTGGGCTACAATCTCCCTGTAGTAGGAGATGCCTATCATCACTGGAGAAACTGTTGGTTTAAATGCTGTATGAATGAGGTGAAAACAGAAACAGATAAAATTTTTACATGCTTGGAATGCAGAAGCTGCTTTAAAATGCAGGACTTCATTGAGGACAGATCTGTTAGGAGAGAATTAGTGGTGGTGGACATTGGGCCCAAAATCAGTCAGAATTCTTAGCATTCAGGAATAACTGGATGCCTGTGCTGGAGCTGCTCCTCTGGACAGCATGTATCTTGTGAACTATATGTGGTTGCTTTGGCTGGAGACTGAAACTTGGAGGCCGTTAAGGTCAAGGACCACTGCTACAGTCATGTCACCAGGAGCACCAAAGCAAATTAGAAGCAGAAATACTTTCTCTCTCTTTTTTCTTTCCAATCTCTTTTTGATGTAGAAACTCGGAACATGGGCTGGCCTATTAGAATTACCTGCAGGAGATGTTAAATCCTGCTATCTAGGCTCCCGGAGGCTCCCATTTGAAAACAAATCTCCAGGAATGGCCCAGTCACAGTAATTTGCACAAGATCTTATCCAAGTGAGGTTTACAATCTACTCCTTAGCACAGCTGGTTAACAGAAGCAGGTGGCAAAACTACCTACAAGAAGCAGTTTTAGAATCCTTGTTCCAGGTTGTTGGGTTGGAGCAGAATACAAAAGGATGGATTGTAATTTGAGAGATGGTAGTTAAATAAACAACACAGTATCTTTCCAGATACAGATAAAATCTACATAAGTGAAAATTCCAACTTTCAAGTCATGATTCAAATCTTGGGTTGGGATAAGAGCACCACACAGAAGGAAGCCATTTTCCCATGGAAGAAGTGGGTTGCCTAAGAAACTCTTTTGCCCAAATTTTACTGAAAAGAGATTGGTGTGACAGTTAAGAGAACTGGATTAGCACTATAACTTTCAATGTCAGCCTCATTCCTTACTTATCTGAGATATTGGATTTTACTTAATATCTTGATCCCCTACTTTCCTTGTCTTTAAAGGGAATCAATAAGAAAAAATTTCAGTGGGCAGTTGTGAGACTACAGTGAGATACAGAATATAAAGCATTTAGTTTAGTTTATAGCAGGCTCAGAGAGGAAAGTAACTACTATATTTGATAACTACAATTTTGAGCTACCTGTGTAGGGGCAGATTTGCTCCTTCTTGGCTGGAAAACAGAGCCGATTGCTGGAGTTTTCAGCTTGGAGTATAGGATGAGGAGGATGGATGGCATGGATGGGGAACAATGTCATACAAGCAGGATGAACTTTTATTGATTTTGTTTGGAATCAATGCTAGGCACACATAAAGTGGGACAGTAGCAGACTGACAGTTGTTTTAAAAGGCTGTTTTCAATATCTCTACACTAACTGTTCCTCTGAAACGTTCTTTAAAATTATCCCATAGCTGTCCCCTCTCATTCTGTTTCCAGGTCTAGAGTTACCCAGTGAAGAAGACTTGCCTAACTTCTTTATTTAATGTCAACCCTTATACCTACTCTGTTACTCTCTAGCTATTTTTGTGAAATTTTCAATCTAGTGTAGTGGGGAATATAATAAACCTATGCATAAATATATATGTTAATATCTACTAATGAGGAATTCCACGAGAAAGAGCTAGACATAATTTGTCCTCAGCAAAAAATTTAAGCTGGTAAAAATCAATGCCTTTTGGAAAGTGAGGAAGATGCTGATGTTGTGGCTGGCAACTCAGTGGGAGTGATGCTAAGTAACAGCTACACATTCTACATCACCTCCCTGATATATAAGTGTAGCACTGGGTACTGCTGGAGTAAGGCTGAACCAGTCCCCAGGATTGTGATGCTACTTTAGAAAGACACTAAGTACTCAGTGGCATATTCTATCACCAAGTAGGTATAACTACACCTTTTGGTAGTGTGCCAGTCTTACTGCTGCCAAGATCCTCATTTTAATCTCACAATGGTCCCACCAAAGCCCCAGAAGTTTAGCAAGCATTCACAAAGTTTCTCCAGGCTGTGACTCCAGGCTAGAGTCACCTAGTTCCTTTAACTTGCTGTAACCATTTGGTAGCCCAGAACATTCTGAGGCCATCAATTCGGGGGCTTTCTACCCTTGGTCCTGGGTTCGTAGTAAGAAATCAATGATAAGTTAGTTTTTCTTGGCAGAGTAGGTGAACAGTGATATTTGCCCTAGCACTAGGTCCAATGTTATGAAACATGTGGTCAAAAGGAGTAAACAAAATGTTCAGTAATCTCTAGAAAGGAGTCAGTTCCAGTCAGACTGATCATCCTTGGGACATATATCAGGCTTAGACATTCATTCATTTATTCAACTGACATTTATTAAATGCCATCATGTTCTTGCCATTGTAACATCCTTAGCAGGCACATAATAGGAATATTACATGGACTTCCCCAAGCTGAAGCTGATTCCTAAAGGACTCGGTTTCCCTCAAAATAGTGCCACAGTATCTGCACATACAGGTTGAGGGCCCTAGGATAGCTTTCCTCTCCATTTAGAAAACTGCTCTTTTCTCTTCTTCTCTGAGCTTTCAGAGGTCCTGGGCAAGTTACCTTATTTCGCTACAACTAAGTTAGTTCCTTTTCTTTGGATGCCATTATGAAAAAATTTATAAACTGTCTCCTTTCTACAGAAAAAAAATGTAGTTAAAGTTTGAGATGTAAGATGAAAAATAGGCCTTCCTCTTCTACTGGGTAGACATGATTATCACGATACTTCTTGTAATTCTATCAAATGCCACCTGCTCCGTGAGCACATTAGCATTTTAAGTACACTTTCTGTTACAGAAGACTATTAAGCCTGATATATGAGTCAAGGATTTTTGTTTCAGTTATCTATAAACTCTTTAGTTAGCCAATAATTGTAATCATGGAGGAGACAAACTTTACGCTTAAAAAAAATCACACCACATAAAATGAGACAATTGGAAGGATGAAATCACACAGAACCTTCAAGAAACTGATGAAAGCTAAATGACAAAGTATTTCAACAAGAGTATCAGGGAGAACAGTAATTTCATCATTTTCATTTGGGATAAGTGGGATGAGGCAGTTTCAGTTTAAAGAGAATGAATATGGAATGTCTAATTGAGGGAAAACTGCATTCCTCTTGGGAAAATAAATTAGAAAAAATGACTCAAAAAGAACTTATTTTTTAGCTTTCAAAAAATACAAATCTGCACTATTTATTTTCATATGGAGTGGCCATGGTTATATATTACACACTATAGAGATAAAACTGTGTTGAAGGGGGAAGGGAGACTTAAAAAAAGAAAGTAGTAATCCCTAGACCTCCTGGTTATCTCACAGAACAGTGCTGGCATAAAGACCTCAGGTCCATCACCACCAATTTCCCAGCAGAGAGAGCCCAGCATTGGTCAGGAGTCAGAGAGCACTGCAAGAACCAGATTGAGTGTGTCACCCATACATAGTGCTTACCTCTGGGTTAGGCTAAGTAGGGCTAGGGATATACAGTTTTCCTAGGCTACAATAAAAAATCAAGGATCCTTAGACATAAGAAAGGCCCCATGGAGAATATATACTGACCCTGAGAATAACCAGCCTACCAAGAACATTGGCATCCATAGAGACTGTTATCCCTCTTGAGACTGGCTTGGTCTTGCCAACCCAACTTTCAACTAGGCTACTGAAAGAAAAAAGATAAACATTTAAAATTATTTAAGTTCATTGTTTGTCAGAGGTGAACAAATTAGGATTAAAGAAATAGACTAAAAAACTATCGTCTTCATTTATGATTTTTATAAAGAACTTGCAGCACATTCCAGTTGGTTATTTTGACCCAGTAAATTGAAATTTTAGTAATTAATAATGACCGGGGAAATAATGAAAGAAAATCATTTTGCATTTATTGTTTGAAAGGCAAATAATATACCTGGAACTTAAAAACGGTTGTTCTGAAGAGTTACAGAACAAGAGTTTCCCTCTACTTCCTGGAGACCTGTTTATACTCTAAGTGTCAGTAGCCTATAAAAGATCAAGGTTCCATAATTTAAAGGCTCCTCTCTTGGGGGGCAATCCTAGTGCACATGCAGGGTGACATTATTGAATTACCTTGTGAGCATTAAGAGACTTAGCGCTAAGATAATAATAAATGGTCTCCTTTCTGATTCAGAGATTTTGTTTCTTGGCAAAAATAAGCATGTACTGTATGTATATTTACACACATATACATGTATATGTCCCAAATAGGATGTCAAGCAGCTCCTAGATTGAAAAGTAGGGAAAAATGATTCACAAAGGTAAAGTGCCCCACACATTGAAGAAGATGGCTTATTCCTTGTTATAATGATTAATTTTATGTGTTAACTAGTCTGCTCCATAGTCAACCAGATATTTAGTTAAACATTATTCTGTGTGTGATTATGGGGTATTTTAGATAAGTTTAATGTTTCAATTAGTAAACTGAGTAAAGCAGATTGACCTTCCTAATGCGGATGTGCCTCATCCAATTAGTTGAAGTAGTAAGTAGAAGAAAAAAGCAGGTCCTCCTTACACCCTTAGGTAGAAGAGGATTTTTTTTTTGTCTGAGTCTTTTAAACTGGACCATGCACCCCCCGCTCCCCGCCTTTGGGTTTGAACTAAAGCACCAGTTCTTCTGGGTCTCCCACCTGCTTTCACTTGTGGACTGGAAGTAGAACATCGGCTTGGTGACTCACTCTGCAGATCTCTGAAAGTGCTGGCCTCCTTAACTGCGTAAGCTAGTCCCTTTCTCTTTCAATGTATGTGCACAAAGAGATTTATTATAAGAAACACATGAACACACACCTATTGGTTCTGTTTCTCTGGAGAACCCTAATACATTTCCCTTAATATAAAAAAAAATTATAAACCTCAACTTGCTTTGTGGTATGGTCCTACTTTCCAATACATTAATTAAATAGTACTAAAATCTTTAAAGAACTTGCTAATTCCTTCAAACCTGTCCATATTTCTGTGAATAGTATTTCACTGAAGTCTTATTTTAGAGCTGAAGATTTAGCTCAGTGGCATAAACTGCCTGGTAAGCACAAGGTCATGAGTTGGATCCCTGGAACCAAAAAACAAAAGAATAAAGCTTTTTTAAAAAAATCATGCAAATAAATTTATTTGGCCCATGATGTAACTCACTCCAGAATTCAATGCCAAGTTTTAAAAGAATGGAGTATACAGTATATGAATGTTCTAATAAAGCAGAATCATAAAGACGAGATTGTTACTTCCATGTAGAATGTAAAAAAAAATCACAAGAAAATTCTACTTTCATTTTAACAACAACAACCAAAGGCTACTGTTGTGGTTTGGACCTGGAATGACCCCCCAAACATCATGTGTTCAGTGTGGGGGCTTTTGGAATGCGATTGGATCACGAAAATGTCACATTTGATTTGCTATTAGAAGGTGGGTATGGTCAGAAGAAGCTAGACACTGCGATCTGACCTGGAAGACTGTCTATACCTCTCCAGACTGTCCCTTCTTTCTCTGCTTTCTGGCCTCCATGAGGGGAACATTCCAGATCTAACCACACTGTTAGGTTTTATTGTTTGTAGAATGAAACAACTTTCAAGTGAATCAACATTCCACCGTGGAAGTCTTTCCAACCCGCCGTTCGTGCCTTGGAGCCAGCCGATTTTAGACTGAAACCTCTAAAGAATGATGAGGCCAGATAAATTTCTCCTCCTTTAAGTTTGGGTGAGTATTTTGTCCCAGGGATGATAAAAGTGACTAAGACAGCTGAAAACTCAAATGACCTACAAAATCATAATTTTTCTTGAAGCTATGAGAAGGCTGAACTCTGAGAGCCAGGACACATGAGTTATTTCTCTGTTTACAAAGCATAGAAAACAAGAGGTAACTGCCACAGAGGTAATAAAGTAAATATTTGCTAAAATTTGTATCAATTTTTAAAGCCAAGTATCCATGTAAAATGCCTGAATATTCCAGACACAACATAAGGAGAATTTATGCTGTTTCCAGCTCTCCTTCCAGGGACTCCTGCAGAAGGTCATCAGAAAGCCAGGAGCAGGGAAAGAGCCTAAAGACAGCCCTCTTCAAAGCAGAGATTGTAGATTGTGATTGGCCCAATGGTGGGAAAAAAAAATCCTAAAGCTCTGTTCAATTTCCTATATTTCTCTCATGTGAAACAAAAGCCTTAACTTTGTGGGATTAGGTAACAAAAATCTTTTCTCTAAAACTCAGAAATGATAGAAGTAAAATCCATGGGCTTCTAGGAATGGTATAGGATACTTTTTTCCCCAACCATAGTGGCCAGACAAAGATCCATTGCTTCCGGAGAAAAGGTAGAAGAAAAATCTCTTGCTTTTGTTAGACTCAGGAAGGACCCAAAACAACACAAAAATGCTTCTTGGGGATGCTAGGGGATTCTGATTCAAACACAGCAGAAGTTTTCTACTGCTTGGTGAAGAGAAGAGAACTTCCTGATCCACAAGACACATCATATGCATAAGGCAGAATTTGGGTGCCATGGAATGGAGTGGAGGAGGAGAACTGAATAATAAGCAAGAATCCACTGTAGAGACACCAGAACATGGAGAGTGATGCTTTTTTGTGGAAATGCCACCCAAAGACTGCTACAAGCTCAGGGAAGAGAACAAATACTGAGATAAATCCTCCACCAAACAAGGTCCCACACAAGGCACTAGACGGTAGAAGTGTCAGTATAGGTAGCTGCCAAGAGTTAGACAGGAACTGGAGGTGGAAAGAAAGGTGAGGAAAAGGAGGAAGACCTGCACATATTGGCAGACAGTGATCTAAATTTTCTGAGGCTGTGGTAGCTGAGTTTTCTGAAGTGGGCATCTTGTATCGCCCTCCCCTTCAGATTCTTTACACCTATTTCATTATGAAGCAGGGTCCTGCGTATGTGTACCCCAAGGATCTGGTCCCCAAACAGACTGATAGTAGCCATCATGGGTCTTAACTACCTACATTAGCATAGCAGTTTTGTTTCTTCTAATGGACTTTGGTTACCATACTTACTTGGACTAAAACAGTGTAAGTTCAACCTTCCTCCTCCTAATGTGAGAGTCAAGGCTAAAATGCTATTGGAGGAAAGGCTTATTAGCTATCACCCATGGCCACTCCTTGAATTCTAGGAGAACAGGAGAAACCAACCCAGGATCATGTGTCAGTTGCCATCTATATTTGTCATTTTCTTGCTACTGGAACACAATATTTGACATCCACAATTTAAAGGAGGAGAAGTTTCTTTGGCTTAAGATTCCAGGAGATATAGTACATGTTTGAATCCAGGAAGAGAGAGAGAAAGGAGGACCTTAGGATCAGAATGCACCTTTCTAGATCACTTCCCACTGACCCACATCTAATCAAGTCTCACCTCTTAGCAGCACATTCAGCTAATTAGCTTATAAAGGGATGAATTCCCTGAAGAGTATAGAGAGTATAGTATATGATTCAATCAGCTTCTAAGCACATGAAATGTTTGGGGGCATTTTAGATCTAAACTACAACATTCCACCCCTAGGACAAAATGTAAAATAAATTTAGTCCATTTCTAAAAGTTGCCAAAGTCTTAACAGTTCCAGTGCTGCTGAAAGACCAAATTCAAAGTCTTCTCTGAAAAGCAAGGTGAGCTCTTAGTTGTGAAGTTTGTACTAGTCACTTTTCTTTCACTGGAACAAAGTACCTAACAGTAGTAAATTAAAGCAGAAGAAGTTTATTTTGTCTCATGATTTCAGTCCATGGTCAGCTAGCTTCAAGACAGAAGTAGCAAGGCAAACAAATAGATAGAGGAAAGTTGCTCAGTCAGTGGAACCAGGATGTAGAGAGAGAAGAGATGACCCAGGAACATGAATATACCTTCCAGATCACACCCTAAGTGACCCCCACTCCCTCCAACACAGTATCATCCCCAAATGTAAGATTCACTGGGGGACAGTTTAGCTGTAAACTGTAACACTACCTCCGAACTCTGCTCACCCTCCCTTCTTGAGGGGGTACTTTCATTAGTGGCAGATGACACCTTTAGGCTGTGATTGCTTGGACCTCTCTCAAGTGTATTATCTTGTCCAATAGAAGTTAGCTTTGCTTTAGAGTATATTCTACTTGTCATTCAATAAAGAACTTGTTAAAATTCTACTTTCTGTCTCTGAGTCACTTTCTGCCTATCTTTTTGCAAATCTTCTCAGGGAGCATCCAAGAGCCAAGACAGTCACACAACACATATCATCACTCAGCCCAAGATGATCCCAGTTTCCAGTAATAGCAGCTCACGGCAGGAAGTATTTGAAGTTGTGATCTTCTTGATATTGGGTCATGATATGACCCAAATGATCTCAACTATTCACTTGTCTGACTTAATTCTCATATTGAAAGTCTGATAGAAGACAAAAAAGAACATTATTTTGATATAAACACTATTTAACACAGTCTCTCTACTGTCCTTTAGTATACAGTGTCCAATGTTCAATCAGTAAGTGTAAGACCCATTAAAAAGGTGACTGAAAAAAATAAATTATTGTCAAAAGATTATCAGATCAACACAGTAATAGAGATCACCCCGACACAGGACTTTACTACTTAGGAACTTTATGATAACATAATTAATATTGGAGAAACTAAAGGAAAAATCAGACAATGTACATAAACAGATGGGAAATTTTAGGAAAGAGATACAATTATAAAAATGTTAAATGTGAATCTAAAAATATCAGAGATGCATAATTCCTTTGATGAGTTTAAATGTAGATTGGACACAACTATGGAAAGTATCATTGAAGTTGAATAAATGAAATACAAAAGAATGAAAAAAAGTAAAGACCATAAAAGTTTCAAGGACACTTATCTAAGGTGAATGCTAGAAGAAAAAACTGTCCAATGGATTCATTTAAAAAAATAAAAATCAAGACCTCTTCAAAATTAATGAAAAGCAACAAGTCATAGAATCAAGAACCCAAATTGGGCTAAGTTACACACACACACACACACACACACACACACACACACACACACGCATGCACACATGCCCTCTGGACACAACAAAGTCCAGCTCCTGAAAACCAAATATAAAGTGCTGGAGGAAATAAATAACAGAGAAATTACATACAGAAGAATCACTTGAGAGTTGTCAGAAACTTTGCAACCCACAGGCTATAGAGGGACATCTTTAAAGTGCTGGGGAATAAAAAAATATAAATATTGTCAATTCAAAGTTCTATAGCCAACAAAAATGTCTTTCAAAAATATAGATGAGATAAAACTCCTCTTGTAAAAACATAAAAACTAAGGAAAGTGACTGCCAGACAGAAGTCCTGTAAGAAATATTACAGGAAAATCTTTAGATAGCATCAAAAGTTTTATTAGATGGAAAGATAGATCATCATAAAGAAGTGAAGGGTAAAAAATTTCAGATTTATATAAAGAATTAAGAAGTTAAAAAGCACAAGCTAAAAAATGGTACATATCAAAAACATTTCTTCTTAATTTTGATCACCTTAGAAAAGGATCATCTAAGGCAAGCATTGGCAAAATTTCTTTTAAAGGAAAAGATAGTGAATATTTTAGATTTGAGGACTATATAGTGTCTGTTGTAGCTACTCAAATCTGCTGTTGTAGGATGAAAGTAGTCACAGATAAGATGTAATCCAAAAACATTGTTTTACAAAAGGATGCCAGTGGTAGACAGGGTATAATTTACTAAGGTCTTGTCTAAAGCAAAAATTTGAACAATATATTATGTGGTCATAACTCATATAGAAGTAAAATATGTGAGAGAAATAGTTTGAAGGATGGAAAGAATATATAACTGTTGTAAGATTCTTATACCTATAATACAAATGGTACAACACTACCTGAAGGTAAACTATGATGAAATAAAATATATATTGTAAATCCTTAGACCAACCCCAAAACAAATGTACAAAGAAATGTAACTTGTAAACCAATAGCATAAATAAAGTATTACCAGAGAAGATACTTAAATATATCTTTTTAAATGACAGGAAAACAGAAGAAAGGAATACAAAGCAGATAGGACACATAACTGACAAATTTGTAGATTTAAATTCAACTATATTACTAATGGTATGAACTATAAACAGTGTAAACACCCAATTAAAGACAGATTGTCATACTGGATATTAAAGCAAGACCCAA
Source organism: Hydrochoerus hydrochaeris (assembly GCA_004027455.1). Classification (NCBI taxonomy): domain Eukaryota; kingdom Metazoa; phylum Chordata; class Mammalia; order Rodentia; family Hydrochaeridae; genus Hydrochoerus; species Hydrochoerus hydrochaeris. The sequence continues at coordinate 141,719 of PVLA01000144.1, read as the reverse complement.
TTCTATGCTGTCTATAACAAAATGACTTTAAATATGAAGACATTTAAAAGTTAAACATAAAATGATGGGTTGAATAGTATCATTTCAAACTAATCAAAGGAAAGCTAAGGTACCTTTACTAATATAAATAAACATAGCCATCAAAGCAAGGGTTATTACCAGAGAATATAGTCACAATATGTGTTTGAATAAATAAAATACTACTTTTGTGGGAAGAAAGTCCAATCACACATCCACTCAAAAAAATATTGTATTTCTATATATAAGTCCGTATTAATGTTTACAAATTGCATAGTACCTGAACTGGGAAATAATGCTTGCCATTATGGAGAATTTTGATAGTAAAGGAGAATTTTGATAGTGAAGGAGAATGAGTGTTACTAGTGAAATGCAAATAAATGTTCAGTTTAGTGATTTGTATTTACATATATTAATTCCTTGTTTTTGAGAAATAGGCCACAGTTAGATAATATTTTAACATTAAGGGAAACCAAAAGGAGGGTTTATGAGAACTGTCTTCACTACAAATTAAAACTACTTCAAACTAAAACACTTATTTTGAAAAACTGAGAATGTACAGTTATAAAACACATATTTGATAGAATTTTTAAAAAGTGAGTTTGATATGTGAAGATTATTGCAATCTGGAACTGTGTTCCTAATTATTATAAAACCATTTATCCAATGAAATGAGAAAAAACCCTGAACAGTTTATAATAATGATCAAAACAGTAATTGTCTCTTAAAACTATTATAAAACTATTATAAAAATATACTTGAAATGTGGAAAAATGAAGCTTATGGATTTCACTTCCATGAATATGTTTTAATGTTAACAAAATGTTTTGTTTTTGTTTTTGAGACTAAGAAACAAACTATTTAAAGGAAAAGTCTTTGGAGAAATTAGATGAAGTCCCTTATATCAAATTACAGCTCTGAGAAGAGTGTTGTTTAGCTAATGACAGTTATGTCAAACAAATTAACAAAAGGCCAATAAAAATAAACATGAGAAAAAAACTATTAATTTTTAAGAACACATAAATGATTTGGAAATTATTGAATGACTTGGCGAATAATTAATACTACACATCCTGTTACTCGATTAATAGTTTTATACTATAAATACAATTACATTTGGAAAAAAGAAATTATAATTTAATTGTGCTATTTGTGTCACAATTTATATCACAGTACTAGTTTCTTAATATTTTGAGTATATCTACTGTTTCTGAGACAGTTAGAAAACAGAGTTTTTGTCAATGTGAGCTTTTATGAGAATTGCAAAATTATTCTGGTAACAAAATTGATTAACAATTTAAAAATAAAGGCATATTAGCAATTTTGGAAAGAATATTACCACAAAAAATAATAACTATGAGGATCAATCTTCAAATTTTGGAAATTTAAGATTTAAAAAATGGCAGCTTTTTAATAAGCATGGCACAGCAGGAAAAATTCTTTTTTTATAAATTCTTTTTTTATAAAATCAAAAGTTAGAAAACAATAACTACAATATAAGCATAAGAAAACAATAACTACAGAATGGTAAAACCAATTTAAATTTCTCTTAAGAGCATTTCGTTACCAAAATCTGCTCTTTGGGTTCCAGCTACCCAAAGTGCCAAGATAATGAAACAAAGCAACAGTAATGAATCTTTGTACAGCAAGAACCAGACTTCAAGCAAACAACAAAAAATGAACAGTCAAGAAAGGCAAATACTTGAAAACAATTTAAAAACTCTCATCTGCGACTTGCCAGACTTTTTGCATGAAAGGAAAGAAATGTTCTGATGGCTAAGAATGTCTAAACAGATCATCTTTTATGCAAACCCTTGAATAATAACTTCCACTTAAATAGTACCTCCATATGTCCCCCAGAAATTAAATATTACCATTTTTTCTAATAAAACAATTGATGCTGTGAGAAATCAGTAAATTATACAAAACAACAGAACTGTCTCCAGCTTTCTCATTGACCCCAATCAATCCTGTGTTATTCTTCCTTGCCTCGTTTTGTAGCTGTTGGATTGATTTCTCATGGTCTCTTGCTAATTTTGAGTTATGTTTCTTTTTATGATCTCTAGTTGCAATTCTGTCTTCAAGATCTCAAATTCTATCCTTTCCTTTGTTCAATCTGTTGCATATACTTTTAATGGATCTGTTTCATGAATTTCATCTCTTTCCTATGTTGGACATTTTTTGTTTTCCATCTTTTTCTAAGCTCATCTATTCTTTTGTGTCTTCTCTAATATTTTTGATTTTTAGCAACATTTCTCTTTGTACCTGAAAGATCATTTTCTCTACAGATTTTTTCTATTTGTTTTTTTCACTTCTGTTGTCATTTCAAAAAGTTCCAGTGTTTGACTTCCAACTTCATCCATCACATTGAGTTTCAGGTCTGTCCTTCGTATGCTGGGGGTCTGGGTGCCACACCCTGCTTCTGCATACTGCATATTCTCCACTTATTTTTTTCTTTTGTCTTCTCTGTTGGTGCCCATCAACTTCCTATGATATATAGCTCTACCACTAGCATTGAGGCCTTTCTCAAGGAGGAAAGATGTCCATTCCTCAGGAATATCCTCTAGATGTAGTTGGATTTTTTTTATAGCTATTCCAAGAACCTATCTTCTTCTGGTGTTTATAGTTCTGTGATACTGTCCATGTTATATATTATTGTTCATGTCCTGGGTATGGAACTAATCTTGCCATAACAATGATAAATATATATCACCTAATACAAGAGTAATCAATTATATAAGACAGTTATTGATAGATATGAAAAATCAAATGAACAATAACACAATTGTAATGGGAGTTCTTAATACCCCATTTTCACAGAGAGATAGATCAACTAGACAGAAAATCAGCAAATTAATATCAGAGCTGACCCAAACCTGTGAACAAATGGAGTTAATAGGAAGGAGCCATTCCCTGAGCCTATGCACCAGCTGCCCAGAGAGATCCAGGGAGCTCAGCACTGGCCCGGAGAAGAAAACATGCACAGAGGCCCTGCTGCCATCTGGGGAACATTGATAAATCACCCACCCCCTCTCTCTGCCACTCAGGAAACCTGGATTGGAAGAACCCAGGTGTCTAGTCCAATGCAGTACATCAAGGGACTAGCAGCCCGTGCAGGCAGCACCTGGGATGAGCAATGGGATGATTTGGAGGAACACAGGAAAATATCAAGATGAAAGAGCAAAATACAATTTCAAACCTCCAGCCCGCAAAGCAAATTCAGAAGACACAAACATAGTAGAAATTAGAGATCAGGCACACTAAATTTCTGAAAAGATGATAACTGAAGTAAAGAAGCAACTTAGTTCTTGTATTACAGGCAAGAGTGGCAGGCTTTTCACAGGTGGCTGAGTCTAGAGTTTGTGAATGATTCACGGTACAATGTTGGGATTATGGGTATGAGCGCTATACTAGCTCTAGGGCAAGTAGCCTCCATATAATATGAGGGACAGAAAGAGGCTTGCCCCTCCCCTCTCGCTCTTCCTTCTCTGGCTTGCTTTTGCTGTCTTCTGCTGCCACGAACTGTTTCTCTTCTGGGATGCCCCTCTGCCAATCCACCCTGCCTTGGAGCCAGGAAATTAGGGGCTGAAAGCTCTACCAATTGACACTGAGCTGAATAAGACCTTTCCTCTTTTAACTTTAGCTGTCAGGTATTTTGTCTCAGCAACAAGAAAAGTAACTAAAAAAAAAAAAATTTAATACATACTGGTGTCAAGATTCTAGTGCATTAGGTCTGGGATAGAACTGTTTCTTGGTATATATTTTTTAAAGCCATTATTGGCATTGTGTTATTAAAGAATCAGTGAAAAGAGCTCACTTCAGTTAAAACAAACACCTATTTTGAGTTTAAGAGTTTTATTTTTCAGTTAATCAGAGGTTTTCTTTGTCAATAATAATGGGGTTACAGCTTGCATAGCAGAAATTTTAATCACTGGACTCTAATGACTTCTTTTTGCTCTAATAAAATGATAATGTTTAAAGGCCAGTCTAACATTTGTTATGGATTTTTCATAAAAGATTGTCAATGATGGCTATTAAATCCAAACTAGAACAAGGCTTCTTTTGTAAAAGTCTGAATAAAGAATCTGACCCTTATAAAAGCTTAGCCTAGAATATAGGTAATTATTTAATCCCTCCAGCATTCCTGTGAAATAGTATTATTATATTTATTTGCAAATGAAAAACTTAGGTTACAAATTAGGAACTTATACAACTTGCTCAATCTCACAGCTAGAAGGCAAGAAGCCAGGCATGAAATCCAGAACAGTACGGACTTGAAAATTTCTGAATCATGATTTTATACTGATGAAATATCAAACATTAGCTGAGAACAGTCATAATCCCTCACTGAAGTTTAAAATGTGAGAATATTTAAACATTGTATTGCTTGGCTACCCCTACTCTCTTGAATTGCAAGAACTAAAATTTCACTTTTCTGAGAACCAGTGTAGCAGACAAAGCATGAGATTGATCTGCTGATCAAGACCAGAATTGCCAGGACAATCCCTCGGCTGTTGCTCTCGGGATGCCAGCATCAATCCTGCACCAATCTCTGGACAATGAGCAGGAGCCAAGACAGGGCAGAGGTCTAGATTCTTGCTCTTCTTGCCACTGTATCCCTATTCCCACTAACTCTGAAATACTGTGTATTGATACCAAGTCAGGTCTCACCAGCTTTTCAGGGGGCATTCAACTCCAGTCCCTCTCAACTGTGACAAAACCAGCTAATCTGTCTCTCCCACAGATTAGAAAATCCAAGTATTCATAATGTTGGTGGGTAAAATTCTGGATACCTAGTTGAATGTGAATTTTATATACATGAGAATGATTTTTTTTTAGTTTAAGTATGTCTCAAATAGTGGATGGGGCATTCATACTGAAATTACTTACTGCCCTGCAATTTTAATTGGGTGTCCTACATTTTTAATGGCTGAATGGTAATGCTGGTATTCTTTTTCACCAGGATTATGAAGGCTGAGCACCTATGTTGAAAGAAAGAAATGAAAGGCCATTTCTTGCCATAACAGAATATATATAATAAAATTCTAGTAAAAGCTTTTATAAGGGAGTTTTTGTTTATTTATTTCAGAGTCAAAGTTTTGAGAGGATTAGTAAAATATGGCTGAATTATCCTAATAAAACATAACAAATTTGTGTTTCCCATTTATATCTTGACAACACTCTTAATCAAATTGCTTTGCCATACCAAAAATACTTTTCTTGTGCTTATTTTTCTGGTTATAACTTCAAAGAAGTTTTTGTATTGTTTTTAAAAAGTTCTATTATACTTAGAACCACAGGTAAAAGAAGAAAAGTCCTTGACAATGCCATTATGAGAATAAAACACAGCCTTTGTAATAGTGTTAAATAAAAGTAATATAAATTGTTGTCCAGAAATTCCAAGAGATTTTCAAATATTGTACTAATTCTTGAAACACTCCTTTGAAGGGATAATCATTGTCTGGAGAGCAGTACAGGTACTGATTATTATTTTCTTTGTCAAAACAAGAAATCTAGGACATTGTATTAGTCTAAAGCTCACTACAGCCTCCCTATCACAGTGATATTTCTCCCACTACTTTAATTTCTAAAATTCTGGCTTCTGAGGTATTAAAGAGTTAATGGAACTGAAATTTGAAAACTAAAGAAAACTCTAGTACGTAGTTTTAGAAAAGTGTCAAGGAATATTAGGAGTATTTAGTCACTTGTCACATTCCCAACGGGAGGGGGGAGAGAGAAAAGCATGTTTAGCACTTCCTCAAACCTAGAATAGCAAATGTACCTTGCCCTCAAGTGACTCATAAAAAGTAAAATTAAATCTGATATATGTAAACGAGCTCTAGTTATTCAAGCTGGGTAAATTCTGATTTGTTTTTCCTGACACTGTATTTCTTCATCTATTACAGTGCTGCTAATGTACACATATTCAATACGTGATATGGTTTCTAAGTGTCATCCAAACATGCTGACTTGCCCTCATGGGTTATGTGATTTAAATTAGTCTTCACACTATCCATCAAAGAATTGTGAGAACTTTGTTTGTGTGACCTTCTGGCCACAAACCTGTATTATATTCAGAACTCCAAGAGTATATATGAGGTAGCAGGGGCACCTTGGGAGAGCTGATGTCCTTCATTCTGCTTGGCTAGGTGACATGTGGCTTGAACATGCACAGTGTGTTTGATAATGTGTTTGATATTTCTACTGCTCTAAAGTGCAAATATCCCCCAGTACATAAGTGCCACACAATGTTGCACAATGAACTGAGCTTTTTATCAGGGAGGAAATGGCCCAAATTGGCATGTTCATGAAAATATTCAGATGCAAGCTCTCTAATAAAGGTCTTTGGAGGTTCTGAGGCGTGTGTGTGTGTGTGTGTGTGTGTGTGTGTATTGCTGATGGAGAAGTATACCACAGACCATTTACTTTGTAAGCCTGTGTCTTCTCAGTGAGATCTCAGCTCAAGAATTACCCATAGACTCAGTAAATCTAGAGATTAGTCTGGAGTCTCTTTTGTACACTAAATGCAGCACATTTTTTTGTATACCTAAGCCCTTTCCTGAAAATGGATTTCTAATATTATGTCTAAATTCCTTGTTCACTGAACCTACAAGGAACTTTTGGAGCAATGGAATTAAAAGATTAAACCTCAAACCACTTGTGCTAAGTCTTTAAATGCCCTATGAAGCACAGTTTACATAGCAACTGAGTCTACAATGGGAGTGTGCTGACTTGATTGCATTTAGAGAGTCTTAGAGACTCAGGTGTTGCGAGAGAATTCTCCTGCGTAACTATTTCCTGCTGTGGTGCTGCAACAGGCAGTGGCATTATGAATCTTCTTGTAGCATGGATTCAGTTTTCACTTAGGGTGTTTCAGCTGTGCATTGGCTTCTTTTTAAACACCACACTGTGCCTTGTGTGATCTGGACATGGAAATTAAGTTCTCTTCAGACATCCTGTGCAGTTTCTTAAGTAATTGTGTCTAACAGCTTGCTAGGACTGGAAGTCATTTAGAAATGTATGGCAGCTTGTTTATATAGATGAAAAAATGAGGTCTAGAAAAGTTAATTGCAAAAAAAGTTAATTGCAATGATAAATAATGACTAAGTTTAGCTAAATGCTTTCTACATGTTAGAAACAATTGTTTTTCATATATTATTTCTTTTACTCATTAGAACAGAGTGAGTTCTGTGTGTTTTTCTTAGGGTGTCCTTTTATACCCTATCCCTCTCTGCTATGTGAGGACATTGGTCTAATCTCCTCTTTCATTGTCTGTCTGCCTTTCTGTCTCTTTCCCCCAGTCACTTAACTCTGTTAGCTCATAGATACCACTCACCATTGCTTTCATTCATTCCTTTTCAAAGATAAAATGTAACTACAGAAAAGCCTTCTCCTGGCTCTACTGTTCAAACAGCTGTCAATTCTTTTCATTTGTTCCTCTTCACGGAAAAACATCTTGAAGTAGCACTTAGCTCAGTCAGTTCCCCTAGTCTCATTTTTCTCTTCTTTCACTCCAGCCACATGCTTGTTCCCACTACTCTGCTCAAACTGCTCCTGTACAGTCACTGGTAACCTCTGCTACTACACTGATTGGGCAATTTTCAGTGAATTCATCCTACTTCACATACCAGCAGCTTTTGACAAAACAACTTCCTCCAACTAGAATCTCTGTGCTCCCAGAACTGCACTCTTGGGTTTGCCCTTCCTTCCCTGGCTACCTCAATTCTCCAGCTCCTTTTCTTGTTTCAATGTCCTTGAGCTAGGTCTCCCTGGTCGTCTGCCCACACACAGTGCTGACCTAATCCAGGGTCTTGGCTTTATACTTCGTGTTTTCTATTGTTTTCTCAAGATCCATTCTTTCACAGAAAGATCTTAATCATCACTGGGGCTTAGACCATAGGAGACACTGGCTGGAGATGTAAGGGTTGAAATCAAGTTAGAGTGTTTATTCCCTGTCAGACTGCACATTGCCCTTGAAGACCAAGTCTCTGGAAGCCCACTCCATCCACACAACTACCAGATCTGATGCATATTCCCTCACCTGTCTTTTCACTCAGATCTGGAAGCACCTCTGGAATACTCTGCCCTTGACCTTTCCTGATTTATCTCCTTAAATCTAACTTTCACTTTTGTAAATATTTCTCATCTCAATTACTCACTTTGATTATACCCTCTCTTTCTTGCCAACTATTTGTCAGGTCTACATACTGACACTCAAATTAATATCTCCAGTCCAGATCTCACCATTTTGAATACTTTTGTTATATTCATCCAACACCCACACACTGTGTCTCAAACTATAGTCTGTATTTTACTTCCAAATCTTCTCTGTCCACAGCCTTGATCATGGACATGGTGATGACGCCATCCTTCCAATTGTTTGGATTAAACGTTGAGTCATCTTTGACTCCTTTATTTTCCTTCAGTATCACTTCTAGGAAATCAGGAACTTTTGTAGGCTAAATATAACTAATTTAACAGATTCTCACCATTTTTATTTCTATCTCCCTGGCCCAAACTGCTAGCATGTATTTCTTATAATAACCACTTGTATTGTGGCTGGAGTTCTCTCACTGCTCTCCATTCTTTTACTATTAGCACCTATTCTTTATTCCAGAAGAAACCATATCACACTTCTGTGCAGAACCTATCAGTGGATCCTAAATCACTCAGAGTAAAAGCCAAAGTTCTTCCAACCATCTGCAAGACCATACTTGAGGTTGTTACCCCTCTGACTCTGTCCTTCCTCCTTTCTCTCGCTGTTTTCCAGCTACACTGACTAAATGTTTGCTGTTTCTAAAACATGTCAGGTATGCTCTTGTATTAAGGGTTTGGATCAAGATGTTCTCACTCTTGAATGCTTTCCCTCTTATAACTGTTTGTCTAACTTCTTCAATTTCTTGAAGATTTTGCTTGAGAATCCCCTCTAAAATGATGCCCCCTCTAACCATCCAATTTAAACCTCAACTTCTCTCCTTGCCATCTCTCTTCATTTCCCTTACTTTGCCCCAATTTTTCTTGCTCAAGATCTGGACCTTCTAACAGATTAATGATAGTTACTGTGCTTATTGTAGTCTTACTCCATCCTCTGCTATAGCAAAAGATATAGTAAAAGGATCTTTGCATTTTAAAAAACTAGTCTATTGCCAGGATCTAAAATAGTGCTTGATTTATGGTATCACCTCATAATTTTTGTTATATATGCCTCTCACAAATTTTGGTATATTTTGCTTTAATTTTCATTCAACTAAAATATTTTCCAATTTAGTTTGTATCTTCTTTTTTGACCTATGAATTATACAGAAGTATATTGGTTAATTTCCAAGTATTTGGGATTTTTCAGATAGCTTTAGGTTATTTCTAGTCAAATACTGTATTGATCAGACAACATACTTTGTATAATTGTCAAGCTCTTTTAACTTTTAGAGACTTGTTTTATGGCCTAGATTGTCCTTTTTTTATTAGGTGGAGGATCATATAGATGACAGTTATATCAAGTTGACTGATACTATTATATCTTTATGTTCTTACTGATTTTTTTCATCTTTGGTTCCTTAATTGGTGAGTGTTAGACTCTCCAATTATAATTGTGTATTTATTTATTCTTTCTATTCTATTATTGTCTTTTGGTTTTTGATCCTTTGATATATGCATAAATATTTATTATTATAACACCTTGATAATTGACCCTTTAATCATAGTACCATGTCTCTCTTTATTCTTGGTATCACTTGTTCTAAAATCAAATTTGTCTGATATTTATATGACCACTTCAGTTTTTAAAGTTTTTTAAAAACTACATTCGCATAATATATGATGTTTTATCCTTACACTTTTAACCTACCAATGTCTTTATATTTAAAGGGGGTTTCTCATACAAAGCATACAGTGAGTATGGCCTGTTGCCTTCTAATTATGATAATCTCTGGTTTTAATTGAAATATTTATGCTATTTATTATTAATGTAATTATTTTTAGTTTTTACCTTTTTTTTTTTTTATCAGTACCAGGGATCAAACTCATGACCTCGCGCTTGCAAGCAGGAGCTTATGCCGCTGAGCCAAACCTCCAGCCCCTATTAATGTAATTATTAGTATGGTTGGATTTTAGTCTACCTCCTGCCCAGTTACTTGTCCCACTTGTTTTTGTTATTGTTTTATTCTCTCCTTTTGAATTTAAATATTTTTCATAATTCTATTTTATTGCTACTTTTAGGTTTTACTAGTAGTTATTGTAGAGTTTGCTATACACACATTTTAAATTTATCATTATCTACCTACTGATAATATTATACAACTTCTGTAATGTGAGAATCTTCTTTCTATTCATTTTTCCTCCTCCCCTATTATGGTTGACATACATTTTACTTCTTAATGTAACACAACTATACACAGTTGCTATTTTGATTTATATCAGAGGACAGAAAAGTTTGACCTGAAGGCCAAATTCTGCCTGTAGCCTGTCTTCAATTTGTTCTTTGATCTAATATTGGTTTTTCTGTTTATAAAAGGTTGTCTAAACAGCAAGAGCAACAAGAGGAAAGAGCTGTGTAAAACACAGTGTAGCTCAAACAAAGCCTAAACTATCTAGGAATTTATAAGATATGTTTTCTAAACCATATTTTTATCATTTTTAAGGCATTAAAACTAAGAAAAACATCTTTGATGTATACTCCTTATTTTTAATCATGATACTTTTCATTTTTAAACATAGAAGATAAATTTTTTCTGTGTGAAGTTCCTGTAATATTTATTACAGTGTAGATATGTTGACAGTGAATTCTCTCAGCCCTTGTTTATATGAAAAAGTACTTTCAGTTCACTTTCATTGTCGGAAAGTATTTTCAGTGAGTACAAAGGACTGAGTTTGTAATTTTTCTCCTTCAGCATTTGAAGACATTGATTTATTATCCCTTGTCTTGTAAGGTTTCTGATGAGTAATTTGCTGTCATTTTTTTTTCTTCTGCATGTAATGTTTCTTTTGACTTTTATTGCCAGAAAATTTTTCTATCTCTAGTTAGCAGCATGTATATTTGTTTGTATTTTTGTCATACTTGAGGTTCTCTGAGGCTTTTACATTGATAACTAGTTTATTTTTCCTGATTTTAGAAAACTTGCAGACATTATCTCTTCAAGTATGTTTTCTGGTGAATTTTCTTTCCTCTCTCTTTGAATTTTATTTTCATAAATTTCAGAGCTTTAATACTGGAATATTGTATTCACTTTCTTTCCTTCTCCTTCTCCTTCTTCTTCTTCCTCCTCCTCCCCCTTCTTCTTCCTCTTCCTCTTTCCCCTCCTCCTTTTTTTCCTCCTCCTTCTTCTTTAAATTTTTTTCCTCTCTGTATTTCTTCCCTTTGATAATTTCTATTGATTTATCCTGAGTTCAATGGTTTGTTTCCCATTCTGTCCAGTCTGATGACTCAAAGGTTTTCTTACTTTGATTTTTAATCAAAGTAAGGAAATCTTGATTGTCAGCTTGATCAAATTAAGGGACAACTAACAGATCAGTGAATCACACCTCTGGGTGTGTCCGGTCAATCTGGGAGTGTGGCCTTGGGAATAATATCCGCTCTCTCTCCTTTCTTCCCTTGAGCTCTTTCCCTGTGCCCTGCTCCAAGCCACCAAGTAACCAGTTGGTTCCACCATGCCCTTTTACCATGATGCTTCTGCTTTGGAGCCAGGTTATTGTGAACTGAATCCTCTGAAACCATTTGCCACATTCAATTTGTCTTTCTTTATGTGGCAGGTATTGCATATTTTCTCCCAGATACAGACAATATGTTTTCGATTTGTGTTATTTTTGTTTTCTGTATATGATTCATTAGTTTCTATAACTCTTTTGTAATTCCTCATGGGTTCACAAATGTTGTACACATTTTAATCAGGTCTTTCAGCATATTAATCATAATCATTTCAAGGTCTTTGAACATCTGGCTCATCTCTGAAACTGGTTGTACTTACTGGTTATTTTTTCTTGTTTTTAGCTGTTTTTCTCTTATGTTTTTTTCTTTTAAAAAATTAAATACCTGGAATTATGCTTATAACAAAAGAGAATGAGTTAAATACTATCTGCACCCAGCAATTTGCTTGCTTTTTCTGTCAAACCTTTAGCATATGGGATTGAGTCAAAAGTCAGAGTTGAACAGGTTTTGCATTTTGTTGCTATTTTTACTCTTGATTCATCACAATCTTCAAATTTCTTGCACACCTAATGTGTGAGAGCTTTACCCTGGCATTTCTTCTTTGTCTTCAGCTTTTAGTGGTCCTTCTTACCTGTGCCATAGATGGAGTCCCTTCTCCTTGTAATTGATTGCTATTGCTTGTTGCTTAAAGCTAGTTTCACAGTACAGACAGAGGGGTCCATATTTCTGCCTGTATCTATGCATATCTGTTATCTTTTGTCCTTGGGAGTGGTACCTTTTTAGCATTCCTGCCCAATTTCCTGTTGGAAACTGTGCTGTGTGTGGGCGTGCGAGCGCATGTGTGTGTGTGTGTGTGTGTGTGTGTGTGTGTGTGTGTGTATTTAGTCATATGTGGGAAAGAGTTTCCTGCCCTGCTCCAGTAATGACTAACTTCTGCTTCTTAGCAAAGAATCCCATACCCAAGGTGTTTTTCTGCCTGGCCATCAAGAGCAGAGGAATTTTATTTCCATGTTCTTTTAGTAGCAATGGATCTGTTCCAGTATTGGTGTTCTGCCCTCTCTCAGAGAGACAATCTTTGACTCTTCTTCCCCAATTCATCTTGTGTAAGCCCTGAGAATAAGAGGATTTGCTATTCTTTCCAAGAGAGTTTAAGACATTTTCTTCACAGGAGACAAGGATACTGAGAGACAGACAGAGATATTTATTCACCAATTTCCGTGGTTTTTTTTAAAAAAAGATCTATTCCTTAGTTTTAATTCCTTGGCATTTCTACTCTACCTCAAATATGGTTCAAGCATATTCCTGTGGTTAAGAAAATCCTTCCAGAAGACAATGTTAGGTCTTTCAGGAGAAGCCATTAGGATGGACAGAAAGAGTGAATGATCAAATGATATGACTGAAGCACAGATATTTACAACTAGACAGGATCTTCCAAAGAAAGAAAAGTCAACTCTGCTTGACTTTCCCCATGCCACATTCTTGGTCTAATCACTGACATATAATCATGCTTTGCCCAAGTGGCCCAAGTAAACTGTAGTGAACCAAAGTCAAAATTCCAGGCCAAAGATGTACTTTAAACTGAAACATCAAACACTAGCAACTTCTTCACAGGAAATCTCTGACTTTTCCCCTTCTAATCCAAAGCTGAGAAAGAAAATGAGATTAAAAACAAGTTCAATATTTTTTTTTTCTAGAGAAGGGCTAGAGTCACTAATGAAAAAGTGGTTTATAGTCCAGAGATTGCTGGGTGATAATAAGGCTATGAAATTGCATAGATACAGGAGTGACAATTACTGCTTCTTCCAACAGCTTCAGACACCACAAGTGAATTAACAAGACACACATAAAAAGGGGGGGAAAGTAGCTGAAGTCAAAGGAAATTTAACTTGTAGCATAACTATCTTGGCATGGACTTTTTTAAAACAGTAAATCCACATTATATCCTGACAATGTGGGGCATAAGGAAGCCCTGGAAAAAGCAGAATGCCTTTCACTCAATGGAAAAATACTGGTTAAAAGTCAGAGATAATATCCGAAAAGGACAAACTTAGAATTTCACAATTGGGAGATCAAAATGGTTGCCTTTTCTCTTTAAGGAAATATTATTAGTCAATGAACTTCCAGTAGAGTTTCTCCTTCTTTGAATATGGGGTAGATGAGTAGGTGTCATATTCCCTACTCAGGATAATATGTGATTGGGGTGCATGATACAATCAGAATCAACAGGAAAAAGCAATTAAATGCCGTTATTCGAAAGAGAAGGATATTCTCATTTCTGACCAAGTTGGACCCAGAGGATATGAGCCTGGAGTTGCAAAGGGACATAAACAAAGGCCTCTGAACAAGGACAAAGAGCACAAGATAAGGCCAACAGATAAGGAACAAGTAACTAACCCATCTTTACATTCCCTTCTAAAGTGATACAGATGATTTAGGATAGGCTTCCTAGGGACTGCAAAATAAGGGACAACTAATGTATTCATTTCTTGCCTTGTGTTTATGTCCAAAGCCTGTTCCTAAGTTGCTTGAAGGAAGAAGATGAGTTAGATAGGATACACTGGAATCTAATTTTAGGACAACTAAAAAGACATTTTGCTTTTTATTTTGGAATAATTATACATATTTATAAAAAGTTACAAAAACATTACAGAGAGTTCCTTTATATCTCTACCAGTTTCCTCCACTATTAACATCTTACATGACCATGGCACATTATTTAGAATGGTGATACATTGCTATTAACTAAATTACAGTATTTATTTTGGTTTTGAAGTTTTCTCATCAAAGTTCTTCTCTGTCCTGGGATCTCATTTAGGATGCCACATTGTATTTTAATTGTTACATCTTTATTTCCTCTGGTTTGGGGCAGTTACTTCATTTTTTTTCTTTTTCTTCTTTTTGACTAAATACCTTGGAAACATTGGTTTGTAGACTTTGTAGAATGTCATTTACTTTGAGTTTGATATTTTCACATGATTACAATGACTTGATGGCTTTGGGAGAATATCTCAGAAGTGAAATAGGGCAACATTTCATCAGAAATGATTGGAAGATGGGAAATGAGAGCCCCATGTATTGCGTTAAGGAAGCTTCTCAGCATGGTGTGTGATGGAGCTCCTAGGGCTCAGCCTTGTTCTGACTCTGTGTTTAACACTAAGCACCATGTCTTTGTAGTTCAAGGAGACAAAGGCTAACAGCAACTTGCTGTGAGTTTCTCTAGGACTGTGGTAAGTTTAAGTGAGTTTTTACTTTCTGAAAACTTGAGCCACAGAGATACTAATTCCTTTCATTTAGTTAAAAACCAGGCCTTGCCAAACCAAAATTGGAAAGATGGACTCCATTATTCCTTTTTGTACTTTCATGAGAGAGATACCTTTATTTTGCAAGGACCTCTCTGCTATTTGAGTTCTGTGACAGGATTTATACCTGTGTCTTCAAATGTTTTCATAAAATGCTTCAGTAGTCATAATCAATTCTCTCTCTCTCACCCCCCTTCTCTCTTACACACACATAATCAAAGGCAAACTGAAATGTTTATTAAATTGTCTCTGTATATTACTAGGAAATAGTATCTAGACCATCTACTTCCTTCTCTTTATTAATCCATCAATAATTGTGGTAATTACTGAATATTCATGAGGCAGAGGACTGAAAATAGTCAATAGAAGAGAAACCAGCAGATGCAGCCCTCATCCAAAGGCCTTATATTTTAATGCAGAAATTTATCATTCACATGTACAAATGAGGACATACATATGAAACATTGTAAGACACTGTGTAATAATGTTGAAAATTTAACATTTAAATGAACTCTTCCATTTTAGGATCATTTAAAAAAAAAAGAAAGTTTATTCTCTATAGCCCATCACCCACTGCTCAGACTTTATTCTAGAAGCGTAGTGCAGTTGGTATTTATTACCTTTAAAAGAAAAACCTCTAGGGTTGAAAATTAGAATTTTCCGTAGCCAATTCATCTTTCCTGAACATGTGCCTTTAGAAGAGCTAGGTAAAATATTTCAAATGGTGACCCACTGATTATGAAAACTTTTGGCTTTGATTGAATAATATTTTGAAATTTTAGTTATTGATTTCTGAAAGTTGAGAGAATTCTCCTAAAAAAGAAAGTGAACTCTTGGCTTCTCTTTGAATCAAAAGACCTGCTTAGTGCTGTTTTTTTATAGACAGGGTAGATAGTCCCTAAGTTTTCTGTCTTATATCTTGCAAGGTTTACTTATTTTCCTGTCTGTCCAATAGAAATTACAATTCCTGGTCTAGGGAAACTTGAGATGGATGGCCCAGATGTGAGGGTTTCTGCTTTGAAGTGAAGGAGTGATTTAATACTAATGGAGTTATATCTTCCTGGAATAGAACTGGAAAAAAGCCAGGGTGGTATTGAGCCCTCTGTGAGGCTATTGTCGAAGGTGACAAGATGTGGAAAGAGCAGGAGCCCACAAGCCCTGAAACTAACTACATTGCCTTGATAAGAGCCTCCAGTGACTGAACATGCCATCAGGGCTGGGAGTCACTACAAAGCTCATTTCTTTTCCCACTCTGTGACTTCTGGAATATACAATGGTGGCAGTAACTTCCTAAATCAGAGACTCAGAACTTTCCACATTTTCTAGGACCTCACATGCACAATACAGATGTCCTGAAATTACTAAAATTTAAACTGGATTTCTTGCCAGTTTTGGCAGGCAGAGAATCAGATAATCTGATTAAATTTAGGAAAAAACTCAAGAAATACAACACTACCTCCTCCCCACGGTCTAAGACAACATAATCCACTAGATCACAATATAAAAAAAATTTTTTTAAAGAAATAGTTACTTCATTTTATAAGAAGCATGAAAGTATAGTAAAATGATAGTAATTGAATTGATTAGGTCCCACTATATACACAATTAAGTTCATTCTTAAGAGTAAATTGCTGAACCAGATGCTTTCCAAGCTCTCTTGGTTCTGAAATGTAAGAATACTGGTAAATCTAAGGGAATATGCAGGATACAGTAAGTGAATGGAGGTTGAATTATACAGGTTGACAGGCAGAATAATTTAGCAACCATGCACATAAGGATTGAAATGTAGATATCTATCTTCATTGTAAAGTCACTGTCACTTAACAGACAAATACATCTCACGGCAAAGATTTGAATTTAATGGAAAGTGTGGTTCTTAAACTAAAATCGACATGTTTCTAAGTCAAAATTTACTACAGACCCCATTACAACTGTGAATAATTCTCTTTCTATCTAGCCTGATAAACAGGTTTGATTTCTGACTTCAGGACTCACATGCACAAATTCATAATGATATTTTCCTGGCAAGTCCCACATTTGGAGAAATTTGAGAGGGCACCTCAGACTATTAAGATAGTCCCTAAATTCCCAGTCATCCAGAAGTTTTCTCCTTCTCAATTCCAATTTTCTAAATTACCTGAATCAGATGCCTGGGACTCATGACACATTATCATAATCTCATATCAAGTTGGTAGTGTGAACCTTTGTAATCTATACCTTCAACTCTCCAAGGCCATGAAGAATTGAGAGCAAGGATACATTCTACCCCTCCAACTGTTCCTCATTCCAGATATTTGATGTCTGCCTGAACCATTATAGCATGCTGTCTTAACTAAATTCAATCTGCAGCTTTTCATATTTTCAACAGCCTGTATTGCCACCAGAATAACCTTTATTTTAAAATGTGTTGACATGACCATTTTGGAAGACAGTTTAATCATTTTTTATTTTTTAAATCAGAACATAGTCAATGTATAATCCAGCAACCATTATCTTTGTGTTTATTCTATTGCTCTGAAAGCATATGTCCACACAAAAGCATGCAGAAGAATATTCACAGAAGCTTTATTCACAACCACTCAATATGGAAGCGCCCAGATTTGTCCCAGCAGGTGAATAAATAGACAAATTGTGATATGTGGATACAATAGAATGCTATTCAGAGATAAAAAGGAATTTGCTCCATGTTATACAAAGACACAGATAAATCTCTACTGCCATATGTTAGATAAAAGCTGCATCTCCAAAGTAGATGCTTGTCATATGATTTCGTGCTTGTGAAATTTTAGAAAAAGTGAAATTGTAGACATAACAAACAAATATCACTTGTTAGGGACCCAGATTATGGGAAGAATGGAAAGTCAAATAGATAAAATACAGTACAGGGCTGTATTAAGATGATGAAACCATGGTAGACACATGACACTACATATTTGTTAAAACCTACAAAATTTTACAGTAAGTGCATATTAAAAAATACAAATTAGAAAATCATTTAGGGAGTCAGGGAAGTCCTGGGATAGAATGTAATAAATGACTAGAGAAATTAAGCATATTAAAAATATATGAAGAACCAGGGTGAACGGAGAAAGGTGCTGACCCAAGTGATTTTGGAAATGATTAAAGTCTGTAAGACTAAAGGGAAAAAGGAATTTTACATAAGTATTGTCATCTAGATAATAAAGCTTTCCTCATAATGTGTGAATTCATAGTTCTGAAGCCACTATACACATACAGTGGTACTGAACCATTAAAAATAGAAGTGGATGGGAGATGTAGGAGCTGGGTTTCTCACTCTTACAGTGGGAAGCAACACATAAGTAAGGGGAGGACCTAAAACACTCCTATAGCAATGGATTAAAATTGGAGACATTGATATGAATTCACGCTAGGTTAATACACATACAGAGGTCACAATAAAAGTATTTATGGGTGTATCTGTGTACATGGCTTAGTATGCAAACACATTTCCTTGATTTGTCAGCTGAAAGGACCTAGAAGTAATGACCTTTGTCCCCTGGTAACAATGAACCGTCCTAGTGCCAAATCTTATTTTATAGTCTGATTCTTCAATTAAAGCATTCAGAGCTTCTTGGAAAATGGTCAAATCTAGGATTAGACCAAGAAATATACATGAGATCCTAGAGTATCTTATTCTGCCAGGAAACAAGAAAGTACAAGGGAAAATACACAAACACATACACTAAGATGGAATATGTCAAATGAACACAGTTGGTCACTGAAAGAGCTCCTAATGGTCAAAGCTAGAAAAAGTCAAGCAAAATGAGTACAGTTTGTACTTTACTACAAGGTATCAGATAAGAAACCATGAGTTCATATTGTCATAAAAAATGAGCGAATAAAAATGCAGAGGAGATAAGCAAAAGTCCCTTGCAGAAAATATAATCCTTATATATATATATATATATATATATGAACTCCCAAGGAGGTATAGTTCCCTACTCCTTAAGTGTGGGCTATGTGTTATAACTTCCTTCCAAAAAGTATAGTTTACAAAAAGAAAAAGGCTTTTTAAGTGGAGAAACTAGAAAGGCTACCTTTCAGCAGTGTACGGTTGTGTGGGTAGTCTATTATCTTAACATACTGTAATGATAATTTAACACTTTTATGATCTTCCTCTCACAAAATACACAACAGCAGAGTACTCATGAGAGTAACACCAGGCAAATCTAAATTGAGGGACATTCAACGAAATAACTGACCGGTACTCTTCAGGATTATTAAGGTTATTAGAAAAAAAAAAGCCTGAGATATGATCACAGACCATAGAAGTTTAAGAAATCATTATGACTAGTTAGCAGATGAAATCCTATATGGAATTCTGGAGCTGAAAGGTAATACCAGGTGAAAACTAAATAAATACGAGAAAGTTTGAGTTTTAATTAATGATGCATCAATTATTGATTATGATAAATGAATTATTCTAATATAAGATATTTAGGACAAAGAAAATGGAGCATATGTTAAATCTTCACAGAGTCTTGGTAATTTTTCTGTAAATCTTAAACTATTTTCAAGTGATTTTTTAAAAAAATCTCTATTTTTTATTGTATGTCAGGTGATATGACTATAGATAATAAATTCTGCTCTCTTAGAAATTACTGTCTGGTTGGTGATTCAGGGAGGCATTAATGACTACAGATACAACTTTAAGTAGTTCTTTTACAAAAGAAAGTTATGGAATATTAATTCTGTATTATAATATTGAAATTAGTCTAGTCTCAGGGTCATTGAATTTTCCCAATAAAGAGAACTTCATACCAAATAAGTGTTATCTAGCTGTGAATGGAGGAAAAAAATCACTAAAAACAAATGAGATAGCATGAACCAAGAACTCAAGGCAAGAAGAATTTAGCTTTTTGATCAAGTAGAGAAAAGAAGGTGGGCTCTGAAGTTCTGAGTTAAGATGAGAGAGTGAGAGAACAGAAACCAAATCTTTGAGTGGTTTGCAAACTGGGATCCGCGGAACGCTAGTGGACTAATTGGAAGAAGCATTTATTTCCTCTGTAACCCTATGTACTTTATGTTATTTTTTTTATATTACCTAGAAAAGTGGTTCATAAACTTTAACAGGGGTCCCTAATGGAAACAAACATGCTACTGTGTTAAGGATATTAGTTTGTCCCATGTACAATGAGACAAAATTGAAACATTTTAAACTGCTTGAAATTATTCACTGATTTAACTTGCCTATAGAATAAAGTCTAAACTCCTTAAGAAAACTACAAGAGACTCCAGGAGATTGCCGCGCAGACATTTCCAGCTTTGTTTTCATTATTTAACATTTGCTGTTTCAGTGTTGTTCTTGGTTTACACTCAAATCCTACTAAACTTCTTGAAGTCATCCAAAGAGACCTACTATTTCCTATTTTCTTATTTGTGCTCATGATTCCTTTCCTATTCCTTTCTTCCTTATCTGCTTATGTTTCTACACTCAGCTCAACAATAACCTTCTCTATGAATTTTTCTTTTCTCCCTAAATTGGAATGAAAACCCTTTCTTTTGTAGCGAATTATACCATAGATGTGATGGTTAGAATCATAGGTCCAAAGATGGTATATCCTAGTCTTTAGAATTTATGAAAATGTTGCCTTATATACTGGAAGCAATTTTGCAAATGTAAGTCAAACAACTTGACATAGGAAGACTGTCCTGAATTCTGTGGAACAACCAACATAAATACAGGGGTTCTTAAGAGAGAAAAGATAGAGACAGAGTAAGGGAGACAGGTGGACAGTAGAGTTAGAGGAGGTCAGAGGAGAAGGAAACATATGTGGGCATGAGTGAGGGCCAAGGTTTGAAGATTTCAAAGATGCTGCAATAAGGAATGTGATCAGCCTTTAGAAGCTAGAAATACAAGGAGAAAGATTCTTTCCTAGAACCTCTCCCTGCCAGCATTTTGATTTCAGGTCTTCTGAACATACAAAACTGTAATAAATTTGTGGTTTTAAAGCCACTAAATTTGTGGTGATTTGGTATAAGGGCTATAAGAAACTACACACTAAATGTACTGTTCAGTTTCTTTTGTGTTATATATTTATTTATGCAATTCCCAATTAGTTGTTACTTACTCAATTACCTATCCAACTATAATTATGTGCTGTTCCTGATGCTAGAAATACAACAATCTACAAAGCAAACAAAGTCAATGATCTGATGGGGATTAGAATCCGATGTCTGACTCACAAAAGGCTTAAAAAAGCACTTTTGAATATATCAATGAAACCAGTTTATTGTTATTGTTTGGAATAAAACTAAAAAGTGGGCTGGGAGTGTAGGTCATTTGTGAGAACTTGTTTAGCATTTATGAGGCCCTGAACTCAATCAGCAGCACTGAAAACAAACAAACAAACAAACAAAAATACCCCTAATACTGGTAACTTTTGTTCAAGTAATAATTCTCTAGAAAATCATATTTCTTGTGAGGAGTTGGTACATGTACATAATACATCTTGATTCTTTTTTCATTCCCTTCTCTTAATTCCCTTCCCCTTTAAAAAAAAATCTATTTCCCTGTTTCCTAGTATCTTTTATTTTGCTCTTATTTTTCTCATATAAGAAACACCATGCAATATTTAAGCTTGTGTGTCTGATCTATTTCACTTGACATAATGCTCTCAAGGTATATCTACTTTCCTACAAATGACTCAAGTTTATTCTTTTTAGCAGAGTAAGACTCCATTGTCTGCAAATACATTTGCTTTATCCATCCTTCTGCTGTTGGACATATAGGTCATTTCCAGTATTTAGCTATTATAAATTGTGCTGTTATAAGCATGGATGTGCCTTACCACTGTAATATGATCTTTAACTCTTTCAGGAAGATAACTAGAAGGATATAGCTGGGTCAAATGGAATTTCTATTTTTAATTTTTTGGTGAAATTTCCATACTAATTTCCACAGTGGTTATATTAAACTCCTATCAATAGTGTAGATAGGTTCCTTTTTCTAGTAACATTGCCAGTATTTCTTACTATTTGATTTCTTGATGGTTACCATTCTTTCTGTGATGAGATAGAATTTTAGTGTTTTGATTTGCCTTTTTATAGTAGCCAGTGATATTGAACACTTTTGCATGTTTTTATTGGCCATTTGTACTTCATCTGAGAAGTTTCTATTTATTTCAATTTTCAATTTTTTGATTGGGTCTTTTGTTTTGGGTGGTCAAATCTTTTCGTTATTTGTATATTCTAAGTATTAGCAGTTTGCTTGAGGAATAGCTGGCAAATTTTTCTGTCACTGTGTATACTGTTTCTTCATTCTGTTGATTGCTTCGTTTTTTGTGCAGAAGCTTTTTAGTTTGATGTCATCCCATTTGTTGATTCTTTGATACTATTTCTTGTGCCATTAGGGTTCTGTTCAAAAGTTCTTGTGTTTTTAAGGGTTTATCTATTTTAATCTTCCAGCAGATGTTCTACTTTTAACATTTAGATCTTTGATCCATTTTGATTTTAGTCTAGTACATGTGAGATATATGGGTCTAGGTTAAATCTTGTGCATATGGATAGAAAATTTTCCCAGCACCATTTATTCTCCAGTGTATGTTTGTGGCTCCCTTGCTAAAGAACAAATAGCTGAATGTGCCTGGAATTATTTCCGTATCCTCTATTCTGTTCTATTGATCCACATGTCTGTTTTCGTGCCAGTGACATGTTGCTTTTATCACTGTGTCTTTGTAATATGACTTCAAATCTAAGATTGTGATATTTTCTACTCTGCACTTATTTCCTAGGTTTGTTTTTGCTATTCTGGGTCTTGTCCTGCTTCTGTATGAATTTCAGGATTGTTTTCTATAGCCCTGTGAGGAATGCTGTTGGTATTCTCATTGGAATCACCTTAAATCAGTTTTGCAAGTACAGTCATTTGACAATGTTGGCTCTGCCAATCCAGGATCAGGTAATATCTCACCATTTTCTAACGTCTTCTTTGGTACTATAGTTTTTATTATAGAGGTCTTCACTTCCTTGGTTAGAATAATTTCTAAATATTTTTCTTGTTATGATTGTGAATAGTAGGGTTCTTCTAATTTCTTTTTCGTTGGGTTTGTTATTGGTGTAGAGGAATGCTATTGCTTTTTGCATGTTGATTATGAATACTGCTACCTTGCTCTATTGGTTATTAATTCTAGAAGTCTTTTAATGGATTTTTGCATCTTCTTTATATAAGATCATGTCATCTGCAAATAAGGACAATTTGACTTCTTCCTTTTCTATACATATTTTTTTTAATTTCTTTCTTTGCCTGATTTCTCTAGCTAATATTTTGAATACCATGTTGAACAAATATTTCAGAGAGAATATTTTTTGCTTTTCTCCTTTTAATATGATGCTGGCAGTAGGTTTGTCATAAATGGATTTATCAGATAGAGACCAAGTCCTTCTCTAAGCCTACTCAAGTTTTTTTTTTTAATCAAGAATGGATGTTGATTTTTTCAAATGATTTTTTTACATATATTAATTTTTTGCTTTTTTTGTTTCTAGTTGTGTGATATTTTACATTTACTCATTGTATATGTTGAACTATTCTTGCGTCCCTGGAATGAAACCTGCTTGGCCATGGTATATGATCTTTTTGATGACTTGTTGCATTCTGTTTGCCTGTATCTTGTTGAGGAATTCTGCACCCAAGTTTGCTAGAGAGATGGGCCTTTAGTTCTTTGTTTTGGGGGTTGAGTCTTTGTGTGGTTTGGGGATCAGGGTAAGCTTGCTTCCAAGGATGATTTTGGCAGTACTCATTCCCTTTCAGTTTCATTAAGGAGTTTGAGGAGAATTGGCATTAGATCTTCTCTGAAGTTCCTATAAAATTCAGAAGTGAATCCAGCAGGATTAGTTTTTTCAGTTGGTAAGAGTTTCTGTTTTGTTTTGTTTTTAGTTACTACTTCAGTTTCATTACCTGATACTGGATTATTCAAGGTTTTTATATTTTCTTGGTTCAGTTCTGGCAATTCAGTTATCTAGGAATAGAATAATGTCTTCTGAATTCTACAGTTTATTTACATACAAGTTTGAGAAGTATTGCTAATAATCTTCATTTTTGCAGTGTCTGCTGCAGCTTTATATTTTTCATTTCCAATTTCATTGGTTTAGGTCTTTACTTTTTTGGTAAGATTTTCTAAAGATTCGTCTATTTTCTTTTGAATAATCAGCTCTTTGATTCATTGATTCTTTATATTGTTTGTTTGTTATGTCTCAACATCATTTATTTCTATTGTGATCTTTCTAATTTCTAATGTTTTACTAGCTTTGGGTTTGGATTATTCTTGTTTTTCTAATACATTGAGGCACAACATTAGGTTGTTTATTTGGTCCCTTTTCATGGGCTTAAGTTCTTTTCTATATTGGACATTCATGCTTTGTATCATTTTGTTTAACTCATCTAGCTTTTTATTAGTGTCTTGTATAGACAAACTGATCATTCTATTTGTTAGGCCCATTATCTTAGTTATATCTAAGATCAAGTTAGGTCTATTAGTTATACATTCTTTGAATTTGTCAAATACTTCAAACTTGTTAAGCAACAAGCCAAGTGAAGAAGAAGGAGATGGAGAAGGAGGAAGAAAAGGAAAGAGGAGAAGGAAGAGAAGGAAAAGAAGAAAAGTTGGAGTTTATAAAAAGAATCCCTTTATCTTGTTGAAAAAGTGTTCCTTTCCAGGCACTA
This sequence comes from Hydrochoerus hydrochaeris, assembly GCA_004027455.1. Taxonomy (NCBI): domain Eukaryota; kingdom Metazoa; phylum Chordata; class Mammalia; order Rodentia; family Hydrochaeridae; genus Hydrochoerus; species Hydrochoerus hydrochaeris. The sequence goes on along the minus strand of PVLA01000144.1, from coordinate 117,082 downwards.
TATTCTTATAGTATAGTAGGTAATGATTTTCTCTGCCTAGTTTTATGGTCAGTGTGTTTGTAGGTGTCACTTCTGATCCACAGACCCTTCTACCTATACACCCCACTGTATGGCACTGTCCAAGTTGAGGTGTGCCCTTGCTTATGTTGTAGATGGGTAAGCCATCAGACATTAGTCTCTGCTTTTTTCCTAGGACACTGACCTCATCCACATTCAGGTTGGTCAGTTGGTGGGTCCTCTGCTACCCCATGACTGGAGGAAAATAAAAGGTAGCGTGGGCTTGGATTTGGTGTGTGGCCATGGTCAGGACAGGGAATCCATAGGAAAAACCATAGTGTCAATGAGGAGTCTGGGGATAAGTAGTCTTGAGCTGGTACAGCAGCTCCAGAATTCATCCATTTGTGTCTTCAGTTGTTCTAAGTCTGTGTCTTTTGGCTTCAAGATCACCAACGGATGTAATTCTTCTGGGTATTATGTTGCTCAATCATCATCTTATTAAACCATCTTATTAAAAAATAACCTTTTCAATGAATACGCACCAAGATTTCAAATGATTCAGGTTACACTACTATTTCTCAACAAGGAGGAATTCACAGAGTGTTGGAATTTGGCTTAATGGCTTTTCATTCCCTGGAAAACCAAATACATGCACCAGAGTGGATACTATACATTTTATACAAGCAAATAATTTTAGGTAATGATAGTTGAGCAGATGAAATGAAATTCTGTGGTATTTTGTTTATTTTGATGATTAATGAAACTATAAAAATGAATTCCAAGTAAGGAAACTATTGGATTCTTAGAATTTTAGGAGCATATGTAGAGGATGACTTTTTTAAAATAAAAACTAAGACATATAACCAGTGTATCAACAATATACAGTAAGTACAAATAACTACATCTGTTCAAAGTTTTCAGTGGTAAATCTAAGAATATTTGAGGGATAATTTAGGCCATGTTCTGGCTTCTAAATAACCTTAACCTTTCTTCTTAGCAATATGGCTACCAAAACTAAACATGTAGCAAGCAATTATGTAGCAGGCATTTAGTCTCTGGTATCTCATAAGCTCAGCAGATCAGTTCTGAGATTTAAAGGTCTCTCAGGTTCTATTTTGAGGCCACAATCAGCTCCCATGAGCTATAGACAATTTTTAGTAAAGTGAGTGCAATAGGAAGAAAAACTACCATGAAAAACGACAGCAGAATCACATACTGACTAAATATGGAATCTATTTGGCCAAAGTGGAATATATTAACTTACGGAATGGGAGCCTGATAAGATTTGTGAACTGACCTACATGCCACAAGGACTTAGATTTTCAAGTAGAAATTTCAATTGAGCAAAAGCAACCCATAACAACACTTGGTACAAATTCTTCTGTGACCAGAACAAAGGATTAAACATGGAATTGGAGACATACAAATGTTATTTGTACTCATAGGACAGATAATTCCATCAAACATAATTTCTTTTACTTCCAACACCTCTCTAAAATAAGAAAGAATAAGAAAAGCATAAACCCATAAGAGCAGAAGGAATAAATATGTGATACTAAAGATGAGATTTTGTCAATTTATTTTGCAATGGCAATGGGAAAAGTAATTTGCAGATTACATATACATTTGTTACCTTTTGATTCTACCTAACTTACACTAAGGTAATTCATTACATTTATTCATAATGGAAAAGTGTTAACTCTAAACACTAAAGTAAAAGCAATTCTGTTTGTTGAACTAAGATGATAGGTCCAATTAGAGTGGCATATCAACTGCTAAGACTGACAGAAGGCCTACGAGATTTAAGGTAGTAGGGGAGCAGCTAGAGGCATGGTAACCGAACCAGCCAGTTGGGGAAACCATGACTGAAGTACTCATACAAAAGTCGGAATGAGGAGAATGGATTGGTGCAGCAGAACTGGTGGGAAGTTAAGAATGTGGAGCCCTGGTGGAGATGGAGCAGCAGACGAGGAAAACAGGAGGTAAAGGAAAGACAAGCTAGAACTTGGTCTCTCCCACCCCAACTCCTTTGTGCAGAGCACTAGATAGATGTCCTCTCCTGCCACTTCTACCATCTCTAAGCAGGAGGAGATCAGAGTTTGATTCTGTAATCAATAATATGTATTTATAATAGAACCAAAATGCTGCAGAAGCAGATTTGCCAGAAAGGTCATAAAGCTTATCTATTACCTTACCTCATCTGTTCGGGCACCTTCTCAGAGAGCAGGGCTGGAAAGCATCTTGCACAGACATGTATTTTGGTAAACTTTGCAAAAGTAAAATATTTTAACTACAATTATTTAAAACTGCTCTTTGCAATTTAAGTTTCACTGTACTACTGGAATTTTGTGTATTTATTTGTTTATTTACAAACCTTTTGTCCATAAAGTGTTATAGGTCATTCCAGTGTATCAGCTACATCTGTGGTGGCCCAAAGGTTCAGGGACAAAAGTTACATAATAATATGAATGTATACTATAGTGCCCAGCATACTATATGTGGATAATGATGGATAAACAGGATAGTCTGTGAAAGATTCTTCCAACCTTCAAATGTCTGCTCAAACTGGAAATTCTTTCATCAGAAACAAACTTGGTCCATTTAGTATGATGGGTTTTTTTTTTTTGTGTGTGTGTGTGTGTGTGTGTGTGTGTATGTGCTGGGAATTGAACTCATGACTTTGTGCTTGCCAGGCAAGCCCTTACGTTGCTGAGCTAAATCCCCAGCCCTGATGTTGGTTGCTGATTGTCATAGATGTCTTTTATCAGATTGAGATAAAGACCATATATTCCAAATTTCTATAGTGTTTTTTTTTTTAAAATCATTGATGGATGTTGAACTTTGTTAAATGCATTTTCTACAACTATGGAGATATCATATGGGTTTTGTCCTTGGCTCTGTTAGTATTGCATATTACCTTTATTGATTTACATATATTGAACCATCCTTGCATCCCCAGAATGAATCCTATTTGGTCATGGTGTATATCCCCCAAATTTAAATACCCAATCCAAAAATGGGCATCTGAAAAAAAAGGACATCTGAACAGATACTTCTCAGATGAAGAAGTAGAAATGGCAAATAAATATATATAAAATGTTCAACATTGTTGGTCATTTGAGAAACGCAAATTAAAACAATGCTGAGATTCCATCTTATTCCAGAAAAAAAATGGCTGTCATCAAAAAATCAACCAATAACAATTACCAAAGGGATTGTGGGGAAAAAACGAACACTTCTTCACTGTTTATGGAAGTGTAAACTAGTGTAAGCACTGTGAAAATCAGTATGGAGATTCCTAAAAATAAAATAAAATAAGCAAACAAAAAACTAGGACTAGAGGTCCCATTCCACCAAGCTATTCTCTTTCTTGGTATCTCCCCCCAAAAATGAAAAGTATCATACTGCAGCAAAAGAATGAAAAGTATCATACTACAGCAATACTCATGTTTATAGTGGCATAATTTTCAATAGCTAAGTCTTGGAAAGAACCCAAATGCTCATCAACCAATGAATGGATAAAAAAGATTTTTTAATACAACGGAGTATTCCTAGCTATAAAGGATAAGCTTCAGACATTTCTAGCTATATGGGTGCACCTTGAGGCCATTCTCTTCAGTGAAATAAATCGGATACAAATGTATAAATACTGTACTGTTTCTCTGGTGTAAGAAACCAGAAATATACATAAGGACCAAAATGTCTAATAAATATTGTGAAATAGGAAGAATGTTCAGATGGGAAGGGAAACTGGGGGATGGGGAGGGAGAAAGGAAGGGAAAAGAAAAAAATGATGAGAAAAGGAAAAATGGAAAAAATTTTATAAACAAAGAGGAGAAGAGTGGTTGAAGGAAGGGGAGGGGAATGGAGAAAAACTAAGTGTCGAGTTACATCATGTACAGGTGCAAATTCCCTATGACAGATGTGACTATTAGGTATATGTAAAATGTACCAATTGATAGGTTTTTCCTCAGAGTGGTAGAAAAGCAAGAGCAAAGAGGGAAAAATAAAAAGGCCTTTATTGCAGCGTGGGAGGGCTGCAGTAGAGTGCAAGATCCCTTTGAGGCAGACAAAGAAGCCTCAAAGTTTTATTCAGTCTGACAGGGGGTAGAGTTTGAAGGGGTGGACAGAGTGACATTTTTAGAGTTGATTGGGGGAATGTTGATGCGCTCGAAAAGCAGGGAGTTCAATTTTTGAGTTTAGAAGAAAGTGGAAGTCGGGTGATAAAGGAAGGCGCTGTCCAGCCGCGCTCCACAGGGGCAGAACCCATCACCAATGAACTTACAAAAAATAAATAAAATAAAATAAAATAAATAAAGAAGAAAAGAAAAGAATTTGTTAACGCAGTTCATATAATTATGAATGTACCATACATATTTTTATATGATGTACACTATTTAATGATTCAGAATTCCTGTAGGTGGGCAATAGAAACACGTATACACAGCAGTGCATGTGTGTAGTAACAAATAACCCAGGTTTTTGTGGACAGAGAGAAAAGAATTGCTGAGCATACACTCTGTAGTAAATAATACACAGCTGTGTTTATTGAAGATCACCAGGAAGGTAACAGTAGGATGGTGGGGCTGGGAAGATGCAGAAAGGACCCTGATAACTCAGATTTGTAGAATTTAAAGGCCAGACACCTCTGACTTTTTGGTGCCACCTACTGAATTTCTCATTGGTGATTGTGCTCTATGCGTAGGGCATGGAATCTCTTAGGATTTGTTATTTTGTTTTGTATCTCTTTTAAGGAAAGTGGAACTAGACTGGGATTAGGAGAAAAGGAAGGAAGGAAGGGAAAAGAAAAGAACACCAATAAAAGAAGGATAAAATGGCAACAAAGTTTTATAAATTAAGAAGGTAGAGGAACTGAAGGGAGAGGAGGGGAATGTGGGAGAGAGGAATCAAGATATATCCTATACAGGTACAAATTCCCTATGGTGAATATGGTCACTTTGTGTATCTCAATTGTAACACTTAACTTAATTTTTAAAAAAACTCAGTAAAATTTATAGAATAAATACAGTAAAAATAAAGGTGGACCTTGAAAGTTGTTAAATTTAAATTTTATAAACAAATGAGTTATCACCTCAAAATATTGGTGAATGCATGAATAGTATTTTTGTTAAAAACAGAGAGGAAGAACATGCTGGCCAAAGCTGTGCCATAAATTTGAAGCAGAAAACTACTGAGTGACCAGTAAAAGCATTTATCTCACCATCTCCCACACTGAGATGGGAATATTAACCTTTGAGCTGTTACACTGAGCACAAAACTCATTTCTTGATTTATGTTCTCACTTAAGATTAATCTGCTTAATTAAAAATCTATTTTCTGAGTTCCCACTATGTGTCAGAACTATGCAAGATGGTGGGTATAAGTATAGAATAAAAATGAGCCTGCTTTTGAGAGGGGGCGGGGAAGCATGGGCAACTGGTAAGGTGGCATTTACAACTGAATGTAGGGAAGGGAGTGACATTCAGTTCCTTTGTTTCTAACTACTAAAGTTGCTTGGTTTGTATCACTGAGTCATGTGGTCTTAGGGGCAGAATGGCCCAAAACAGGTTCTCTAGTCTGAGAGTGATTTATATATTCAAGAACAAAATATGTAACATAAGGCCTTCTGTATAAGCAGAGCATTCAGATAAAAATTTAAGGGAACAGGGACCAAAAATGACAACAATGATAACTGAAGTTGATAGAAATTATCTTGATCTAAAAAAGTAACTTAAACCAATTTTCAGGATATTGTGGGACAAAATTTGTTAAGGGAAAGAAAAGAATTTTAACTAAATATAATGAAAGGGCTTTCAGATAATTTGATAATCCAATTAATGAAGAAGTAAGATTCATATGAACAAGAAGAAAAAAAATTAACTTCTTGCCATTTTACATGAAATATTGACACTGCAGAGATAACATAAAACTCATATTATACCACCACAAAGAAGCCACTAATAACAAACTGGTTAATGAATGTCATCAGTTTAAAGACTCTTTAAGATCAGTCATTTTACAAGGCACCTTGGAATGCCCTGAAATCTTTCAGTTTCTAATGGGAGAAATGTAATAGAAAGCTCTCCAAATTTGGCAGCAATCTTAATTTGCATGACATTACCAATGAGTTGTGAAGCTGAAAGAAATCTTTAAACTACTGATATGTTAAAAAATTTAATCATGCTAGGGGAAAAAGCTGAATTATTCTGATCTCTGTACAGTAAATGATATTATAAGACTGCTATATACAGAAGCAAAGGTCTTTAAAAAAAAGAAAGAAAAGAAAAGAGAAATGTAGGGAGAAATGTATTATGACTTAATAAAAATCTTATGACATTTGTGGAATTTGTCAGTTTTTTCAAATGTGTTGTTTGCTTTAATGTCTGTTCTCACTATAAATAAACTGTCACTTTCATACTAAATTTGGATTTATGATTTTGTATTCTTTTAAGGATATCCCACTTTGAAAAAGCTTCAGCACTCAGTAACGCCTGTATTTGCTCTACTCAAGACATCTCAAAAGCACAGGTGTAGGACTCCTTAAAGATGTGGGCCAGGAAATGGAGGGAATGGAGGAGCTGCTGACTTTCTGCAGATGGAAATTCAGTGATGTGGCTGCATTCACCCCCACCCCATCTCCCAACAGTTGCCAGACCACATGCCTTAGTCATAAACTCCCTGGCTTGGTTAGCATTTTAATAACATTGTTCTTGTTCGTTTGTTTGTTTTGGTTGGTTTGTTTTTGCTGAAACATAGTATAGAAAATTGTAGAAAATACCATGATCGCATATGACACAGGCATCAAGTATTTAATAATTTTCTCTCTTCTTTTTGGGTATATGTTAAGTAAATAAAAGATAGGTGAAGATCTCATTTTAACATAGAGGAAATAATGTAACTCCCAATCTCCTAGATGTCAGATACTCTGAGTTTGTGTTTCCCAAAATCGAAGAATGAACACTAGGAAACAATGGAGGCTAAGAGTAGAAAAAATTTATTGAGAGAGAAAGTTCCTAAGAGATAGGAGGAGAACCCAAAGTGAGTTGCCAATGAGCCCACTTCTCAAACAAAGTCTTATAGAGTAAAATCACAAAGGAGATACAATGTGGGTCAAAACTATGATCAACCAACAAGAGCACAAGGATAGTCACTTAGGTAATATTGACCCAATGGGAAGCAGGTCACAGCAAGTGTACATAGAAAGAACTACAGCCCTTGTAGGAAGGGATGGGTCAGGATTTTCTGATCAGCCATCTCGGTGACTGATGTCTACTTAGACTTTATTGTACCAGCTGAGTATAATCTTTAATTTATTGCTTATCACTTGGGGAAACATGTAGGCCTGGTCATTCAAGGTTTTTATCTTGAGGCCTGGCCTTCAACAGATGTGCCTCCAGCCACAATTATGATTTGTTTTCATCCTCTGCATTGACTCCCTTGAGGACCGAGCCTGTCTGATTGCCTATAATATTTCTATCTAATTTAGTTGTCTATAATAATTTGAAACCTTTCTCTTTCTGGCATACCCTGTATTCTAATATTAGAAGCTCTTGTTGGATTTTATTCTTAAATGTATCTTAAATCTAGTCACTCCTCACATCTCCACTGCTGTCATCACATCTCAGCTACTATCACTTCTCCCACAGAAAGAGCAATACCTTCATATCTTGTCCCTGCTACACTGAGATCCAGTTCTCCCTACAGTACAGGCTCTTTTTCAAATTTAAATCAGGTTGCTCCATTATCTTATTTCAACATAATGAAAACTATCTTCTCCTGAGTTTTCTTCTATAATGAGTAAAAAAAAAATTTATCCTATGAGAATCTTCATGAAGTCAGAGCAGGACCAGCCCTACCCTGTAAGCTCATCTCTCACCACTTCTTCACAGGCTCCTGACACTGTGCCCACTTCAAACACTCCCAGTGATCCCACCTCTGACCTTGACCCTTTCTTCTTCCTCTTTTGCTTCTATAGTCCTCTAGATCTCTTGGGCTTTGTTCAGGTTTCAGCTAGTATATGGGACCTTCATAGTAAAACTTCCCATGGCCAGTCATAAAGTAGCATCTCTACTTTTATCCCCAACCCTTGTGCTGTGGTATTTCTAATTAGACTTTTTGGAATCTGTTATTATCTCACTTACTTATTAATTCTTTTCTTTCAAAAACAGAATGTAAGCTCTATGACGGTAGGAAATCTATTTATTTTTATATTGCCGTATTTCAAGCAGCACCTGGTCAACTGCAGGCAATCCATACAAATTGGTGGAATAAATTCAAATTAGACTTCTCAACAGCACCTTTGACCATTAGTCAATAATGAAGCAATGACTTCAAAAATCTGAGATAGTGATCTTCAGTTTGGATTGTAAAATCCAGCCAAACTATCAATCAAATATGAGAGCAGCAAAGAACATTTCCTGACATGCAGGGATGCAGAAAATTTATCTCTCATAGCTCTTTTTTTAGAAGCTGGCTAGGTTCCACTTAAAAGAAGAACTAAACCAAGCAAAAGTGACATGAGAGCCAGAAAGCTGTACATCACACTCCTGAGGACAGGAAAAAAGTGTCTCTCTCAGTCAGAGGGCAGAGGGTGGTAGGAGAAGGCCAACAGGAAAAGGACCATTTGATAAGAGAGGTCATTTGGAAAAACAAAGGAAAACAAAACAAAAACAAGATGAACAGGTGGGAGGCATTATGTTGCCTTGGGAAAAATTTAGAATCAATATTTACATAATCATAAAATGTAGCTGACAATATAGCTCTATAATTCTATTGAAAAAAATTGCTTAAGAGAGCTAAATCTCTTTTCATCATAAGAGGAATCTAATATATAAAGTCAGCATGCTGAGGAGTAGCAGTACACACATATAATTAGGGAACAAGACAGTAACCATCTGATGAAACAGCTAAGGGAATAAAAAGGGACAACTTCTGGTGAATTGAACTGAGAAACTGGGAAGCACAGCAACTCAGAAAGGACTGATATTTTCCTTTTCAGTACTGTTTGTTATACGATTGATAAAAAAATTTCTAAACATTTTTAAATTCTTAATTTATTCTGGTAATGATGATGAGAAAAAATGAATAATCAGTATAGGCTTTTATTATTGCATTCTCTATGAAATTGGAAGAATTGTATTACTGTCTTGGATTTTTTTTTTTTTTTGCTGCATTTGTACATTGTAATAATCATTTACTCTTGGACACAGTGCATAAAATACCTGTAAAGATTTAACTGCCAAATTGTGCAATGCACTTTCCAATGCTGCAAAGTTTACACACTATATAGCTGTACAAGGAGAGCTTGTGTGTGTGTGTGTGTGTTTGAGAATTGTTAGTAGATTTTGTCCAGAGCAAGAGCAACTCAAAATCTTCAGTAGAATTCTCAACTGGCGCACAGTGGTAATGCTTATGAAAAGATCAAAGTTGTGTGTGTGGTAATGTCTAAGACTTTGGAAGAAAAACCTTTTAAATATTAGCCAGACTCTTTGAAATGAATTCAGAAATACTGAAAAGTAATTTACAAAGAATGCCCCTTTGGATGTGGGGGTTAGACAAAGCAGAAATGGCTTTCATTTTCATGACTGTTTTCTGAGGCAAATAAGCACATTTTTAAAATAAAACATAAAAAATTATAGTTGAGGTCTTTGTGCTTCTAATGGTAACAGGGAACATAATAAACAGAAAACTTAACTTTGTCCAAACCAAGCAGAACTTGAAATATAAAAGTTTGACATTTGTAAAATGAAAAAAAAAATCTCTGTAGGTTTGCATGATCTTAAAAGTCCTCCATTTCTAACTCAACTGTTGTTAGTAATACCATATTCAGCTGCATCATTTTCACTGTGATTGGACAACATATCCTGGGTACATTCAATGACTCTTCGTTCACTAGCTCTTTACCCACAGGAGTGGACTAAACTTACCTGTTCTCCATGGGCCAGCGAACCTGTTCATAAGGCACAAAAGCAGGTCGTCTTCTGCCAAGACTCATTTCTTTTCTGAGTCATTTTGGATGCAAACATTCTCAGCTTCATCAGAAAGAGAGAGTATGTGAAATCTATTTGCAAGATAAATTCAGTAAGAAGATAAAGAAAAATTACAACTACCATTCTGTGGTAAGATAGGAAGGATGATGTTACCTTAATGTTTTGTTTATGGATGAGAAAAAAAAAATGGGGAAAGATTATCCAGATAAGCAGAGAGATGATCTCACGGCTGTGTGAGCAGAGTTTACCTGCTTGATAAGGCAGCTCTGGGAAAGGAATGCATGGCCAGTGCCACAAAGTACAAAAACAAAATAAAACACATAAGCAAAGTTTTTGTATCCTGCCAGAGTTTGGAAACAGGGCTGATGCTAAGCAGCATCACAAAGTAGAAAATTTATTGTGTATAGCTTTTCACAATCACTCACTTTCTTTCATTCTGCCTCTCCCAGGTACACACAATAGAAATTTCTAGTACTACTCTCCCAATCATAGGAGAGTTTGGCCACTTATTAGAAGCACTGCAGATCTGAGATCTAAACTGTGTATTTTTTTGAACTAGAATTGTGGAACAAGCCCCATTTCTTCCTTGGCTAGGAAGCATTTAGAATGTAAGGTCAAAGTCATTGTAGGACAACTGGTTTGAGAGAATGACATCTAACAAGAGCATTCAAAAAATTTAGAGAGGTGTGAAAGGGAAATGGTAAACTAGTAAACCTAGGAAAGTGAAAGAAGAATTCAGCAATAAGTGACTGTTTCTGATGCCATTCCAATGCCTGTTCTTTGATCACTCCAAAAAATCATTCTTTAAAGTTAAAGAAGTTCCAGGTAGATTTCAAATTATGATTGAAATATGCAGCTAAGAATCTTGCTGTAGGAAACAGTAATGATCTCAAAGGAAAAAAGTCAGTGTGGGTCTTAAGATATTGTGACACTTGACCAGAGGACATGTGACAGAAGGACCTTACAGCTTTCCCTGGTGATATACTGCCATGGTTACTGAAAGAAAAGGGAACTGAAAGGGTTATTTATGGTTTTTATTTACTTGTTTGTTTGTTTTAATATAGACTTATTGAGGTGCAAGTGATGCAAAATAAGCTACCTATATTGAAGTGTACAATTTGATGAACTTTGGTACGTTTATGTACTTGTGAACTCATCACCAAAATAAAAGTGATAAATGTGTCCATCTCTCAAAAATTTCCTTATGACACTTTGTAATCTCTCTGATCATATCCTAACAACCTAAACTACTCTCCAGCCAAATAGACCTGTTGACCCATAAGTAGGATTATCTTTTGAGTACTCTTCTATTGTTTGTTTATTTTGGACACAGTGTTTTTCACTTATTTTGTGATTAATTCATGTTGTTAGATTTATCCTTAGTGCTAGCTCTCTATTTCTGAGAGTTCCATTGTAAGGATACACCACAATTTTTAAAAAATTCTTTTCTCTGGAAAAGATCATTGGATTATTTCCAGTTGTGACTACTAAAAATGTTTTTATAAACATTTGTGTACATACTTTTACGTATATTTTCATTTCTCTTGGGTATATTTGTAGCAATGAAGTCACTGGATTGTATAGTAGATGTTATATTTAGTGTTTTAAGAAATTGCTGAACTATTTATTATTGTTAATTTAGCTGCTACCCATCCTCATCAGTAATTGGTATTGTCTATTTTAATTGAGACATTCTAATCACAAGTGATTTTGCACTTAATTAATAATGTTAAACATTTTTATTGCTTATATGCATCTTTATATCTTCTTTGATGGATTTCCTATTCAAATATCTTACTCATTGAAACAATTTTTAAAAAACTTTGAAATAGTTTTTCTTAGACATAATTTATATAGCCTCAAATTCTCCCATTACAAGTATATGTTGCATGGATGACAGAACAATCTAGTTTGACAACACTTCCATCACATCAAAAATTCTTTCCACATATTTGCTGTCAGTCCCTACTTTCATTTCCAGTCCAAGCAGTCATTGTTTTGCTTTCTGTTTCTATAGATTTGCTTTCCTAGAAATTTCATTTAAGTAGAAGCATGTAAGTGTTCACATAAGTGGTCTTTTGCTTTGGGCTTCTTTCACTTATCATGAAGTTTAGCAAAATCATTGTATGTACCAGTAGTTTGTTCCTTCATATTCTTAAGTGGTATTTAGTTATATATAATGATATGAATATGCTATATTCTGTTTATTCAGCAATTGATAGACATATAGATTGTTTTCAGGGTTTTTTCTTATTTACTTTTTTTTTTTTTATCTTTTTGAGACAGAGTCTTGCTATATAGTTCAGTCTCATCTTGAACCTACTATGTAACCTAGGCTGGCCTCAAACTTATGACAATTGTCCTGTCTCAGCCTCCTGATGCTGGGATCATCAGTGTGTGCCTGGCATGTTTTTGCTTATAGACTTTTATGAGTATTACTACTGTGTGCATTTATGCATCTGTTTGTGGATCATGTATTTATAGTTATCTTGGGTAAGTACATAGGAATGAATGATCAGGTCAAGTATTCATTTAAATTTTGAATAAATTATTAAACTGTTCTTCAAAGTGGCTCTGCCATTTTATATTTCTATCAACAAAATATGAGGGTTGCAGTTTCTCCACAATTTTCTTCTGTGGGATTTAAGGCAATTACTTCCCTCTGATAGTACATGTGACCATTCAACCATTTGAAAGGAAAGCTCTACACATATGGACTGATAGAATGCACTTGGTATCTCCTCCTCTAAGAAAATTTGACATAAAGAGACAATGAAGCAACTGGTGTAAATATATATAAAAAGAGTTAGAGACAGAAGCACTGAGTCCCATGTAAGCACAGCACTGGGGTATAGCCTGGTGACCTAACCAGTTAGGCAGCAATGAGGGCACCTGGTCTGCACCTACCTTGATCGATTTCCCTCTGACTCAACTTCTTTGCTTTGCCATCTGAAACCATTCACTCATCATCAATAAATTCTCCCACTTGCCAGGCATGGTGGCATATGCCTGTAATCCCAGCATGGGAGGCTGAGGCAAGCGGACCACCACAAGTTTGAGGCCTCCTTGAGCTGCATAGCAAGCCCATGTCTCAAAAAAAAAAAAATACTAACAATTTTCCCACATCATTACTGTCTCTTTGACCTAAATTCCGTCTGTCACTAGGAGGTTCCTTTTCTTCCTGTAGCCCTATCAGATGGAGCCTGCAGGTCTGCCCATAACACCACATCCATCAGTTAGAAAGTAAACAGTGTTCTATTCCCTTCAGCTGTCCTCTCCATCTTTGCTGTTGCTTCATCAGTGCTGCTGCTCCAGACTAGATCTCTACTTCTTTGTTAATAAACAAATGAGGATCACTCCATCTGACCATCATGGTCCCCACTGTACTCACTGCTGCCTTCTTTCTACCTCCTGATTCATTGAACACCCACAGTTCAGCCTTTCATTGCTCAAAGACTCCTGCATGCAGATGACTCACTCAAGCTCTTGGTTTCCGAATCCCTTGACCTCATCTCCAATGGCTGTCTCCTCCATTCCACTCCAACCTCTTCTTCCAAAGTTACACTTTGGAACTTGTCATCACTACTACTCCACCTCTGAAATTACTGAGCTGAAACTCCCCTTGCTGACAATAATTTTCCAGTCTTCCCACTTACTTAGTAAAGCACCTTCTCTCGACGTGTTCTTCCCCCTCATCAGGGCTTCCCGAACATCAGTAACGAGGCACTCTCTTAGGCTATCAGACTCCTCTGTCTCTGGTTCAGTTGTCATGTTCTGCTCTTTCAAAGACTCGTTTTTTGTGTGCTATAATTTCCCTGAGGTCACACTTCCTTCACACTCACCATTTTTTTTTTTAAAAAAAGCAATTTGAGGGCCTCTCTCGTCCATTCTCTTCACATGCATTCCAGGCAATTGAGGGCACAGATATCATAATATATTCACGGTCTCCAGCTTACCCCGGGGCTCTCTCTTTCCTTTTAACAGCCACTATGAAGCTTTTCTACTTTCCTCAGACATAATCATTCCTCAACCACACATGTCCCTCTACTCTCAGCATATGACCTTGCCTCTTATATCACAAAGTAAAAGCAGTTAGGCACTGAGCTCCTTAATTTATCACTCACCAGATCTGCAGCTCCACCCATGAGGTTTTTGCATCTCCTTTCTCTCCTTCTATTCCAGTGAGAGGGGGCAGCTCTCCCTTTGTACTTCTTTGTGTTTTCTGAATCTTAGACATAGCTACTTTCTCAGGAACTCTTAATTTATTCTGTCTATCACATATATCCTTGATCTTTAAATTTTTCTCTTTATCAAATTCTTGGTAGCATTTAAAAAAATACAGTCCTTTCAATCTTAAAGGAAACTTTCCTTATTTTGTCTAAAAGCCACATACTTACAAAACCCTCACAAAATCTCCGTCGAGCCCCCATCCTCTTCCACCTGCTGCCCTCTTCCTTTTCTTCCCTTTGGAACTAATGTCTTTGAAGAATTGTGTACAGTACAATTGCTTTTTTTTTTCTTTTTCAGTTTATTTTTTGTACTAGGAATCGAACTCAGGACATTGTGTCTGCCAGGCAGATGTTGTACGGCTGAGCTGTATTCCCAGCCCAGTGTAATTGTTTTGGCTTCTATTTCCTATCATATTACTGAAATTATGTTCACAAGGATCATTGGGAAAGTCCATAAGGCTTAATCTCATGGTTCCTGGGGGTCTAATCTTACTTGGCCACTTACTCCATTTGATATCCTGTCCATTCCTTCATCCTTGAAACAAATTAAGTTTCATAAGAGATGGACTGGGTAATAAAACAGGATGGGGTCATCAGGGACTAGAAATCTGAATTCTAGACATGTTTTTCCTCTGACTCTAGCCTTTCAACCGTCAGTTCACTTAGCATCTCTGGACTTCAGTGCAACATTTTTAATGTGAAGAATTCATGTATGGAAAAGTAGGATGGGTCAAGTGCCTTTCTTAGGTCTTTTTAGCCCCTAGGATCTATGGTTGATGATTCTGAGTCACAGGTGAGTTAGCAGTCACATTTGTATGCATGGTTCTGCATTCCCATCTTTGAAGTGAGACATTTTCTCTTGCTGCCTAAATTACTTCCAGGTTATAAATTCACCTTTGGAAGTAATATTAACTCATTCAGATCTTTAGTCTGTCCCTTACTAAAAACTAGATTTTCTACAGATGAGTAGCTAGCCACTCAAAATATTGCTGGCTCCTTCAATAAGAATTCTAATCTATCTATATTCATAAAAATGAAATTTACTTCATAAAAATGAAAGTTCACTCCCTGAGTCAAAGCATTAAGGGAATAACACCACCCCCCAGTATCCAGAGCTATCAAGAAAACATATACAATGTTTATCCTAGCCTCAATATTTTGGCTGTTAGTTCTTTGGTCTTATGACAGGAAAAAATAGACTTATAAAAAGACTTTCCAGGCAAGAGCAACAAAAATAACAGAAAACAACAAGGAAAACTTCTTTGTGTTTCTAGACTGTGTACTGTAGTGTGGAAAAAGATAATAGACCCAGAGCTAGAGCTGGAGAAATAGAAAAATGGGGAAGGGGAAGGGGAGACATGGGGGAGAAGAGAGAGAGAGAGAGAGAAACCAAGAGAGATACACACAGAGAGACATAGAGACAGAAAGACAGAGAGACAGAGAATGAGAATAGAAAGAATTAAAAACCTGTTAAATACTTTAAAATTTAATGAATTGGGAAAACACAGTCCAGTATCTCATTGATTTGTGTTGGAGACAAAGGCCTTTATCCTTTTTATTTTTTTATACCTAAATATACATTATAAAAGAAAGGGAGATGATTCCCTTGTCCACCTGATTTAAATACTTCTCAAAGACATTACTGTAAAAGTCAACCCAGATATAAAGGAATCTGTGAATGTGTCTACTTCCTTTTCACATTATCCCTTCCCACATAGTCCTATGTACAGCGTTATCATTTCCTTACAAATCTGCCAGGAAGACCCAATGACTAAAGCATTATGTTATGCATAGAAGCTTAGCTTTATCTCTTTGCCATTAGTGATTTGAATGAGAACCACCTAGAACATTATTTTCAACATATCTTCTCCCCCCATGAAAGTCTATTCCGTGAAATCATTGCTCTGCAGATAAAGGTCTGATGTTCAAGAATAGTCAGAAAAAATTATTAGATTGTTTCATTGGTCATCCTCTATTTAATCCAATTGAGTAAATACTATTTTGATCTCAAGAATTTGTGTGCATGTTTGGCAGTATGAAAAAAAAACCACTGTCTATAAATCTGGGATATTCCACCGTACTTACTTGTGGCTACAAGATTCTTAGTTTCAATTACAGAACCCATTAGAACTGATTTAAGCAGAAAGGGAACTATTAAGAATTATCAGATGACTCAGAGAAATCTTTAGTGCAGCTGAAGAGGAAATTATTTTAGCAAAAGCATAACAGTAGCTGGTGCCTACCATTTGGCTTTGTCCATTTCAGAGACTACCATAAGAAAACATAGGTCCCACTGCAACCAATCGTTTTGTTTGGGTTTCATTCTTAAATTTTGGAAAGGTGAAATATACAAAATGGCTTTCAGTCATAGGGTAGATATGGGAAACAGGGTATTTGAAATTGACAGCTATGGAAACATTCAAACCATCCTGGATTTATTTTTTCCTTCCTCATTCTGTATGCAGCAGTGTTTTGTAAAGATGGAGCACTCTGCCAACACTTGGAATGATTTAGGTAGTGCAGGATTATGAAATGATAAAATGTTAAAGTGACATTGAGGATTATATTCCCTTTCCAATTATCTTTTAATCTTGACTATATTAGGAGAAAGTCTAGCACTTATGTTACTGTTTTTAAGAGTTTCCTACTCATGTTAATATCCCTTTTTAACAAAAATGAGTAAATCTTCAGACTCAGAAGCTTTAGTGGTAGGCAGTAAAATTGAGTTAAGATTTCATAATACTGTTTTGGTCTTATTATATTTATTTGTATAATTTATTTTTATTCCATTTCCAGGTAATTATGGCTTTCTTTCAAAATAAACAAAAATCAAGTAAGAAATTCATCAACTGGCAGAAAATATTAAATATACAACATATATAATAAAGAGAAATAGCAAAAGTCATGAAGATGAAGGGCAAAAGGTGGAAATTTTAGAAATATTACCTCAGAGAGTTTTCTGATGCTTTATAAATGGTATATTAATTTCCACTCAATATAACTTTTCAGTTTTAATAGTGCTATAAGATACCATGATGGTTTGGTACCAGACAGAGCTTGGTTTCAATCTCACTCATCTATTGTCTCATTTCATGCCTTGGGGAAAATACTTTTTACCTCTAACATGGAGCCAACATTAGCTTACAGAATGGAGTAGTTTATTGAGATAATGAATGTAAAGAATTTCACACTGTATAGTATAGGCAGAGGTTCAAAAGTGGCAACTATTGTTATCAGACAGAGAAGGTATTAGACCTCTGATTTTATAGATAAGAAAATTCAGATTTAGAAAAATTATGTGATTAGCATAAAGTTACATTTTATTGTCTTTAGGTACAGTCATTTCTAGAGGATTGATTTTCATTTTATAAGCCATCTTTCACATAATTCCAGCAAAATAATAGCTAGAAAAGTGTATGCAAAGACGTGGACTCCCTATCTGTCCTAGTGTAGCATTTTGGTAGGTTACTAGGTAACATTAGTTAGATGGATGTCTGAGCTGTCTTGTGATGCTGCATGTGAAAATTTGCTTGATACTTGAGATGTTCCTTTCAATATGCTCTATGCCATGTCTATGGAGTATAGTTATCACTCACTAAATGCTGTTGGTAACAAGAGAAATTGATGAGAGAATGCAATGATGAGAATTAATCTTTACTACTGAAAAATAAAACATACATAGGGACAATTTCATTTTTTCTTTTCAGTAATGAAGCCAAAGAAACACTAGTTTCTAGAGCCTAGGCAAAGAAGCAATTGTGCCTATACATATAAAGAGATGAGACATCAGGACAAGAGACCATGCAAGAACAACCTTACCCAGAATTCTTATCTCCTGAGGCTACTGTGCTATACAACCTCTCTGGCCAGGCTGGATGAGGATGTGAAACTGAGCTCACTTGGCTTTTGACAACTACAGTGCAGGCAATGTGTAAGTATGACATTATGTCATATATTCTGCTATTTCAAGATTAAAAAATAGTTTTATTTTTTTAAAAAATCCTTAGAACAGACTTAAGAACAGACCATGACTCAGTTGGAAGAAAAAATGAGCTTGTAAATCCTGATTTACCATATATCAAGGCTTGTCGTCTGGTCCTTTGTCATACACTTAATCACTGTAGTCTGGGTTATGTTTACTTAAAAATTACATTCATTTATTTTTCTGAGTGACATGATTTTATTATGGTATTTGGTGGTAACTATATAAAGTACACTTTTCAGTTGATGATATTTTTTAGCCATTAAAATGAAATTGTCTTAAGATTATGTATGTATCACATTTGTCTTGAGAGATTCAGTAACAACTTGCAGCATTCTTCTCACAAGGGTGATTGTACAGTTGCATAAAATGTCTGCAATGCCAGTCCATCATGGAGTCCATAGAGAGGAAAATCTGGAAATCTGTCACAGATTGACATCTGTGTGAGAAGTCATAACAACCTCTAGAGACATAATATTAGTTCCACTTTTCAAAAAATTTTGACCAATGTGCCTATACTTTCTAAATGTCCTTTTATACAATTTTTTATTTGCTTGCTTAACAAATTAGTTATATGAACAGGAAACCTAAGGAAAAACAGTAATAATGTATTTGTTCAAAGGTGCCTGATGTTTAAAAAGCAAGATGTTGACACGAAACTCATGATTGTTGTAAAGGAGTAGGATTCCCATGAAATGGTTAATCTATTAAAGAAGCTGTCATTTGGTAAATGCAGGTATTTTAGCATCAAGAGTGAGGCAACGTGGCAAGGAGAGTTGCCAAGCAGAGATGGAGCAGGTTCATAGAGATGTTTGCTGCAAGCATCTTGATTTGTGGCAAACTTATTTACCTCAGGAAGTCATTAACAGTGGGAAAAGAAGGAGAGTAGAAACTGCAGTTATGTCTAACACCGATCGACAAAATAGCAGTCAAAACCCCGAGCCGACATTCAATCATTAAAGAATCCCAGCCATTTTTACAGTGTGTCTAACCAGTGCTGAAATCATATCAGAGAGCAAAATCTCAATTCTCCAACCTAGGAAATAATAGACAGCAATGTCTGAACAGATGTATCTAAGCTTAGATAAGAGTAGTGCTAGCATTCAAATAGAATGAGCTTAATGGTAAATCTTGGTAATACAACTGTGATCTGCAAAGCAGTAAATTTTTAATGTTCATTTGCTCTGCTTCCTTTTAAACAGTATACAAGTGTACTGTGCGTGCATACACAATGATGCCATTATATTATGGCAGTAGTTGGAGAAATGGCTATGGCATGATTAATTGTAGAACAGAATTGCTTGACAGCAGAACTGTCAGATATCAAAACACTTGCCAGGTTTTTTAATTGGACAAGTTGAGGAATGTATAGTGTTGCTATAAACTGAAATCAATCTACAATGTGAGTTAAATTAACTCTTTAATGTTGCCTTCCTCCTTATCTGCAAAATGTAAAAAATAAAGTAAAAACCAAACCCCCAAACCAAAAGAAGCAAAAACCTCCACAGAAATGCTTACATGCAGACATGCATTCAAGATTAATGATTGATAAATAAATAAAAGAGCAGCATTCATAAGGCTTTTTGAAGATTGCAAAGGTATTTCATGTATATTATTTTGTTTAATCCTCATAACAACTCTGAGATAGACTGGTTAGGCACTTCAATTGACTGTTCAGCAAGGCCTATCCTGGACCAGATTTTGTGTTAAACACTTAAGAGGGAAACATAGCTTTGATAAAATCCTTGTGGCCAATAAATATAATACATGAGGAAACTGAGTCTCAGATGTTTTAGTAAGATTTTGTTCTAGATGTCAGAAATCTATATATTTGGACTCAAAATCCAATGCTTTTATCCTTTTACTGTGCTGCCTCTGAATAGAATGAGGTCAAATTAGCTAAGAAAGAAACATGTTTTTGTTGAAGCTGGTTTCCAAGGTGCTCTAAATTTCATACCATAAAATCAGGTTAGCAGATAACTCAATTCAAAGATCACCTGCCTATTAAAGAAAGGTTTCTAGACCACTGATTTTACTTCCTTTAGGAGCAACGCTGAATAAACTTGAAAAACAGTGAATTTTTCAGCATTGACATGTAAGAGTTTGTAAGACTTCACTCCTTACCTTCCAACAGGAAAAGGGTGGCTAAATTGAAAATCAAGGACTTTTGTTGAATCTACAAGAAAACTAAATTGCATGACAAAAAGCTGCCCTGAAATTTGGAAAGGCTGGTGTTTCTCTCTACTATATTTTCTGTAAAGAAAGTTGGGTGCAAAACCTTGAGCAGATACAGTTAAATCTTTTTGGGGGGTAACATGTCATCGCTGACACTGTGCCCTTTGCCTTTCACTTCAGCAGGAGGTCCACGGTGTCAGATTCACTTCCTGTGAATGATGCAAGGCTCAATGACCTCCAGCTCTCTTCACTGTGAAAATGAAATGTTTTTCTACCCTAATAGCAAGCAACCTGTGGGGTAATACTTTGGTGATGAGAACACATCCTGTTGCTCAACATCCCCACACCTAATGGTTTTAACACCCACTGATGTTCCTTGCCTGTGTTAAGTGTCCTTTTGCAGGTCACTAAATGATCATTTTTCCAACTCTCTCACTGCCTCTACTTGTGTTTTCTGAGAATTTTTTTTTTTTGTAAAGAAGAGCTTTTTTTCTCATCAACTGGAGATGAGTGATTACTACTCCTAAAAAGGAAAAAAGGCAAGGTCAATGTCAAGTTCTTTGGTTACTAATTTAAGAATAATGAAATGATATAAAAGTCTATCCAAAAGTGGCAAGCAGGTTTTTAAAAATCTTTTTCTCCTGTCTTCTTTTTCCTTCTCTCTCTTAGGGAAATCATAAATTATTATTTGCATTCATTTTTTTTTCTCTGATGATAAAACTCAAACTTTGGCTATTGGAAATCTCATCAAGATTTCATCAAGTATTATATCCACATTAGTGTGTTAAAGCATCCTTATTTTCTGGCAAAAGATTTTCTGGAATCTTCATGTATCCCACCTCTGGCCTCTTTCCATAAGGCTTTGGTTACTTTTATTTAGAAACTGAGGTCTGGACACTGGGGTATCCTCATTTCTTCTGATGTCCTTTCAGTGAATGAATAGGAAATGTATTTTATGAAAGAATTTATGTGAAGGTGAACAAAGAATCCCTACATAGGCTCAGCGCACAGGAGACAATGCAGTGCAGTAGAATGAATGTTGCTGTCATTTGTGACATAAATAAATAGGGCTCAGAGAAAATAACTTATTTCAGCATGCATAGCTCTTAACTGACAAAGCTGGATTTTTGAAATAGGTCTCCAACTCTTCAGGCCATTGTTTTATATTGTACTCGATGTAGAAGAAACTTACTATCTATGGAAAAAATTTCTATCATGGTTATGCTTACCCAGTACCTTTCATAGGTTTGGGAATTTTTCATATTGTAGTTTCTAATTCCCCATGATAGCAACCAGAATTTACCCTTCAATCCTTCCTTCCAGTTTGGGTACAAATATTGCCAATTAGATGCACACATTGATTTCACTGGGAAGAATGTTATAAAACAACAGGTACTAGGAAAAAATCCATTTTGATGGAAGTGTTCGTGAGGGCCTTTGGCTCAGGGTTACTAGGACAAAGGTTTCTGGCATCCAATGCTCAACGTTCATAATACAACCAGTTTAATCTCCCAGTGGTAGAAGTGGTGAGGTCTTCGTTAGAGCAATCATCCAGCATAGTTTGTCAATAGCTTCCAGTTGTACATTCTCCAATCTGAGTGTCACCATCTTAAAGTTTCAATAAATTCTCTTTATTCTAAACAGCTAGCATGAGATCTGATGTTTATAGCTAAACTTTGACGGATGGAGTGTGTCAATATGCCCAGTGTGCCATAGCAGACTGGAGAACCACAAATGGGCAAAATGCATGACATGAGTTTAGATTCTCCCTGAGCCACTTTATATCTCAGGATCTGGTTGCCCCTACCCTAAGTGATCAGCTCTTGTCATTACAAGGTTTAGAGTAATCTTTCATACTCAAACTAGATCTGACCCTGATCTTCTTTGTGAATAACAAAGAGAGTGAGAAAAAAGGATAAAGGTATAGCTGTGATAAGGGCAAAGGTGCAGGACATCAGCAAGCCACAGAGAAGGAGAAAAAGATGATAATAGGCCCAAGGAAGGTGCTACCCATGAACACTGCTTACCAGTCACTGTGTTACACACACTGATTCATAATCTTCCCAATATTTCTGTTAGATGGGGTTTTTCTTTTTTGGAATGACTATTTTATAAATTAAACAATTTAATGTTTGGAGAGAATAAATGACATATTGAAGGACAAATTATTGAAAGTTTTTGTTTTAATTATAAAAATAACAGGGTTAGATTTGCTGTTAAACGGATAATTTGGCAACAAAAAAGATCACAGAGATATATCTATTGTAGAAAGTTCAGGGAGGAAGTGATTACTTTTAGTAAGGTTTCAGTCTACACCTCCATTTTTCTGGACTCAAATGAACCTCTTACAGAAGCAAGAGTTTCTGGTTTGCTGGCCCCTTGATTTTAAATTACTAGAATTGCTTTACTACCTCTTCTTCACATGTTGATGCTTGTTATTACATGCTTATTGTCAGCCAGTGGTTGTATGGAAGGGTTCATTTTAGTTCAATTAATAAATAAATATATGTTAGTGCCTACAATGTGTCAAGAGCTGGAAAAAGAATGGTAAAGAGAAAAAGAATAGTTTGCAACTTCACAGAATAATAGTTTCATAGAGAAAAACATTTAAACAAAAAGTTATATTCAATGTGATTATTTCCCTTGTGATAGGAATTTACATGTTAGAAATAAACACCCTAGTTTCATCCCAAACTCTCTGAATCTGAATCTCTGTAGGAAGCTCTCAGGAGCATGTGAAGCTGATGTTCCAGATGAATGTTCTCACCAGGGCTGTTTACTAGAAGTGAAGTATGGGGTGCTGGAGAGTTCTTGGAAGGGTATTTGATTCAGGGTTAGATCCAGACAGTTTCCTGGAGTGACTTGACAATGACATCTATCTATCAGTCAATCAAAGAAGCAGAGGAAATGGGAAAAGGTTTTCTGAACCTTTGTTCCTCTATTCTGGCCAGACTATAGAGATCAGAAACCCAATATGAATTATTGTGAAAGTGAACAGAATGTTCAAGTCTCCCTTGTTAGCAAATAGGACACTAACTTACCATTGAGAGGGACAGTATTCTTATTAACTCTAGTATACTTGACATTAAAAATAAATTTCTGTTAAGTGATAGGTACAGTTGACCTTTGAACAACATGGAGTTAGGGGTACATATTCCCTTCCATTGTAAATAAGTTTCTCAAACGCTTTACTAATGACTGACTCTTGAGTGAAAGATTTATCAGTACTATCGCTGATTAACACATGTGTGAGAACTGGGTGAGATCACATTTTTCTGCTTTACATGATTCCCTGGAGAGACACAGCTGAGGGGGAGCTGATTAGGGTCACATGGTGTTTTAAACAGATTCAGCTCCTGAGCTGTCCAGGGCAACAGGAGTTGGTTAAGAATTATTATAGCACTACAGTAAGTACCACAATTAAGTTTGTGGAGTTAGGATTTAATATTTCACCTTTACATTTGTTCACATTTTTCTTGACTGCAATCAGCTTCATGTAAGGTTATGTGTGTGCAAGGTTTGATAAATTTTAAATTTTCAAAATAGAATTATGTATATATAATGTTAAGCAATTGATAAAAATAGGCTGTTATGCATAAGATTTTATATAGATATACCTAACTTAATGGTTTTCAGACTTCTAGACTATATAGTTCATCTGCAAGCATTTTTAAAAATTATTCCAAATCTAAAACAAACAAATCCAAGTATAAGTGCACCTGTTCAGTTTAAACTTATCTCACTCAAGGGTCACTTATGGTTGCAAATGCAAATCCATAAAGATTCACATGAATTGAGAAGAAAACAACAATCCCTTAACAGCCAGTACTGATGAAGAAAGGAGTCTCCTGCCATTGTGTAGAGGCAGATGCTTCCCAAAGATATTCTCCCCTTTTGTACTGTGGACTTTTTGAAAATTGGGACTGAACTTTCTTCAGTGTTTTGGTCCTGATATTTTACCACTCAACATTATTTGAATGTACAAGTCAAGTGAAATATATGTGGTTTGCATTTCTATAGAAGCTATTTTGTTAGCTATAGTTATATGCTGTTTTCCTGAGTTTAAAATGTGTTCACTGGATGCTCCAAAACTAAGGGCACAAAAAGTGCCCTGAGATCAGTGTCACAGTACTCAAAATTATCAAATCTTACAGAAAGACCTCCAAAAATATCCAGATCAATTTACCTACTGCAAATCTTCAAGCAAAGAATATGAGTTCCCATCAAACAGAGGGAGATTCTGGATAATCTATTACTATTAATTTGCATACCCAGAACACTTTTATGCATGCAGATCTAAATTAAGATTTTTGATTTACTAAGTCCAGAAGCTATTTGGCACCTTCCCCACCAATACTTAAATAAAAATAACAATAATACCATGCTATAAAATGAATACAAGGAAGTCTAACATATTTCTGTTCTTTTCTTTTACCATAACTACTTCAATATTTTCTTTTTTCTGTCTGCTAAAATATATGTAAATGTTACCATTAATCACTTTTAGGCCTGTGCTTCTGGGGTATTAAGTATACTCACACTGTTGTGCAGTCATCGCCAACTTTCGTCTTCAGAACTTTTTATTTCCTGATGAAATTCTGGTCCCATTAAACACAGTAACTCCCCATGCATATAGCTGACTGACAATTTCAATTTTTTGTCAATTAGTTCAGATTTTCTACATAAACAATAACACCCTCTGAAGACAAAGATAGCCTTGTTTCTGCATTCCTGACCTATCTTCATTTTATTTCTTTTTCTTTTCTTATTATACTAACTCAGACTTTAGTATAATGTATAACTTGTTCCTGGTCTTAATTCTCTTTGTAAAATGTAGTGTTAGCTAGGCTTTGTTTTTTTCCCATTCCCTATCAGGTGAACATGTTCTCTATGTCTAGTGTGTGGACATTTTTTATTGTGAAAAAATGTTGGACTTAGTCAAATGTTTTTAGCATCTATCTTTTTTTTTTATTCATTACCCTACTGAGATGATGGGTTCATTGATTTTCAGTTATTGGATTAGATTTCCATACCTGGAAATAATCACATATAGTCATGGCATGTAATTCCTTTTATATAATTTGTGAAAATTTTAAATTCTGTATCTGTGTACCTGAGAGATATTGGTATGCAATTTCCTTTCTTGTAATGGCTATCTGTTTTTGGTAATTAAGGCAATACTGGCCTCACTGAATAAGCCAGAGAGTAAAAGTTCAACTTCTTTCTTGTTGGAAAAATTGTAGAGGATTGGTATAATTTCTTCCTTAAAAGTTAGGTAGAATTAACCAGTGAATCAATCTTGCCCTGGTGCTTTCTAGCAAGGTTATTAATTGATTTAATTTTCTTACTACATAGGCTTATTGACATTTTTTCTTCTTGTATGCATTTTGGTAGGTTACTGTTTAAGAAAATAGTCCATTTCATCAAAGCTACTGAGCTCGGGGGCACAGAGTTGTTCAGTCTTCTTCTATTATTCTTTTAATGTCCAAGAGATCTCTAGTGACTGCGTTTTTTGCTTTGTTTTTATAAAATTTTAGTAATTTAATAATGAAAAATTTTAGTAATTTAATAATTTTGGTAATTTAATAATAAGTAGGGGCAAGAATTTTGCCCCTACTTTTCTGTGTCCTAAGTACGTTTTATCTGACATTGTGTTAACGACGAGGGAGGAGAGAGAAACTGAAGCATTATAACATGGCAGGTGCTTTACCTCCATAACCCACGTACTTATTTTGTGAGGTTGACAAGGCTGCTCAGTTCAAATACCTCTCTGAAGATCAATATTAATGAATCTAAAAGAATACATATTAGTCAGGTTTCCTTCACTGTGATGAAATAGCTGACATAAACAACATAAGACAGAAGGGCATGGTGCAGGAAAGCTGCTCACCTTATCATGCGCAGAAAGAAAAAGTAAAAAAACCCCAAAGGGCCAAGGACCAGCTATACCAACCACTCGGGCTCTGTCTCCTTCCTATGATTACACTTCTCCTGTTATCATCACCTCCTGTTATCATCACTGAATATGGTCTTTTCAGGGTTTGATCTGCTGATGAAGTAAAGCCCTCATGATCTAACAATGAGCAAACAAGCCTCCAATACAATGAGCCTTTTGGGGGGGAACATTTTAGATCCCAAACATAACAGAATCAAACATTGTATTCATGTAATTTTGCTGTCATACTGGGAAAAAAGACTGGAAAACTTATGACCTCAGGATAATTTCTTTCTTGTTTATTCTACAGGCAGAAACTTCAGGGGGTAAAGGCAGTGCACATTTTCTTTTCACTTCCTTCTGAAACAATTTAAACTTTTTGGGACTACACTTGATCATGAATGTACTTTTAAGTCCAGAAAACAGTTAAGAACAGTTCCTCACTGCTGTCTTCGAGTGGTCTTTCCATCTATTACACAAATACCAGAAAATCCTTTGCTTTTTTCCTTTTTACTCTTCTCCTTGGAGTGGTGGAAGTGGGAGGGGGAAGTGGGATTTAGCTTTAATCTGTTCTTGTGATTTGTGTTCAGAGCAGCATTTCCCCCTTGCCCTAATCCCTTTCCTTTGCCTTCTAGAGTGGAACCTCTCTTGGGCTCTGTCGCCAACTCTGTTCTGTCTCTCTCACATCCCGTTCCTAGTGCGTCACTGCTGTCGGGCAATTACTCTCAAAGCTAAAGAGAGTAGACAGGAAGCTCCACTATGCCACATTTAACCTGCCTTAAAATAAACATGCTCAGAAGAGAGTAGTGGAAACAAATTTCTTGCCATGTTGAATTTGGGTTTCAGAGAACTATTTTCACCCTTGGAAGTATATTTTAAAAATAACTAGCATTATGCAGTAAAAAAAGGTACTCCCCATCCTGAATATATGCAAAGTTCAAAAAAAACATTATCCATAAAATGACTCCTTTTGCAACAATTTTATTTTAAAAGATGAGATTTAAGAAGACAGATGAATTCTTTTCCTCCTCCCACCTCATCCACATATAGAAGAGCTTGAAGTGTTCCTAGATCCAAGTGCAGAAGAGGACAATTTCTTTCTTGTTTATTCTAAAGGCAGAAACTTCAGGGGGTAAAGGCAGTGCACATTTTCTTTTCACTTCCTTCAGAAATATCAAACCAAGAAGATGTATTTTTTTTTAGCATGGCTTTATATTTGAAATATGATTTCTAGAGTGATTTTTTTTTTGATATGATCTCACTATGTAGTTCAGACTAACTTGAATTCACTTTGTAACCTAGACTGGCCTTAAATTTGTGGTGGTCCTTCTGCCTCAGCTTCCCGAGTGTGGATTGCAGGCACGCGCTACCATTTGCAGCCACCCAGAGTAATTCTAATTTGGAATCAACAATTATTTATGTTCTTTGAAACTATAATGTTCATCTATTCAAGATACTCTAACAGCTATAATGATTTTTTCTGAAAAAAAATATAAAAAAGAACATAAAGGATAGGAAGAGATTTACCTTAGAGTTGAGCATATGGTTCAACACTAAAGTTGTTAAGACTCCTGGCAATAGACAGGACGACAACAGAACTTTCTGGCTATGTGAAGGATAAACATAGTTCCTGAAGCAGCAAAAGCATATGAAAGAAGATTAGCACCTAGGGTCAGAGGATCATAGAAACTGTGTCTAGCACCTAGGTCATAGGTTCATAGAAGCTATGTCTGAGTCCACACTCCACCCCTTGGGAGCTATGTGGTGTGACAACACTATTTGATACCTATAAACCTGCTGCAGTTTCTAGCTTGTCTCCCAAAGCTCATAGTTAAAGCTTGTCCCCGGGTTGCGTTGCTCCTGAGAAGCAGTCGGATCACTAGGATGCAGGACCTAGTGGAAGAGACCTAGGTCACTGAATGGCTAAGTATCTTGAATGAGATACTAAGTCTTGTCCCTCCTCTTCTTTTCTGCTTCCCAGTGGCCTTGAAGTAAGCAGCTTCCTTAGACAGGCGCTGCTGCTGTAAGATGTAGCCTTCCACAGTCACAAAAGCAATACAGCCAATCAACAAGCCATAGACAACTCTCTGAAACCATGAGTCAAAACAGCCTTTCTTCCTTAAAAATTGACCATTTCAGGTATTTGACCACCATGGTACTGGAAAGCTGCCTGACAGAAAAGATGTTACCTGCACTGTAAATTAAAGAGCATGGATTAAATGAAATGATTCACATTATAGTGATTGTTTTTTTTATGTAAAAAAATAGAACAATTTCACAACAAAATAATGAGAAGTTTTATTAAAAAGGTTAAGTTTTAAATTTCCTGATGCTACATAAATATGAAACAATAGTTGGCTTGATACGTGTCACTATTTCTCTCACTTCATCCTCATTTTCTTCTCCAGTATAACTTATTAACTTACAGGGTTGATAGGACATTTCTGATGCATATATTGAGCCTATAAGAATATGCTCATTCCTTGTTCTTATTTATTTGCTTTCTGGCTTATTTTCACATGTATCTACTTGATCTTTTTCATAAATACTGGCATGCATGTGTTAAACAGATTGCTGCTGTTTTCATGTTAGATACTGGGCTCATCAGAGGAGAAAAGTTTTCAAAGCTTGTCTTCATTAGTTCTGTATGTAACCTGGCTACAATCCTGATAGAAAATCCAATCAAATCAGCTGTGTTATTAAGATGCTGGGGATCACAAAAACATCATTTTTCTCTTTTATTGCACTTTTCTTGCACTGGATAGGCAATGACAATGAGAACAAGGAATGAGATAATTTTCATTTCTCTCTCCAACTGAAGCAGCCAAATGTAGCACACTTGTCCTGTAGTACCTCTGTGCTCAGACAAACCTACCATTTTAGCACAAAATAGCAGGGCACAATGTTACCTTTTTGTTCCATTCTAGGCTGCTCCAGGTCTAAGCCTTTGGGAGTGTTCACCGTATTCTAAAGGCTGTTGAAAAACCCACACAAAGAGACGGATCTTGTACACCTGTGTGACTGGTTTGATGTACACAACTTTGCTAGAAAGCCAAAAGGAGGCAATTTTCCCTCCTGTCTGCAAGTCTCCGTCACACATGAGGAGAAGTGGAGTGCAAATCACTTTGCCGAACACTCAGAACAATGTATACAAGAATTTGACCAAATATTTAAATAACTATAGCACATTATGTATATGTGCTACTTATATGTGTATAGTATGTGTGTTTATGACTTACAACATCTAAGGGAAGACTTCATACAGTTGAGAAAAATCTTTTTCTTTTCTGTTGCATAATGGTTGAAATGGATCCTTCTTAGAATTTATGTGAATACAATCTGGAATTTCAATGGTCATGCTCATTTTTTGTGCTGCTGAAATCTAGAGTTGATGATCACCCTTTGTTTTCTTAGACTTCCCCAATAGCTTTTGAAGATACAAAATACACTGAAAGCATATTGTAGATTGAACAAGAATAGGCAAAGTAAAAATTCTCTGTAGTAAATATGAACCTAATAGAAGACTAATCTGGCAGGTGGAGAGAGGTTGAAGTTTCTCAAAGGGAGAATTTCAAACCCTAGAAGATAATAGTGAGGTCTGATCTAAGAATTCTAATGGAAAGGAATTCCTTTGGCAGGGAAATGATGTTGGTGTCTTATGACAGCAGTGTCTAGTACTAATTTTGAATTTATTTCCTGGAACATCTTATGGTATTTCCTTCAAACTTCAGTGAAGCCTGATTCCCACATGAGTCTGTGCTAATCACTCACTGGGGAAATCTAATGGGAGGACTGTGTGGGGAGTGAAGGCAGGAGGACAAGGGTGCAAAAGAAGGTTTCAGTTCAGAAATCAAACTGTAATACATCAAATTGAAATCAGCGGTCATAGGAAAATGTCAGGTGCATTGCAAAATATAGAAGACAAAAAAAGGAAATTTCAGTTTCCTAATTAGAATACATATAAAAAATTGAGTGCTGAATCTGAAGGAATTGGGATTCTAGGAAGGTTACATTTGGGAGACACTAGAAGCAAATGGGTTACACAAATGCACAAATATTTTGTCCTAAACACTTTTGCATCTGAAGCAAAATATAAGAGATAAGAAGCTGGTCATGTCCAATCCTAAAATTACTGTTTTGTGATATTATATCCTAAGAAGAATCGACAAACATCTGAGAGACTATTTCTACATTCTCTGACCTGTTCTTCAAATATGTTCTTTCCAGAATCAGATCAGTTAAGAGATGTGGTGTTTAATGTCATCTTTGCTCCACCAGTGGGTCATGTTTCTTATTCTGTGGCTATGAGACCCACAGAGAAAATCCCAGGAAATCTTGGCCAGACTAGTCTGCTCAGCTTCCAAGAAATCCACAGTGTATTGGGAGAAAAAGACAAACACATTTTATCTCAGTGCTAGCATAGCAATATAGATTGAGCCTCAGAGAAGGGAGTGTTTTGCTCTGCCTGAAAAGAACACAAGCAGGGAGACTAAGGAGAGCTTTCACTGATAGACAATATTTGAGCTATGTCTACGCAAAAGAAAAGGGATGGTGGAGCATCCGGGTTGAAGGTATAATATACACAAAGACACAGGTGTCTACATTCAGCGGACAGCATGGCCTGTCTCTAGGGGCTGTATAGGGGGACACTGGAAGATGCATGATCAGGAATCATACCATGCAGGATTAGGAGTGTCGGGTTAATTAAGAATGTGAATTTATGGAGAATCACTAATTATTACACACATTCCCCATGGGATTAGCAGATTGGGAGCGTCACCAGGATCTTGTTTTTAAAAAACAGAAGCAGGAAGGGTCTACAGTAGTTAAAAGAACTGGACACAGTTACTGCTGCAGTTCCATGTATTTCATCCAACTCTTTCTTGATTTTATCTCCTTTTGATAGCTTGCTGCTCTTGACTATAATTCTCTTTTACATCATTAATATATACTAATTGATGTTTTAGGCTTTAGCTGATTTCAATCCATAAACTTTATGTCTGAATAAAGATATGTGTGTTTGACTTTCTATTGCACTACACTGTGGGTTTCCTAGTAGCTGGGCAGTTTACTTCAGTGTTCACAGATTCCCAGGATTGTGTGTGCAGATGCATTACTATGAAATATGACTCACTGGCATACATTCTCCCACAAAATCCCTTGTTCTAGACCCATCCTCTTATTCTACCTTACCTCCATCTTCATCAACATTTTTGGATACTTTAGAAAAGTAAAAGTACAGAAGTATTGGACTGCAAAAGTGGAGTGAGGTGTTAGTTCCACAATGTTTCAGTTTGGTCATCTTAACTTGATAGTGACACTTGAGAAGATAGAATAAGTGATTATTTATCAAGATAGTGTTAAAGGTGAAAATTCTTATACAAATATATTTGGCACACAGGAAAAACAAATTTTCTTTTTAATATATGAAATTTTAAAAGGCCAGCATTCCTAACATTGGTTGACATTTTTACTTGCATATTGCAGCAACTGAAATGCATAGTTATTGCCATGTATACCCTTGGGAGAAGTCTTTCTGATAAAGATGACAAATGCTAATATATTAATTAGGGATGGGTTAAGTTACAAAGAAGAGGCACCAAAAATTATTGTAGTTGAAATAACATAAATGCTGATTTAAAAAATAAAATCTAGACACAGAAAGCCTAAAGAAGGGACTTTCAGAGAACAGCTCCGTGCTATCATTGCTGGGCTGCTCTTCCTATGCTTTTTTCTTGGCTGAAGCTGCTCCTGCTATCATTATCTGAGTCCTTCCTAGACAGAAAATAGTAAAAAAGAAAGAGTGCAAAGTCTATTCTGGGTTCTTTTAAGAAGAGTCCCAGATGCTTTCACATCTCATTGGCCAGAAATTAGTCACATAATCACATTTAGATGCAAGTAAGCCTGGGGAAAGTCGTTCTTATTTTGAATAGTCATGTTGTTAGATAAAAATCAGGGATGATTTTGCCATGTAAAAAAGCAAAATTTATATTTTTTGGGTATTAATTGTCTTTGCTATAATCATATAGTTTAGGTAATTTATTTCTGGAACTACTTTCTGGAACCCTTTCCTATTTGGGGCATTTTCTTGTTTAGTTCCATATTGGGATAAACAGGTAGGAATGGAGAGAATAAAACCTTCAAAGTGGAATGTGGAAATAAAAAATTGTGACATAATTTTACAGTCATTCCTTTTTCTCCTAAAAATAATTTAACCAAGAATGCTACTTTATTGGATTTTGTAGAAAATAGTACAGGTCTGGGTTTGAGAAAGGCTTGTCAATAAAAGGCATCAATCTTATGTGCATCAGTCAGTGTTTCACTAGAGAAACAAATATAGCACAAGATATAAAAATGTATATGAAATTACAAGATTGGCTTATGATGGTAAGTTGCAGAGCTGGATGAGGAAGCATGCAGTGGATGCTTGCACATTGGAGACCAAAGGTTTCATTGCAACATCTGGAGTTCACTGCAGTGTCCGTGTATGTCTGTATCAGGTGGCCAATGGATCTACAAAGGAAGGCTAAAGATTCTATGCTGGAAGGCTGAAGGATCTGAATTGGAAGCTTAAGTCTGTGTTAGAAGCCAGGAGATGGTGTCCACACTGAAGACAATGACTAGAGCTCCCCTAAAAAACAGAAGCAAGTCCATCCTTCCTCATTTCTTCTTTTTACCATGCAGGTGATGAGCCACCTTACATGACCTAGAAGGTCCTCTATACTCTAAGGTGTAGAATTACTGAGCTGATTTAGTTAAGGTTCTAAACTTCTCAGGTTGACACAGTCAATTAACTATTACACTGTGACTATGTATTTTGTCACTGTCACTACCTGTAAGGTAAATGCAGTTGAGATTCTTATACAAAATGTTCTCTTTTTAAGCTTCTAGTCTGTGCAAATATTAAGAAAAATGATGACTAAGTCATTGCTACTATAGGATCCTTGGAGGGAGAGCTCTTTGGCCACCTGGAGGCTGTGGTACACCATTGATCAGCCAGGGCTTTCTCATGCCTGGGATTCTGAGCTAGCAAACTGGTGTGGAGGTAAACTCTGAGATTCCTTCCACAGCCATCTTAAAAATTCACTAACACTAGATATGGTTGAAAATTTTATTTCCTCCTGTGGTAGAAGATGAGAAAATACGCTGGGGAACATTCATTCAACCCTACTCTACATGCTTCACTCATCTCTGCAGAGGATTACATTTCAGGCAGGGTGATAAGCTCTCATTTTTAAAATCACTCCTTTTTTTTTCTCTCTGAGAGAACCTAATCTCTTCAAAAGCATAGTAATGTTTAATCTCCTCAATGTACAATGATTTTTAATCCATCAGGAGGGAAGTAATTATAAAGATATTCTAGAATCTAAGGAATATAAAGCTGGAACCACCTAAAAGTCTAAATCCTGTTTAAGTTAACCTGTAGCATATATATATAAAACTGTGATTGAGATCAATGAAATCTAATGAGGTGTAAAACACAATTTTTATGTAAAATTATGTTAATTCTTTTTATACATTAGATTTAGTGACTTTGAGGTTAACTGAATTTTATGGCACTGATATTAAGTCAATCCATTTCATTGCATTCAGTCAATTTTAAATACTCTATAAAAAGTGTATTTTAAAATATATGCATATCCTTTTTCAAAGAGTTTTGAAATTGGCTGCCCTATAGAGAATTTAAAAATTAAGAAACAAAGAAATTAAAGAATTGCCCTAAGTCTTGTTTGAAACCTAAACAAAGTGAAAGAAAAAGATTATACAGTTTTGAAATGTCTACAACTGAAAAAAGTTCTATCTGGCTTTCACACTAAAGCCATATCCTTTACTGGAATTTGTTCTTTAGTTAAGATAGAATAGATTTAATTACAGATAAAATTCTATGAGGTAAGTGATCGTTAGAGTGTGGAGGAAAGCTCTCAGATGGTTCCTTTGACAATGTTGTACCTGACCTGTTTCAACTAGGGATGGCAAAGGGGGAGGTTTTTTCCTACAAAATATGTGTTATTGCAATGTTGGAGTAAAAATCTTCTCACAGTAAACTGCAGCCCATTAAGATATATACACTTTCTATTACATTAAGGACAAGTTGCCATAACATAAAAGCAGGTAGGCTGGCAAGTACCCCTGAAGAGATGTTGCAAAGTCTAAGACTGGGATATTGGATATCAGAAATCAATGGCAAACATTTGACCCAGTAGGCATTACCTGAGCAAATTTTCATATATTTAGTAATATTCTCTCCCAAAATGTCCAATCTCATAAAAAATTCAAAATATAGGCAATCCAGTTTAAGTCTGGATTAAGTTTAGCCACACTTCCCTGTAATGTATTTGTCAGTAGCATTATCTTTTGGTTTTGCATGGTATTTCACTATTGTGATATGGTAAAAAAAATTGAGATAGAGTTAGGATAGGCTAGCTTTAAAAAAATCTGACATTGGAGGTCTTTTTTTTTTTTTTTTTTTTTCAGTTTGCATGTGGAGTTCAGGGAAATTACATAAGGAAATTACCAACAAAACCTCGCTGCAGTATCCACCCCCACTGCTTAGTACACTTTTGTTTCAACTTATAAGTAGTTTCTGAAAAATTCTAAGAGGTAAAAGTGACAGTCAACAGCTTTAAATGAAGTAAAGAGATAAAATGATTTATTATAGTGCTTGAAAGGAAAGAAAACTGGGATGGGCAAAGGAGAAAAAGAAGGAAAAAGACTATACAAGATAGATAACTGTACCACTAACCTCTGTTAGTTCATTAAAAAGAACGTTTGTGTTTTCATTGTTTGATTCATTGATCATTTTTATACCTAAATCTTATAATCTGAACAACTATTTTGAAGATAACAATATGTAATATATCAACTCTTGTTAATTTTCTATTATTTTGTTTTGAAATTCTATACCAATGTTTTTATTCTTTTTATTGTTGATATTGTTTTAAAATAAAAATTAAACTGTCTAAGAAACAATATATTCTTACTATAAAAGAAACACTATTGTGTTTCTAAGCAAGCACTTTACCACTAAGGTATAATTTCAGCACCTCTCTGACACATGGTATTGAGACTAGGACATTTATGTCTCACCTGGACTCAACTTTACAACTAAACTGGTTGTCAGATCATCATCAAAGTGTAAGGATATTTTCAAGTCATCATTTCATATCTTATTTCAGAGAACAAGAAAAATGTAGAAGAGAAAATAGTAAGTATTCATCAGTATTTGTTTTAGATCTTATGATTAGGGTATGCCTTCAAATGTGTCAGAGCTTCTTCCATGGAAGATTTCTGAAAATTAAATGTAGATATTATCATTTCTATATTTTATTTAATATATTAATATTGTAAGAGGGAAACTCAGAAACTGTCATCTACCTGAAAGGAACATTTATTTACCACCTACCACATACCACTGTAGTATGTATGACGGTATAATGAAGGGTTTCTGCCCTCAAGGAGTTTACAGTTGAGTTGAAAGTATTAAAAAATAAGTAAATAAAACAAGAAAGCTACAAAGTAACTGTCTCTGGAGATCAGGTAAAATAGAATAAAAGAAAAAAATAGCTGTTGAAGTTTTACAATTTCTATTATTCTTTTGGTCATTTTAGATCTGTTTATTATCTGTTGCTGAGTTTGTCAAAGTAGGTGTGATGGTCAATTTTATTTCCAACTTGGCAAGGCTATAATGCACAACTGGTTGGTTAAATGTATGTGTATGTGAATGTGCATGTGTGAATCCATGTATATATAACCTTAGATGATTCTTGAATGGTACATGTGTTCCAAGGCTGCATCAATTTCGGTAGAAAGCAATAGGTGAGAGAAGGCAAGGAAGAAATTAAAGAACTGTCTGCTTCTGGTGAGTCTGAGTTTGGAGTTCAGGTTATGCCAAAATTAGAGTGGTTTGTAAAAACTTAAAGCTTTCCATTGAAACCACAGAAGGATTGCTTTTTTGTTGTTTGGTTTTTGAGACAGGGTCTCACTATGTAGTTCCGTTTGGCTTGGAACTCACTCTGTAACCCAAGCTGACCTCAAACACTTGGTGCTCTTTCTGCCTCAGCCTCCTGACTGCTGAGATTATATGCATGCACCACCACTCCCACCTGGGATGGGTTGCATTTTAAAAATATTTTAGTTACTTTTCTTGTTGCAGAAATAAAATACTTGACACCCGAAATAAAAAGAGGAACACATGTTTGTAGATATTTCAGTCCACAGTCCGCTGGCTTCAAGGCAGGGAGGCACCATAGAGGGGTGTGGCAGCGTAAAAATAGTCCATGGCAAAGCAGGCAGAAGACAGGAAGCAGAGGGAAGCCTGCCTTACCTCTCTCCCATCATATTCTACTCAGACTATAAACCTATCAATTGGTGCCATTCACACTAGAGTAGGGCTTTCATTATCCACACCAAGAGCTATGTGAATTTAATTAGTAGACTGATTTATTAGCACGCATCCTTAATCCCGGTATCACAGCCTGTAGATTCAGCCAGTTCAGAAAAGTCCCACTTATGTAAATGAGGCTTTGAGAAAACATCTAAATAAAGGCCATAAAAATGAGTAAGAAACATAATTTAGGACTAAGGACTAAGCTTTGGAACTAAAAGCAAAACTGAAACATATCTGCTCTAATAAAGCCAAAAATACAGATTCAGAAGAAATAAGGATATTCTTTAGTAATTGAACTATCTGATATAGAAAACATCTGCATGGTTTAGGAAAAGATAATGAATCCAGAATAGCTAAAATTTCTTATTCATAATGCCAGTATGTAGTCAGATATTACTGAACAAGAAAGAAAATGTAGCTTATAAACAACAGAAAAAACCAATATAGTCAATACAGAGCCAATAAAAGTCAATACAGAAGACTCAGCTACTGGTTTTTGTTTTGGCGTGTGTGTGTGTGTGTGTGTGTGTGTGTGCCGGGGAATCAAACTCAGGACCTCACGCTTACCAGGTGGGCGCTCCACCAGTGAGCTATATCTTGTCCCTAAGACTCAGCTGTTACAATTAACAGACAAGACTTTAAAAGGACAATTAGCAATATGTTAACAAATATATATGAAAAGACAGACAAAGAGATAGGATTTCAGAAGAAACAAAGTCTAAAGAACCAATAAAAATTGAACTGAAA
Organism: Hydrochoerus hydrochaeris; assembly: GCA_004027455.1. Classification (NCBI taxonomy): domain Eukaryota; kingdom Metazoa; phylum Chordata; class Mammalia; order Rodentia; family Hydrochaeridae; genus Hydrochoerus; species Hydrochoerus hydrochaeris. Next base: position 79,641 of record PVLA01000144.1, on the reverse strand, counting down.
AATAAAATATTTGAAGTTTTTTTTTGAAGCAGTCATTAAAAGGCTTACCAAAAGATTAGACACCAAGAAAGGATCAGTTAGCATAAAAACATGTCCATGCCAATTATTTGAACTGACATGCTGAGGGAAGAAAGATTGAGAACATTTAGAATGACAAAGGAGGGGGCAGAAAGAAGGAGGGAGGGAGAAAGAGACAGAGAAAGCAAGAGAGAGAAACTGAAGAAATATTGGCTAAGATGTTTTTTCAGTTTTATCAGACACATCAATCACAGATCCATGAAACTTAGAAAATCAATGGAACAAACCCTGTAGGATGATAGAAAATATTGTGGATTTAGAATTCTATAATCCATTGAAAATCTGAGCTGAATCAAGAAATTTTCAAATCAGTGAAAGGGGAGAAAATTCATAGTCAGTCAACTGATAAAATTGCAAACTAAGCCTTTTGGAAATAATCCCAAATATAAGCTCAGATCTGCAGAAAAGATAGTCTGACTTTAGAAATAGCGAAAGTTTAAATATTTTCTCTTTCGTTTCATACATTCTGAAAAAAAAGATAATGAGCGGTTTAAAGCAAAAAGTAGCAATGAGGTATTGTGGAATTTACAACAAACATAAAAATAAAATGTAGGACAATAGCACAAAAGACCATAATGACAACTAGAATAAACTGTGGTAAATCTCTGATTTATATGTTGCTATGGTTTGTATCTAGCTGTCCCCCAAAAACCTCATAGTTAGGAGTTTAGGGAGATAACTCAATCTAGAAAGTATGATACTGGGATTGATTCGTGGTGTGATCATATAACTAAGGATGATCCAATCTGGGTGTGAATGTGGATAGCCTGAATAGAATATAAAACAGAAATAGAATTGCTGTAGCCATTTTTCACTTGCTGCTTGCAGCTTTTGTTGACTTCTGCCTGCCATGATCTGTTTGTCCTCTAGGATGTCTATCTGCCATGCCATCTTTCCTTGAAGCTTATGGACTGAAACCTCTACAAACTGTGAGCCAAATAAACCTTTCCTCCTTCAATTTTAGGTGTTGAGTATTTTGTCTCAGCAATGAGAAAAATAACTAAGATATATGTGGAGTGGTGTGATACTAATTCAAGGTTGGTTGGGATAATTTAAAAATACATGTTGAAATTCCTGGAAAGGTCTTTAAAAATATAACATGAAGTAATGTGTGATGGTTAAGTCAGTTGTGTTAACTTTGTTGACTTGGAGACACTGAGATTAGTAAAGAAAACTTTTGATTGTATCTGGGTGGGCCATGGTGGTGTAAACTTGGGTACTAATCTCCCTTCTTTTCTAGCTTTATTTCCCTTCTTGACTGTCCAGCCACATCTTTGGTTTGCCATGACCTTCGGCCATGGTGTTTTTGCCTTGGAATCTGTCAACCATAAACTAATTCTCCTGCAACCATGAACCATGAATAAATTTAAACCTCTAAATTTAAATTGTATTTTGTCTCATTATGAGAAAGCTGACTAATAGAAAGTATAACTAAATTACCAGTGGAAGCAAAGAGAATAAATGCTAAACACAAACCCCAGGAGTAGGGTTCAAAGGACCTAAAAACAGCAAAGCTAAATATAAAACAAATAACAAGATACTAGATTGAAACCTTACCATGCCACTAATTACATTAAGCATGCAAGGACTAAACCCTCCAATTAAAAGGGAGAGATTACAGGCTAAATAAAAATGCAAAATCCAATGTATGGTGTTTACAAGAGTTGTACTTTAGGGATAAAGGCATAAGTGGATTAAAGTAAAAAGATGACTCTGGAGTCTGGTCTGGCTTGTGAGACACTTAGAAGTTATTACTCTACCCTAGCCAAAAACAAATACCTAAAAAATTAAATCTTCATGGGTTTAGTAGAGAAATGAGATCATCTGTCACTAATCCCTAGCCTCCATTTGAAGAGACAGACAGGTAGATACATACAACTCACTGGACCATAAACTCAGTTCTATAGGAACTAGGATAGCGAAATGTGGACTATAGTTATTAATTTTCTGGAGCCTGAGAGAAAACAAGTTCAAAAAATCAAAAACTCAGTAATGATGGAGCAATAATAGAGGGCACCTCACCCTTATAAATTTTATCTCCAGGAACTCTATAAGGTTCTCATAGTAAAGATTGGAGAACAATTTCTATAGACTTTTGACAGGGGTAAGAGAAAATAAACCATAATGATGTATGCAAAGGCTTTCTGTTCTTTTCAATACTTGTTCTCAAGAGAAATTATTTTATCAGAGCCTGACATTCTGGGTTTATCAGAGTTTATTGACCTGAGCAGAGGGTTATTCCCAGATCCATTCCTCTCTAGCCTTCCATGTAGAAGGGAAATAACCAAGTCCAGCCATTTTGAGTCACCTATAAGGATGATGAAAAGAAAAGTAAGAAAATTGATATGCACCTCTGAGGTTCCCAGCACAGATATAAAGGCTCACTAGACAATGGAGACCTAATTATGGGACTAGAGAATGTCTTACTTCCTCATACCTCACTACATTGGTGAAGGCATTTACTATAGTTTCTCCTACCCTACCATGTCTCCCACTAATAAGAAGTTACAAGCCACACTGAAGAACAGAAATCTTGTTGAAGAAGCTGAACAAACATTAGAATGAAGCCCAGATTTGCAATTTTCAAATTGCACGTTTGAGACGAATATGATTAATTTGCTAAGGCTCTAATGGAAAATGTCAATAACATGCAAGAACAGATGGATAATGTGATAAAAGATGGAAATTCTAAGCAAGATTTAAAAAGAAATGCCACAGAAAATGAACTATAGTATAAATGAAGGGCGATTTTGATGGACTCATGGGTAGACTGGATATAGCTAAGAAAAATCTGACCTTAAAGCAATAGAAATTCCCAAAATGTAAAAGTAAAAAGAAAAAAGTCCTAAAAAATGTGAACCAGAATATCCAAGAATTGTTGAGCAAAAGGTGTAACACATATGTAACAGAAATGTCAGAAGAAGAAAAGGAGAAAGTAACAGAAGCAACATTTCTCCCAAATTAATGTCACATGTCCACAGATCCAGGATGCATAGAGAATAGCAAAGAGCATCAATCAGATAAAACAGCATCTTACAGCTAGACATGCTATATTCAAACTTCAGAAAACAAAAAAAAATATTTTTTGAAAGAATCCAGAGAATAAAAACAATTGATCTCTAGAAGAACAAGTACAAGAATATCATGTGACTTCTGAGGAATCTTGGGTGCAAGAAATGGAGAAAACACCTCCAATGTAGAATTCCGAGCATCATGCTGCATGTTTGAAAAGAATTTATTAACACATTTGTGGTACATATGTTTATATTCATTGTATGTGGTTAGTACATGTATAGGACACATCTTAATTCCTTTTTTTTTATCTCTTTCCTCTCCCTTCTCCCTTCACTTGAACCAGTTCCTGCTTGAGAAAGACCTGCCCCCTGCTTCCGATTATTTATCTTTTTATCTTGTTCTTTAGTTATAATTTGGGTTTCTCATTTGTAAGAAACCATGTAATATTTAATCCATGTGTCTGATTTATTTCACTTAACATTATGGAGTCAATGTGCATCTATTTCATCTACAAATGACGCAAATTTATCTTTATGGCAGAGTAGTGCTCGATTGTGTTTAAATACCACATCGTTTTTATCCATTCATCTGTTGCTGGACATACAGTATAGGCCACTTCCAACATTTAGCTATTGTGTGTTGTGCTGCTATAAACATGGATAAGCATGTTTTACTGTAATATGATGCCTTTAACTCTTTCAGATGATACCTAGAAGAGGAATACCTGGTCAAATGAATTTCTAGGTATAGCTTTTTAGGAATCACCAAACTGATTTCCATAATGGTTGTATTTGTTTACATCCACACCAACAATGTAGATAGGTTTCTTTTTCCTCCACAGCCTCTCCAGCATTTATTATTGTTTGATTTCTTGATGACAGCTATCTTTCTGAGTTAGATGGAGCTTCAGTGTTAATTTGCATTTCTCTATTGGCCAGAGATGTTTAGCATTTCTTCATCAGTTTATTGGCCATTTTTACTCTTTCTGTGAAGTGTTCATTCATTTCACATGACCATTTTTCAATTGATTTTATTATGGGAAACCTAATGTTTTTTGAATTTTTATATATTCTAGATATTAGTCCTCTGTCTGAGAAATAGCTGACAAAATTTTTTCCCACTTTGTAGGTTTCTTTTCACTCTGCTGTTTTTTGTTTGTTTTTTTGTTTGTTTTTTGGGTTTTTTTTGCTGTGGAATAGTTTTATAATTTGATATTATCCTATTTTTTGATTCTCAGTACTATTTCCTGTGCAATAGGAATTCTGTTTAAAAAGCCATTGCCTATGCCCATGACTTCAAGAGTTTTACCTATTTTAACTTCCAACAGATTGAATATTTCTGTTTTAACATTTAGTTCTTTGATTCATTTTGATTTTAGTTTAGAACATGGTGAGAAACATGTTTCTAGATTCAGTTTTCTGCATGTCAATAGCCAGTTTCCCAGCACCTTCTATTAAAGGGGCCATCTCTCCTCCAGTGCATGTTTTTCACCTCTGCGTCAAAGATCAAAAGATTGAATGTGCTTGGGGTTATTTCTGTATCCTCTGTCGTATTCCACTGATCCTGAAGTCTGTTTTTTACACTGAAAAATATCCTTTAAAAATGAAGAGGAAAAGAAGACCTTACAAAAACTGAGAGAATTTGTTGTAAACAGACCTGACTGGAAAGAGTCGGGTCTTTAGAGAGAAGGAAATTAATGTAGATAAGACACATAAAGCTATATAAAGAGAAGAGTACTAGGGAAAAAGTAGCGAAATTACTACAATTTAAGCTAAGAGAAACAGTCTGTTCAAAATAATAAAACCAACAAGGAATCAATGTCTATAATATAAGTGAAATAAATGAATGACAACAATGAAAGAGATGGGAAGAGAGGAGTTAAGAATATTTTTACTTTATTGTTTGACATTCATTTTGATTATTTGCAAACACATTTGAAAATGTAGGATAATAAATTTAAAAAGTTTTAAAAATGTATAATTATGTTTCTTAGGAGAAAAAATTGGATCATATAAAATGTTCATTAAAAACCACAAAAGTCCAAAAAAAAAAGAGTGAAAGACAAAAACAGGGCCAAATGTTAAGGCAGTAAACAGAAAACAATAATGAACATACTGGACATTTATCTAAATATAGCATTAATCATTTATATCATTAATCAGTTAAAAATCAATGATCTTAATATTCCTGTTAAATGACAGAGATGATGAGAATGCATTAAAAAACAACATTCAACTATTTTCTACAAAACCCCCCTTAAAATATATAGAAAAATATACATGAAAAGTCAGGGCTGCAAAATAATACTATGCTAGCACTAATCAAAAGAAAGCAAGAGTAACTATTAATTTCAGATAGAACAGACTTCAGAGCAAGGAAATGATCAGGAATAAAGAGGGGGTATTGCAATACAATAAATAGGTCAATTCTTCAAGAAGACATAAATCTTTTATGTATATGCATCTAATAAAGTGTCAAAATACATGAGGCAAAAATGGATAGAACTTCAAGGAGAAATGTATGAATCTACTTCATTATAATTAGAAACTTCAACACCCCTCTGTCAAAATGGACAGATCTGGCAGCAGAAAATCAGTAACATAGTCGAATCAACAGGAGCATTAATCAGCTGGATGTAACTGACACCTAATAGACTGCAACAACAGCAGAATAAACATACTTTTCAAGCTCACAAAGAACACTCAGCAAGATAGATCACATTCTGGGTCATAAGACACACCTTAGCTAGTTTAAAGAAAAGAAACCATACAATGTCTTCTCTCAGACAATAGCAGAGTTAAGTTAGGAATCAGTAAAAGAATGATAACTGGAAAATCTCAAAATATTTGAAGATTAAATAGCACAACTAAGAATAAAAAATCAGTCAAGAAATAAATGTGAGATGATTTGAAAAATACTTTGAATTAAATTAAAAAGAAGATAAAACAATTTATGGTATTCAGTGAAAGTAATGCTTAGAAAAAAATTTAGCATTAAATGTATATGTTAGAAAGGAAAAAATCCATGCTTCTACCTTAGGAAATTGAAAAAAAGAAGTGAAAATTAAGTCATGAGCCTACAAAATAAAGAAAATATTAGAACAGAAATCATTGAAGTTGAAAATAGAAAATCAGTTGAAAAAAATCAATAAAACCAAAAGGTGCTTTCTCAAAAAGATCAGTCAAATTGATAAATTTCTACCTGGCTATTAAGAAAAAAAGACATGAATTACTAATGCCAAAAGCTAAAAAGGGATAACACTAAAAATCTTAAGGACATTAAAAAAATAATAGGTCATGAACAAATGTAGCCCTACAATTCAATAATTTAGAGAAAATGAACCAATCCCTTCAAAGACTCAGTCTGCTAAAATTCACACATGAAAAAATAGACATCTTTACAATTCATCAGGGGCTGGGGATTTAGCTCAGCGGCATAAGCACCTGCCTTGCAAGCACGCGGTCGTGAGTTCGATCACCGGTACTGATAAAAAAAAAAAAATTCATTACCTAATAAAGAAATTGAATCAGTAACTGGTAATCTTCCCAAACTGGAAAGCACCAAATTCACATAGGCTTACTGATGAATTCTACCAAATGCTTAGGAAAAAAATTATATCAATTCTCTATTATCCTTAAAAATGTAAAATAAGAAGAAATACTTTCTAAGTCACTCTAAGAGGCCAGAATTACATTAATACCAAAAACTAAAGGCTCACCAGAAAAAAACCAAAACAAACAAAAACTATGGATCAATATCCTTAATGAACATAGGTAGACAATGCTTCAATAAAATATTGACAAATTGAAATTGACTACCTACAAAAGGAATTATATATAGTAATTCTGTGAAAATATTATGAATCATGCAAGACTGATTCAACATTTGAAACTAATCACCTTATCATATACCAGCAATGAAAAAATAGAATTCGGAATGGAAAACCCAGTATCACTTCTTCTAACATCCCTGAAAAAGAAATGCTTGACCCAAAAATGTGGTAAATGTTCAAAATTTAAAACATTTATTGTGATAAAATATTCATTGCCATTAACCCTCCCCAAATATTCTCCATCGCTTCAAAGAGTTATCCTATCATTCATGCCATTCTTTTAAGCAGTTCTTGAAGTCTTCTTTCATGACTATCTTTAGTTGAGCTGTTACCACTTCTCAATATCCTGCACCCTTTCAAGTTATTTACTTTTTTTTAACTTTGGAGGAGAGCCAAAAGTTGCAGGCTACCAGATCTAGTGAATAAGGTGGATGAGGACATATCTATTAATAAAAAATCACAAAAGAAGAAAAGAAAAGGATGTGACAAGAATGTTGGAGGTATTTGAAGGAAGTGGAGGTGTTCTGACAAAGATTAATGGCAGTGTCTTTTACTGCCATACATTTTTAAATTAAATTAAACACTCTCTGAATATTTCAGTCACCACTTATTAGCAAAATCTATATGAGGAAAACAAAGAAACTCTAATGAAAGACATCAAAGAGTTTGAGCTCAATCGTGGGAACTTAAGGATTTAAAAGACTCTGTCTTTAAAAAAGTAAAAGGAGAAGGGCATCAGAGATGTACTTATGTAGCTCAGTACAAAGGCTCTGGGTTCTATTCCCAGCACTGAAAAAAATCAGTGGAGAGCAAAGTAAATATAGAAATCTTTCATGTTCATGGATTACAAGACAATATTGTCAGGATATCTGTTCTTCCCACTTTTAATTATAAATTTAATGAAACTCAAATAAAATTATAGCATTAGTTGATGAATATTGACAAACAGTTCTTATACTTTAGATGGGGAGCCAAAGCCCAAGCATACCTAACACAATATTAAAGGAGAAAAAATACTTGGAAGATGGACACTTCTTGCCTTCAAGTCTTATTACAAAGGAGAAAAAATGATAAAAGAAAGATAAATGAATAAAACCTTTGTAAATAGGAAGAAAAGAAAGGTTCAAGGGAGGAAAGGGAAATGGGGAAAAAAGACGAATCAAGATATATTATGAACAGGTACAAATTCCCTATGATGGATGTGATCATTTTATATATATATTTCTAAATTGTACCAGTAAGTTTAATTTGAAAAAAAAAGATAGTATGATATTAACTAAAGAATACAAGAAGAGATGGATGGGACAGAATTAAGACCCCCAGTAGACTCACACAAATATAATCACAGGGAATACAATGAACATAAGATAGTCTTTTCAAGAAATGATACTGAAATAACTGAACATTCATATACAAACAAGTGAATCTACACACAGACTTCCTACCTGTTATGAAAACTAGAAAAGGATTATATATATATAAATGGAAAAATAAAATAAGGAATAATGAAGATAAGAACATAAATGATCGTGAGTGTAGCAATGACTTTTTTGATATAACACCAAAAGCATTATCTAGAAATATTAATAGGCTGGGTGATGTGGTTTGTTTAAGCATCCCCCCAAAGCCCCAAGTGGTCATGGGAGGTGGGCCTACCTAGGGCAGCTGCATTTAGGGTTTGTGATTGGGTCATTGTCTAGTACTGGGATTGACAATGTGAGTGCTACACCCACCAAGGTGTGGGTAACCAGCACACAGTGTAAGGGAGGGAAGGAAGTGTGCTTTTCCTCTTTTTGCCATTTTTGTTCTTGTTGCTTGTGGCTGCCATGAGCAGCTGTCCCTCATCCATGCTACCCCGCCTTGGAGCCAGCTGAGTATGGACTTTAGCCTCCAAAAACTGTAAGCTAAATAAATCTTTCCTTCTTTTGTTTTGGGCCTGAGATATTTTGTCTCAACAAGAGAAAAGTAACCAAGGCAGAGTAAAACTCAAAACTTTTACTGTGTGAAAAACACTTTCAAGGAAATGAGAAAAGCAGACACAGACTGAGAAAAAATAGGATAAATGCATCTGATAAGATTTTTTTTTACCAAAAATGTCAAGAACACTTAAATGTCAACATAAGAAATAAATCAATCCTATTTAAATATAAGCAAAAGATCTGAACAGAACACCCATCAAAAAAGATACACAATTGTCCAATAAGCACACAAAAAGTTGCTCATCACTGTGTGGCATTAAGAAATTGAAAATAAAAGTGACAAGATACCAATGAACTTCTATTAGAATAGTCATAATAAATAACTAAAATACCAAATGCTATAAAGGATATAGCATTATTGTGATAAAATATTCATTGCCATTAACCCTCCCCAAATATTCTATAGAGTATTGAGTATAGAGTAACAAAAACTCACTTATTGCTCGTGGATTACAAAATAATATAGGTGTTTTTTATTGTCTTTTATTGGAATGGAAAAGAACTGGAGCATATATTTCTTAATATAAAAAATTACAAATGTAACAATATGCAATATGAAACAAAAATGAATACCATCACTATTACATAGTCCTACTATGGCTAAGAGTACACATTACCAAAAATACCCCCAAAATGACCCAGATCCTAGACTGGTACCTTCATTGTCCTAAAGGGAATGTAAAGAAAGGAATTCAATCAAAGTCTGTGCCCTTCTTTAGATAACATCTACTTAAAAGGAGACTTTAGCAATGTCTTACAAAGTAAAACATACCCTTATTACCAAGCAATCACTCTTCTTGACATTTACCCAGATGTGTTAAGAATGGAACCACACAAAAATCTGTGAGTGATGTTCATCAAAACTTTATTTAAAATTTTCAAAATTTATAAGCCACAAGTCCTGAGTAAGTGAATAGACAAACTGGTGCAACCATACAGTGGGATACTATTCAGCCCTAAAAAGAAATGAGCTTATCAAGCCATGAAAGGACAAGAAGGAATCTTAAATATATATTACTAACTGAAAGAAACCAGTCTTATAAATAGTCATACTATAAAATGTATGATGTCAACTGTATGACGTTCTTACAAAAGCAAACTGTAAAGAGAGTTTAAAAAATCAAGTTTTGAAAGACAGGGATTAGGCAGGGAAAAAGCACAGAACATTTTTAGGGCAATGAAACCTTTATATGATATTACAGTGAGAGATGCATGCCATTATGTTTGTGTCAAAACCTGTAGAATAACTGAAAGTGAATCCTAGTATAACTATGGACTTTGGATGATAATGATGTGTCAGTGTAAGTTCATGGATTGTAATAAATGAATCATGTAGTGTGGAATGTGATAGGGAGATTGTGCTAGGTGGAAGCAGGGAATATTTAGCAATTCTTTATGTGGTTCTTTCAATTTTTATATTAGCCTAAAATTGCTCTAAAATAAAGCCTATTAAAAATAAAAAGTTGTAAAGAGATATTCATATAGACACTAAATATAAGAAAACTGATGTTACTATACTAATATCAAACCACAATATGTTTAATATAAGGACTACTACCATAGATAAAATTACATTTCATAATTATAAAAGTGTCTATTCCAAAAAAGAAAAAAAAAGCGTAAGAAGTATGTATTAGTAACAAAACTAGAGAAATCAAGAAGATAGACATATCTACAATCGTAATTAGAGATTTTACTTTCTCATTGGTTGATAACATAAGCAGACAAAAAAGTAGTAAGAATGTAGTTTTGAAAAACTACCAATCAACTTGCTCCCATTCATAATTATAGACTGCAGTGCTAAAGCACTACATAGACCATACATTTTTCTTGAGAGTACATGGAACTTTCTGCAAAAAGACCACAAAGTAGGTCGCAAAGAAAATAAATTATAAATATACAAAATGGTGTATCTGAGAAATGCAAATAAAATCATGAGACACCACTTCACATGCACTAGTGTGACAAATTTAGATTGAATCAGATGTTGGTGAGCAAATGGAACAATAGAAACAACACATTAGGGCTAGAAATCCATTCGTAGTTTATTTCAAAGATATTCATGACTGCAAGAAAACAAAAACATGTTTGTTAAAGTCCTATACAAGAATATTTATAGTGGGTTTTCAAAAAATAATTGCCACAAACTAAAGAATAATCCATATGGTTATCAAAATGAAAATGGATAAGCAAATTTTGATATGTTCTCTCAATGCAAAACCACTTATCAATACAAGCTTTAAAAATGAATTTCTAATACCTGGAAAATCAAGGAAATTTGCAAACAAAAATTACACTGAACAAATGTCAAGCACAATAAAGGGAAAGATCTAAACAGAAAACTAAACAAGTTTATGGCCAGAATAGTGGCTGCTCCTTGGAAAAAGCATTAAGTCAGAAAATGGTGTAGCCAGAATTTTAGTTGTAGATTACATGAGTGTAATGGTGTCAAACATTATTGAATTGCATGCTTATAAGCTGTGATTTTTTTACATCTAAATCATAGCTTAATAAAAAAGTATGGGTGGGAGGGAACTACATTCTTACTTTTCTTATTAGAAAAGAAAAATACCCTTAATTACACACACAGTTTGACCAAAATCCTTATCTTTTTTTTTTTTTTTAGTAGAAATTAGAATAAATTATCTGATGGGCACAATGTTGAAAGTACTGATTGTAAGTAAGGGTTTTGAAGATAGAAACTTGAAAAACAAACAGGTACAATTTTATCTCAATTCACATAAAGATATAACTTTAAATTTTCAAAAATTTGAACTATTAATATTTGCCTTATGCAGAAATAAAATGGTTAACATTATCTCAGGAAAATGCTATTCATTTTCAGCTTACTTTCTATTTCTAACTTCTTTGCCTTCGCTTGGAAAATCTACTGAGAAAAAAATTCCAAAGTCAAATTTTCTGTTTCCACTCTTACTCAACAGAATGTCAAAAAAAAAATTCTTAAGATTACTACAGTCTGGAAAACAAAGAGGTATACCCACCCTACCCATTATAAATCTCTTCTGCCCTAAATATCTCTGTCTCTCGCTCTCCAACTCTTCTTGCACCTCCCCTGTACCCGCCACTGTCAAAAGATCTTTTCCAAAAGTCCTTTTACTAATTCATATGCCAATTAAGTCTGCAAACATTTTTGTTAAATGTCAAGGAAAAGTAATTATTTGTACAACATATTCAATGCCATTTCAGTCAAATTCTCCTAATCTGAAAATGTCTGATAGCCATGTTTTAGAAAATTTGGTGACTGTTTTAAAAGTCTTTAGAAAGGAGTCTGAAAGATGTATCACTGTGCTCACATATGTGCGTGCATGCACCGATAAAGTAATTAAATGATCTTCAGGTAGTTTGCTAAATCCTTACAGAAAGACTTTGCTAGAAAACTTGGCATCTCCACCTAGTCTACTTATCTTGATTCTCTATTTGCACCTAAACATTTGGTTTCAAAAAATTATGCTTAGAAATTAATTTACCTTATGCCTACTGATGGGTGAGATTTATCTTAATTTGAATAAACCATAAATGTCTATTCATCAGTTATGTTCTTGTGAAGGCAGGCAGCCAAGATACACCAGGTGTCTGGGCCAGAGTTTACTCAAATATAAGATGAACTTTCTTTTGATGTTTGAAAGTTATGAATCCTTCATTTGACTTTAGACTAAATATTTAATATTTCTGAGTCTCGGTTTTCTTGTCTGGGAAGTAAGAAGAAGGTTGATCATATGTAAGTTTCACTTCTACAATTTTGTGGACATATGTTGATAGACAAGGAAAGGATTATCAATATCAATAGTACATAAGTTTTTTGACTCAAAAACTCTGGGGAAATATGAAAAATTAAGGTCAAAACTATGCCTTGGCCATGTTTCAGAGTGTAATGTTGTAATACAGAAATAGCAATGATGCTTATCTTCAAAAAACTTACCAGTCAGCTTGTGCTATAAGATAAAGGAAAACTATTAAAAACAAATGGCATACATAATGAAGTTAAAAATATAACTTTTATGAGCCAGAGAAATGAACACAGATTATAATAGACAACAAACATTTACAAATTTTAAAAGTACCTGTCTCTAATATCTCTTTCTTTGCCCATAAAACTTTGACATAATATGGAAAAAAAATGGTTCTCAGTAACCCAAGAGAATTACAGTGCAGAGTAAAACTAATTCAGTATTCAATGAAGACTTGCTGAGTTCTATGTCATCAAAACTTAAATTTAGTGTTCTACTGAAAGGAAAATGTAATTCAAAATAAAAAAGAATTATATAATATCAGTATTTTCACTTTTCAATTTTAATTTCATACATTAGAAGTGACTTATAAATACTGTTGTACTTTTTTGGTTCTGTTCTAGAGCTGAATTAAAGAGAGATCTTCTAAAACATATTTGGCCTAAGTAGTTATAACACGTAATGTTTATTGCCTATGTGATTCTATGGCTGAAGTTGATGATGGTTCCTTTTTACACAAGATGCACAGATTCTAGTGAAACAAAAAGCCTGAATTATTGTCACTGCTGTATCTGTTTTTGCTAAAGTAAAACAACAAGAAATATTTCTTGTTTTCACTCACTTGAGAATACTCTTTTTTCTAATTTATCCTACATTTTAATGATCTATTTTTGGTCTTTTGTATGTTTTGGCTTTTTTTTTTCAGTGCCCTGGATTCCAGAATATAGAGGCACTCTACCAGTTACATTGTCAGCCCTCCTTATTTTTTTGGTTTTGAGATAGAACTTGCTAAATTGTTCAGGCTGCCTGAAACTTGCACTCCTCTTGCTGTAGCCTTCTGGCCTCTGGGCCTCTCACCCAGTAGTTGGGATTAACAGGCCTGGCCCACTGTGCCCAAGCCTGCTTCTTGACCTTTCTATTAGTGTGCACGTGCAGAAATAAATGCTTTTTGCCCCATTTTAAAATAACTACTTTATTTAGCAGTGCTTTTAACTTGATAATTTAAAGTATTATAATATATTTCATATAGAATCTATGTGTGAAGCAAGAAAGTTTAGAGAGATCATTCTGGTTTGTGTTTACAGTGAATTCTATCTAATGACAAATATTTCTATTACCAAAAGGGACATGAAAGAAGAGTGAATGACCTTTGTTTTAATCTTTGACATTTTATTCAAGATACTATATTTTTCTTTCCAATTTGATTTAATTTACTAAACTAGTGGTCAGAAAGGAGAGAAGACAAACTGGAAGGGGAAAATAGTAACTAAGAAAAGAAAACAACATTTCTTTTAGTTCTTTGGAAAAGCAAGTAAAAAGGAAAAGCATTATTTATCTTTTTTCTTTCTTTCTTTCTTTTTCTTATTAGCATAGTACCCAAATTCTAGTACTACTTTTGATTTGACAGTGTAGTAGAATGCATAAGCTCAGAAGCATCTCTACTGCAACAGATCCCAGATGCTTTCTTTTAAAATTCAGTTCAATTTTCCTGAAATTGAAATGCACATGCAACTCATTTGTAGGATTGAACATACATCTTATAGTACAGACTGGCATTAAATTGAAACCTGAAAGATGAGAAGTCATTTATGTGGGCAGGAAGCCAAATTGTTCCTGGAGTTCTACATGTAGGCAATAATTTACATCGACAGGTAGAAAACATGGTATGTGGTTTGATCCAATGATAGCAAAAAACATGGCCATGACTCATAACTCAGCTATCATTTAAAAATGCTCAAAAATATCAGACAATGGATAAAAACTTGTTCTGATCTGAAGTCAAAGGCAAACAAGTCCTTGGGAGATAAATCATGAAACAAGACCAAAAATAGATGAGAGATAGACAGATAAATAGATAGATAGATATAGAATGAATTGTGGTTTAGATTTTATCTTCCTCTCATTTCTATTACCACAAGGGACATGAAAGAAGAGTGAATAGTATCTATTTTAAGATAAATTAATATAATTTAAATAGCTTCTTATTTTTCCAATTTTTAAAATCACTGCAATTGGCTCTATCATTTTTCCTTATCTCCTCCATATTTCCCAAAAAATTTTCAATTATGAACTAAAACAATTTGGTTTAGCTATTTCTCATAAAATTAGTGATATTTATGCTTTCTGAACCAGCTAATGACATCAGGTTAGACATAGAATAAAGGAACAAACCATGATCAGTGGCCCTTTCTGTGCTAGAATAGTCAATATTCCAAGACAATCTCTGTCAGATTTATGGTCAGTATTACTTTTTCAGGACTAAATTGCTATATTTTCCTGACTAATACGAAGTAAGTTAATGTTCTTATTCCTTGAACTTGTCCTACAGAGAATTTTTTTATTAGTGCATGTTTGCAATCCATAGTAGTTACATTTGTCTTGAGTCATTGGTACATATACCTATTACATCTTCATCATTTCCAGAAATTTCTTACCCATAACATTTTTCAGAGAAAAAAATATTTCAACCCTCAGTCTCCCTGACTATCAGCAGGTAAATAAAAACAGTTACAGAACACACCAAAAATGACCAAGTGTACCAGGGGCTTCAGTCTGATAGCTGCTTCCCATCCAAGCAGCCTGCAAAGATGCTGCCATTACTCCCAAGGAGCTGCACAAATCCAACAGTATCTTACTGTAGTTTTGGTTCCAGTGGGCACTGCAAAGGGAAATCAGGAGCATTCCTTTTCGCTGACACAATGCGCCTCAGCTGCCGGCAAGGAGACTGTTTCTCCCTTGAAACAGAGCTCGGAAATGTTTGGGTTCCAGGAAAACTGATCTTGTCATTACATTCTTGGCTGTGCTCACATCCACTCTCTTGTGACTAGGGCAAAGTTTAAATCCTGAGTTCCGAAGTCTCCAGCAATAGCACTGCAAGTTTTAACAGGTGGTATTGTTCAAATAGTAGCGAAAACTGCTTCCTTTGTCTTTAAAACCTAACCTGTAATCTCTCTTGAACAAAACAGTATACATTGTTTAAAAAAATACTACAGCATCACTTCTTTAGCTAGGACAGTGTTTTTGTGGAGCTGGGTATGGGAGGGTAATTGAATAAATTTGGTAAACAGTAATTTGTGAACAAGTAAAAACATGGACGACAGATGTTATTCAATTTTCATTGTAGGCTGTGTTTAAGTATCACCAGCAAGGTGTCTGTGGGTGTGAAAATTACAGAAAGAAAATTGTTTGCATCATCTGATGTGTATGAAACTGAGTTTCTATTTCAGCATTTTTCTCAGCATCTAGACAATTTGCAGGTACAGAGCAAGCTCTTAAATATGTGGTATAGGAATAAAGCACAAAATGAATTATTTTGTACCATGATCAAGTTCCTCAGGTATTAAGAATTTTAGAAATGTATCTTAGCTTTCTGAATCTTAAGGAAGCTTGAAGTTCACTCACAAAATTTGTAGTATATAAAGAAATAATATTCAGTGACCTTCTAAACTCTTATTATTTTAAAGTTTTACACTGTGTTGGGAATTGATTTCTAAAGCAGGAACACATTGTCAATTTACAACAGTAGCATGTTTATTTAATTAGTTAAGTGAGATAGATAACATTTACAACAGATTTTTAGGTAAACTAAATTAAAAAAACAACATTTTTTACTCCTTCCTTTAATTCTGTGAGTTGTTTATGGTTTTTTTCATTCTTCTCTGCTGATTTCTGACAACATTACTCTTGACATTACTGATAATATTTTTTAAAATAAAAAGCACCTCATAACCTTTTGTTGATGCTAAAATAAGATAATTTAGTTATTAAACTTATCTCAGTGCCTATTGGATTGATATTTCTTGCTAATTCGAGATTAACTAAATAATTAGTTTGGTCCAACAATGAAAGACCTTTCAATAAAAATAATTTCAAAATGATGACAGCAGAGTATTCAATCAAGTCACTTGATGATGTTCCACTGATGAGTGAACTGGTCAGGAATTTCCAGGAATTCCTTGATGGGAGGACTGTACAAATGGGCTCACCTGGAATTAGGGCTTACAATATCTGCACATGTACCTGTAGCAAGGCAGCTCAGGGTGTTTGGAATTCCAGATGGTGGCTGATATCTCCAAGAGTGAGGAAACTGCATGATCTTTTGTTACCAGTGGGACTGTTTGGAAGAATGGCAAGGAATTCTTAGTGAAGTACTGTTTCATTTAAGATGCACCTTGAGTACTGGTTGAAAAAAAGAACATTACTGTGTGATAAGCATTCAGTAGCAAAAATATGGCCAAAAACAGCAAATGAAAAGTCTGCACTTGCCCCAAATATCTATCTTTCTATCACTCTGTTAGGACCTGACCACCCAAACACTAATTAACTTTCTCTTGTAGGAAATATATTCTAGCCTGAAAATGGAATCTCGTATACTAACTTAATGCTATGTGATAGGTGTGTGTATGCTGATGTGAGGGAGAATTGCATAGTGGTAAAGGGTACAGCCACATGCTACTTACTGTCTGAACCTGGGCAGCATATAATCTCTGGGGCCTGCCCATTCTCACAGCTATACCTATCTGCTACAGTTTTGTGACAATAAAATGACTTACTTCTCCTGGCATATAGAAAGGTGTTATGGTTTGTGTCTAGATGTCCTCCAAAAGCCTTATGCAGTCATTGGGGTGGGCTTCTAGGGTTTGTAATTGATGATGGATCTGAATGGTAACCCATCCTGAGGCAGGTAGCTTACATACAGTAAAAGGATGGGAAAAAGGCTTGTTCTCTCATGCACTTCTCTTTCTGCTCTTGTTTTTTTGTTGTCTTTTTCTGCAATGAAATGTTGATCCTCTGCCATGCCACCCTGCCTTGAAGCCACCTGATTATGGACTGAAACCTCCACAGACTGTGAGCTAAATAAATTTTTTATTCCTTAATTTTGGGTCTAAGTTATTTTGTCTCACCCATGAAAGAAAAGTAACCAAGACAAAAAGGTTTTATTAATATGTAATAATATTGGTATTACTATTATTAAAGGTACAAAGCCAGAGGAACAACTCATTCTTTGGGACAGAGAAAAAGAAACAAAATCCAGGTAATTGCAAAAATATTGCCTTGAAGATTAATTAGATGTTTGGCAAGTAGACTAACTGTCAGGGACAGGGGAGAGCACTGCTATAACCAGACCTATGATTAATAAACCTAATTTAGTCAAACTTGCTTCACAAGTGATAGATAGGTATATTGGTACAAAATTTATAAATATGGGGAAAACATCAAATTAAAATTTAAAAATCTAGAAAAAATATATCATTGTCTTTCTAGAATAGTAGATTCTTTTATATACAAAATTTGAGCCACTTTAAAGTCAAAAACCATGTGTTGGTGGTTATCTTTATATTCACCTGTATTTGTTAAGTAGAATCAATATGAATTTCTTATTTAATTTTAGCCATTTCCTCACAATGTTTCTCTATGTTGCAGTCACCTGCCTGCAACCATAGGCAAATTTTACCTTACTGTTTTTTACTTCTAATCTAATAATGCTGAACATCTTGTGATGGAACAGTCAGTCACTGTTACTTAGGGAACAATTTCTATACTGTTATTTACTGCAAAATCATGATTGATGACATTTTTTGACTGAGTCAAGCATATCTGCATATTCAAGGGGACAGACATGGGAAGTTATTGGAGAAAGTCTTAACAGGCCCAAAGCGGCTGACTTTGTAAAGTACTGTGTGATACAGGAATTTGTCATAAGTAGGAGCATTTCTTTTGCTGAAATAGAACCAAGGAGTATTTTCTTACTCCAAAAAGGATTTGGACCTTAGGGAAATAAAATCCACCTTCACTTAGTGGATAGCACATTCTAATATAACCAGTTCCATGGAATGAAGGATTATGACAGATTTGTTTCTGCTCTGGAATTTAGCACTCCCTAGTTCCCTAAATACCTGTCATTCAGACATCGGTATTCTAAAATCACTTCAGAGAGTTTCACATACTCTGAGTCTGAAAATGACTTGTCTACTGTAGAATTAAAAAAATGAAAAGTCCGAGGGGCCCCTGGCCTGAGCTGAGAGGATAACCAGCAGCCCTAGAGCTCGGACCATGGAGGAACTCAAGGCACAGCACACAAAAGCAATTTGCCCGCCCCCTCAGTAAGCAGCCCAAGCCTGACCTGGGAGGAGAACCAGCAGCCCCAGAGTTCCGACCATGGAGGGACTCAAGGCGCAGCACAGAAAGGCAATTGCCCGCCCTCTTGGTAAGTGCCCCTGGCATGAGGCAGGAGAAGAATCACTCAGCGGCTCCCATGAGCCTACTGGCGCACAGGCTGAGAACTCCTGCCCCCACCCATTAGCAAGTGAGAGCCAGAGATCTAGACATTTCTTGAGAGGTTGACCATATGCAATGTAGTAAATAGGGGGGATTTCCTCCTACCATCTCTTTGAAGGCAAATATTGTTATCACTGTTTATGCTTTTTTCTGATTAATGGTATTGCTCTATTCAATGTTCAGTTTTGATAAGTTCTATAATGTCCTCTATTTTCTTTGATTTGGCTATACCTGATTGAAAGAACAACTGTTGTGAAGATAACAGGATATACTATGGTACCTATTACTGATATGCCAGTAATCTGTTGAAGGTTTCTGTACCAATTTCACTGCACTGTCTAAGCTGGCTTTGTTCCATGTTGTTCTGTTGTATTTTGCTACCTTCAAAATAATAAAAAATTAAAATAAAATTTTAAAAAATGAAAAGTCCTATTTATGTTACTTGTATCTCCTTTTCATATTTTAGGCCCTAATTTTTTTCTTAAAGAAGAATCCATTTGATTAGAGAACAATTTCCCTAATTTCATGTCTTTGAATTTTTTCTGAAACACTAACAATTTCATTAACCCTAATCATATGGTACTAGATAACATTAAATATGTATCCATATCCTACACAAAAGTCAAATGGAATAATCTCTCTCTTTATCTCTTTGCATCTACTTTGAAAAAAAAAAAAGCCATGTGTTATATTTACAATAGGATTTTCCAGAAACAAGTCAACAGATTGACTGCAAAGCACCAAAAAGAAAAATAAAGCTGAGTGGGATCTTGTTCTTTACCAGTGACTTCTTGGTCATTTTTAAAGTATGTACAACTGGAGAGAAAAAGAGAAAACAAAACAAAACAAAAACCCCAACCTCCATGGAATCCTAACTAATAGGTATCTAAGGAATAGATTTATTTCTTCTAATAACAATGAATCATTAATAAACCCTCTGGGTATATCTTATAAGAACATATTCTCTATATTTCTTAGTTTTCCACGACAACACTGACATTCAAATCAAATCTTAGCTTGTTGGGATAATTCAAATCAGAAGAAAAAATTCTGTCCAAAGTCAAAAGAACAAGACAGGTTCAGAGGTGAAAAGTTACTCTATCCTAAAACAAAACTTCATTTTTTAAAAGAGCAAATAACATTTCATTCTATAAGAATTTCACATTTAACTTGTTCATTCATCAGTTGATAGACATTTGAGATATTTCTACCTTGTGACTACTTCAAATAATGCTTTTATAAACATCCATGTACAAGTGTTTGTGTAAATATGTTTTAATTTCTCTCGAGAATATACTAAAGTGGAGAAATTGTAACTCTATGTGTAACCACTATCATGATTTTCTGAAGTACCATCAACTAACTGTGTACGACTTCTAGTTTTTCATATTTTCACCAACACTTTTAACTATCTAACTTTTTGTTTCTATCATCCTCATTAGAGTAAGACCAATGTGGTTTGGTTTGCATTTTTCTGATGACTAAGGATATTAGAATTTGTTGTTGTTGTTGTTATGTGCTTTTTAGTCATTTAGGCATTGGAGGAATGCTTGTTCAGATTCTTCATCTATTTTTAGATAGTTTTTTGTTATTAAAATAGTAAGAGACCATTATGTATTTCTCTTTTCTTCTTGGTCAATCTAACTAAAGATTTGTTAGCTGATATTTTAAGAAACCAAGTTTTAGGTTTACTGATTTCCTATATTTTTATGGTCTCATTAATTTTCACTTTAATCTTTCCTTCTATATGTTTGTTCCCTTTTCCTTTCTTTTTTAATATAAGAACTTATCAGGGGCTTATAAATATTTTAATTTTGGCAGGTTCATTATTTTCTAGATAGTTCATTTTGATGAAAAAAGATTTTAATTTGATTAAATATCATTTATCCACTTTCTTTATTTGTTGCCTCAGTGTTTGGCGTCATATTTTAAAAAGTTTTATGCCTCACACGTTCATAAAGATTCATCCTTCCCTTTTTAAAAGAATTTCATGTTTCGGCTCTTTTGTATAGGTATTAATCCATTTTGAATTAATTTTTGTATGGTGAGAAAAGAGGCTCAATTTAATTGTTTTGTTCTTGTCCTAGCACCATTTGTAGAAAAGGTTTCTTCTTTTCCTATTGAATACTCTCAATAACAAATCAGTCAACCTCATGAACAGTTCCATTCCTGAACATTTAATTCCATTCCATTATTTGTATGTCTATCCTAAGGCCAATATTACAGTCTTGGTTACCATAACTTTATAATTCATTGTAAAATTATGAAGCATGGATGCTACTAAGTTGTAATTTCTTTTCAATATTGTTTTGGCCATTGTGGGATCTTAGCAATTTCATGTGGATTTTAGAAGCAGTTTGTCAATTTCTACAAAGGTGTCTATAATCCTAATGTAGAATGAACTGAATCTGAGATGAGTTCTTGGCATCTTAACATCATATATTTTAATTCATAAGTATGAATATTTTCCACTTATAGTTTCTTTTCACATTATGTTATAGTTTCTAGAGTATAATATTTTCATTTATCTTGTTAAATTATTATTAGGTATTTTATTCTTTTTTGACATTATTGTAAGTGGAACTGTTAATCTTATTTTTGAATTTTTCATTGAGAGAGTTCAGAAATAGCATTGATTTTTGTGTATTGATCTTGTATCATGCAGTCTGGATAAAGTATTTATTTGTATTCCTTTTTATTCATATAAGATTAATTGTAAAATCTGTCTTTCCTCTGATTCCAGTGATTGATTCTTCTGTTTTTTCTCAACCAATATAGTTAAAGGTTTATTGATATATTTTAAGAATTCATGTTTTATGTTCACAGATTTTCTTTATTTTTCTAGTCTCTATTTCATTAATTTTCACTTAACTTTCATTGCATATGCCCATTTAGGTTAGTTTATTTTTCCTTTTTTTCCAGTATTTTAAAGTGTAAGGTAGATTATTGTCTAGAGATCTTTCTTCTTTCTTAATATAGGAAGTTATAGCATTAATTTTGCTATATTCCATGAGTTTTGGTATATTGTATCTCCAATTTCATTCTTGAAATTTTTTAAAATTTTATTTTAAAGAGAATAAAAGCAAACAAAATAAAACAGAATAAAGCCAATCAGAACAGAACAATGAAAGTGATACAGGACTTCAAAACAAGATAATAGGAAATCAATAATGAGTACCATAATGTCTCTTGTTTCTTCAAAATAGCTGTGCATACCATTCGACAAAATAAAATCAAACAAATCAAAACAGAATAAAACCAATCAAAACAAAGCAATGAAAGTGTTGCAGAGCTTCAAACCAAATAATAGGAAATTAGTAATGTCTACCATAATAGATCTTGTTATCTTCAAAATAGTTGCCAATACCATCAGACATAATAAAATCAAACCTAGTGAATAATGAAAATGAAGCAGAAATTCAAAACAAGGTAATTGGAAATTAAAAGTGGTTACAAGCTTCCCTTTTAAGATATTTCCTCCCCTATCTATCACTTTCAAAATGTTGGTTGTACATTTTGAATCTCACTAACTTCTTCAGTTTCTTATTCTAAGGAGATAGCATGATGTTCACCCATATGAGTCCAAGCCATTTCACCCATGAGCATGATCTCATTACATCCATTTACCTACAAGAGCCTCAAGATTGTCCTAATTTATAGTTGAGTAGCTTTCCATTGTATAAAAATACCATATTTTTCTTATCCATTCTGTGGTTAATGGGCAAGCTACTCCTGCTTTTTTTCTGGTCTCCTATCACATGGAACATTGTTTTATCTCCTTTAACTTTTGGTTTATGAATCCCCTTTTGATTTAGATGTGTTTCTTGTATAGAACATATTGATGGATCTTGTTTTTTGATCCCTTCTCCCTGTGTTTCTTTTTACTGGTGAATTGAGGCCATCTACATTAATGCTTACAACTGGCATACATTGACTCATCTCTGCTATACTAACCTCCTGTTGTTGGCCTCCCACTTTTTCCCTCCATTCAATTGCCTGCCCTGTTTGATGATCTCTCTCTGGTGCTGTTTCTTGAACTATGATCATCTTTATCTCTCTCTCTAGAATATCCTTCAGTACTCTTTTTAGGGTTGGTTTGGTGGTCATGAATTCCTTTAGTTATTCTTTATCATGGAAGTATCTTATTTTTCCATCAATTTTGAAAGATAATTTTGTAGGGTACATTAATCTGGGTTGGAAGTTGTTTTCTTTCAGGGTTTGAAACACTTCACTCCAAGCTCTTCTTGACTTGATGGTTTGTGTTGAGAAGTCTGTCATGATTCTGATGAGTTTTCCTTTATAGGTGATCTGCTTCTTTTCTCTAACAGCCTTTAACATTTTGTTCTTGTGCTGAATTTCTGGGATTTTGATTATTATATGTCTGGATGCAGCTTTATTTTGGTTATGGCTATGAAGTTCTACATGCCTCATTTATCTCTAGGCCAGTTCCTATTCCCATGTTTGGGAAGTTTTCTGCTATGACTTCTGTAAATAGTCTTTTCATGTCATTTGTGTTGACCCCTTTTTTACTGACATCAATCAGTCTTAAATTATTTTCTTTATGTCATCTTGCAGCTGTTGAATTGTTATTTTCTGATTCCTTGTTATTTTTAAGAGATGTTTCCTTTCACAATCATTAGCTGCAATCCTGTCTTCAATGTCTGAAATTCTATCTTCAGTCTCTTTCAAGCAGTTTTGTCAGCTTTTGATGGAGTTTTTGATATCCTGGGTATCTCTTTGAATCTATTTAATGCATTGTAATTCCTTCCTACATAGTTTATTCAAGATTTCCATCATTTTCCTATGTTCTTCTTTTTATCCATCTTCTTTAGATATGCTCATCAGTTCTTTTATTATGTTTGTGATTTCTTCTATTATCCGAGATATTATTTCTGATCTGATTACTTTTACAGCCTCATGAAGTTTATTCTTTACTTCAGTTGCTATCCTTTCAGAGATTTCAGGTGTGTGGCTTCCATTTTCTTCAATGCTTGTGTCTCCCAGATGTGTCCTTTGTGGGTTGGAGGTCTGAAATTGCCTTTTCTCTTTGTCATTTTCCAGGATTCCTCCCAACAAGCTAGTTATGGGGTTCCAGGCACTTCCTGCATTGTCTGCCCCACTGTGGTATAGGGGAATAGGCCAGGTTTTAGAGAAACCCAGGTTCCTGGGGTGGGGAGCATTAGGGCTTATGATGGGTTTCTCCAGACCCATGGGGTTACACTAAGTCTTCCCTGATGGCTATGGGTGCATGGTGGTGGGGCTGCTTCTTCTCACGGCCTGTATGGCTACACTGGGACTCCCCCAGTGGCAGTAGGTGCACAGGGTCATGATTGTTTGATTCTCTCGGCCTGCACTGGCTGCCTACAGGAAATGAGCAACTCCAATGGCAGCCTGTGGTCATATGGGTGTATCTGACTGTTTCTTCCTGCCTGGACCAGTTACCTGAGGAAAGCAAGCATTGCAATGGCAGCAGGCATGCAGTAGGGGTCTGGCTTTTTGCTCCTGTCCATGCTGGCTGCCTGTAGGAAGCAAGCATCCCAGTCACAGCAGGCACACAGGGATGGGTCTGGCTGTTTCTATGAAATGTATTTTTTAATTTTTCTTTTTATATCTTCTGTGAGTCACTTAAGATTGAGTTGTTTAATTTTCACACATTTGTGCATTTTCAAAATTTCTTTTTGTTATTGACCTCTAATTTCATTTCTTTGATAGCCAGAAAACATATTTTATATTCTGTATGCCCTTTTAAATATATTGAGGTTTTTATATGGCTTACCATATGATTTATCCTGATGACTATCTGATGTGCACTTCAGAAAATATATACTGTGCTACGACTTGCTAGAATGTACTATAGATGGTCTAGTTCTAACTGGTATATACTGTTTGTTCAAATTTTGCATATCTTTGTTGCTCTTTAGTCTAGTTGATTTATTCATTTTTGAAAGTAGTCATTGAAGTTTCCAAATATGAATACTGAAAGAACTATATTTCTAGTTATTTCTGTCAATTTTGAATGATGTGTTTTGGTAATCTATTACTAGGTGCAAACACAGTATATTTAAAATTACTACATTTTCTTGATACTTTAAATCATCCATCATTATAAAATATCTTTAGTAACACATTTTGTTTTAAAATATACTTTGTCTGATTGCTGAATAATCCTGTCAGCTTTCTTATGGTTACTTTTTGTATGAGATCTCTTTTTCCATACTCTTACCTTCAATATATGAGTATTTTGAGTCTAAAGTTTTACTCTTATAGGCAGGATATAGTTGGATCATTTTTAAATTCAGTGTAACAATTTCAATCTTTGATTAATTGTTTAATCCTTTCACTTTTAGTGTTCTTGATATAATTAGATCCATGTTTGCCATTATATTCTTTACTCTCTATATGCCATGTCATTTTCCTTATTATTATTACTTTACATTAAGTGAATTTTTAATGCAGTATTTTTAAATTTTTTCTCTACACTGCTTAAAGTTCCTCCTTATTTATTTTTCTAGCAGTTTTCATGTATATCCTGACGTATCAGTTTCATATTAACTTAATTCCAGTCTGCTATGGATATATCTTATGTATGTATAGTTCTGTTTCCTTTTTCTTCTCTTACGAATATATGTATCACTTAGAGACCATATATGTGTGTGTGCGTGTGTGTGTGTGTGTGTGTGTGTGTGTATCTGGTCTCTAAATGGTATAAGCTTCACTTAGAGACTTAGAAACTGTATACATATACAGAAATTTAAAAATTTAATCTCAGTAATTTTGAAATATATAATACATTGTTATTAATAATATTATAATGTACAATATACTTCAAAACTTTTTCCTGTGATCTAACTAAAATTTGTACCTTTGACCAGTTTTTCACTGTCACTTTCACCTTCATTAATTAGTCCTGGTAATCTTCATCCTACACAATTTTTTTTCTTTTTTAATTTATTTATATTATTACATGTTTTTGGTACATGAGTTTGACTTTTACTAAAGTTCACATAATATGTGAGTTCATGCAGAATGTATCTTTCTGTGCCTGTCTTATTTAGCATAAAGTACCCCCAGTTCACCCATCTTGCTGTAAATGACAGAATGTCTTTATTTTTCAAGACCAAATAGCATTCCATTTTGTATATATATACCACATTTTCTTTATCCACTCATCTAGTAGTAGACATTTAATCACCATTTTGACTATTGTGAACAGAGCTATAATGAACATGAGATTGCAGCTATCTCTTTGATATGCTGACTTTAGTTCCTTTGAGTATATACCTGGAAATGAGATTACTGAGTCATGTGGTGGCTCTATTTTTAATTTATTTGTGGAACCTCCATACTGTTTTTCATAACGAATGTAACAATTTAAATTTCTACCAACAGTATACGAAGAGTGCCTTTTCTCCCTATCATTGCTAAAACTTGGTAGTTTCTGACTTTTTGGTTTTCAGTGGTTTTACTTTACATTCCACTGATGAATAGGGCATCTCATACCCTTCAACTGTATGCTGTCTTTTGAAAAATGTCCATTTGGATCCTTTGCTCACTTTAAAATTTGAATTACTTTATTGTTACTGAATTGAGATTTTTATAAAGTTTGTATATTAACTCTATAATATGTGTGGTATGGTAAAATTTTCTCACAGTTTTTAAGTTATTCCTTTATTTCTTTAATCATGGTTTCCTTTAGTTCTTTGACCACTTTGAAACTTTGTCTATTAAATCTGATATGTGGTCAACCTCCCAGGTAGTTTCTGTTATCTTTTGTTTTTCACAGTCTATGGGTCATATTTCTTTAGTTTCATTTATTTATTTATTATTTATTTATTTGTTTATTTATTTTTATGAAAATAAGCAATTTAGATACTATACAGTAGCAGTGCTAGGTGTTGGTCTTCTCTTTCTGGGCTTGATTTTTACTTGGCTGTTTGTTTAATGATTGACAGGATCATTTTAGTAAAGTTTATTTCTCCTCCCATAACTGTTAAGCTTCTGATATTGTTTCTCAGTGGCACAGTTTTGTGTATGCTAAAAGGCAGCCTGGGTTAATGGTGTTTTGGTAGGGCTTTCTTTGACTGTCTATTTCTGTAACCAAAATAGATTTTAAGTCACATGGATTGCTTTTCTGTTTCAAAAATTAACTGGTAATAATTTGCTTCACAGAATAAAACTATCAAATTTGGGCTCCTTGGAAGGTAGTGTTTCTCAAGTTAGTATTTGACAATTGTTCTACCTCCAGTAGAAAAATGATAATAGAAACTCACCTATAATCATATGCTGTAATACTTTTATTTCTTGAATTTTAATTTAAATAATTAGTTTTGCAACTGAAGTATTAGGTAAAGGTTTTCTCCTGTTCATAAAGTTGCACTGGGCAATGAATATGACTGGTGCCATCTTCCCTGAATGAATAACAACTTAGTCATCTTTTCCAGACTTGTGGAACAAATTAAGTTCATGAACCGAAATACCACTGTATACAATTGCGTATAGTACCTCTACATACTTGACAACAAATCTACTCATTTCCATTTTCTATTTCATTTTTACTATAATCACCACTGATTTTCAGAGTGCCTTTATAGTTGAACATCTCCATTTTCTGTTACAAACATACTTCTTTCTGAAGTGCAGTTAGTTCTTTCTGGGGGGAAAAAAATACGAACTGTCTCTTTCTGGCTTCTTTTCTCCAAGAAAAATTTACTCAGCTTCATATGTAGCATTGGGGTGAAAATAATAGCTTTCCTATTTCTAAATAGCATCCTTGCTCTGGTTGCTGAGAACTTTATTAAGCGCCTCTAGTAACCTCAGATCCTTTCATCTTGCCTCTCCTGACAGAATTACCACTTATGAACTGCACAAGTGCACTTGCGGCTCCAATATTCTCAGTAGCACCATCTCCAAGGTAGGGCTCTAATTCCCTTAGGACTGGGCTGAAGGAAGGAACCTCTGCCTCTCACTACATTCATACTAAATTTAGCTTTAGAAACAAACAACTGGGAGCAGAACAATAACTGTTGGTGTCCTGTCATGGTAGGAAGAATGTCCTGTGAGTGAGCACTTAGTAAGACACCAGTCATAATTGATTAAGGTAGACTTTAAAGACCTCATTTAATTCTAATAATCTCTTTAAAGATCTTATCTTCAAATTCAGTCACATGCTAAGGTACTGGAGGTTAAGACATAGCCTGTAAAGTTGAGGGACCCACAATTCAGTGGATAGCAACAATTCTGAAACCTGAACAAATGAATATCTTGATCCTAAAGAAGAATGTAAGCAGCACGTGCTAACATGGCATGGTGTGAGGTGCGTTTCAAATTTAATTATATTTTATATATTTATCCAGTGGCTGTAGCACTTCCTTCTCATGAATTACCTTGGTGTCATATTGGAAATCAACAGAAATTCTGTGTGTGTAAATAGTACTGAACTCAATTCTGATCTATGGGTCCTTTGATGTAGCCTTCCTCCAATTCAATTCTGTCTTAATGACTGTAGTTTTACAAGGGCTTGAAATAAAACAGTGTGAATTCTCTAGTTCCTTTTTTTTTCAAGATTATTTTGGTATCTCTGAGTATTGGCAATATCACATAAATTTTAGAATTCATTGTTGATTTTCCAAAAAGAAATGAAGTCCCTTGAGATTTTAATGGATTGCACATGGATTTTATAGTGTAATTTGGAAGAAATTGACATCTTAACAATAAGGAACCTTCTGATTCATAAACATGAAATATCTCCCCATTTATTAGACCTTTAATGTCTTTTAGTAGTAATTTTTTGCTATTAATACAGAGGTCTTATTTTAAGGATATTATGGTTTAGATGCTATTGCATCTGGTATTTTTAATATTTGTTCTTCTAGTTCTTGGTTGCTGAAAAACAGAAATGTAACTATAATGTATGTGCTGATCTTGTGTTCTGTGGATTTGATAAATTTATTTGTCATGTTGCTATTTTATAAGTTTTTAAGGATTTGTTGCATAAAAATCATAGTTTATGAAATAAAGACAATTTTATTCATTCACACTCAATTTAGTATGTTTTTTCCTCATTTTGGAATTTGTTTGTTTTGGCTTATTGGATGTGCTGCGACCTCTGATACAATGCTAAATCAAAATGGTGAGAACGGATACCCTTATATTGTTTCTAATCTTATGGGGAAAATGTGCAATATTTTGTCCTTTGACATAGTGTTAAGTTTATCTTTTTATAGATGCCTTTTAGCAGATTAATGTTTTATTCAATTCCTAGTTTGCTGATTTTATCAGTGATGGTAGTTGAATTTCATCATTTTTTCTGCATCTTCATGATGACCCTACACTTCATAGCCTTTTTTGGGGGGTGGGGTGATGATCTGATGAACTGTACTGATTTTACCTGTTTATACCAACCTTGCATTCCTAGAGAAAAAAGCCCACATGACAATGTTATATCATCCTTTTCATTTTATCATTTTATTTAATTTGGTAATATTTAAAAAAGATTACTACTTGTATGTTCATAAGGGATAATGGTCTAGATTTCTTGCAATAGTGTATCTATTTTAGGTAGATTGATCACACAGAACAAGATGGAGAGTCTTCTTCCATTTCTATCTTACAGAAGAGCTTGTAAGATTTATTAAATTGGTGATTTGCAAGCATTTGGCTTCAAGACTGATTTGAATTTCAAAACATCATTGAAGACCTCAAAGGGTTTTCTGATTATGTAAGTTATGTTGAAATTTAAAATAAAAAAAATTTAAACGTTCTTTATCAGTTTGTTAAAAAAACAGTAAATTATTACATGTTAACACTTCATGTTAGGTAAGCATATTGTTATAAAAAATTAGGATATTTTGCAAAAAAATTTGAGAAGGAAGACTGCTTTACAAGTTTACCTATGTATATATGCATGGCAGTATGACATATTACATGGCCTGTGAAAAACTACTTGAGAGAATAAAAGTGAAAAAGTCAAGTAAGTTCTTGCCATCATAACTCTGCCTTTGGAGCTGCTGAAAATATTTTAAGGATTATTATTTGGGTACTGATATCAAAATAATTCTAGAAATCACAGTGAAATTTATGCCTGGAGTTTCCCTTATCTCTTCTTTTGAACAATACTGTTAACAAACTTGAATTGAAGCTTGTGCATTAGTAGCCCAAAGAATACAACAGTATTGTTCAGTATTGATCCTCTGTAGTTTTAGAAACATCACTATCAATATGATAGTATTAAGAGGTTGGGGCCACTAGGAGGTGATTAAGTTAGGGGACACAGCCCTCATGGATGGAATTAGGGCCCCTAAAGCAGCATTTTAAGGATTGGGTTTCTCCCTTCTGCTCTTCTGCCCTGTGAGAACACAATATTCCAGGTGTCATCTTAGAAGAAGAGACATGCTCACCAGACATGGATCCTACAGGTGTCTTGATTGTGGATTTCCCAGTTTGTAGAACTCTGAAGAAATAAATTTCTTCTTTTTTTATAAATTACCCAGTCTCAGATCTTTTGCTATAGTAACACAAATACAGTTATGGTTGTAAATTTGTCTATTTCTCTTTTAGTTTTTGCTTCATAATCTTTGATGTTATGAAGCAATATGTGTATATTTTTAGGATTGATTTTTCTGCCTAATGAATTAGTCTCCTTTATTTCTGGTACTGTTCTTCACATTGTGGTTAATATAATCATACCCAGTTTTTGTTAGTATTTGTATAGTACATTTTAATCCTGTTATTCTAACTTAATAATACCTTTATATTTCAACCTGTAGGTAGTGTAAGGTGTTGAATTTTAATCTGAAAATCTCTTGCTCCAATTACTTATCAATTTGTTCAATATACCCATTTTTCATTTTAAGTTTTCTTCTTTTTTAAAAAAGTCTTTAAGGGCTGGGGATTTAGCTCAGTGGCTTAAGCACCTGCCTGGCAAGTGCAAGGTCATGAGTTTGATCCCCGGTACCAAAAAAAAAAAAAAAAAAAAGTCTTTGAATACTAGTTTCAGTGTCAGCATATGCCCTTACTTATTCTCTCCTTTTTCTTGATAATAGATCATATTTTCCTGTGAGTTCACTCATCTAGTATGTTTTTATCGATTATTGTACATTCTGAGTAATATATTGAGTAATATGTTGGGGGGACTCCAGATAATGCTGTCTTCCTTCAAAGAGTGTTGAATCTTTTCCAGGAACTAGTAAGTTGCTTGTAGAATCCTTTCATCTTGTCAGGCTTGATTTTATTGTTTGTTACTTTCATCTATTTTGGTTTTGTGTTAGTCCTTGGGTGTGGCTCTTATTCTGGACTCTAGTCTCAAGCAGTGGTGGTGAACCTATGGCATGCATGTTGCAACAGGCTGTTTATATCACTGAAAGTTCTAAAAGATTTGCCATCATTGGTCTAGAGCATAGTGTGTACCTATAAGATCTGGTTTTTCTGAGGTCTGAATATCCAGGGTTTTAGATGACATTCGTCCTCTGTAGCTGGATTGTAGCTCTAAAACTAGCCAGCATCACCTGACTCCTGACCACACAGGAGCTTCTCCTGGTTACTCTTCTTCCCCTGCTGTCTGGTATAATTTCCTGCTATTAGTCACTTCAGCATCTCTTACCCAGCCTCTTCCATTAAGCAAAATCATTCTCTCTACTTTGCGGCCAGCGGCCTATGGCAGCTGGTAAGTATCTTCACACAGAAAGCCAAGGAAAACATGGTGTTCAAATTGTCTTTTCTTTCCCTCATAGTTCACAGTCCTGTGATTCTTGCATACAATTCCTGAGAAAATGCATTTAACATACATTGTCTCATCAGGTATTGCAAGGCAAGTCTGGTACCAATTACTGTGGCATAGCCAGAAGGAGAAATTCTTACATCCTTGTTTTAAGTATATACTAGCTTGCGAATTACATTTTTGGATTGAATATCTAACCATTTTATAAAATGATTAAGCTTTAAGTATGAATTTTTCAGTTTCAAGCAATTAAAAAAACAATAATTGAATTATCTGACAGCATGATAGAGTATTCTTAGATTTTCATAATTCTAAATCCTCTTGTATCTATCATTTATCTATCTATCAATATCTATCATCTTTCACTATAACCCAGTTAGTATGCTAGATATTATACATAAAGCAAAACACAAAAGCATGAGTTACCTGGCTCTCACAGTTCTTATATTTGAAGGTAGAAGTCTTAATCAGGGTTCTCCTGAAAGCAGAACATAAAACAGTCTGGAGTACTACATTATTGATAATACATTTGGAAATGTTTTCAGAAAACAGGGATAAAGGAGAATAAAGAGTGAGATAGAAAAGAAGGAAAAAGCTAAAATTAAGATTGTGGCTATGGAATTTCCTAAGAAAATACCGCAGACCTTCCAAACTTCACCTACAGACTGGGAAACTGAAACATTTATCTACTTTCTCATGCTTCTCACTGACTGTGCTTATACTTTAGCTGAGCAGGTCCTGCATTCCAGAAAAAAGCCTGGAGCAGAAAGTAGAAAGACAAGTGAAATAAATATGTTTGAGTGGGACTGCTGTCAGTAAGGTGAATTTAAGCTCAGAAGAAATAGTCTATTGCAGCTGTCAATAAAATAAATGTGGGCCAAGGGGATATAACATGGGACTTGAAGCAGTTCTCACAGACAAAAATATTAGGTTGAACACAGATATTTTCTAATAAATATAAATATATTGATTTTAAAAATCAAGTAATGCAATAGAGTTAAAATGCATGTGTGCACATAGCATGGGGATGCTCAAATTGAATGGTTTGGAAAAGTCTGGGAAACTGGCATTTGAACTCAAATCTAGGAAAGTAGAAGTAGGCAGGCTGCCCAAAAGGGAATTCTACACAGAGAAATAGGCAAGTGTGAAGGCCCTATGATAGAGTGATTGTAACATGCTTGAGGGACGAATGACTGACGTTTCCTGAGAGCAGGGTCTGCATTGTACCTATATAATGAGTTTGGAGTGCTTTGGAAAATCAATAGACGATGTGATATAGAAGAATGATATGATCACATTTGTTTTAAGTGATGAAAGAGGCCTATAATGATTTTTGATTCATTTATATCAAATATTACTGAGTATTTCAATGAAGCTATTATTGTTAACACTGGGAATATATTCTCTGTTTGGCCTTGTGCCCAATTACACATAGACCATTATCTTTGACTAAGATCCCAGTCCTTTGTATCTCACTATAAAGAAATTTAATATCACATTTTACTATAAAGATTTTCACTGAGAAATCATCAGTAGCAATTATGGATGTCCTAATATCTCACCATTCCTAGGAATGAAAAAGATTCATTCATTAAGGTAAGCCTTGCAAGAAGTTACATCAACTGTCACTTGGACAGAAGTCAAGATTACAGTATTTAGGGCTACATTTATTTGTAGAAGAAAGGCAGTTAATTTTTGTATTAAAAAACTTTTAAAATACTAATTAATGTGGTTTGGGTCTGGAATGTTCCCCCATGCCCTTCTTGCCTTGGAGGCAGCTGATCATGCAAAGGCAGAGACTTTTGAAATTAGGAGCCAAAATAAAGCTCTTCTCCAAGTTGCAGGTATCTCATAATGTGTCTGAGCTATAAAAATGTTTCTAAACCGTGAATGCACACCATTTTTCTTATAAACTCTATAGATCAATAGAATTTGATTTTTCCTAACCAAAATATTTTTGTTAGTAATCTCATGATCTAACAGAAAACCTAAACTAGAATTAGAATTCCTTATTCTTATACTAATTTGTTCTGTGACAATGAATAATTGATCAGAAAAAATGATTGCCTAATACTTATTAAGCATCTACATGCTTTACTGACAAGGAGTTGTAAATTATGAAAATATATTCATGTCATATGGTCATGCTAACAATTATCATGAAATGTAGTCAATATCTCAAATTTCATTTGGAATACACAGGAAATGCCACATTGACATTGTGACACATGATTTTTAAAGCATTAGGTTTAGATTAGGCTGAAAAATGTATCCTCTCTCCAATACCATATAAAAGTTAAATGTGGGATTACTTTTCAAAAGGAAGTTGTAAGTGATATTTTCACAAGTTAAGGAATTCTTGCTTATGGAATTTACTTACTAAAACATGCTGCTCTATTATCCAGATCATCCACTACAGACAACACTTGCTAAATTGCAATTCTTTGATTTATAAGTTGACATTAAAAATTAATGTAAGTGACTTTTTTTGTAAGAGAGATTAGTGGAAAAAAATCTGTGATCAATGGAGTGATTCTGATCTGAGTAAAAATTGACTTATAGGAAAAGTAAACTATACATTTGATATAACTAATGATCAAGGTAAGTTAGAAAGAGAGAGATGGTATTACCCTTTAATTTATTATATATTTCTCAGAATTCAGGAATGAATTTTTAAAATTGTATGGAAAAAATAAAACAAAATTTTATAAGAAAATAATAGGATAATAACAGTAGTTAACATCTAACTATAGAAGTTCCCAATTTGGTAAGTTTTTTCCTTAGTTACCTGTCACCTCTTGGTATATAACATTTCACAGACAACTTTAAAAGAGCCAACATACGCCTGATGTTAAGATCAAGCTAAAACCTCTCTGCGTGCAAAATGGGAAGTAGGTCAGTCCACCATTTATGGAGTTGGCACTAGAGTTTGAGTTTGAGAGTAACAAGAGAAATGGAAAAGTTCACTTGGAAGAAATGCATCAGGCGGCACTCAGAAAGCTGAAAGAGCACAAGGCCAAAAGTAACTCTAAAGCATTTTAAACTGGTAAATCTCTCACCTCAGTTACCTTCTGACATTGTAGAACTTGAAAACCTTTATGGCATCAGATAAGACACATTTCAGTGGAAGAAACAAAAGACCACTTGAAAAAACCTTGAAAGTATTTTGGCCTAATCCAGAGATAAGAGGTATGATGAAAATATACAGAGAATGTTTAAATTTTTAAAAGTAAAAGACACATTGCTTCCGATCTCCCTCAACATACTTCCTTCTGGCTTCAGACATATTTATCCTACTGTTCTTGACACTTCCTGAAGAAATTCTGGAAGTCTTCTTTTGTGTTTATTTAAATTTTTATTACTGTATGTTTGTAGTACATAATGATTATGTTTATCATGGAAGTTGATACATGACATAAAGCATATTAATTATTTTTATGTCCCTTCCCTTCCTCCCACACCTTTTCCAACTTTTGGTCCCTTTCTCTTTTGCAAAATGTGTACCTCTCTGTTTCCTGGGATCTATCTTTTAATTTGTTCTTTAATTTATTTACACTTTGAATATCTCATACAGAGAAACCATGTGATATTTAAGCATGTTTATCTGATTCATTTTGCTTAATATTATGTGTATAAATACTGCATTTTTTTTTATTGGTACCAGGGATCGAACTCATGACCACACACTGGCAAGGCAGGTGCTTATACTGCTGAGCTAAATCCCCAGCCCAAATACTACATTTTGTATACATCACCTTTTGATGGACACATAGCTACTTTCAAGATTTAGCTATTGTGATCTGTAATACGATAAACTTGGATGTGCATTTTATCACTATAACATGATACCTTTAACTCTTTTAGGAAGATACCAAGAAGGAGAATAACTGGGTCAAATGGAATTTCTAGTTTTAGTTTTTTGAGGAAATTCCATACCGATTCCCATCATGGGTATACTTCCACCAACAATGTAGAAAGGCTCTTTTTCTCTGTATCCTCAGTAGCATTTGTTATTATTTGATATCTTTTATCTGGAGTAAGATAAAATCTGAGTATTATTTTAATTTGTATTTCCCTAAGGGCTAAAAATGATAAACTTTTTCCTCTATGTTTAGCCACTTGTACTTCTTTCAAAACTATTTACTTTAGTTGCCCATTTTTTGATTGACTCTTTTCTAATTTTTTATTTTTTTTTTAGTGCTTTATACATAATCTAAATATTAATCTGTCCTGGGTGTAAATGGTGATTTTTTTCTATTCTATAAGTTCTTTTCTCTGTTAGCTGTCAAGGTAAACATGTCAAAACCCATGCGAGGCAGTGCAGTGAAATTGGCACAGAACCTCGCAGGTCACCAGGACACCAGCAATAGGCACAATAGTACATCCCGTTCTGTTCACATTGGCTGTTCTTTCAATCAGGTAGAGAAAAATGGAAGGAAATATCAAACTTATAAAAACGGAATATTGAATAGAGCAGTACCATTAATCACAACTGAGCAAAACAGTGATAAAAATATTTGTCTTCAAATATATGGTAGAAGGAAATCCCCCTTACTTGCCACACTGAATACATTCATCCTCCAAGAGATACTCAGACCTCCAGCTCTTGCTAAGGGGGGTGGTGCTGGTGAATCGATGTCTCATTCTTAGCCGGCGCACCGGCAGGCCCCCAGCTGCTTACCAGGGCAGCGAGCAAGCTGCCTGTTGATTTTTGGGATTTTGACTCTGATGTGCCATGGATAATTTCTTTCCTCATCATTTTCATTTGGGTTTTTGTATGCCTTGCTTTTCTGTTTGGTTAGCTTTTTCCATTTACTTGGAAAGTTTTCTACTACTATTTCTGTAAACAAATTTTTATGCCATTTGTGCTGTCTTCTGATTTCCACTATTCCACTTAATCTTATATTAGTTTTTTTGTAGTTCTTTGTATTTCTGTTGAATCCATATTCCATATGTCTTTATGGGATGTGACAAAAGGTATGTTGAATGGTGCTGCTGAGTGCCATCCATTGGAAAGGTAGGCTTGTGAAAACATTGCAGCATTTTGGCATCATCTGTATGATGCCAAATCCAGGGAACATGCAAATTTTGACTCTTCTCCAAGGTAAAAATGACGATGAGTAGTAAAAGTTTTGAATAAATTCAGGATATCAAGGTAGCTTTGATAGTGCAATTAAAGACATGCATCAAAGAATTTCAGAATGGCTTTAAAAAGTGCCAACAATGATGGGATAAATGTGTTTGAAGCACAAGGGAGTAAAGTAGATTAATGATAATGTGTGTTTTACTGTAATGGATTTTAAAGAATTTAAAGTCACCACAGTTTCTGAAAATACCTTGTATGTTACTGTGACTGTCAACCTCTCAACACATAACCAAATTAGAGCATTTTATGACAAATAAAAAAGAAAGTCACTGTCAAAGCAATGTTTGGAGAAAACCATGCAAATTATATGAAGATGGAGGGGAAATTTTAGCCTCAACTAGTAACTAAGAAACATGGATTTCTTACAGTTCTTTCTGTAACTCTACAAATAACAGAATAAAAATTCAATTTCCAAGGATATATTCCAATAATCAGAAGAAAAGGAGAAGTTAATAAGGAAAGGGTTGAAGACATATTTTTCACAAATGAAGATTAGGATAATATGTACTGGAAGAGGTTGGGTCTTTGCTTGAAGTTCCCAGATAGATCTTTTGATTTATCATGTGATAATCAAGTATGACTTCTAATTTCTGCTATCATGTGTTTTTCAATCCTTGTTATTAAAATTCTTGTAAATGCAATATTTGTTAGATGGTAGCCGATCCAAAAGCACTGGATGATGCTTTTCTTTTACATTATCCAGGAAGACATTAGAAATAATATTTGACTAAGCCTTTCAGTAGTATCTCACTAGCCACTGTTTTAACCTGGTGAATTAGAACCTTTTGGGGAGTGATGCTGGTAGTGGGCTTCACTATATTAATGCCATGAAAATATTCTACTGCACATCCATAAAAACTCAGTATCAATAACAATTCAACCATCTGAGACGAAAATCAGACTAAAGAAAACACAAGTACACAAAGAAATAAAGAAACGGCTCAAAATAGGCAAAAACATAGAGGATAGAAAATCCAACATATGAAGTAAAAAGAATTATAAATGAAGAGAAAGCAGAGAATGGAGAAAACACCATATTAAAAGAGACAGTTAGTGATCATTTTCAGAGATAATGAAAAATATGGATCCTTACATTGCAGAATTTCCCAGACAACAACAACAAAATCCTAAAATCAATCAGAGAGAAAAGACAGATTTCCTCAAAGGATGAGTTAAATTCTTTGCGTGAATAAAGAAGAATGAGACAGGAAATAACATTTAGTTCTTACTCGTAGTATTTTATTCCTTTAAAAAAATCTAGAGCAAACATGAAAACATTAAATATTGTAAAATCTGTGTGACCAGTATAATGATATCTTTTATAATATATCCTTACTTAGCAGCATGTTTGGCATATTTCAGAATTAGAAATTAAAACATAAAATGTTGTAAAGAGTATGTAACATTTATTGATTACATACAAATTGTTTATCACAATAACTTCTAATCCCCATTTCCACATATCAGTATTAGATCCTGAACAGCAGCCATAGAATTGAGAGAGTTCATACTGACATTCAACTTAAAAGAAGCTTAGTAATTATCTTAATGGTGGAAATATCAAAAAGACTGGATATTGTCAAACTGCAGACCTGGGACAGCTACTTGTTTTGCTAGATAACTTTTTATTGGAACATAGTCATAATAATTTTGTGTTATCTGTTGCTGTTTGACTCTTTAACAGTGAAATTAAATAGTTGTGAACCTTAAAGATTTACTGTCTAATACTTTAAGAAAAAGTTGATCAACTTCTAAATTAGTGATGACACTTCTTGTTATCTCCTTTTAACAAATTAGCAGCATACTCTTACAATGAAGCCTTAAATCTTGCATAGATTTAAAGAAAATAATTAATTAAGTTTATTGGTCTTAGATTTGTCCTCAGGAAAATTTGAGAAAAAAGTAAACACTGAGAAATTCTAAAGTATCTGAGTGTCTATTTAATTGGACTTTCCACTTTCAAGATTCTCAGTAATCAAGTAAAAATTGGTTTGGGTAACATGAAAATTCAAACCAGTCACTTGATTCTTCAATACAATCCAATTAATCTCATGAGTGTAGCACTTTCCTATGCTCCTAGCCCTGGCCAACACTGAGAAAGTATTTGCCAGGGGCTGTGTATTTTAAAAATTCTCCTTCCATATATGGAATCTGTTAATTTCCAAAGGAAAAGCTGGAAGTACTGGCTTCATATATTTAAGGTGCATGAAAATCATGTTATTATACTATGAAATATATTTTAAATGTTTGGAGACAGTAACTCATCACTTAGCCATAAATGAAAAAAGTTCTAGATTTCTCATCTGTTTGCTTATGCTTTGGAAAGATTTTTTTTCTTTCAATTGAAGAAAGTCAGTTTTTTCATTAAGACTAGATATTTTGCTGATTTAATCATTTAAGTTAATAAAATTATAATGATGGTTTCTTTAAAGACACAAGTTATTACTTGCTGCGAATATTGTAAAGAAAATTACCGTCACTCCACTTTTTCAAGTCCTTTATCCTTATATTGTATTTCACCTTCTGATCTAACTGAATTCTTTTGATTTGCTCATCTCTGCAAATCCCTGCCTTGCCTTCCATTCCCCTCCACGCTCATACACTGTTATGGATTAAAAACTGGTGGTCAACTTAAGCCAGTGGAATTGAATCACTATGCTGCTGAGTGTAGATGTTTCACCTGTCAGCATAAATAGAGACATGGAGAGGGAGAAGGAAAGTCATTGAGGCATTGAGGCATTGTGGATTCTCCTATGTGTCACTGTTTGAGCCATTGTTCCCCTGGAGAAGCTCTGGTCCTCACACTGAGCATTGCTTCCTGGCTCTGGAGGGAAAGACATGTGCCGCTTGGTCTCCAGGATGAGCTTGTCATGCTGGTTTACTAGCATGTACTCGATTGTGCTTATGGTAGGAGGAGGTCGGGGCCTCCGTGTCGCTGAGAATGATGTGGTGCTTTTCAGGACAGCCCTGGTCTTTGTTGTGAGTGTGACTTCTCAGCTCCAGCGTAGAACCCTCAACCTACCAGCACAGCTACTTCACCCCGCTGGCATAGACTTTCTAGTTTCCACCACGGACCTTTGGACCTTCCCAGCACGGATCCATAAAAGACTGGCATGTGTCCTTCTTGTGAGCTCTAGACCTCCAGTTGGACTTGTGGGAGGCATTGTCATGAGCTCTGGGTCTTCATCTAAACTCATGCAAGACATTGCTGTGGGATTCAGGCCCTTGGCTGAACATTCTATGTCTTTGGTGTTATGTATAGATTTCCTGCATTTTCTTGTGTTAACTCTGGGTGACCATCATAAAACAATATTATAAATTCCATGTCCTGATTCTAATTGTTCTGTGCACAACCCTGACTACAACATATGCCTTGTAATAAGTACCTATTTAGTGCCTTTTTGACATGTTTCAGTGATTGCTCAACTCTAGTTCCACAAGTCTCTAAAAATCATTTCACAAATTAATATTCAACTAGTTAATTAGCTAATTGACTAATCCTTGATAAATCACTTTAACCTGCAAAAATCTTACTATGAATACTTTTAGTTCTTATTTAAAGAAAAAGAAAGAAAAAAAGAAGTAAGGAAGGAAGGAAAAAGAAGAAAGAAAGAAAGAAAGAAAGAAAGAAAGAAAGAAAGAAAGAAAGAAAGAAAGAAAGAGGGTTTGTTTGGGATAATTTCCCATTTGTTGTATATAAAGAAATATTTTTTCTGTAAACACTTTGAAGGTTAATAATAAAGCTGTATGTTTTCTTTTCTTCTAAAAAAATGACAGAGACAGAGACAGGAAAGCGGGGGAGAACAAGTCATGGGCATCCCACACAATGTGGTAAAAATCCTGGTGTTTGTTTTTATATTCATTATCTTACTATACATAGCCCATAAATATATTTGCTACAGAAGGAACAATTATTTATTAAATATAGTTAAAATCATATAATATTAGTGAAAATAGTTGGCAATTCATTAAATGAAGTTTTTAGGATCAAATAACTTCTATTTAACACTAATCAAGAATAAAAAAAGAAGCAGCAGACCTGACACATTCCTGTAATCTCAGCACTCAGAGGCTGAGGCAAAAGGATCATTGTGAGCTTATGACAAGCCTGGGCTACTAAATGAGATCAAGGCCAGCCCGAACTTCATGGCGAGACCTTGCCTCAAAAAAAGGCAAAAAATTAAATAAATAAATAAATAAATAAAAGGAAGCAAAAAGCAAGGTGTGATGTGCCACTAAGGTTCTAAATTCATTTTACAAGGAGATTTACATGTGGATTTATTTTTTCAAGGCTTATACAAAATTGAGCCTGAAAACAGCCAAGAATGCACAATAGTTCTTCAAGACAAAAAACTATTTTTCTTTCTCATAGAAAGTTACAGCTAGAATCACTACATTTGTATATTACAATTTACAATTTAAGCCTCTTTACTATTTTTACTCACTTTTCATTTTAATTCATTTTTCAATTAAATTAATTGCAAAATTCTCTTTCTTCATATAAACGTTATAGATTCTCACGAAGGCCTCACATTCTGCTTCAGGACCGCCATCATCCTGTTTGGTTCTCCATTCCTCTTCCTCAACGCCTGCAAGTGTTCTTGGCTCAGACTTTTCCTGTAACTGCCTTATATCGTAATAGCCATCACCACACCTCGACCAGCTGTGCTTTCCCAGTAAAATGGACTTGTGTGTACTCCAATTTTTTTTCCAGAAAAATGTTGAGTGACTCTGTTTTGTCCTTTGGGCAGGACATCAGAGGAGGTGGGTGGTTGAGGATGAGAAAGTTTATAATAAATGTGTGTGGGCTGTTAGTTCTCCTGCCTTCTCAGAAAAAGAAGAGCATATTCAAGAGTTTTCCACAAGTAAAGAAGATTAGTGATAGTGTCACAGTAAGTCTCTCCTCAAGAGTGGAAATGAACAAGACACGAGTTTTTTCCATGAGATGATTCACCAGCTGTTCACACCAAAGGGGAAATGAAGAACAATCACCATAATTCATGCAGAGACTTCTATGAAGCCAAAAGTCTTATTTTTTCCATCTTTGAGTCTCCATTGACTTATAAATATTTGTTGTATAAATATTTATTGAATGATTCAATGAGTTTTATTGGAATTTTCAGGGAGGCACCAGTACTAATTTTTTGAACTTCAAGTTATATTGAAAGAGCTCTGCTATATTGTATGCAAGTGGTGTGTGTTCAGGAGGGAATGCATTGACACAGGAGACTACAAATGAGAAGAAAGAAATTAATGTGAATAGATGTGTTTTGCAGCTGAAGTAATTTCTACTAGAAATCACAGAAAATGGTTATCAATGATTATTACAGGATATGCCTGCTTTTCAAGATGGAAAAGTACATTTGATAGGAATTCTGTGAGCAACTGTGTCCCTTAGGTACGGTGAATGCTACATATGTAAGTCAGATATCTGCCTGCCCCACACAGGTGATTTCTGAGTCTTCTATATCCATGGTTTATGAAGCAATATCTCTGATCATTTGCAAATAGAATTCACTCCTACTGAACTCCTGAATGAGCAATGCTGAGTTTACTGAAGATTCCATCACAGCTGGAGAAGGAGAAGCAAAGAACAGGTTTCCATGGCTTCTATGACAACAATCAGCTTCATGTATAGCCTTTGTAGCGTGGTGGTTCTCTGCAGTCCTTCT
This sequence comes from Hydrochoerus hydrochaeris, assembly GCA_004027455.1. NCBI lineage: Eukaryota > Metazoa > Chordata > Mammalia > Rodentia > Hydrochaeridae > Hydrochoerus > Hydrochoerus hydrochaeris. The sequence goes on along the minus strand of PVLA01000144.1, from coordinate 36,957 downwards.
ACCTGCCTCCCTGTTTCTGTCATCTCAGCACACAGCTTTATGCCACTTATCCTCTCTCCCAGGACTTCTCTGGAATAAACATATTTCTTTTACTTTTCCACAGAAGGACAGCTTCATTTGTTTTCTTTAGACCTTAGTGTCATTGATCCACTAGCTTGAAATGTAGAATTAGTATATACTTTTCTCCATATCTGTGCCAGTTTAGGTCCTGTGAAAGCAGACCTTGTTTACCAAAGATTCAGGGCTGGTAGTTTATTGGGGATAAACTTAGAAAATACTAATAGGGAAGGTAAACTAAGAAGTCCATAAAGCATGTACTTAATATCAAATTATTCCTTTGGGTACCTGAAGCTTAATCTTGCAGGGAATTTCAGTAGATAGTGCAGAATGTCCACCTTAGTGTCACCTTACCAAGAAGAGAAGTTATGACACACCAATGCTCAGCAGTTATTAGTTAAGGGCTCCTCCTGAGTGATAAGCATTATTTTTTTTACCTTGTTCACAGTCACAGTGGGACCTGTTAGAACAATACTGACCTCAAAGAAAGGCCTTACATAAAGAGCTAAGATGCTGGAATCTGGAAGCTGAGCCAGTGTGCATACAACAGTAAAGTCTGGGTCAGGAACAGAGCACTGGAGGAATTGGTACAATATCATGGCAAAGGGACAAATCAACATATTTTCCTCCTCTCAAGGAATTTCCATTTTAATTAAGAGAATATATGTATAAAATGATTGCATGCATCTTAGCCAACATTTTCTGGAATATCATATGTTGATACCATTCATTCCACCAACAGCTATTGAAGACTGGTTTGGTGCTGAAAAATGGAATAGGTGCCGGAAACTGAGCACAGTGTCTTTTTTAAGTGCTATGACACAGGCATCAGTTAGCTAATGGGAATCAGGGAGAAGGAGAAAGGTATCTTTGAGCGGCTCTAAAGAGAAAGATTGTGGCATGTACTTTGTGGAACCTGTATAACAAGGCTGACAGCCTCTGAAGACTCACGGGCTCCAGAAAGCAGTGTTTCTTGGTATAACAGAAAACTGCTTGACATAGCAATGAGGCAGGTTTGGACCAAGTCTTCTCTAAGGTGGGATCAGCATAAATGTATAAGAAAAGTTATTATTCTTTATTATTATTATCCTCCTTTGATCTGAACCACAAAGATCCACTTGGATTGTGGTAATACTGTTTCATCCTTATCTCCTTGATTTCCTATCTGCCATTCAAGACTGGATACTTTGTTTTCATCAGATCTAGTGATTGTATTAATCCATTTGTGTTGCTGTAACACAATGTTGGAGGATGGATATTTTGTAAAACAAAGTTGTTCATTTGATTCACAGTTCTGCAGATGCAAGAGCATTCTGGCATCTGCTTGACTGTGCTGAGGGCCTCGGGGAAGATGGCATCAGGAAGATGAAAGTGGATGTAAAGAAGTGAGCAGTGCATGCCAAAGAGGGATTTATAGAGGATGTCGTGCTCCCTTGTTACAACCTGTTTTTCATTTGACCAAGTCTAGTCTTATGAGACCTATACCAATCCCTTCCAACAATGGTACCCCTTGACCTATGTATCATTCCATTAGGCCAAACATCAACACTACTTCACTGGAGACCAAACCTAGGGCACAAACTATATCTAAACCATAGTGAAGATAATAACACCAGATAACATTTATTGAGTATTCAGTATGAGTCAGACACTGTGTTAGATGCTTTACATACATTCACTCACTTTATTCTCTCTTTACCCAAAGAAATAATTATCACTAAGTCCATAATAAGAAGCTGAGGAGGTAGCTTCCCCCAGCTTTCACGAGTCTGAATGTTAGAGCTGATATTTGGGCAGTTAGTTAAGCCCCAGCACCTGCCCTCATTTCCTATTGGAGTCACTATTCAGCCTGATAATCTCTCACACCATTTTTGAGATGAGTGATATCTGACGTGCATGAATGAGAGTGTGCAAGTAATTGTCGTGTTCAATCCTTCTGGGATTAGGAAAGGGTATGGGATGCTATAGATCCCAAGAAACTTTCAGTCCTGAAACACATCAGCCTTTACTCACTATCTTCAACATTTTCCCATCATGTTAGAAAGTAAAATGAAGTCCCAAATGGTTACTTTGTGGTAATAAAATAGAGAAGAGTATATACAGAGAGTGGTACCATTTTGCTCTGTGTTAGTAAATTGTAAAAGTCACTTTCCTCCACTTTTTGTCCTGATGCCAGGGCCAAAACATGGGACTGGGGCTCTGACTGTAGTTTTATGAATGAGATCTTATCCTCAATCTCTCCTGGCCATGCGTAACATAAGGAAGGATGTCATACTTACCTATTGCAGGAGTCTTTCTGTTACTTGTACTTTGTCAGTTCAATAACCATGACTTTGAATGAGAAAAAACATACCATTTTAAAGTTACTCTCAATATTTGTGCTTTTTTTTTTTTTCTCTTTTTCTAGAAGCAACTTTCAGGTTGTGCTATTCCCAGGGAAGCATCTTATTTTCCATCATGGGAGCCTCCAAAAGATAATAACATTATTTATGCTTCAGCTGATGTTTTTACTCTATCCTGGGAAACATGATCCTTTCCCACCTCATATGATCCTGAAACTTAGCTGGCCCTGGTTTAAAACAAACAAACAGACAGACAGACAGACAGACAGATAAACTGGAGTATAGAGTTTCTTCTCTGCACTGTAAATTAAGCAAGTTACAAAATCTGCTTCAACACAGTTGGAGAATGTAAAAACATCACAAAAAAAAGTTCTTCAGCATCTCTCTGATAGTACATAGTAATAATTATTTTCTCTGGATTGAAATGGCTCCCTGGGACACTTTCTATATTTTCACCTGTATACTGATTTATTTTTTTCTCCAAATGAATTTAGATAACCAGAAAGGGACCTATTTGACATCTCCAGAGAATAAATCCTTCTAACTACCCACAAGAGAAGAGAAACAGAAGGGTAATCACAGAGCAAATACCTCCTTCAATATTTTAGACATAGGTCTCAAGTCAAAAATCTGCAGAAAACAATTAAAATTTTAAAATTATTCATGGTCAGGTAACTTAGAAAAACCCTAGTGTTTCCAACACATCATTTGTATTGACTGCTGGGTATATGATAGTTTTTGAAAAGTGAAAATCACTGAACTAAAATGATGGATCTGCTGCAAAATTTAATCTCTCTGAGATTCAGAATCTATACTGTTGGAAAATAACAACTTGGAAGACAGAAAGAGAGAAAGAGAGAGGGAGGGAATTGAGAGGGAACTGATAGAAAATAGAGACATTGATAAAATGATCTACAACACAGAGAAAAGAATATCCCAGCTCCTGGGAAAGAGAATCCATTTTCACTTGTGCAAAGTAAGCCCCCAAGGCCAAGAGCTCCAGGAAGAAATGACAGACTGGACCGTGGCATGGGCCCCAGGAAGAGCCCATGGCTGTGGCGACCTGCAAAAGTGCAGGGTTTCGCTTCAAGGCAACTACTTCCAGAAGGCAAGCAACAGCCTAATGTAACATACATTGTATTGCTACAGAGTGCTTAAGCAGGCACCATTTTGGTAAGGGGTTGATTACATGTGAGACTCATAATAGCTAAAAATCAACTATAGTTTTTCCAGTGTAGCCTTCCTACAATGACGAGGTAAGAGACAGCCATGACAGTCACAGACATGGAGTGAGCTAAACAGAGAACCCCTGAGGAGTTAAAACTGAGAGTAGAAAGGGCATGAGTCCCACCTTCTGTATTGAGAAACCAGGTAAGATAGTCCTTTGCTCAGGAATGAATGGCTCTGAAAGTGCCCGGTATTAAGTACAGTGGGCTGCTGGAGCCATTATCCTGCTTCCTACATTCAGCACAGAACTGAAGTCTGATTGCCTTCCCCATCTGCCACCTTGTGCTGGACGGTTGCCACAGCCCTGAGTAAGCAGAGAGGCCTCTAGAAAATGGGGCATCTCATAAACCCACAGACCATGCACTTAGGTGGAAAAACTATGTTTTGTTAGATTCTAATGTTGTGGATCTCGGAAAGAAACCACTTATTAAAAGTATAGAAAACCCTTTTTTTTTCTTTCTGTTTTTGGACACACATCGTCTTTTTCTTTTCTTTCTTTCTTTTTTTTTTCCTCTTCTTCACTAGTTTATTGAAGTTTGGAGAATTTTTCTTTTTCTATTTTATTCTATTTTTTCTTCTTTTTTGTGTTTTATTTTGTCTTCTCTTTCTTGCTTATTTTCTGCTACTTTTATCTAATTCTATCAATATCCTTCTACCCCTAATAAAATCCTTTGTCTCGCTTTTCTCTCTTCTTTATCATCTTCCATTGCCTGATTTTTCATAATGCTCTCCTTTCATTTTCCCATTCCTCACTCCTATATCTTTACTAGTATAACAAGTAAGCTTTATTAATCTTTAGATAGTTAATTAACTCTAGGCTATTACTGTTGAATTCTTTTCCATTGTTAGTGGAGCCACACTTATCAGGTATTTACCATATGTCAATATTTGGTTTGTCCTAATGTTTATACTGTAGTTATAGATTTCTTTTCTGTAGTTAATGGTGGTACATTGCAGATTATTATGGTAAGTCTACATCCAATTAATCTTGGAAAATATTATTATTGCTGATTTGTTTGATATTGCTATAATGGCATAGTTATTGCTATTAATAGGTTTTCTCTGCATACCTGTATCCAGATTACCTTTGTGTCATTCACAATAGTGGAATCCACTTCCAGAAAACTGGGTTTGAGGCCAATTACTCTGAATCCTTCCCTTGCAAATTAATGGACATTGACAAATACTGGGACAGAAGGAAGCAACTATAGTTAGCCATGCCCATAGTGCATCACTGAAGGATGAACATTATTGAGATTTTCATACTAGAAATAAAGTCTTTCCACTAGAAGTGCTCACAAACCTCAGCAAAAAACAAAACTACACAAAATAACAATAAGAATATGTGAAAATAAGGCAACAAAATGCATCCCAAAACTCTAAAATTCCCCCAAAGTCAATCAATGGGGCATTGAGAGGGAAGAGATCGAAAAATACGAAGTCAAATTACTGGAAAGAAAAAGAGAGATTAAGAAACAGACTAATAAGATGGTCAGCAGGCTCACAAAAGATATAACTAAACACATAATGGATACAATAAAGAAATGATCATGGAACTTACAGAAGATACTAATGAAAAATTGAGCAAAAAAAAAACCATGATTACAGAGAATGCAGAAACAAGTCTTGGCATATTTAGCTACCTAATCTTTGCAAAAGGCCCAAAACTTATGCTGGAAGAAAGATAACTTCTTTAAAATATGGTTCTTGGAAAATTGGCTATCTACATGCAAAAGGTTGTCTCTCACCATTACTAAACTAAAATCAAAATAGATCAAAGACATAAATATTAAAATGTAACAAATTAATCTGATGGAAGATAAACTAGGTAAAACTCTTGAAGACAGAAATTTCTGAACAGAACACCAATTTCACAAGAAATCATACTATGAAGCAACAAACTGGGTCATCTCAAACTGCAAAGCTTCTGCACAGCAAAGGAAACAACCAACAGAGTGAAAAGACAACTTAGAGAATGAGAAAAAAATTGCCGTTTACTCCTTAGACAGAGGACTAACATCTAGACCATAGAAAGAACTAAAAAAAAAAAAAAAAAATCAGAAGAGATACAATAAAAAATGGGAACTGGAATGAATACACACTTTTAGGAAGAAGTACAAATGGTTAAAAAACACATGAAAACACATTCAACATCTTTGACCTTTAAAGCTATGCAAATTTTTTTAAATGCTAGATTTTTATCTTTTTCCTGAAAAAAATGGCTATCATCAAGATATCAAATAATGAAAACTGCTGCTGAGGATGCAAAGAAAAAGGAGCCCATCTACATTGTAGGTGGGAGTATAACTGGTATTACCTTTGTGGAAATCAGTATGGAGTTTCTTCAAAAAACTAAAAATAGAAATTCCATTAGACCCAGATATTCCCCTTCTAGTAGGTATCATCCTGAAAGAGCAAAAGACATGTTATAGCGATAAAATGCATACCCAAGTTTATAGCAGCACAGTGCACAATAGCTAAATCTTGAAAGCAGCCTATATTCCCATAAATAGATGAATGCATTCAGAAAATGTGGTATATACACAATGAAATACTGCTGAGCCATACAGAGGATAAACTTGAGTCATTTGCAGTAAAATGGATGCACCTGGAGACAATAATGTTAAGTGAAATAAATCAAATAAATATCTCATTGTTTCCCTTATATGACAAACCCAAAATAAAAGAGCAAAATAAAAGATACATAACTGGAAAGCGGGGAAAAGATATTTGTTTTTTAAAAAGGGGGGCTTAGAGATAAGGGGGATAAAATTGGCAAAAAATAATTAAAACATATTATGTACCTGTACCAACTCTCCATGAAAAACGTGATCATTATGTACTACAAACATGTACTAACAAAGCAAAATAAAAATTGAAAAACAAAGTGAAGACTTGAAACAGAACCACCACTCTGTGTAGTTCATGACCGCATGCAAATGTCAGAGAATGATAGACGACTACACCAAATCTCCTGACCCCCAGTTCCCTATATCAGCACTATTGCACCTGGATAATTCTTTTTTCCTCAGTACTGGAGATCAAACACATGGCCTCATGCAGATGAAGTAAGTACTCTACTATGAGTTACATTCCCAGTTAATTTTTTTAAATAGCAGCTTCTCCATTCATTATAGGACACTTAACAGTAACCCTGCTCTCTACCAGAGGGATATGCAGAGGACCCTGTCACCAATTTTCACAATCAAAAATATCTCCAGTCATTGATGTATGTCTCCTGTAAAGCAAAATCACTCCAGATAAGAACACCTGCCAGGAGAGAAATTTTGTGCTCACCTCTTGAGGACCTAGAACATCTATGTACAGAAAAGTTGGGTGTATGAGGTGGATCACATAAGGCAGGGACAGAAAAAGATAGACCCATCCTGGAGATTAGTCTAGATTTTGTTCTGAAGCTATTGAGACACCATTTGAGATTTTAAGTAGGGGAATAATATAATATCTCTTATGATTCAAAAGATTATGCTGTCTAGAAACTGCTATATTAAAGGGAGAATTTAATTAGAGAAAGCAGGTTATCCCAGATAATTGGATTTAATGGTAGAATGACTACAATAATGGTAGTGAAGATAAAGAGCACTGAACAGATTCAAGTACAGCATACACTGTGGTGAAGTGTTGAATGGACAAAGAAAAGGGGGAAAGCACACCGAGGAGCAAAATCACCCCTCATAGGCAGACTCCTACAGCTGCATCCCAAACAACCTGGAGGATGGTGGTGCCCTTTATAGAGATGGGAAATACTGGATAGATATGAATCTGGCCAACCTGAGTAGGAAGAGCATCATTTTGTGTATATGAGCCCTTTATGCCTATCAGATAGCCGAGTAGAAGTGGTAAGCACATACATAAGGATATATAAACCTAGAATTTAGGAGAAAAATTATGGGTAGAAAAATATAATTGGGAACCACTGGCATCTGGAAGACACTGAAACCATTAGACTGCAAAGAATTTTGTAGGGGAAAGTCCTTAGAAAGGAAGAGGGGAGAAGAAAAGATTTGGGGCTCCCCTGCAATCGCCTTCCTCCAAGCAGCTGAGGTCAAGAAGAAATAGCTGCAGTGGTAGGGGAAACAAGAGTAATATGGTGGCAGGAAGGCTGAAACGACAGACAGTGTGCCACAAGAAGGAAATGACCAGTGGAGCAATGAGCACTTTCTATGATTTTCTGCCAAGTTTTTCAGCAGGGTAATTTCCTAAATGTAAATTACTCAATTGAAGGCTAAAAACGCATTTAAACTTTATGAGATACGCCAATTTTTCTTCCACAAATCTTGAGTTATTTTTATGCAAGTAAGGTAATGAAATTTTTAAGGCAAACTTTTGACTGAATTATAATACAGAAATATAAATACATTTTCAGAACGTAAACATACTCCCACACCTATCATCTAGATGGAGAAACTATGTTATTGATTCCACAGAAATCTTTCCCACATCCACTCTCAGTCACTAGCCCCACCAAGGTGACTGTTATCTTGACTTCTAAAATCACAGATTAGCTTTGCCACTTTTTGAGCTACATTTGTAGAATCATGTGCTGTGCGCTCTTTTGCAGCTGCCTCTGTCAGATGGTATGCTTGTGGTAGTCTCCGTGCTGCTGCACATAGTGATAATTTGTTCATTCTGTTGTCTCTGTATGACTCAGTTTCTTTTGTTCACTCAACTGTCAATTAACATGGATATTGTTTTCAAAGGTGTCACTGCTAACATTTTCATACATATATTTTGGTGAACATATGTACTAATTTTCATTTGTCATATATCTAGGAGTAAAATTGCAGATCATAGAGTGTGTTTGTGTTGAAACATAATAGATATTACTAAAATATCTACCAAAAGTTAATGACAGTTCTAGTTCCTTCATATCCCTGTCAATACTTGGTATTGTCAGTCTTTTTCATTTTAGCTCTTCTGGTAGGCATGAGAATGTCGCAGTATGGTTTTGCCTTGCATTTCCATTTTGATTAATGAAATTAAGTAGCTTTATTACATATTTTAATATGAATGTTTTCTTTAAAATTTATTTGCTAATTATAATTATGTTTTTCTTAAAGTAGTACAAGATTGAACAGTATAGAAAGCACACAAAACCTTTTAAAACCAGTCCTAATTTTGTATGCACTTCAAAAAAGGACATGCTGTCAGCAAATGACTCTCAGAGCAGTAACATTTTGATCACATTTTATAGTTAAAGATATTTAACTCATTCAACATAATCTGCAAAGATCACAGCAAGGATTTGAACCCAGGTCTGTGTCTTCAAAGCCCAAGTTTGTAGTAATTATGCCATACTATTTCCCTTTGCATATCAACACAGATTGACCCATTTTTAATGGTTTTAGAGAATTTTCTGGTATAAATGTGCCATTGAAAAATCGCTTTTTTCAATAGTGGAGTTACTACTTTCCTAGCCCTTTTAAAAATTTATTTAAGTTTTCAGAGAGGGTCTCACTACATTGCTAAGTTTTCCAGCCTGGCCTTGAATTTGCATTTTTTCTACTTCAGCCTCCCAAAGTGCTGGATGATAGGAAAGCACCACCACATCCAGGTAAAAACCTCACTCCTTATAGTTTTCCAGATTAATTTAAAGGTGAGTGTTCAGTAGTTTTTTTTTAATATGTCGTTTGCAGAATTACGATGTTCTGATGCCAAGTGTCCTCATAGCTGTCACCTAGAAGTTGTCTCAGCTGCTGCTTATACACTGGCCTTACTCATCTCACACACGAGAGCCTTCATTATGTCCTTTGGAAAAGTGATAGATTGTGTTGAAGTATTTCTGTTGGAGAATGTGCTGTTTCTCTTTCTATATATATATATTTTTTTCATTTAATTATATTCTTAGTGTGAGAGTATATATATATATATATATATATATATATATATGTATTCTGTATAATGATGCACTATATACTGTATCTTCATTACACAGAATATTGCATTTCAATGTTGCCTTTTCATATATACATGTAACACACTTTGGTCATACCCAGCCCCCACTACATCTTTTTTATATTTATTGGCTGTTTATATTTCTTCTTTTGGGAAGTGCCTGTGCAGCTTTCTGGCTTATTTTTCTACTGGATTCCCCTATTATTATTTATTCATTAGAGTTTTATGAGTTCTTTTTAAGTTGTAAATATCAAAAACCAAGATCTCTGACTCTGTTCTTTGCCTTATCACTCTCAATGTTTTTTGATGAGAATTTTTAATTTTAATGTGTTCCAGTTTTTCAAATAACTTTCATTGTGAAAAGTTTTCATGTCCTATTTAATTATAGCCTGCCAAGGTATTAAAAATATTCTTCTCTATTTTCTTCTAAGAACTTTATTGTTTGGTCTTTCATGCCAAGATTTCTGATGTATTTGGCATTTGTTCTCACTAACAGTGTGAGACAGGGTCAAGATAAACACCTTTCCTTTATGGATAGCCTGTTGACCCGCCATCATTGATTGAAAAGACAACCTTCTCCTCCAGCTCAGTAGTGCCTCTTTCACCATGAATTGGGTGATTATATACACAGTTCTGATTCTGGAAACTCCTTTCTGTCTGAAGACTGTCAATGGTTATTTCAGTGCCACACTGTCTTTACTATGGTAGCTTTACAATAAATCTTGATAACCACCTGAGAGCATATATGTTTATATATATATATATATATATATATATATATATATATGTATAATATATGTTAAATATGTCAATATGAAAATTAGTATGATATAATCATACTAATGTTTTTATTAATGAGCATATCTCCTTTTTATGAGATATTCATTTGGTGGAAATTTTATTGTGATTATGTTAAGATGAATTTGAGGAAAAACTGAAACCTATTCTTCCAATCCATGAACATGGTGTAAAAAGCATTATAATACTTTTTACTCACTATGTTTCACTCAAGTTCACATGATATGAGAAAATGTTCCACACTCACTATCTGATTAGTTGTTTTTTTTTTTATGTTTTGTTTCAAATAAAAGCAAATGGGTACAGATGCTTAACTGGGAAGATATATTTGCCAGGATGCCATGGTAATACATTAAAACTGGCCATTAATAAACAAGTGAAAACTTAGAGAAATTTCAACAAGTTTCAAGTCAGAACAATCAATCTGTAGCTCTTGGGAATCTGGGCTGGAAAGTTGCATATGAACATTTTTACATGGAAGTTTTTAGTTTTGTGAACAGTATCCTTTTTCCTGCCCTGCATTTTAACATGTTTCCTGCACTCAGAGTGATTCTTCCCCACCATTATTCATCATATTTTCAGTGAACCATAGGTAGGTCAATATTTTTTTTTGATCCCCAGTACCAATAATAAATAAATAAATAACAGCAACATATTTTGTGAATCACTTCAATCTTCCAAAAATATTTCACAAACAAAATTAGTTTCTACAAAACAATTATGTTTATGCAGTTTTGTCCTTCAAGTATGCTCAAGGGTCATTCTTTGTGTATATTTAATACTCAATGCATGATTTAACCACAAAGTGTCATAATGAATATGTATTCCTACACAAAAGAAGATTTAAGATGTTTATTGTAATTTAAGTTTATAATCTTTTCTTATTAATTCTGGCTATATATATATACCTTGAAATTCATCAGTGGCAAAAATTACTGATAAAAATGTTGATAATACAATGTCTAAAATAATTATGCATAAATTCAGTTATTTGTGATTGAATACTATCAGAAATTTATGTCTCTGATTTCATAAATCAGTTTTTATTATGCTTTTATTCTAGACCCAGTCCTTATCTAGATAATTTTACTTTATGTGCCTTAGTTTAAATTTGGGAAAAGATTAAACAATTCAAATTCCTTCATTGTGCCTAGTTTTTTCTCTAGGATGCTCTACATTTATACTTCTTGGCTAAATTTCAAGATTTCTAACTAGCTAACAGAAATTCCAGAATTTGTGTACAAACCTTTATGCTCCCGAGCTTTCCTAGGTGGATATAAATCTTTTCTCCACAGGGTTCACAAAACTCAATACAAATTTAATTATCTTTCACAACATGGTCAAAAGGATAAAAAATTGAGATGAAGTTCAGACCAAAACCAAAACAAAAAATCAAGAAACAATAACAACTAAACATAGCCTTTCATACTAGTATGCTCCCCAGGATTAAAAATAAAAGCTTGTAAGTCACATTATAATTAATCATTCATATTATTGTTTGATCTAAAAATTATTTATCATTCACATACATTACAAATCTAAATACCACCAAAAAGCAGAGTCCTGAGGGAGACATCTAGCATTTAGAAAAATACACATTCCACTTTTAAAAAGACATGCTAAATAGAGGCAATCAGTCAAACAAAATTTTAACACATACATTTTTTTTCAAAAACAAAAATATAATGTATTTACTTAACAGATACAGTTTTGGAGGCAGATAGATTTGATATATTTAACATTTCAATATCTTCTAATGCTTATAGGTGATTTGAAGTCATGTCTGCACTAGAGTTTCCAAGGCCATGGTTGACATTTGGCAAGTTACCTTATGAATTTTCAGTTGTGAGTCTTGATTATTTCCCATTTTACAATGTAAACTGAGATGCTCTGTGCAGCTGTTTTATCCAAGATCATCAGGTGGCCAGGTGCCATCAGTATCTGTGAACACTGCTTTCCACAGGAACCAGAAGCTGGTCCAGCATATCATAGGCTGCCATTTTTTCTCCACTCTAAAGAAAGTATTTTTTTTCAAATGGAGGTATATTACATATGGTGAATGTTTTCCTTGAAATTGTTGGCTTTCCAAGAAAAGGAAATGTTTGCACTCTTGTAAATATTAAAGAATAAGATGATCATGGTCCATAAACCTAGAAATAGAAAAGAGATACTTTTTTATTTAGTATTAATGAAATTTTATGCTTGAAATACAGCTCATAACATTAATCTATCTAGCACCTAAAAGCAACAAGAAATAGTGATAGAAGTAGAAAATTCTCAATCAGAAGAAATTGTGTTAGAAAATTTATGGAATAGAAAATATAATTTGGCTTGCTAATTTTTTCTTATATTCCTCTTGATACTTATTTTTTAATTTTCAGGAAATTTAATTACTACACTTAAAACAAAGATTTAGAAAATGTAAGAGCATTAGAATGGAACCTGTAGAAGGAAAGGCTTCCAGTTTGTGAATTTTGGGCTATGGATGTATATAATTGAAAGGACTTTGAATCTTCTGGTTCAGTTACCTGTTTCCAAAACTGAAGAAACTAAACAATATTAAATAACTAGATCTAGGCAATGCTGTTATTTGATGTTACAATTAAGACAATAAAGATCTGTTTTATACATCCCTTACTCGTGATCTCAGTGACTGTGAGGTTTTCCTTGCTCACCGTTCACTGCCCTTATTAGTACTCTGCTCCCCTTAAACCCGTACAATTGCCTGCTATTCTTTAGAAACTATCTTGTGCTTTTTGAGTAACAGCCTTCACTACTCACAATTTTGTACTCTGTCCTATCTGTAAGTCATTAAACATGCACATTCAAGAATATTTTTGCCTTCTTTCTACCAAACTAAGTTTCTACTTTATTTAATACTTTAAGATTGGTCAAAAACATATTCCTCCTCACTTTTCCTCACTCTAATTTTTCCTCTACCACTCTTAAATAATGTGTATTCTTCCCTTAACACAATTTAAAACTATTAAGTCCTGCATCCATCAACAAATTTTCTTTCTGCTACAATTGATTAAAGGCCAAAATAACAGCAACATAAGCCATCAGAACTTCTACTATTCACCTAAACAGGACTCTAGAGGTGGACCTGTGCCTGAAAGACAGCAAATCAAATTAGATCCAAAGCTATTTTATGGTTTCTGTTGTGGCAGAAACCAATCTGATTTCTGTCAGTCTGGGCTAAGTTAGTAATTGAAAACACCTAACTGAAGTTGAAGACATGGACAGAAGCAACCGGCAGGCAGATGGTGTCAGAACTGGGGAAAACACATATCCTTTTCAGATAAGCTGTTACGGAGGACTTTGCAACAACTGTGTCCCATAGAAATAACAGGAAATGCATCTGTTTTTCAGTGAAAAGTGAACTACCGGGGGAAAATGATGGAACTTCAATGTGTAACTTTTATTCATTTATCACACACCAAATTACTCTTCCAGTCAGTCTAGATTAGGAGTTAAGGACATTGATAATCGAAGACTATCCTTGTTCTCAAACTCATACTCTGGTTGAGAAAGTAGACACATAAGTAATTACAGTTTCACAAAATGTGTGTTCCAGCAGGTGTATGTAAAACCGTGTGAAAACTACTGCAGACAGCAACTAATTTTGACCGAAAGTGTCACTTCTCATGGGGGGGGGGGGTGTAGGGGTTGACTTCTAAGAAGAGAGAGTCATTCCAGAGACCCAGAGAACACACTAGAACATGAATATGGTGGCATGAAAGAACACAAACTTTTCAGGAAAAAAAGGAGTAGTATGTACTTGCAAAGTACTGAACATGCATGTAAGATTGGGACTAGAAAGCTGACACTTAATAAAATGGTGCAGGTGACAGACTTTCAGAAGCAAATAGAAGTCGACCAAGGAATCATAATTTTGAAATACTGCATTTTAATCTATCAAATTTATGTACTCCAATTTCCCAAATTAAGCATCATGATAATTTCTTCATGTTTTAACACCGCAATGTAGATGCCTGTTATGTAAATAGGATTTGTTATTTAATAACAAATTTAAAGAAAAATACCTCTTAATTTTTCTTCTACTATATTGATGGATATCAGTGATACAGATTTATCATACATTTACAAACTGCTTTTGGCAAAGGCTGAAAACTATCAAATAAAAGGAATACACATTTATGGTAAAGCTTAATATGCTAAAAAAGTAAGAAAATTCATCATATTCCATGTTTTCACTGAACTATCTGATAAAAATTTCTGCATCTAAGTGACTTCCATTTTTCTTAAAGTGATAGCTATATCACTGCATATAATTATAGTTCAAGTGTTACACAGTAATATATACCTCCATATGCTTATAGAGTCATATTCTCAAGTATCTATACTTGATCTCAAAATAGGGATATATATCCCACTTTTTGTATATACTAGTTATTTACAGAAACTGAGCAATAGATACAGTTGCTCTTGTAGCTTATAAACTAATTGTTAATAAAATTTGCTTTGGTAAGTAAAATAAAGGGGGGAATACTTAAACCAGAAATCAGAAATGTTAATCTATCCTAAGTCTGTCATTCTTTCCAAATACAAATCAAATTCCTAAATCAAAGTTTTATGCTAAGTGTCCTTAAATATCAAATAGCATATTCTTTACTATCAATGTTGTCCCTGAAAGCATGTGGTCCTTTCTCGTGTCTCTCCTCCAAGAATAGAGCTGTCCTCTCAATTCACCTACCAGTCATAATAAATAATAGATTGCACATTCTCAGCTTAATTGTCAAGCTAAATGCAAAACCTCTTTAAAATAGCTGATGAGAATATGAGGTACTGCAAATGTCAAGGCATCCAGATTGCATCTCTAGGAAGTAGAGTCCAGGTTTGTTCTGAAGTTAAGTTCAACTACTTTGGTGTGCACAGCTCTGTGATATCAGGCCTGAGAAGTCTTTAGCAGTCATAGGGTTCCTCTGAGGGCCACTGTTTATCTGATTCATCTCTGGTTGATGACCTCTTAGGTCAAATTATTTGCCCTTATTCATTAATGTTAACTCTTAATGATCAAGTTATAATCATATAACAAATGTATCTAAAATGCTACCATAAAAGGTTAGACATTTATATGCAGTGGAGTGCCTTATTTCCCCTATTTTTAGTAGCCAAATCCTCTGTGTGTGGAACAAAGGCTTATAGTACATGCACAGAGAGTCATAGACAAAGCATTCGTATTTCCTTTCTTACGTTCACCAAAGTTGGATTCAGGTTTCTCTACTTCAAATTCTTTTGGGTCAGATAATACTTTCTTGTGAGAGCTGTCCTACGCATTGTAGATGTTTAGTAGCATCTCTACTCTCCACTCTTTAGATTTCCAGGAGGTTCTCCAAGTTATTACAATCAAAGTGCCTCCAGATATTGCCAAATATTCCCTGAGGATTAATGGTAAACTAGAAGGGAACTACTTTCTTTACATAAGTAACAACACTCATGCAGAACTCTTTCTGGAAATAAACTCATGCAACACAAAACAGATTGACCTTTTCATTAGTTGCCCAAACATCATCAGGTCCCATATTAGATTACTTCTTGTGTGTTGCCATTATAGCCGATTTTCTCATGCAAAGGAACAAAAGGGGAAAAGATACCAAAATGTTAAATGATATGGTTCCACGCAATTGTCAAGTATGGACATATTACAAAAACTGTTACATTAGCTAATAAACTAGAAGATTTGCAGAACCAACTTTTGTGTTGGTTCCATTCAATGTGTTTAAAAATGCTAAACAAATATCTTGGTTTAAAATCTCTACTTGTTTAAAGTAAAAAGAATTGTTTGTTTTGTTTTCCTGAACTATTTCAGAGAAGAGAATATGGAGATCTATCAACCATAGACTTTAACTACTTAAATAATTCTTTTTTTAAACCAAGAAATGGGCACTGGCTTTTCATTTCACTGACCAATCCCTGAGAATTTGAATGCGGCAACATCTATCATCTTAGCCTGCAAATATGCTTGATGGTTAAGGTCACTACAATGTGAGACGAAAAGGCAGCATTCTTCTGTGGACATTTAAGACAGCATAATTCAGTCATGGTTATTTAAAATGCTAATTTTTTACAGGCATTTCTCACTCATCTTCCTCACCCACCCCCCAATATTCAAACATATGCTCAGTACTTTCAGGAAGGAAGGAAAGCTACCCAGGAGGTATAAAATGAGCATGATTCAAATGTTTTGTCAGCTGGAGTCCTAGCCAGCAACCAATTTTCACAAACTCTTGTACATTATTCAAATTATCATAATATTATTCAAATAATCATAACACAGCATTGGGTCTTTGACCTATTAATTATCCTTTCATCCATTCCCTCCCTGCTGCCGAGTTAATTAGTCAGATGGCAGGGTCTCTGCTTTATGTACATTATCTCAACCACAGAAAGGCACAAAGTTGTATCAAGAACTGCAGAGTTAGAGTCATCCTTTTCCGTCCTAATAATCATGTATGCAAATTATGTTTTAATCTTTTCCTTCTTGCTAATAGCCTTTCTATTCAGAGAAGAGCAAGCCTCCTTCATCCTTTTTCTAGTGAACATATATTTAAGAAGAAATGAGTGGCAGCTAGCCACCAGCCACCCAAATTGCATCCTTGTCCCAGTTTTCCCTCTCCTTGAAATAGAAGAAATCAGTTTTTAAACATGTGGAATTTTCTTTATCCTGTTCTTTGTGCCCCAAAGCCATGATTTGTGTCCTTGATTGGCACTGGAAGTGGGATATAGTTCTGCCTGCTGCTATACCAACACGACTGAACTCATTACTCAGGAATCTAATCTCTAGCAGTTCACAGACTGGCTTCCTAAAATTCTTTTCTCATGTAGCACAGAGCTCACCTATGACATCAGTCTCAGCAAGTAAACAGCAATCCACATATCTCATGTTAGAAATGCCATGAGAATGATATTTTTTGTATACTTTTAAACACGCTGAAAGGATTTTCTGTCAAAGGTTTTATTTTTTTTTAAGAGTTCAAGAGTCCCTGACAGAGTTACAAGTAATATTTTTGTAATGCAAAAATTCACATTAGTATAGGCTTTATTTTCTGTTCTATCAGTGACAGTTTAGTGAGAAAAGCAGAAAGTGCCTTAGATGTTTCCATAGAGGAAATTTAATACTGTGAATATTTCCACAGTAATGGAAGAGCTAAGAGCCCAAATTGTGAATAGAGGCAATGTAGGCATTAACCGCAAGAAGCCAGAAGTTTCAAGAGAGAAAAGGTGGTGGTACTAGAGCAAGAAGCCCAGCCTTCCAACTCAAGCCATAACCATGGAGCAGCTGCTTATTCTCAGCTGGAGAGCTGAGAATAAGCAGAAATACACTCACTGAAGAACATCACCCAATGAACAGAAGTAGAAAGGGAGAAATACCCTGGCTGCTTCTTTCTTTTTGCCTCTAATCTCCCACTCTTGCCTTGGACTTTATCTAAAATTCAGTACAAGAAAGCATGGACATATTTTGCTGCAGTGTAAGAGGAGAATATGGAATATTGAATCCATCTTCTTTTGCAGTGGTACTTCAGTGCAGAATTAATTAATGTCAATTAAAGGACATATCCACGAGGCCTCAGTACAAGAGTACACAGAATTCAGTCCTATTCACCTAGAATTGATGAAAATGTAACAAGAAGTTCACCCTAGTCAAAAAAGTAAAGAGCAAGTGAGGCAGATCGAAGGAGTAAACACAACCACCTAAGAACCCTATTGTTCTCAGCATTCTAGTACCTCTGGGCTGCTGAGGTTAGCAGCACAAATTACCTTCCACATATCCAAATCCCAGTCTCAGGAGCATGTGTGTGTGCTACTTGACATGGCAGTTTGCACAGGTGACAAAGGTTTGGCACATGTAATTAAGAACTTTGAGAGTGGGAGATTATTTTAGATTATCTGGGTTGGTTTAGTTAACCACACAAGTCTTTAAAATGGAGACTCTTTCTTGCATGCAATGAGAGGAGGCTGAAGGGAAGTTGTGTCAAAGAGGTGGGAAAATCTCTACCTACCTATTAATGCTGGTGCTAGATATTGTAGAAAGGAGCCAGGAGTCAAGGAATATGGGTAGCCTCTTGAAACTAGGAATACAGCCTTTCATCAAGGGTTTTATTAACTGGATCACTTATAGTAGCATAAAGTATGCTAGTATTTCTTTCTTCTTACAAAATCCTCATTGTGACATCAATTTTCTAGTAGTTATTACTCCTTAATCATTATTGTTATTGCTATTTGTTCCTTTTTTGCAAGAAGCTCCTTATTTTTTCCTATTCATGTTCTATTTAATTTCACTTTTCCTATTCTCTCTTAAGTCTTCTTCAATCAGAATAACTGCCAATTAATGGCCAATTCTCAGTCTTCATCTTAGCTTCACAGGAGCATTTGACATGGTTGATCACTCTTACTTCCTCAAAATCTTTTCTTTTTTTTCCCCCTACTTGCTTTCCAGTACATCAAGTGATTCCATTTTTCTTTCCTCCTCAGTGGTTAGTCTTTCTCAGGCTTCTTTGTTGCTTAATTCCTTCCCTCTCTTCTTATGTTGGTATAATGTAGACCCCCGACCTTTATTATTGCCCCTTCACTATCTGCTTTCATTCCCTTAATGATTTAATCTTGCCTCGTGGATTTTAACACTACCTAAACACTGATGATTCCCAATTTTATTCCCAGTCCAGGAATCTCTGCAGAACTATAGGCTCAGATATCTGTGTTCTAGCCCTCTAAGGTAGAATAGATAATGAGCATTTAAACTAAACATGGTCAAACTGAATGCCAGGTCTTTCCCCCAAGCCTATTCCACCCTTGCCTTTTCTGTCTCATTTTATAGTATCTCCATTTTTTCAATTGCTTCAAGTCTGAAACCTTGACTTTTTTTTTATTTGTGCCTTCAAAACATACATGAATCTAAAAAACAATGAGCAAACTTGGAAACTACCTATCAAATTTCCACCAAATAAATACTTAAAGACACTGCTGATTAGAAGCCTGGGCTGTAAAAAGTATAAAGTGTATATGGATCACCTTATGGTACCATGACTGAAAAAGTACTCACATTTGGACAGAGACACAGGATCCAGTTGGATAAGATTTCCACTGATCAAATGTCAGAAAACTTGTGTATCTAAATAAATGGCATTTAGTAGATTATTATCCACTGAAAAAGTAAGAATCCATGTTGTTATAAATTAATTAATTAGAGAAGGAAGAATGTTTCATATCAGTAGAAAAGTAAATAGAAAGAGTAGTAAGAATTATCAGTGCATACTAAAAGTACTAGGTGAAATCTTGTTGAGTAGCAGAATACTTATTGTGCAGTTTCCAAGTCTTCACAAGGTACTTATTCGCTATGAAGAGGAAAAAGTAACTTTACAGTGGAGAAAGCCAGCAGGTTCCATCTTAGCTAAGTAAACTCAATAGAAATGGGAGAAACCAACATGTGCCTACCATTATGACTCACTGTGAAGGACGCACCATCACTTCTGTGGTATTCTTGCCAAAATGTAAAACCTGTACCTAATCATGAGAAAACATCAGATGAACTCAAACTGAGGAACATTCTAAATTGCAAGTAAACAAATAAAATCCTGGCCTAAATACTAGCACATCATCTGTGTAATTAAGGACAAAGAAAGACTGAGGAACCATTCCTGATTAAAAGAAGCCAAGGAGAAATAACAACTGACTGCAATCTGTGCTCTGAGATTTTCTTTTGATTTAATAAGTATAATTAGAACAAATAGTAAAATCTGAGCAAAGTCTGATGGTCAAATAATATTACAGCATCAATGTTAATTTCCTGATTTCAATAATTATTCTGGAATTCTGTAAAAGTGCCTGGAGGGAGAAAGCAAATATGCATGAGAACTCACTACATTTATTCTTGAAACTTTTCTGTAAATTTAAAATTATGTCAAGATAAAAATATTTTTAAATATTTATAGAACATTATGTATAAATCCAGATTTTTTTCTTCTCACTACTCCTGTTATTACCACCCTCATCCCAGCCATCATTTCTCTCCTTACTCTACTGCTTTTGCCCTTGTCTCTTGCCATCTGTCCTCAACATACCATCCAAACTGCGCCTCTGAAAACAAAAATCAGACCATGAAAACTCCATACTGAAGTAATCGTGTCACTCAAAATAAAGTGCAACACTTACCAAGGTTCATAAGATCCCCACATACGTGGCCCTCCTGCTGATCTCCTCCATCTCGTCTCACTCTCTCCTCTCCAGTTATACTGGTTTCTTCCATCTTTAGGACTTAGTGTCTGCAGTATTCTTCAAGATTCTACTTCAGACTTACTTAAAAGTTTTACTGCTCATCTTATTTTAAATTGCAATACCTTTGGACTCCCCCTTACCTTGTTTTATATTTTGTTTTCATGGTCTTTTAATTTAACCCTCTATCATACAATATAATTTGACTGTTTATTATATGTAATATAAATTGTCTGTCTTCAACTTTTAGAATGTAAATTCCTTGAGGGCAGTTTTTTGTCAGTTTTTTTTTTAAACTAACATATCCCAGTACAATGTTTGTACAAAGTAAATGTTTAAGAAATATGAAAACAAAATGAACAAGTGAAAACATACTTCTGCCAGCCTTGTTTTTTTTTAACTATACATTATGTACCTGAGATTTATCATGTTTTGCATATACTTAGGAATTATTCAATTTGTGATACCATAGAACAGTATATTTTATGCATTTCTATAGTTTATTCAAAATGTTGATAGATATTGGGTTTAGGAAAGTTCTTTTTGTTTTCTTACTTATGTTATTACTAACCGTAGTAATAAATATTCTCAGATATATTCCCAATATACATAGACAAGTCTCTCTCTGTGGCACATAAACAGGAATAGAAATTTTAGGTCATAAAGTATGTGTATCTTCAGATTTACAAGATAATATCATACTGCTTTCCAAAGGCATTGTCAAGAATGATTTCGTTTGTTTGTTGTTTGTTTGTTTGTTTGTTTGTTTCTTGGTACTGGAGATCGAACTCACAACTTTGCACTTACCAGGCAAGAGCTTGAGCCATTGAGCCAAATCCCCAGCCCAATTTTTTAAAATTGTATTTTAGGTTGCATTGCTTTCCAGCTCTAAATACACTCCTGGTTTCTTATCCTCTGAGAATAAAATTTAAATTTCTTATATAGGCCTTTGGTGTTTTCCCTGACTTCCCCTTTCTCTTTCTCTCATCTTGTCAACCATTTTTCTTTCCCTATTCTGCTCTAGCCACATTTTTTTTCCCTTCCAGGGAGAACCTGTAACATTTTGCCTTTGGCTATAAAATCCTTTCCCTAGATACTTACTTGGGTGAGAAGTCTGTTTTCATTCTAATCAAAATTAAAATGTTACCTGTTAATAGAGACCTATTTAAAGTAGTTTGTAGTAGGCAGGAAGACACACCCTTAGAGGTATCCACATCCTAAAACCATAAAACCCATGAGTTTGTTATTGCTAATTAATCTTCAAATAAAGACATGGTTCTGGATTATCTGGGTAGACCCAGTCAAGTCACATGAGCTTTTAAAAACAAGAGAAGTTTCCTAGTTATGGTCAGACAGAGATGTGACAATGAAGGGTTATGTTGTCACCTTTGACAGGAAGGAAGGGAACCACCAACCAAGATATGTGAGAGGCTTCTAAAGTATGGAAAATGCAAGAATGGGATCCACACTCTCATCCCACCTAAAACTTATTGTGCTTTGATTTTAGCCCGGTGAGGCCAGTGTAAGACTTCTAATTTACAGCTTTGTATGGCAATAAATTCAAGTTATTTTAAAACACTGAATCTGTAGTAATTGACAAATTAAAAAGTAGTAATAGAAAAATGGTACATACTTGAAATGGTAACTATCCCCAATTCTTTATGGGTCTCCTGTTCTTTATCTTTCTTCATGGCATGGGGTACTCATGGCATGAGGTACTCAAATATTTATTTATTTGTTATCATTTAATGTCTATCTCCAACAAGTTACAAAAGAGAGAGTGTTTTTCTGCCCAAGGCTTTACTACTTATGGGTACCAAAGTACCTGGATGGAAGTATAATAATGCTTGGAAACCATAGATGTTTTTGAGTTTACATTAATAAGAAGAGCCATTTGTGAAAACTATGTTATCAAACCAAGCAATAGAAGATTTAGAATTTTCCACAGAACCACCAGCAAACTTAAGATTCTACACTGAAAGATGATTTTCAGCATGCTATAGTAAAATTCACAAAATAGCAATAAGTCAATTCATCCAGGGCTGATTATATTAGGATGGCATACACTGATTAGCAAGTGGAACTCTTGAACTCACTTTAATAATGGGTAACATTTCACAAATTTCATCTACTGTTTAGAGAACCTCCTTAGCCATAAATCAACTCTATGACCTAAGAACAGGGTAGGAAATTGTCAAAGTTCCTTTACTGAGTAATTCCAGAAATGCCTTAAAGCTCAAAAAAAAAAAAAAGGAGAGATCTGACAGTACAAATCTGAAATTTACAACCTATGGGAAGGCTTCATTAGGGCAAAACAACATCAATCTGAAAGCCCCCATAAGATATTTTCAGTCTTTGCTTACAAAAATCTTCATATCTCTGTAAAGGACTTTTTTCAATGAAGAAAATATTTAACTAAGGTTTTATCTTACTTTATAACTGTGGCTGTCAACCTTTGCTGTGTGGTGACTCTTTCTGATGTTCCAGGGAGTGATTACATAAACAAATTGCTGTAGGTATATTTGGCTGAGAGAGTCAAAATGGTCTTCTCCTGAGAGCTAGACAGAACCTTTGGGTGCCATTGATAAGGAGCATTGGTCACTTGCTGTGACCTGTGAAGCAGCATAACTGGCCTAGGTAAATAAGAAAGTTAAACAAGACTTTAAACATGGCCAAGTGTTTTAGAGCACAAATTTCTAATAAGAATGTATTTTTTTCTCTAGATGAACCACAATGACTTCATCTGTAAACATATTATGTAAACTTTACTTTGGTTAAAAAATAAAAGATTTTAATCTGTTGAATCACCTTTTTCTTTAGAGCAACATACTTATTAATGTTCCACCCAATTAAAATTAAGACTATCAATTATTAGCTAAAAATCTACTTTAATTGTTCTTACCTAGACTTTAAGAGATGCACAAATAAAACTATATGTAATTAATGATTTGTTGAGTTTTGACTGGAACAAACTGGTTATTCAATTCATATACCTGATAAATTCACATTTGAGTTAGGCTCAGGCAGACTTTAAACCAAAAAACCTTTTATGAAGTTAAATCTTGTTTTAATCAGCTAAAGTATTGAATTACAGGGCACTAAATTATTAAATAAAAATTAATCTAGGAGTCATTCATTTTTACAACAAAAAGTTTTTCTTATAAAAATGTCTTTTACAAAACAGTTATTAAATGTGGCTTTAACATATCTAATCCTGGTTTTATAGCTTTGGAGAATAACATTTTGTATCTGTAAAGTAGGTAGACGCTATATGTTTAACTTTCATCAATGACCTGACTGAAGAAATAGGAAACTCATTGATTTAGCTGAGGTAGTCACCTAGAGCGAAGTGCACTCCTTAACAGATGGGATTAGAATTTAAAATGACCTTGCTAAGCAGATAGATGCAGACAGAAAGACACTCAGGGTTAATAAGCACAAGAATTACTTTAGACTAAAAATAGGACAAAAAAATGGCAGAACAAAGGGACAAAACTGATGAGAAAAAGTGGGCTCTATACAGCCTGAGAATTATTGAACTGAAGGTAATTAAATAGCATCAAACAATTAATAGAATAAATGAATACTTAAGCTGTAGTACTTAAGTACTACAATTTACATCTGTATGTAGCATAAGAGTTAAAGACAAATTTTTAAATCACTATATATTCAGAGAATAAAAAAATAATAGGATAAATATTTTGCAAGATTGTTTTAGTAAAGGAGTATTAATGTAATGTACACAATGCCTCCTACACATTAAGTAATAGAACTACAAAGTTGTATTCTCATTTGCTCCCTGAAGGCAAGGGCCTAATAACACCAATCCAGGTTAGCAAACAAATGTGACAAAGGAGAGTTTTAATAGAAGAGTGATACAATATATAGCAAGAAATTTTAAGTATACATTATAATAGTACTAATGAGGAAATGGAAACATAAACTTATTAGGAATTTTGCTAACTGGTAGATGAAAACAATGAATACAAGTAATCTGACTCCCCACTCATGCTCTTAACTTCTCCATTTGCTGTCCGTCATGTAAGACTACAGAAATATAAGGTTACAAGAATAGTGAAATAATGACAAGTATTTGACATCTAATGTTCATTGTTAGAGGACTTATTTCTACTAGCTCCTGTACAAAAAAGGCAAGACAATCCAGAAATCTGAAATAAACAGGCTAATTCTACATTTAGCATAGGATGCCACACCCAGAGGCCATTTCCCCATGGTACTAGATATTCTTTTTCTTGACACAATATTATTTTTGGAGAATTTACTTAAGTGACTCCAAGCAAAATAGATGTTTATTCTAAGAAGGGAAATATAAATGGATAAAACAAGAATTTCCACCACTGAGCTAGGCCTTCTCAGAAAGACATAAATGCCTTAGCTTCATGGGATGAATAGGAGCTATGCAGGGTCATTCTGGAAGAGATGGAAAACTTAGGGAGTTCATTCCAGGATGTAAAGCCTCAGAGCTAGTTGTACCTCTGCTATCCCAAAGACTTAGCTCCCTGGTCTATTTTCCTACTCCTAGAATGACCAACTAACAATTTATCGTCTCATCCCTTAATTCTCTTCCTGTGTGTCTTAGTTCAGGTTGTTACGTTTTTAAAAAGTAAATTGGGTAGCTGAAAAAACCCAGAAATTTATTTCTTACAGTTCTTGAGGTTGGAAGTTCAAGGTCAGGGTTTCAGTACAGTCAGGTCTGGTGAAGATCCTCTGATGTTTTTGGTTATATTTTTTTGCTGGGTATTTAGGACTAAATTAAAGCAAGACCTGTGTTAATCAAAATTAACTTCTTGTTATCTACCAAGATCAGTCAAGGCTCCTTAGGCATTACTTTTGAAATCATGTGCAGTGCCTTTCAGCTTCTCTGTTAGTGTCAGTCTCCAGGATGGGTCACTTGCTTGATCATGTGACTTTTCACATAAACATGACAGCTGAGCCTCCTTTTAGCACACCATACATTGGTCTTCTGTCCTCTAGGGTCCAATAATGTCCCTGTCGAGGAGGTTGGGGGACATACCAAAGCTGTAGAATCCTGTAGAAAAGATCTCCTCATGTCCTGGGTCCTTGTTGTGCTTGGAGGGCCAAGTCCAAAATATTAGCCCAGTTACTTGCTAGGTTTGATCTAGCATATTTTTGAATATGCTAGACCAAGTTGTTGGTTGAACATATAGCGTATCAGTTAAACTAGTTCTACAGTAGTTTTAATGTTATGATTTTGACCTCAACCACCTTGAAATACATCCTATGACCAGGGACCTGTTATTTCCTCATCAATCATGATTATTGCGGAAATTAAATCCCTTCAGAATATTAACAGATGACAATTATAAAGCTTTACTGAGAAAACTTCAGGTCATATTTCAGGATAATGATCATGATGACATCATTAAATGACATGAACAGACTTTTACTTAAATTTGTAATTTTTCAATAGAGTGCCATATGAGAATGTATCTTATGTGACATTTCCTGGACTGCACAGTGTTTGAGCATCTTTCAGTGTTGTAACACATATATAACATACACAGCATTGCTGCTGTCTTACTCTGGATTGCTATGCATGTCCTATCACAAGTAGCTGGATAAAGAAGAGAAAGCCTGATACTTGAGCTTTAAAATTCACCACCATAAATAACTTTAAACTGAAAGTTGCCGGTTTTCCAGTCATTTTTGAAGACCTGTGTACTTGAAAAACAAATGCATTTAATATACTATGAAATCAGCATTAATGGGTGTCATAGATCAGATTGGAAATGTCTAAGGAGGCAGCTCTGTCCTGCTTGTCATTGAGTCTAGGTGTCTCTGTTAGTTATTGTCTTGGTTACTTCTCTCTAATTGCTGACACAAAATACCATTAGACCATGAATCAATCACAAACTCTAGATTCAGCTGCCTCTGAGAAGCCCTCCCCCTATAACTGCATGAGGCTTTGGGGTGACATCTAGACACAAACCATAACAGTTATGCAGAAAAGCTCATGTCCAATATCAATTTTAGAAATGAAAGTTTATGTATTTGTCAGAAAGCACCAGTTAGACCAAGGAGGAGAGTTGGCACCAGAGGAGGGTGTTCCCAGTTGTTACTTGGTTAAATTTGACTTGCTGCCAACTAATTCACCAAGTAACCTTGAATGACAAAATTATGTTAGTACCAGAGAAAGCAGAAAGAAGATCAAGTTAACCCTGTAGTTATAGTCTGAAAATTCACAATGTTCAAGAAATATTTTCGGCACATCAATTAAACAAATATACCCGTTTAAATTGGAGACCAAAAGTAAATTTAACAATTTTTGTTTTCCTAGGCCTAAAATTTTTATTCCCCTTTTCTGCTTCATTCCCACGACTGTTTTTAAACATTAGAAATAAATTTGCTGGTTTAGACTCAAATGAGATTCTAGAGACAGTGAAAATGAGGCTTTAATAAGTTCAGCTATTCCGAAAAAGATAAAAAAAGATAAAAAGATAAAAAAAGAAAGAAAGCAAAAAGAAATTATTGAGATTAAACAAAGCAGTTCCTTGAGCCTTTCTGAATGTAGTGATGAAAATTTGTTTTTTCTTTCCTGATTAATCTGTCCAAGTTTGACATAATTTACTGGCTTGATCTTTGCTGCCTTTAGCTCTACCTGTTTGCAAAATAGGCCAAATTAGCATACAATATTATAATTTAGAGCCCCTTTGTAGGCCCTTAGCTGGGGTGGGGGAGAAAAAGAGAGAGGGAGAGACAGAGGAGAAGAGAGTAAAGAAAGCTTGGGCAAGAGAGACTGCCTGTCACTTGCCACTTCCCTACAGCTAGTTATCAAGATCACAAAGAATTTGGAAATCAAATGTGCCAAATTCAGGCCATATGCTGACTAAAATAAGAGACATTTAGGCTGGATATCCACTTTTAATCAACTGAGGGGGAACATTTACAAGGCAACCCAGAGGGATATTTTTTAGAACTTGAGAAATTTGGGGTTCCACAGTAACTTATAAGAGAGTGGCTTGTATTTCACAGCCCCATGTTAGGCTATGAACAAGACTAGGGACCCTGATTCTCTTCTGGGCATGTCCTGGCCACATCCAAGAAGGTTTTTCCAAGACACTGGGCAGGTGTCCTTGCTCCAAAGTTTGCAAAAGTCTGCTGCAAAGCCCAGTCCTGAAGGGCCCTCTTGGAGGTCTGCCATGGACCTACATATCCAGGGGCACCTGGGAGAAAGTAGAGGTTGATCTTTTCCAGGCCTGTGCAGGATAACAAAGTGTTTTGTTTTGAGTGGAAGATTAGCAGAAAACAGCAAATGATCCCCTGGGGCTCATAAGGAAGAAGGGGGAAAGAGAGGGTGAGAAGGGGGTGGGTAGGTCATAAAAGGAAGACGTAGAGGATATTGGGATAGTCCTCTCGACCCTCTGCCCCGTGTCAGATACCAAATGTTATGACAAAAAGGAAAAGAAGCACCAGTGCAAGCTCAATGGGACAGGTTTATTTCCAACCAAACCTGAGAAGAATTACACTGTCATTACAGACCAGACCAGCTACACTTGCATAGGCTGTAAGGACTTTATAGGATCTTGAGCATGGAAAAGGGGGTTTATGGAAGGAAAAGTCACAATGAGATTTTGGAGGGGACAGTTCAGTACAAAGAAGTTATGGGTATCCTAAGACCGGGCTTGAGGACATACAAGGAGTTGCATGTTGTTTGTCAAGAGCAGGATTGAACGATGACTGGGTGTGGCTGTGGTACCTGTTGATCTAACTGCACTAGGCATAAAAAAAATAGCAGGGGAAGGGTCCCTACTTAGACCTGGATGGTGGTGGTTGAATTCTTTCCCTGATTTCATTCAAAACATTTACCTTTAGGGTCATTTTCACTTTGGGGAAGAGCCAGATATCACATAAAGTTAACAAGGTAGAAGACACCTTATGTTTTTTACAAGCCCACTTTCCCATTGGATGATAGCAGCAGCATTTACCATACTTTTTTTTAAATCATACCTTGTAAAGATACTCACAAAAGTGGACTTCAAAAGCTTCAGAAAGTGGCAAGAACAATGGGTTATGTGTTCAAAGCCAGGGGGAGTATTTTGAGAGGATCAGTGACAATGCATCTTTCAATGTGATAAATTCTTAAAAATTTTAGCATTAACTCCATTTTTTCATCACTATATACATGCCATTTAATCTCACAGCCCTAAAAAGTAACTAGCGTTGACTCCATTTACAGGTGGTAAAACTGGTTAAATCACTGTGGCAGAATTTAAATTTGAACCATGTCTCTGTCACTCCAAAGGATTTTTTTCCCTCCAATAATTCCAAACTGGTTCCCACCATTATACCCCTAGACACTCTCCTCCAAGCAAGACCTGAGGATACTGAAGTGTTGCAAATAAACTTTGTAACCAGCTCTGGGAGGCAATACTAAAGAAAATAGATGTTCCCAATTATTTAGTTTCTTTGTTCCGTAGAGTGTTAAAAAAAAATTGGAAGCCTTAACATTCTCAAATTGTTGATGCCAAATTCTGTTCAAATGCAAATATCTAAACCAGATATTCAAAGATACAAGAAAAGCAAACATTTGTATAACACAAAATTCAGAAAGAAGCCTTTATTTAATATACATCGATTCATTTAATCTTCCCGACAACCCCATGAGGTAGGTTCTTTATGAACTCCATTCTGCAGCCGAGGGAACTGAGGCAGTGAGAAAGTAATTCTTCAAGGTCACCAAGCTATAAGCTACAGAACCAGGACTCAAACCTAGCCTCATTAGCGCCACAGCCCATGTGGACTATATTCTTCTGTTCTGTGCTCTTCTTCAGGTATGTGCAAAACTTTCTCTGTGAATGTGTCCTAGCTTTCCTCTGAAAAATTATGGAGTTTCACTTTTTAGATGCAAATCTGAAGTTTTGCTATAACAACAGAGATATAAATCCATCACAGGTAAAAGCCTGTCAAGATTTTTTTCTAAAGTAACTCCATACAGCAATATTTGAATTATTGTTTTAATCCAATAGAATTGCCTTTCCATCTGTTTAGTACTGACATGTGAAGAGCTATGAGTCACATGGAAGTCTGTAAAGAATATAATTGTACCAAGCATTAATTGTACCATTTACACTTGAAAAACAACAGTTACTGGGTGTTGAAGCAGTCTCATTGTTGCTATCACAACTTCACCTTGCTGTTATGATTTCCTCTGTTCCATCCGAATGCTTGTGTTTATCAGAACTAAGGTTCATGAGGTTTAAGCATATTATGTATCTGTGATGTATGTCACTTAGCCAATTGATTTATAAAGAAGAATAATGAGCAACTGCCAAAAAGCAAAGGAATTCCCCAAGAAATGAACCCCTAGAAGCTCATTGTGAAACATGCTCTGTGGGCAGCACCATGCAGGATTCCAACCCCAAGAATACTTGGTTTCTTTGCCTGTTGTAAACCCAGAACAATATCTAGCACAGTTATTTGCAAAACAAATGGATCTACAAATACTAAAATACTCCCTTTAGTGGTAGGCGTGGGGTGGAGGGGTGTAGCTCAGCAACACAGTACCTGCCTGGCAAGTGCAAGGTCCTGAGTTTGGTTCCCAGTACACCCCTCCCCCAAATAAAATACTCCCTTCAAGGCTGCAGTCTGTCTTTGATCTCTTCAATTTGTTTCTTGACATCAAATAAAACACATGATCTTTGTCTTAACCTAAGGCATCAGATTTTCTCAGTTTTGGAGTCTTTGCCTTAGTCTTGATTTTCTGAATAAAATATTCACATCCGTCAAGTAATTAAACACTGATGAACTCTTAATATTTGAGGAAACGCAGACTGATTCTTGTGATTTAGAATTCAGAAATATCAATAACTTTTTATATTATAGAGCTAATTTAATCTTTATTGCTTTTTTCAAATATATATGAGGCCGGTCAGGAAGAACTCAAAGTTAAAGGTTTTTAAAACCAATCACATGTCCAGTTTAGAGATGTTCTTCCTGAAAAAGAGGTTCTTTCCCAGGCCATGGCTGAGCCACTGAAATAAGTCTATATCTTCTCATATCTCTAGCCTGACAGTTAAAGCATCAGTAGCTCCTGGACAGGGAACAGAAATCCCTGAATTGCCTGTGGGAGGTTTTGCTCTGATTGGGATCATTTGTGGATTCATCACAAACCACATGGGCATAGAGGGAAGCAGATCCCAAGATTGTAGGCTGTAAGGCCTGCCAGATGCTATGGGTATGGACCTGAAGAAAACAGCCACTCCAACAGCCGGCGTTGTTTCATTGTCACTTCTTTCATCTCACAAACATGCTGCATTTGAAAACAGGTGCCCAGGGTCATACTCTAGGCAAAGCAAAGTACAGTTTACCAGCAGTTTTTGCCCTTCTGTGTTTAGTGTATATAACACACACAGAGTACATCCAGTAAAACTGTGGTAACATGTTGAAAAAAGTGAGTCTCTATTGTTCCATATGATATTATTTCTCATAGAGAGTGCTAGTCAAAATTTCATAGAAAAATCCTATTTTGAAATTTTAAAAATGTTGCAAAGATAACTCAGAAGAGTTCAGGATGTTTAGGGGGTCCTGAAGCACAGACTGGAAAATAAAGATAGAACCAAAATAATATATGTCAAATACCTCTAAGTATCTCCCATCCAAGTACTAACCAGCCCCTGCCCTGCTTAGCGTCTGAGATCAGATGATATCGGGTATGTTCAGGGTAATATGACTGTAAACTCTAAATAGCTCTTACATAAAAAAATATGTTAACTGGGAAATTATTTTAGGAATATTTAGAATTCAATTTCAAGACACAATCAATTATAAGATATACCATAAGCTTAACACCAGATTTTCAAGAGGAAAAATGCCTATAAATTAATTGTGTAAACATCCATCCATCCATATAACTATAGACAAACTTCCTCCTCCTCTGTAAAGAGCAAAGTTTGAGTTGAGGGTTTGTTTAGGTGTGTTGTTGTAAGAGTCTCTGCATTTGCTTTCGGTCTCTGACGGATGTGGCTGGCATCTCGGTGACAAGCTATTTTTCATGACCAGTGCTCATCAGCTTGGCTTTTTTAGTTCTGAAAGACTGACAGTATAATTTTGAGTGATATTGAAAAATATCGGTTTTTCTGCATTTTCTATTTGGTTTAACTAATAGTTTCATATTTTCCCTTCATTAAATTACATATCACTGGAAATTAAACATCTTTTCTTGAAAGTCAGCCCAAAGCTTTTGACAGATATGTTACCCATAAAAGTTGGAGAGTCTTCATAGCCTTCTTGGCATAATGTCATTCCCCATAGAAAAACTCATCTTTAGGTCCAGAAATAATCAAGAAGCAATTTAATTCTTCATTCTAATCTTTTTAAAAATGCCAAAAGAGGATTTTATTTATGTCACATAGAAAACCCTATTTAAATATTCTTATTGGATCACTCATTTCTCCCTCTCCACTCTGATCCCCAGAAAACAGATAAACACAGCTCTCTTAAGCTGTCTAATGGCTGCCCCCTTCTAGAAGTTCTCCTTTCCTTTCTCTCCCCTTCTGTTTTCTGCATCTTTTCTCCCCTCTATATGAAAGGTTCTATCCTTGCAAGTGTAAATGTGCAACTCTGGCTCTCTTCCTCTTACCAATGACCTGATACTGACTTAGCAAGGGTAGATATCCCAGGCTTGAGTGACACTTCAAGTATACTGGCTGACCCCCAAACTCTTCAGTTTTGACAGATTGTGTTCACACAGGATTTGGCCATCTCTACTCTCTTAAATTGAATAGCCTGGCAAGTCTCAATCACAGCATATAGCTAAACATAACCATTTTTGAGAACATTTTAAGTAACATTCAACAGATATAAGTTTAATTAGAGGTCAATATTAATTGTTCAAAGGCAAATCTTGTATATTTTATACATTTATAGATAATAAAACTACACCAAAGCTTATCAATGTGCATCCAACTGCACATTTTTATTGTTAGTTGTAAGAAGCATTTAGTTTCAAATAATTATTTAGTTGAGTATCCCAGGGATTCTGAGGGTCAAATATATGTGTATATATTTGATCCATTTTGTTTTCCAAATTATACCCCAAATTTTTAATTTCTCTTCTTTTTTTTTTTCCCCTTTGGTACCAGGGATCGAACTTACAAACTTATGCTTGCCAGGCTGGTGCTTATACCACTGAGCTAAATCCCGAGGTACCCCCAAATTTTAACCTAGGATATTTCTAGTAGTGGAAGTTAGCAAAACACCTAATCTTAAACATGTCTATATTTTCTTCTTCCATTTAAAAAAGTTAAAATATAATTAATTTCATACAATAGTACTATCTTAGTACATAGTACTGCGATTTTTGATGAACACATAGTCATGTAACCACTATGCAATCAAATTGTAAAACAGTCCCTGTACTTCTGCCTGTTCCAGGGAGGGAATGACATACTATATAACTTTTTAGATTTGGTTTTCTTTACTTATCATAAAGCATTTAAACTAATCTGCATTATTCAGTGTATCAAAAATTTTATTTCCTGGAGCCACTTGGAAGATAGCAGATGGATAAGCAGCAAGGTAAAGAGCCTCTCTGAGAGAAACAGCTCAGACACTAGAATTTACCACCATGGAGAAGACCTGGTGAAAGAAGATGGATTCTCACAACCCAGGAAGAAACTAAGGAAAAAGAAAAAAACAAACAAAGAAAAGAAAAAATGTGGACGGAAGACTGGAGCCAGACACACTCTCACCAGAGCCGGTCTGACTCATGGTTGTGGCATTCTTGCCAGAGCCACAGTTGTGTTGAAGTCAGGGCTTAGCCAACCCAGTGGAGAACACAGCCGGTGTGGAGACCTCCACTAACCCATGGTTAGTGCTCAGAATTTGGTCCTCCCACGGGAGAAGGGATGACCAACTGGACGACGTATTGGAATTGGGCAGGATGGGCCTGAACAAGGAATGGCAGTGACTTCAGTTGGATGCTCCCTGCCCAGAGAAGATTGATGGGATCTGCTTGGGCTGGGTCACACCCTTGGATGGGACCCAATAGCCAAGGACAAAATTGTCCCCGAAGTTGTTCCAAATCGGTTCTGTCCATCAGCATAGCACACACTAACATGGTGAAGGCCCCCACTGGTTGACTGGCTCAGAGGGGAGGGGCCAGCCTATACCATCCCTACTTGCACCTCAGTGACCAACAGTAAACTAGAGAGGGCAGCAATCCCTAGCCAGCATACTTCAGAAGAACCATAACCATTACGGAAAGGGGTTGGGACCTCCACCGTACACCTGTATGAAAGAAACATGACAAGAGAAAAAAATAAGAAAAAGTTTCCAGCCCCCAACCCAGGGAATATGGGTCCAGGAGAGGTAAATATAGAAGAGATTGAGGGTAGCAAACATGCAATATTGGATACGGCATCAGCTGACATAAAGAAATATCTTCATGACATTATAGATGAACTCAAAACTGAAATACTAGTACAAGTAAAACAAGATATAAGAAGATTAATAAAAGAAATGCTAAGCACCTCTCAAGACGACAAAGATGGAAGAATGGAGGAACACAGAGAAAGGAGAGAAACCTTTGATGAAGATTATAAAAAAAATCTAGAATACATGAAACAGATTCAAAGATATTACCAGGAAATTAAAACTCCATTGAAAGCTGGCAAAATTGCCTAAAGGAAACTAAAGATAGATTAACAACACTTGAAGATAGGTTTGCAACATGTGATCACGAAAGGAAAGATCTCTTAAAATAACAAGGAAACAGGCAGTAAAAATACAAAGACCAGAAGATGACAAGAGGATCTATAACTTAAGAATAAAAAATGTGAGTGAAGAATCAGGGCTAAACACAAAGGAAATACAAAGGCTAGTCACAGAAATAATTAAGGAAAACTTCCCAAGCATAGGAAAAGGAAATGATATTCAGATGTATGAGGCATACAGAACTCCAGCCAGCTACAACCAAAACAGATCTACACCCAGACATATAATATCAAGATCCCCGAGATTAAGTCTCACCACATAACCCATACCAGTTTAGGACTCATGATGGTTGGATTTGTGAGGTTACAAACATATGCCTCTACATACCACTTATGGACCTTCGCTGTTTTGTTTAGAGAGGCTGTCACTATGTAACCCAGGTTGTTTTCAGGTCTCTTAAGCTGTTGAGGAGGACAGCCTCACACTTTGAACAGACTTGTTTCATCAATGTTCCTGGTCCCTGTGTTTTTTGAAATAGGGTCTTGATAAACTGCTCAACTGCCCAGATTTGCCTCTAATTAGCAATCATACTCAGGCTCCCAGAGTGTAAAGTGTCAAGAGCTTTTTTGTCTATGAAGATTGTTCCAATAAAGAATAGTGTCAGGAAATGCTGCTTATATTGTTCTATCTTCAACTCTAACAGTGACTCTGATAGGAATTCTAGAGCCAACATTACTCATGCTTAATATTTAATACTGGAGAAAGTGGTTCCTCCACCTAGTATTCCTCCATCTTATGCCATGAGACTGAGCTATTCAAATTATGAACTGTCAGATCATTCTTAATACAAAGAATGCTGGAGAAAATAAAATCTCAAAGAGCACGGAGACACACACCTGTTAAGCCCAGCACTCTGGGAGGCTGAGGAAGAAAGATCGCAAGTTAGAGGCCAACCTGGGCAATTTAGCAATGTATCAAGGCCCCATCTCTGGAGGACCACCTCACCTTCCTGGACATCTTCCCGACCATCATGAATCCCCTTTGGATTCATCTGCTGCTTTGCTTTGAAGAAGAAGAAATGTCTCAACTGTGGTGCGCCCTTCACCTAACAGAACATACCAGGCTTCCTGAGAGCTAGCTCTCTTTTCTAATATAAATGCCATGTACAGTAGTGCTTTGAGGTTTTTGTGTGTACAGTGGTTTTATCTGACTAAGCTTCAGGACTGCTTGTAACACAAAGTGGGATAGCTTTAGCATGTGCCAAATTAGGTCTCTGCAACACTGAGCTCTCCGGGTGAACGCTCAAGAAAACATTGCTATTTTTTGTTGTGTTTCACAGTCTTCAATTTAAGAAAGGTGAGAAATACTGGTTTGTTTTGTTTGTTTTGTTTTGTTGAGATAAGTTCTTTCTAGGTTACTCAGCCTCACCTGAGGTTTTTTTTTTGTTGTTGTTGTTGTTTTTTGAGACAGGGTCTTGCTACTATGCAGTTCAGGCTGGCTTTGAGCTCATTTTATAGTCCAAGCTGGTCTTGAACTCACAAGGATCCTCCTGCTTCAACCTCCTGAGTGCTGGGATTATAGGCATGCACCACCATACCTGGCTTCAAGAAATACTATTTTAAATAAAAGAGGATTTAGCTAAAAAAAAAAAAAATCAAGATCCTAGAAATTCGTCACAAGAACAGTATATTAAAAGCCATCAGAGAAAAGAAACAGATCACCTATAAAGGAAAAACCATCAAAATCACAGCAGACTTTTCAATACAAACCATCAAATCAAGTAGAGCTTAGAGCAAAGTACTCCAAGCTCTGAAAGAAAATAACCTCCAACCCAGAATGATGTACTCTGCAAAACTGTCTCTCAAAATTAATGGCGAGGGCCAGGTATTTAGCTCAGTGGCATAAGTGCCTGCCTGGCAAGCTCAAGGTCATGAGTTTGATATCCAGCACACACACACACACACACACAAAATGAACAGCAAAACAAGATGTTTCCATGACAAAGAGGAACTGGGAGAGTTCATGACCACCAATCCAACCCTATAAAAATACTGAAGAACATTCTATAGAGAGAGAAAAAAAACACCAGGATTTCAGGAACAGTAGTAGAGAGGCCTCAATGAATGGGACAGACAGTGGGATGAAGGAGAAAAATCAACAACCAATGGCAGAAAAATAGCATAGCAGAGATGACGCAGAGAAGGTGGGATAAAATCTCTAACATAGACAGCCTTGATATACTAACAAAAAGAAACACAGACAGAGTAGATCAGGAGATAGGGTCCATTGAGATGCTCTATATAGGAAATATAATCAACCTGAAAGAGGGTTTATAAGCCAAAAGTCAAATATGAGAAAACAATGCTCTATGTGAAAGGGAACCAGAGAGAAATAGGGGAAGCTCGTCCAGCAGCTGCAGATAGGTTGGAAAGACATGACACTTTGTGCAATAGAGAACTACTCAGCTATAATGAAGGAAAACCTTGAGGCTTTTTGCTTCCTTTCAACATCACAAGGCTGATTCTTATTCTTTTTTGTTTTGTTTGTTTTCTTTTACAATTGATAACCCAAAGTTTAGGGAGAATACATATTATTCAATATTAAATTTGAAGTCTGGTCATTTAAATCTCTAAAATTTATGCTTTTCTGTATTTACTTTGCTACACTTCACAACATCACAAAAGTAATGCTA